>JAZKJV010010584.1:0-607982 GCA_037367405.1 Ottelia alismoides | reverse complement strand
TGAAATGGTGGAGTGCAGATTTTATTTATCCCATTTCCGACTCCAAGTGGGTCAGCCCCTTGCATGTGGTGCCCAAGAAGACGGGCATCACGACTGTGATCAGTGAGTCGGGAGAGGAGATCGCTACACGAGTACCCACCTCTTGGAGGGTTTGCGTTGACTACAGGAGACTCAACCAAGCCACCAAGAAGGACCATTTCCCCCTGCCTTTTATTGACCGGATCATTGAGAGACTGGCAGGGAAGAGCCATTATTGCTTCCTGGATGGGTACTCGGGCTACAACCAAGTGGCCATCGCTCCTGAGGATTAGGAGAAGACCACCTTTACCTGTCCCTTCGGCACATATGCTTTTCGACGCATGCCATTCGGGCTATGCAACGCCCCTGCGACTTTTCAGAGATGCATGCTGTCGATCTTTTCGGACATGGTAGGGGAGTGTTTGGAGGTCTTCATGGACGATTTCTCGATCTACGGCGACGGATTCGACTCCTGTCTTGACTGCCTAGACCGAGTACTCCAGCGATGTATTGAGTATCATTTAGTTCTATCTTGGGAGAAGAGTCACTTCATGGTGACTCAAGGGACGGTGCTTGGCCACATCATCTCCAACAGGGGCATGGAGGTTGATCCGGCCAAGGTTGATGTCATTAGGAAACTCACACCGCCGTCTAATTTGAGGCAGCTACGGTCATTCCTGGGGCACGTTGGATTTTATAGGAGGTTTATTCAGGATTTCAGCAAGATTGCCCGACCGTTGACTGACCTCTTAACGAAAGACACCGAGTTCCTTGTCGATGACAAGTGTCTTTCGTCCTTTGCGACTCTCCAGCAGTGTGTTATTGAGGCTCCTGTTCTCCAGCCGCCTGATTGGTCTCTCCCATTCGAGATCATGACGGACGCCTCCGATTTTGCCGTAGGGGCAGTGCTGGGACAGAGGAGGGATGGAGCTCCATTTGCCATACACTACGCTAGCCGCACATTGGATTCCGCCCAGTGGAATTATACGGTCACAGAGAAGGAGATGCTAGCCGTAGTGTTTGCCCTGGATAAGTTCAGATCATATATCATTGGATCTAGAGTGACTTTGTTTACAGATCACACCGCCATCAGGTACCTCATGGCAAAGAAGGATGCCAAGGCCAGACTGACTAGATGGATCCTTCTACTCAGGAGTTCGACATTGAGATTAAGGATAAGCCTGGAGTCAAGAATGTGGTGGCGGATCATCTTTCCCGACTAGAGCAGCCTGAGGATTCTGAGCAGATTGACCCTATTCGAGATACCTTCCCAGATGAGGCGATCCTTGCTATCGCCTCACTCCCGTGGTATGCCGATATTGTGAACTTTCTCGTTGCTGGGAAAGTCCCACAAGATTGGCCCAGGCAGAGGCTTGAGACCTTCCTTGCGAGGGCCAAGTCCTACCACTGGGAGGATCCCGTCCCTTTACCACGAAGGAGGGGATAGCGTCTGGCGTCGGTGTATTCCTCAGGAGGAACACCATAGCGTCCTCACTTACTGCCACAAGCTTGAGGCAGGAGGACATCATTCTGGGAGGAGAACGACACAGAAAGTGCTTCAATCCGGCTTGTGGTGGCCTACCCTCTTCAAGGACTCTGATGAGTTCGTGAAGAGGTGTACTGACTGTCAGAGGATGGGCACTTGTGGACAACGTGATATGATGCCGATGAAGCCCATTCACTTCTGTGAGGTTTTTGACGCATGGGGCATCGATTTCATGGGTCCATTCCCTAAGAGTCAGGGATTTGAGTACATTCTGTTGGCCGTTGATTATGTGAGTCGTTGGGTGGAGGCTATCCCCACTCGAGCCGCTGATGCGAGGACAGTTTGCAGATTTTTGAGGAAACATATCATCACGCGGTTCGGGATTCCACGAGTTCTGATTTCTGATGGGGGATCTCACTTCATCAACGACCAGGTGAAGGCCCTTACTAGCGAGTTCAGTATAGACCATCGTGTTGCCACACCTTACCATCCACAGACAAATGGTCTAGCTGATGTGTCGAATAGGGAGATCAAGACTATTCTGCAGAAAGTCGTCCGCCCTGACCGAAAGGATTGGTCACAGCTTTTGGACTCGGTCTTGTGGGCATATAGGACGTCTTTCAAGACACCTTTGGGCACATCTCCCTTTCGCCTCGTATATGGCAAGCCGTGCCATTTACCTGTTGAGCTAAGGCACAAGTCACTTTGGGCAGTTACAGATATTTTGATGGATCCAGATGGTATGGGAGACCAGCGAAGGGCAGAGTTAGCTGCCCTGGAGGAGCTTAGAGATGCAGCTTTCTCAAGCAGCCTACATTATAAGGAGAAAGTCAAGGAGTGGCATGATTCTCATATCAGCCACAAGCATTTTGAGATTGGACAGAGAGTATGGCTGTTTGATGCGAGGCTTCGTTTGTTTCCAGGGAAGCTACAGAGAAAATGGAAGGGACCCTACTTGGTCAGAAAGGTACACGACAATGGTAGCATTGATATATCCGAGTTGTCTTCTGAGAGTACCTTTCGAGTGAACGGCCAGCGGCTCAAGCCATTTCTAGATCATGAGCCGCGGGACGTTATTGTTGCCCCTATTCATTTTGCGTGAGATGTGGTCTCTTGACTCACATCTTTTGCATCTCATGCCTGATTTTCACTGTTCCTCCGCCTGTATAGAGATCCAGTTGTCCATATCATTCTATTCTTTAGTCCCACATCCCTTTTCTCATCTTATGATTATGCTATACTTAGGGTGTACTTTACCCTAAGTATAGGGGGGATGTAGGACCTGCGAGTATTCTTTTCATTCGTTTTGCTCCTGTTTTGCTGCCTATACTTAGGGATATTTTAACCTAAGTATAGGGGGGGCAGACTCTGTATCTTCTTCACTCGGATTTCCCTTCATGTACAGCTTGCTATACTTAGGATTAGTTAATCCTAAGTATAGGGGGAAACCACCGAGTCCCTCTCATTCTATTCACTTATTCGTTTCTGTACTTAGCCATTCTTTTTCACTTCCCTGTTACTAAGCACGAGTTATGTCTTCTTCATCGCTCTTGATCACTCTGAGGACATCGTTCGAGCTAAGTATTGGGGGGGGGGTGTGTATATATTTCATATATACTTTAGCCATAACTCGTACTTTGTGTGAGTGAGGGTGTGTATATATTTCATATATACTTTAGCCATAACTCGTACTTTGTGTGAGTGTGTTAATAAATAAAATGGCTAAAAATCATAAAAAAATTAAAAATTTTTCATGTACATAAACTTCTTTTTGCACATACATAGCTAGTGTACAAAGTAGTTTTGTAAAAATGATTTCAAAAATCTTTTGTGTAAAGCTTGTGTAAATATTTTTGTATCAAAATTATGTATGTAGTACAAAATTTTTCCAAAATGTTTTGAAAATCAAAAGTTTGCAAAAATCTTTTGTAAATATCTTTTTGCAAAACTTGCACCTCATGCATCATTCATCCATGATTTCAAAACATTTTTCAAAAATTTTGCATGATTGTAAAATATTTGTAAATAGCATCTTGTGTACATACATGTATATAGTTTTCCTGGATGAGAGTTGACATTTAAACCAAGCCTGGAATTAAATTGAGAAATGGAGCTTGAATAAGATCTTAATCCACCTAACTTTAACAGGAACCTTATAGGACTTAGGGTTAAGGCTTTTCAGGTCCATAAGGACTTAATTCTTTGAGTCCACTAGGCTATGAGCATATGTCATCTTGATGAGCCTAAGTAGAGCACTTAACAACACACGCATGACTCTTAGAGACAATGGCTTGACTTGCACCTGCACTTTACACATGGCTCTCCACGGATGAGGTGGTGAGGAGGCAGTTTCCTTTGGCTTGCGGTAGCATATGAGGGTAGTACTTCTAGGCGGAACCTCTCTTCTTCTTCTAGTGAAGGAAGTGCGTCTCAACTTGGTCTAGTGGTGATGAAGGCTAAAGACAGAAGCTGTGGGTTGCAATAAAGCTTCAAAAGAGGGATAGTCTACTGGCTCAAGAGGAAAATTTCTTGTATATGTTGCACCATGTAGATATGTTGTATAGAAGTCCTTGAAAAAAATGCAAAAAGAACTCCAAAAAAGTGGTGGGTCGGATTGAAAATTTAATAACCCCACCGGAGTGTATATAGTCAAATAAAGCAAAAGCTTATGGTATCCATGTTACATCTCATGAAGCTTGCAGCGGAAGACTTAGCTACACTGGCTAAGCTTCCAAAAGTCTATACTTCTTCCCCCTCTTCTTGAGCCGGTTGCACTTGAACTTAGAAGGGAATACCCCGCTTCTCGAGGAAAGAGTTGCTAGACCGAGGCATTAGAGTTACCAGGTTGAGGGAGGTTGTTTCTTTGTTACTTCTGAGGTGGGGAGCCACACATCACTTACACTGCATGGAAAGATTTATGGTCATTAGAGTTTGTGTATGTAGACTTGTTCTGATCTGGTTTATTGAGGAGTCTTGCCCATAGATTGGTGGAACTTAGAGGCTGTTGGGTTTTAAGCTTAAGTCCAAATAAGGTTCCGACACATTAATAATCCAAAGATCTGATCGAGCTCCATATCCCAATTTAATGAAGGCAAGTTTAATAATCAACCTTGATCCATGTACATCCTCTTTTTCTTTTTCTCTTTCTTTCTTTTTCACTTCTTTTTCAAATAAGTGTTTGCTAAGGGACTAGCAAAGTTAAGTATAGGGGGGTGATGAATACCCATTCATCACTCTTTATTCTTATATTTTTAGCTACAAAAACCTTTGCAAATGCATGTAGATATATGTAAATAGGAATAATTAGCAAAAGCATGCATTATGTAAAACCTATAATTAGCACGTTTTTGTGCAAAAATAAAAGAATAAAGATTAAAAAGAAAAAGAGGGAAATATTTAGAATAAATATTGAGCAACCTAACCCAAGGGAGGGCTCAGCATGGGCCTGACCGCATAAAAGCCACAGTAGAGGGAGATAGGAGCTCATGTGTAAATATTTGTGTAAATACATAAAACTATATTTTCCTCACCCAAAAAATATGCTTGTAAATATTTTACATATTTATAAAAGATAAATAAACAAAATAAAAAGAATCAAAATCAAAACAAAACAAAAATAGAAAAAATTAAAAATACAAAAATACCTTGTACATATGCCATGTATATAGATGTACAAATCTATTTATTTTACCTATGTATATAAATAATAAAACTAAAATAAAAAAAACACTCTTTTATTCCTAATTCTATGATATAGATAAATAAAATTTAAAATGGGAATAAAAATGCTCAAAAAATAACAAATTAAAAAAAATCAAAAATTAAAAAAAATACATATTGTATATATACCTATATATAGCTATACCTTATTTTTATTTCCAAAAATTAATTAAAAATCACCAAAAAATAGAAAAAAATAAAAGAAAAATATTTCATGTTGAGAGTTTTTGCAGAATCGGCCCCTAGCTACCTAATCTGTCACCTCAAGATCCAGCCACGTGGCCTGATTTCATTGGGTCCTGGGGATGTTGACCGCCCGGTCAACTGGCCCCCCCAGGACCACTTCTCGCGGATTTGGGCGCCCGACCCGAGTTCCTTGATTTTTAGCACCTAAAACCGATTGAGTATAACCCAAACCCCGGGTCCGAATCATCCTCCTTGCATCCGGCAACCTCGCCGGAGCCGCTCCCTCAGGATCCGCGCGCTCCTGAGCTTGCCCGGACCCCCTCTTCTCGGACCCAGCACCATATATATTGTCATCTCCGGCGACCTAATGCTCCTATCTTTGGCCATTCGCGCAGCTTTCCAGTGAGCTCCAGAGAGAGAGAGCGAGGTGACAGCTCGCCACCCCACCCTGTTGCAGCGAGGAAGGAGGTGCGAACCATCGATCCGGCGAAGACTCCGCCGCAGCTCCGCCGCCTGAGCGAGCTCCGAGCCTCGGGCCGAGACGACCCTTGAGGACACGACCGGGAGCACCCCCAGCTCCAGCACAGTCTCACCATCCACCAAGGTAGTCCCGTCTGTTCCTTCTTTTTCTCGAATTTCCATTTCGCCCAAATCGCGCCGCCATCGATTTTCACCGATTCCGACCGCCTCGCCTTCCCGTTCGACCATCGGAATCCACCATCACCTCCGCCTTCCTTCCACGCACCTTCTCCGCCCCTCCGTTCAACCCAGCTCGCACAGGAGCTGGGTTCGAATCCCTTCGCCGTCGCATCGCCGGGGTTCGCCCATACCGACGCACCCTTCACCTTCACGCCGCCTAAACGGGTCGAGGCATTTTGCCCTCGACCTGCGAAGTTTCTGAGCTGTTTTGCAGGACCAGCAGAGGCCATCTGAGGCCTCTCGACATCTAGCCCAGGAGCTTCAGCTCCGCCACCCTCGTCGGAGCTCATCCGAGCTCGGCTGGGGCATCGGAGACCCACAGCAGCTGCGCATCTTTACGCCGGACCTTCTCCGATCTTCAGGCGCAGCAGGGGAGGTCAGGAGCGCACGTACTGGGCCGGCGAACTTCGCCGGCCACCTGTTCTTCCTCGACCTCCATCCACCGTCCGATCAGACCTCCAGCTCCAGTTTGCATCTAGGCCGTCCGTTCAGGAGCAGCAGCCACCGTTTGATCTGAGGAGGAAAGATCTGGACCGTCCGATGCTCGAGGGTTAGCCACCGAGAGCCACCATCGTTTGATCCTCCACGTGGAACGACCCCCGCCGTCGGATTCGCCCGAGGAGCCCAGCTGTGGAATGCCCGTTGTTCGCCACCGTCAGATGCTCCACGTGGCCTCCATCCAGCCGCTCCATTAATAAAGGGTAAACTACCCTAAGGCCCTTATGTTTATTTCCTTTCGCATTTAGTCCTGTAATTATCTAGTGTAGTTGTTTAGTTTTTGGGATATTTGCATAGTAGACCCTGAGCTTAAGTTTGTTTGCATTTATACCCCTGCCTATTGTGAGCCACGTGCTTCGTCACGTGTTTTGTTGGTGTATTTGCATCCTTTACCCTGGTAGGTCTGGTTGCTATAAAATGGATGAAATCTTTTTGATATTTGCATTTATGCCCCTGTGAATGGTTTAATTTCGCATGTGCGTTTATTTGTGGGTAATTTGCGACATAGCCCCCTGGACTTTTGGTACGAGTTACCAATAGGTCCTCGGGACTTGTTTTCTTTGCATATAGGTCCCTGAGTGCCCCAGGCACGCGCTTGGAGCGTGACTTCTTGGGTTAATTGCACCTGGACCTCCAGAACTTTGGGTATTTGCACTTTGGTCCCTGTGCACAGTGCCCTCTTGTGATTTTTGAATAAAATATCAAATCACCTCCAAATTCGATGAAAATTTGACACATGGCTCCTGCCATGGTGTAGGATTTTCGAGAATTGTTGAGGACATTTCTGAGTTTATTTGCTATTTTTAAAAATTCAAAAACCCACATTTTTGCTACTGTCTAGAGCTAAAAACCCCAAAAAAAATATAAAACCCCTTTAAAAATTCTATAAAAATTAGGTACTGTTTGTTTAGTGTTCCTTGATTTTCTAGCCAATTTTGGCTATTTTTGACTGCTTAAAAGCCATAAAAACTTAAAAACACCTAAAAACCCCTACAAATTCTATTAAATAAGCTAAAAACCCAAAAACAATAATTTTGGTACTCAAATTTTCCTTGTTTTACCTAGTTTACAGGAAAAATACCTCCAGGCCCTTTTAAGGTCCTTAGATATTTTATCTAGGGATTTTGGGCCTGGCTGGACAGTACCTTGCATTCTTGCTACTGTTTGATTTTTAGAAAATAAAATACACATCATAAAAACTTCAAAAATCCACCAAAAACATTAAAAAACATAAAAAACATAAAAAACATAAAAATATTTTTGTTAGAATTTTTGCTTGATTTTTGATCCATTAAATAATTTGTCAAAGTTTGCTTGTTTTTGCTTTTCTTATTCTCTTCACATATTAAAAATTCCAAAAAAAATATAAAAATCAATAAAAACCACTAAAAATATTTTGTCTTTCATTTAATTCATTTTGACTACTTCGTAGGCCTTCGGCCAACCCGTGCTCCTCGAGTTCGACCCTGGGTGCTATACCAGGTTAATCTCATAGCAGGACCGCTTCTTCGTGATTTTATTATATTTTCGAGTGGTCCATTTTTCTTGATTGACACGTCTGAGTGACTGAGGTCGCAACGACCTATTTTCTGTACCTTATACCTTAGTCGCTCGGGTTTTTCGTGTCATCAGTCTCTGTCATGTCTCAGGAGACCGACATGTCTCAAAGTCGAGGGATGGATGAAATGATGTTACGAATCCAATGGCATTGGATCCTTCGTGCATGCATTAGAAGCAACCAAAACTGGCATGCATTTAGATGTAATAGGCGACCCTTTAAAAATCTGTACTTACTTGTGCTTAAATGGATGTATACATGTAGTGCATTATAGTCTTTAATTGATAAAATATACACAAATATCCTGATATGTGCAATAAAAATTTTCAAGATAGTGTATCTGTTGTTGTGAAAAAAAAATTTCATTCCTTAAGTTCAGATATTAGACTATCCTAACATAATTTAGGTGACACCAAAAGAATCTGTCTTTCTATTAATCGAATTTAAATACTAATTAAGTTAAATAATTTAAAGAATTTTTATATTTAATTGACTCCTAATTTCTATCATTAATTTATACTTACACTTATTTTAATCAAAAAGAAGATATATAAAGTTACTTTGTACAAAAGTATCACAAATAATTCTAATTTTAACTAAAAATATGTAGAAAATTAGAAATGTATAACAAACTTAAGATGGTCATGGGCATAGGGATAGGTTTTGAAGAATTCAACTTTAAGAAGTTGATAATAAGCATCTCATTTATGGCAAGAAGTTGATAATAAACATCTCATTTATGATTTAATCTTTTTGATATTTATTAAAATGTAACGACCTCAAACAAATAGAATAATAATAATAATATATGTTTTGAATAAAGCATGAAGGATTGGACGTACATGTTGCATTAAAAAAATAATAGGAAGGGATTACTATGGCTTTGGATGTAGGAGGAGGTGTCCACTCGCATGTATTACACTTACATGCATGAGACAATAATGGTTACCTATTCTCTTGCATGCCAAGAGAGTCCTGCATTCACACCTATTTTTGAATGTCTCTATTTTTCAATTTTATTTGTTGATCATGCAATTGTTTTATCTGTTTTATCTGTCAGTTTAGTTATATTAATTATGTCAGATATTTTATTATGCTAAGATAGTTATACCTAGATAATTTGCATAATTTCAAATAGATGTAGTTTGTTAAACATTGACCTTGAAGGCCGTTTTATTTCATGTTAACATCGTATCGGATCAATGAAATTCCGATGTGTGTACATATTGGCATAAATATACCATTATTTTGAAACACGATTAATAAGGAGGTCATATTTTGACATCTAGATATATATACAAATACTTGAAGATGGGTCGAGGTTATTACTGTATAATATTAAACTAGAGAGGGATATACATGTCTTAGCACTACATAGTCATAATCATATGTGGTATAAAGGGATGAATGTCGGTTTAATTCTACTTATGAAATTCATGAATACTCTTGATTAATTATTGTCAAGTTATGACATGATTTAAAGACTAAAATCGAAACTATAATAAGAAACAACACCTTAACGACATTTAGAACTAAGTGCTACGCCAAGGCATGAACAACCTCTAACCATTGACTCAGTTGCTATTGTCATCATATTATTGAAGTGAATGATCGACCATAGTGCTAGTGGTAAGAAAAATTGGCCATGATCAAAGATTAGGGTAAAAGATTGAGTGCATGATATGATATGAGATATTTGTTCAGACACATGAAACTTTGATTATGAATATGATTATAACTATTATTATTTTCAATGACATGCGATTATATGTTCTTTGCGTTATTTCTTATAAAGGTACACATGTTACAAATGTAAGATAAATTACACTGCTACTACAACCTTCTCTTGAATTATATTAAGTTATTTGCCAATTTCGTAATCTGTTTATGCCATATTAAGTTATTTTTCTTACGAGCATTATGTCACTCTTGTGGTTTGATGTGCTGCAAATACTTCTAAGGAGTAAAGTGGGAAAAACAGGTTAAGCGGAATACCGAAGACTAAAAACCAATTCACATGTGGTATTATAAGTTTGTTTTGTTAATAGTTAAATGAGACCAATGGAAGCATTAAATAATGTCGCAACAGGTCCGAGGTGTTACTCATAATTATCAAATTCGCAGTCATAATTAGGGTCATAAAAGAAATAACTTTACTACATCTATCAAAGTTACAAACTGTCTAATAGTATATTACATTTGGCTATTAATAAAATGAACTTATACTACATGAAGACTTCACCCTTCACCACTCTTAATTTAAAAAATTTACATCGTTTGTAGTAGGTGACAAAAAGAAAGTAATAAAAAATGACCACACAAAATAATATCTAAGATTAATACATGCGGTCTGATGTTTATTTTACTTGGAAAAGTCCCAAGATCAAACTCAGGGAAGTACTGCGAGGTGCTGGTCATTCCCTTTATTTTGGTTGGTGGTTAGATGCAAGGTTTACATGCTCTTCATCGGATGAATCAGGTTGTTCGTTGAGCATCTCCTCCAAGGTTTGTATACATCTCGGGCACATGCTAGTGTTCTTAGTCAACTTGGGTTTTGTAGGTGATGAATCTCCATTTCATCACCTTTATTCTTTCATTTTGACCCTATTCTCTAGTTAAATGCATTTATATAGCATTAAATTACATGAACAACACTCATACTATAAATATTGTAATTAAAGCCAAAATAAAATAGTAAATAAAAAATGGAAAAAATTAAATATTATAGGTATTGAATGACTCTAAACACTGATACTAAGTCAAGAATTGACTTGGTTGACAAGGAATAAAATAGAAGAAGATAAGGGCCAAAAATCACATAAAAATCCTAATTTTTATTTCCCAATAAATATATTTTGAGACCCATTTTATTCTTTATTATTTATACATAAAATCAATAAATTTTATATGAAATTTGTAGATAAAAATACAATGAAAAGTACAAAATTATTTCATTTAAAAATAATGTACAATGTGCCCTAGACACTCAGAGTAGAAAGCTACAAAGAAAACTTTTCAAACCTGTATCTTATCCATAAAAGCTCAAAATTTATCAAACTCACTTTTATTGTTCATAAAATTAAATTGTCTATCTAATGAAAGTGATTTCATTCAATTTGGAGTTAAGATGTAAAAGTTAGGTTTTGGGCCCTCATTGTGCAATATACCTGTATAAAATAATCATTATATCTATTCCTTTTATTTTCACTTTCTTATATTTTTATAAATATGTAAATATTATTTAAAATAATTTATAATCAAATTAAAATAAATTAACTAAAAATACATCAAAATAAATAAGTATATTATAATACATAAATGAAGTATACTTGTATATACCCATATAATAAATACACATAGTTATTTAAGTATACAAATAACTTTAGAAAAATATAATATATATATGTATTTAAATTAGTTATAAATATATAAAATGAGTGTATAAACTAATAAAATCTAAAATACAAAATAAATACACTATATATAGGCAAATATACCTATATTTGTACGTGCAAAAAGTAACACATAATACATTGACTCGATAAAATAAACACCATGAAATAGTTCATAAAATAATATTTTTTATATATTATAATAAACAATAATAAAATCATTTATTATTTACTTTTGAATTATTTTTTCATTCATTTTCTATTTTGTCAACTAATGGTCTACGTGGCCCAATGGGGACTTGCCCTTGGTTGACTCGCTGGTCAACTGGCCCCCTACTTGTCTAGCCTTGTCAGAGCCGCTAACCGCCTCGTTTCCTCGATTTCCCCCATCAATCCTTGCATCAAAATAGTTCGATTTCTACATAGATTTTGTACCTCAATCAATGTTCTTTCACACCAACATCTCTCCTCGATCGATGGCGCTCTACATCGAGTTATGCCCCTTGGTCAAAGATCCTCCTGTATATATACCCTTCTCTGACTCCATTTTGAATTTGACCCAATTTCATCCTTAAAATCCTCATATTTCTCCACGTTTGAGCTTGCTGGTAGCAACAATATCCTCACCAGAGCATTTGGTGTGGAGGAAGAGGCCTAGTTGGTGATCCGAGCACGCTAGATTCCTTTGCCTATACTTCGACTCTCTCATTTACATGTCAAGCCCTAGTTGCTTTCTCTCTTTTGTTCATATTAATGTTAGCATAGGGTAGTTGTTAGTTCCTTTTAATTTTTGTATTTTGTTTCGTTATTTTTCAAATTGAATTTCGTCGGAGCCTGAGCTCTGGCCACCGTTTCATTCTGCTTCGACTATGCTCCACTTCATCTGAACCCTTCATCTCATTACCCATCACATGATCTACATCCCAGGCACCCTCATCCATCTCGATCTCCTCCAGATCGAGCCAGTCGATACTTCTTGTTCACTGCTTGCTGGAGTACCCATCGTTGTGCATCACCCTCGATCATTCCACTGCTTAAGACCCTAGAAACATTGAGCTAACCATGTAGATTTTGAGGGTCTCCAACCTCCTTTGAGGCATTTTTATTCAAAGAAGGATCTATAGGAGACATCTGCTTCTTCGACCTCCAGAGCCCCCTCGTTGGGCTCTAGAACCTCCTCGCCGACTCTAGTAGCTCAGGCATCCTCCCAGGATCATCTGACCATCAGCTAATCGAAAGGAGGCCGGAGCCACTTAGGAGCTCGAATCCAAAGTCAACAGTACAGTGTTCTTCCTCCGTTCTTCCAGAAGGCTTCGACACCGTTCGATCGTGCGCCCGCTCCAGACGATACAACCACCATTGGATCTCAACACCATCAACCGTCCGATCTTTGTGGGAGATATAATCTCATCCATTGATGAATCTCCATTTCATCATTTTTATTCTATCATTTTGGCCTTAAAAGCCCTAGTAAATGCATGTAAATACCCTTAATTCATGCATTTTAGCATTCATGCATCATTGTATAAATAGTGTATAAAATACGATTTTTAATGCCAAAATTATAGAACAAAGAAAAGGAAAGAAAAAGAATAAAATATCAAAGATATTTTATGACCCTAAACCTTGAGACCTAGGCTTCTCGATGGCTATGTCGATAAGGAATAAAGTAGGGGGAGATAAGGGCCAAAATACAATTAAATTCCCTTATTAATAATTCGTTTTTATTTATTTCTATTAATTTTTTAGACCTATTGTTAGTTCCATAATTTATACTTCAAATAAAGAAACTCTGTACATGAACGTTGTAGATAACCTTGATCAAGGTTAAACCTAACCTTGATCGAGCCTCTTGGTGATAGCATGAAGGTTCTCTAGGGATTGGAAGGCCACTTTGGTGTTGATCTGAGGTAGCTCCAAGTTTCACCAGAACTACTCTATCGCGTGCCTTCGACCAACAATTTCTTGCAGGTCGTTTTCTTCTTTCTTTCATATTTTCGAGTCTTTAGTGTAGCATTAATATAGGTTAGGTGTTAGTTCAACTTGAGTTCACTTTTTTTTGAAAAAAATCCAAAAATTTAAGTCATCAGAGCTCCGACTCCTCCCGTTGTTCCTCATCGTACCTCATTCATTCCAACCCGCCAACTGCGTCCACCTTCTCCCTCTACACTCTCTCTACACCCAATGTACCAGCACTCGACCAGATCTTGCTCAGATCAGGAATTTGAGGTCCAACTCTCCATCACACTTCTAACCCCTCTGGAACATCCATATCTACCTCATTCCACCCGTAAAACACCACTAGAGCCTTCGTCTTTTTATCGAGAAGTTAACCCTACAGGTAGCAAAGTTCCAGACCCTCGCTAGAGGGGTTATTTATTAACTCCAGGAGGTCAAGATGAAGAAGACTTTCAAGACTCTTTCAACGAGCCCCGAACCCAATCGAAGCTCCCAGCCAATGCGTACTGTTTCCTGGAACATTTTGGGTCGTAAATTAGCCTTCCAGGTGGCCAAAGGGTCGAGTTTGGGTCGATCGAAGTTTGCTCGAGCTCTCTTCTTCGGTTGTTCTTCCAGCCATCACCTTCACCGTCTAATACGGTGCTCACTCTAGACTCTACAACAATCGTTGGATGCGTGAAGCCACCATCGTCAGATCACAATTGGGAATCTACCCTAGCTTCTCCCGACGAAGGGGTATCGTGCGCTTAGAGCCTGCCACGCATCAAGTGAATCGACTACAACCGTCCGATTTAGTGCGCATGGGGTAAATTTCAAACATACCCATGTGCTTTTGATTCATTTTTGTTTAGTCTTGTATGGTGTTTAAGTAGAAAACTTTTGGTAAAATTACATGGAACCCATGCTACTAATTACAAAATTGTGTTTGATTCCTTACCATCTCCGTTCGCATGTCATCCCACGTGAGCTTAGTATTTTGCATATAGACCCTCACGGGTTTTTGTAAATTTCATTTAATATTAAATATTAAATATTAGTTGAAAATTTTTGGGTATTTTGCATTGTAGTCTCTAACTTTTATTTTAATTACAAATATACCCTTGCTAGTTTAAAAATTTTTGTTCTTGTTCTCTATTTTTTATAAATATCATCTGTGCACCAAAATTTATGAAAAATAGGGTTAGATGCCTGATTGCATGCTCTTTCATGTTACATAATTAGTTTGGCATTTTATGCATTTTTTCGATTTATTAAAAATCAAAATAGCGTGGTTTTACCATGTTTGCTTTTAAAAGGACATGCGAATGTGATCTTCTCTTGATCTTCAGGTGTAATTGCAACTTCATTGTATCCAGAGTACCCGTCCAAGAAGCAGAAGCATTCCTTTGCGACCAGTCTCTTGAGAATCTGGTCGATGAAGGGCAATGGAAAATGATCCTTCTTGGTGACAAGGTTGAGATGTTTGTAATAAACATAGACTCACTAGGATGTCAATATACTGGTCGGAATATCCTCTCCCTTATCATTAGTAACAATGGTGATCTTATACTTCTTGTGCACTATGTGTAGGGGACATCCACTTGGAGTCGGAAATGGGATAGATGAATCTGACATTACACCAATTTTGAATTTCTTTCATCACAACCTCCCGGAGATTTGGATTCATTCTACATTGGATGCAATCGGTTATCCTGTAAGAAAGGTGTACTTCATGGTGGAGGGAAAAGGTTTGAGCTTTGGTGGTGTGGGAGCTACTTCAGTGGTGACTATGACGACAACTGGAGGTGGCAATTGTTTTAACTGTTATATGTCCACCTCTGGCAATTCAGTTTCATCATTTAGTATATCACTCAGATCTGCAATGAATTCTTCTGCTCAGAAGATAAGAATTGTTCAATAATCTCGGAATAATCATCAACAAAGACCTCATCTTCAAAGACATCGATTAGTTGGATTGTACCTTCTCGTCCTTGCTCAGGGGCGGAATTCCAGGGTTTCTTTGTCATTGAAAAATATAGATGTATCTTTGATATCTGCCAAAAAATCACAGTCCTCAAAACATTTAGATTCGAGCACTCTCATCTCAAACATGACTTTTGTAGGCTTCGGCTCAAGAACGGTTTCTATCTGCACTTTGTCACTTCTAGAGCGAAATGTGACCTCTCTAGTGTTGTAGTCGACTACTTCTTTGACTATCTGAAGGAACAGTCGACCAAGTATGATCGAGGTGTGGAGGTGTCCATGTCCAAGTCAACAAAATCAATAGGGAATTGCATCCCCTGGACAATAACAATCACATCCTCCAACATGCCTCAAGGCCGCTTGAATTATTTATTGGTAAATTGTAGAATCATCTTGAGGCTTAAGCAGGCCTAACTCAAATTTTGTGAGTAGTGACGATGGCAACGGGTTGATAGAAGACCCACTGTCAAGCAACGTGCGCTCAGACTCCTAGTTGAACATTGCACATCTGATCAAAGGTGCTCCCTTGTCTTTCTTCTTACGCAGAAGGTTGTTGATGGCATTTACAATAGCCATGGTGAGAATATGCTTCTCAGAATTCTTCTTCTTGCAGCTCGGACACATTGTCGTACATGCTTCTTCAGATCCTCGTTTTACTACTGGCATGTACTCCATAGCTTTAAGTAAAGGCATCTCAAGAATCAAGTTTTACAGAATTTGGACTATTTCAAGATCAAACAAAGTATTTTTCATTTTTTTACTATTTTTTATTTAATTGTGAAGGAAAATCCTATGTACACCATCAAAAACATTTTCATTCACATTTCTCTCCATATATGTCTATACAGGTAGATGGAAAAACTGATTACAATCATATACATGGTGTGGACCAAAAATGATAAGCTCGAATCCATCGGTTGACTCTGGTTCTATTGCATGTGCTGACATCTCCAAAGTTGGCGCAACTTCACAGGACTGCTGCTTTCTTTTTGTGTTTTTGCATTTTCTTCAATTTTTGTATTTTTTCTGATGCTGCTCTAAAAAATTATGTTGGCTCTGGTGCTAGACTGGCTGACGACTCACCGTCTCATGCTTTGTTCTTCTTCTTCAATGCCACAGATGGCTAGAGTAGGATACTGCTCCTAAGATGTACATCATTAGATAAAAGAATCATCTAATTCTGTTTGAACACTATAGGCTACCTACTCCATGTGAAGGAAGTTGTTCGGATTCACTTCGACCTGAGCCGAAATGACAGTCTTTGCGGTAGTAAGGTTTTCTATCTTTTATCTCATCCTAGTTCTTTACAAGCTGAGCTAGACAATCTAGGGTAAGGTTAACCAGGGAAACCTCAGAAGGTTTGGCCTACTGAGATCGCTGATTATGCTGGTAGGAGGGAAGATGTTGTTGATAACCTCGAGAGCAGTGAAGAGGAGGAGGAGAAGGATATTGTTGGTACCGCAGCGATGAGTACTGATGATGATACAACATCCAGCTGATGATAGTGTTGTTGGCAGCATTTGGACTATTAATGGTAGTTATTCTGCATACAATTGTAAATTTGTTGTGGAGGATGCTAGTGATGGATCAGGTTGGGCTTGAAGTTCGGCCCTCCTTATTGTTGGTGAAATGGATGGTTGGCATGGTTCTGGCCCTATAGTTTCCCCAGAGGATGGGTCAACTGCTGATCATTACCCCAAGCATCACTCACCTCTTGAATGAGTGGGGGAGGTGGAGAACAAGACTCGAGGTACTAATGTTGGTACTTAGGCGGCTGGTATACAACCATTTGAGTCTGTGGCTGTGGTGGCTACTACTTGATAATCGAGATTTTGCGAGGGTCAAAATATGTCTCACACAAGGCAGAGACAAAGTCGTTGTGGCGACCACTCACGAAACCCCAATTAGTCAATAATTAACCCGCGGCAAATAAATCAAGCAATGAAAGTAAATGTGTGGAGTTAAAATTTATTATAACTCTACACCAAGGATGTGTATAGGTGCAAGTATGTAGAGGTTGATTATAGGGAACAAGAGATACATCAGGGCAATGAATGCTAAAAAATGAATGTGATGTATTTGTTTATACGTACTATTTTTATGGGTTTTAAATTTTTATATTTTATTTTATATTTTATTTTATCTTGTTATATTTTGATTTTTAATTTTCTGATTTTGTATTTTATTTTATATTGTTATATTTTCTTTTTCTTTTAAAAATATATATAAAGTAATGTAAAGGGTATATAAACAAGAGGGATAAGAGAGAGATAATATATATCTAAAATAGGCAAAATACAAGAAATAAATCTTTTTGTGCTTTTTATATTTTTCTGATGTTTTTGTGATTTTTTTTATTTTTTTTCAAATTTGTTTTGGAATTTTTAAGGTCAAAAATACTCAAATCAGGGAATAGAATTAATACTCGAAATAAAATTAGAGATGAAAAATATCATACAGTGTATCCAAAATTCTCTAAACTAATTTTAAAATAAATCTAATACAGTAGAGAATTTAGATACGGAGATTATATTTTGGTGATTTTTTATATATTTTTTATATTTATATAAAAGTTTTAGGGGATTTTCAATATTTATGAGTTTTCTTTTATATTTTTGGTCTTAAGTTGTAAAATACTTAAATAAATACGAAATATATTTTTTTGGAATTTTTCAAAAGGTTTTATATATGGGATTTTTACCCGGTAGATCCTATAAACTTTTTAAATTACTTCTACAACCTTTTGCACAATGTATTACCCCATCAACCCTGTAAATTACCTCAAGAACCCCCACGGGCTTCGAACTGATTGCCTGGAGGGTTCAAAGGGTAAGAGTTGGCAAGTTTACGAGGTTGAGGGGGGAATTAGGTTGTTTCAAAGGTCGTAGAGGTAATTGGCAAAATTTGTAGGGTTTGTCGGGTAAAAATCCCTTTATATATTTTACGTATTTTCTAATGCAAACATGGATGAAAATGCATGCTTTTGATTTTTTATAAATAATAAATAGCTTCAAATATGCAAAATAAAAATATTGCATGAAAGAGTGATCCAATAAGAACACAGTGATATTTTTTAAGATTTTTTAGAGTTTTATATATGCATGAAATAAATAGAGACAACAAAGAGAAAAAGCAATACTAGTAGGGGTATTTTTGCGAATATAAGAAAGTACAGGGGCCAACTTACAATTTCTACAAAAATATATAATGTATTAAAAAAGATAATGGACTAAATATAAATACATAAAGTCTGAAGCCCTTTCCTGCAAAAATGCTAGAGCTCACGTGTAGAAACACGTGCGCACCTAGTAGGGATCAAAACGTAATTTCCAAAAGCCTTGAGGGAAAATCACAATTGTTCCAAAAAGTTGTAACTTAAATAAATAGTGTCTGGACTGAAGATTAAATATGCAAAACCATAGGCCCTTTCCTGCAAAATTCCCATGCACCTCACAAGCATAGGCACGTGAGGTGACGTGGCTAGGACCTTTTAGCAAATGCCACAAGTTCTTGGATTTTTTATGCAAATTTTACAAAATTATAACATGCTAGAGGAAAGATTCAACAGTGATAAATAAATTACAAAAAATTTTGGGTCGAAATGCAAAATACCCAGCTACGACGCGATTGAACGACTTGATGAACTTGACTTGACACATGGTGTGCCCACGTGAGCCGATACCGCTTCGAAGATAAGAGGCCCCGATTAGATCTCACGTGCAAGATCAATGGTTGCGGGAGGGCCTGATCCAAGGGCTCTGGCGCGATCTGGAAGAACTTAGGAGATCCAACCGCTCAAAGATGCTCAGCAAGAACAAGCGAGGAATGCGAGCCCGACGAGCTTGAATCACTGCAAATGCCTTCCCCGCTGTGTTCCGTCGTTGCTATGTAGTTTGGAAGCTCACTGGCGGTTCCCTCTATTGGTTGGGGTGGTCAGAAGGTTCCGAAGATGGTCGGAGTGCACATGTGGAAGAAGGGGGAGCAAAGAAGCTCCAGGTGATACAGGCGGATGCACAAAACCACTCTAGGCACGCGAGGTAGGCTCGAACCTACAAAAAGTGAGATTAAGGGGGTCATGTGCAAACTATCGCGACCCACCAGTAGGCGAAAACGGTGAAGAGTGACGACATGGAGGCTCGCCGTAGTGAACTCCGGCAAGGGGCGAACATGGGTGAAACATGCGTGAATCGTGCGGATAAAAATGCGAAATGAAAGTTATTATAGGTGAATAAAGCACAAAGAAAGACGAAGAAAACACGACCTCGAGCGGTGGGAAACCATGAGATAGGACCGCCAGGAGCAGAGCTCCGGCGGTGGGTGGAAGCCTCCGTCGCGCCTCCTGACAGTGAGGCGAGCTTGCTGTCACCTCGCTCAATCCTCAGCACACAAAAAGAAGAGGGGAAAACAGGCAAAAAGGGGTTTGAAATCAAATGGGAAACTCGAGGCAGTTTTTGTACAAGATGCGCGAGCGTCTCCAAAGAACGATGGATAACAGGAGGTGCAGCGATGCAATCCCCAAAGGAAAGAGGCCGGTGTGTATCCTCAGTCAAAGGAGGAGAAGAAGTCATGAAGACACTATCGCGAAAGGATGCAAGGAGGTGCCTCAAAAAAATCGATAAAATCGATAAAAACGAGATTCTTATAGGGGACAGACCTCGATCAAAGAGTTGACCAAGGTCAACCAATGGACGATTCTGGTTGGTCCACGTGGACCAACCAGAGAAATCCTTTGCAAAAAGATTTATAAAATAAATTAAAAATAATAAACAATTTTATTAATTTTCAGTTATTAAATGATAAATCTTTATTATTTTATTAATTATTTTATGATGATTTTTATTTATTTTTTTGAGATTTGAAATTACAAGCTCCCTTTTAAAGGCTATATATAGGTATATTCATATATGTTTTTATGTATTTTGTTTTTATTTTGTATATTTAATTTTATTATTTTTGTTTTAATTTTATAAACCTAAATATATATATATTTACTTTATTTTTCTGATGAATTATATACAATTAAATAAATAGATGTATAATCTATATAGGTATACTTA
Organism: Ottelia alismoides; assembly: GCA_037367405.1. Classification (NCBI taxonomy): domain Eukaryota; kingdom Viridiplantae; phylum Streptophyta; class Magnoliopsida; order Alismatales; family Hydrocharitaceae; genus Ottelia; species Ottelia alismoides. The sequence continues at coordinate 587,447 of JAZKJV010010584.1, read as the reverse complement.
TTGGTATTTCATCTATGTTTCTGATACAAGTATTTTATTTTTATGTTTTCTTGATATTTTTATTCATGTTTTAATATACACATATATTATAAATAATATTCACAAAATTATAAAAATATAAATTACAAAATAATGAATAATAAATAAAATGAATATCTTAATCAGTATAAGTATACAATGAAGGTCCAAAACCTAACTTTCAAACCGTAACTCCAAAAAATATGAGACCACCTCCATTAAGAGCTTATTAAAAAATATATACAATTAAAGGTAATTTTAATATATTTTGAGTTTTTATTTAAGAGATATGAGTCTGGGAAGTTGAGATTTTGGAATCTTATTCAGATCATAACTTTTTATCTGTTCATTATTTTTGTATGAAATCAATTTTGTATTTTCTATATTTAATTACCTATAACTTTCATGTATAAAGTTTCTTTATTTGAGGTATAAAAAGTGTAACTAAACATAGATCTCAATAAATGAATACGAATGAATTAAATAAAAGGTATTTTCACTGTATTTTGGCCCTTATCTCCCCCTACTTTATTCCTTGTCGACCTAATCATCGAGATGCCTAGGTCTCGGGGTTTCAGATCATAAAATATTTTCAATATTTTATTCTTTTTATTTTCTTCTCTTTTTTCTATTATTTTAGCTTTAAAAATCGTATTCTATACACTATTTACAATCAATGCATTGATGATAAAATGAATGAATTAAGCCTACTTACATGCATTTACTAGGGGTTTTAAGGTCAAAATGATAGAATAAAGACGATGAAACGGAGATTCATCATCCCCCTATACTTTCCTTTGCTAGTCCCTAGCAAACACTTAAACAATAAGTGCAAAAAAGAAAATAAAAAAAAAGAAAAAGAAGAAAGATGGATTAAATTTAATTATCAAACTTTTCTTCACAAAATCAAAGTTTGGAGCTTAAGTCGGGCCTTTCGAATTATAGTTCGGGCGGAATCATTACGGGAATCGGATTTGAAATCCAACAGCCTTCGAGAATCCCAAAACTTTGCTCAAGTCCCCTCAATAGCCAGGTCAGAATACTTCAACTCATACGCAAATCCTTATGACTATGAATCTGACTTGTGCAGTGTAAGTGATGGTGGCTGATGAATCTGTGATTCATCAGTCTAAAATTTGAAAATAGAGCTGTGTGCCCGAGTAATTAGCTGCATTTTCCCACTTATATTTCATAATTAGCATTCATGTATGTGTAAATAATATCTACATTTTACCATTCATATTTGCATTAAATAAGGAGACAAATTTACTTGTAAATATTCACATGTATATTAGCTAAAATCACGTATTTGTATATATTTTGTACTAACTCCAAATCCAATCAAACCAACACTATAGTGTATATATTACTAACACTAATTAAAGAAAAATATCAAAAAATACTAACTTGCAAAATTGGCCAACAAAAACCAAATTCAAGTTTGAGGTTATGAGCCTTAAAATGCACATCTCTCTCTCATACAATATTCGATTTAGGTCTACTCACTTTTTTAAGTAATATACATTCAAAGACCTTCAAAACAAGACAAATTTCATAAAAATCGGAGTTCGTATGTAAAACTTGGGTTTTGGGCCCCTACTGGATATTGTACATATTGACATTTTCACCCATGTATTTTATCGCTGCATTTGACCTCGTTTCCGTTTTTTCAACATGAAACTTGTAGATCTCATCAAGATCTACAACTTTCATGTTTTGAGTTTTTCTAAATTCGACCATCTTCTCCCTCTTATTTAACTTTCTTTGTCGTAATAATCTGATTGGGCCATATTGCACCATCTGGTTGCGCCACGCGACCCAGCCCATTGCGCGCCACGCGCGCCCCCTCTTCCCGCTGTTCGATAATACCTTACATCTCAAGATCCAGGCCATCCATTCTCGCTTCAATCTCAGCCCTAGGATCAAAGCCCAGATCGCATCTGGGCCGCCCGCTAGCGCCTTCACCTCCTTGCGCCATGTAGCACTCTCAATTACCACCCGATCTTCTCCAGTCCACTTCCATCTCAGCCACTCAAGCCGCTTCATTTCTTAGTCACCCGATCGTCACCTTCTTCTCATTACGCATGTTGGCTTTCACCTTCCCCTCCTCATGACACGTGGCGCTTTTTGTGCCCCTCGATCCTCTATCCATCGATCGAATCCCCGCCATCGGTTGTCGTTAGATTGGCAACCGTTCGATCGAGGCCCACATCTCATCACGGGCGTTCACTAGCATCACTTCCTCCTTGCGCCATGTGGCACTTCCTGCACCCCTACGATCGCGCCCCTCTGATCTAATCATGTCCGCTCCTTCACGCCCACCGCTCAACCGTTGGATTGCGAGATCCAATGGCCGAGACACCATATTCTTCCTCCCAAAGACCTCTCGCCCACGTTGCCCCACCTCTCCAACCATCTCCGCCCTTCCCATTTACCTTGCCTTGCCGGCCATCTTCTCTACGATCCAAACTCCCCACGACATAGCCCCATCATCCACCTTCCTCGCAGGGAGCCACGTTCTCCATGAAGACCTCTCGTTCGCTCCACATCCTCCACTCAATCTTCATTTCCCATCATTGGTATCGAGAACCCCCTCTTTAAATACTCTGCCTCCTCCCATTTCACCAACATCCACCTTTACAGGGACGAACCTTGAGCTCCATTTTCTTTCTCGGTGACAGCGAGATCCCATCAGGTCGAGCGACGATAGGGAATTTCCCGACGAGATCCATGGCGAGCTCTCGTCGTTCCACAGATTCTCCTTCAAGCTGCTTGAGCTCCACCACCCACCGAGGTGTGAGCGACGACTAGGAAGCTCCAATCTTCCATTTCTCAGGCGACACACCCATAGTCTCCAGGTAAAATCCCTTCTTCTTCTTCGATCCTCCCCTTCTTCCCCTCCGATCTTCTCTAAATTTATCCAACATCTCCGCTATCACCTTCCTTTGACCATTGATCGAGCTTCACCTCGGAGCTACCATCTTTGTGCATCACTCCGCTCATCTTCCAGAACCATCTCGACCTCTGATCACTACTCCGCCCCTAACGGCAGAGGAATACATCGGCCATCCACCCACTTCCTCCACGAGAGCACACTTAACATGATTTGGTAAGTCACTAACGTTGCAGGTTCCATCTCCGTCACTGGTTGGACCCCTCACCGGAGCTCCTTCGAGCTGTTTATCATCGGCATCCAAGTAGCCGTCCAGACTTCCAGGACATCCAACATCCTCCCCGGACCTCCACCTTCATCGAAGTTCACTCAGAAGGCTCTGGGGAAGTCTATTGGGTCAGAGCTAGGGAGGCGGAGCTGCAGCGTCCTCACCAGAGCTATGAAGTCGCCGCCACTACCGTGACAGAGGAAGAAGAACTGAAGCTACAACTGCCGTTGGATTCACCCCTCGGTGATCATTCAACGACCATCATTCATCTACATATCCTCCAACAAATGTACAGTCATCATTGGATCCTTGAGATCTGATGGTCCCTCTGCAGCCACGTCGCCCGCTCCGTGCCTCTTCCCCGACCCTTTAGGCTCAGAGCACCCGAACCTCCCCTGAGCCAATCGAGCGTGCCTTCGAACCCCAGCCTCTATCCGAAGCTCCCGAACCACGCCCGAGCCTGTGCCGAGCACCTGAGCCTCCATGGCCTCTCGAGTCTCGCAGATCACATGACCCATGTGCAAACTTTGGGTAAATTGCAGACGTGTACCTGCAAGTTTTGGAAATTACATTCAGGTCCCTACCAGGCAACATCACGTCAGGTGCACGTGGTCCCGTGGAGAATTTGCACTCATACCCTCATCAGTTTAGGTAATTGCATTTCAATCCCTATCAGCACGTTTCTGTTTTAAAAAATCTATTTTCAATTTTACATTTATACCCCTGTGTTGCATGCTTATTTAAACATTATTTAACATCATTTATTAATTCCAAAAATTGCATGTTGTAGAACATCTTAGATTTTACCATTGTGAAGGCTTGTTGCATTTTTGTGAGCTTCAAGCAATTTAATATAATTCTTTTTGTGGAAAATAGCATATTTTACCCACTGTATGCCTTTAATTGATTATTAAATTAGATGTTGCTCAAAAAAATCATCAAAAAAATCACAATAGGTCTAGTTTGGGTACTTCTACACTGCGCCCAAAAATCACCTCATTTGCACGCATAACGAGGCCTTAATAAATTAATTGGTGTTTTGTTTAATCAATTTTTAATGGGGTCAAAATTAATCATTTTTGAAGTCTAGTAATTTTCCTAGAATCATCTCATATAGAAATATTTAGGATAATATTTATCTTTGAAAATGTTTTATTTTGATATTTATAAAAATTAATTTTGCGAAAATCACCCTGCATTCATTTTTAATTCGTAGTAAATTCATTTAGAGTCGAAAAAATCCAAAAAAATTGCAGTAGCTTAATTTCATTATTTTTAAAATTTGGGCTAAGTTTCATAATTTTTGGACTTAATTTGACTATACTTACATTTTTAACTCTCGAATTTGGCTTGAATTGCATTGTATTTCTTAAATTGCATAAAAATACCCATAAAAATATTCTCCTGGAAACCTAACATCAGAATTGACTTTGAATTAATCTAAGGGGAAAGATGCCTCCCTGAGTTCAACCTCAGGCTTGCCCAAGTAAAATAAAAAAAATTGCCGCTTGCGTTTAATTGACTATTAATCAAAGTGGTTTTTGATAAGTCCGATTTTACCCGACTACAATGAACATCTCAAATTCAATCGATAATTCGGTTGAATTAAGAAGGGTAATCTAGGATTTTTCAGTGGCTCTCCCCAACTGAAATGACAAAGAGACTTACTTCTCCAATATGACAACCCAATGATTCCCCAATCCAATAACTCATTCCTCGAAAAGCGGGGTATTTCCTTCTAAGTTCAAGTGACAACCAGCTCAAGAGGAGTGGGTGAAGAGAAGAATGGATGGTAGCCAGTGTAGCTACCTATCCTAGGATGCAAGAACAGTGTAGTCAAGTCATCCAGCTGCAGGCTCACATAATTTGACTTTGAAACTCAAGCTTGCTTATTGACTATATAAATATGTACACTCCAGCAGGCATTTTATTTTTGTACAAGCCTGTCCACTTTTTTGACTTTTTGCTTTTTATTTTTCTCTTTTTTTGAAATACTATTCACAACAGCATTTACATAAGGAGTTTTTCGTCTTGAGCCAGTAGACTATCCCTCTTTTGAAGCTTTATTGCAACCCACACTCTCTTGTCTTCAAAACTCATCATCACCAGATGGGTTGGGGTGAACTTCCCTCCCTAGAGGAGGACAAATGTTTCCACTTGTGTGTGTCTCATAACGGTAAATCCAATCCCCTCACCACTCCAACTGAGTTGAGCCAAGTGAAAGGTGCAGGTGTCCAAGTTAGGTCATTATCAACAAGAGTCGTACATGTGCTCTGAAATAATCTACTTAGGCAGTCAAGGATCCATTGAACTAAGTCTCGTGATCCTCAAAGAATTAAGTCAACTGGACTTGAAGTACCTCAATTCTAGCTCCTATAAGGTTCCTGTTATTAGGTAGATTTTAAGGTCCAACCAAGCTCCAATCTTCGGATTTTGCTTAGACTTGTTCAATTATCAAAATCAATTTGAAAAATGCTAATGCTATTTTTGTGATGTAATTTTCAATGATTTTGAACTTTTTATGAATTTTTGAAAAAGATTATGCATATGCATTTTTTTATTTTTTTAAAAAAAGATTTTTCAAATGTTTTGGTGTTTTTAATTTTGTAAATGTTTTTGGGATTTTTTTTGTGAAAACAAAAGATTTTGACTAAAAACTAGGTAGAAATATTTACAAGGGGATGCATCTTATATTTATAAGAGTAAGATTTTTAAGAATTTACAAGGGGTAAGTGATCAATTTTATAAGTATATCTACATTTACAAAGTTTTAGTGTGATGTCTATATTCCTTAAACTTATTTTAAAAAGGTTCTTCAAACAATTTTGAAAACAACAGTCCAAAATAATTTTTACAAACACTTTTTACAAACATGTACACACATTTGACAATCATTTTGCAAAGGGTTTATCAAACAATATATATAGATTTTTCAAATATTTTTGCAACCATTTTTCAAACCATTTGTAAATAGTTTTTCAAACATTTTATTTCACATAGGAAATAAATTTTCAAACAAAACATTTTTACAAAGGTTGGGAATATGTAATAAAATATTTTCCAAATAGTTTTCAAAAGATTTTTCAAAAAGGTTTTCAAACTATTTTTCAAACATTTTATAAAAAAACATTTTCAACTGATTTATTAATCAGTAAATATAAAATGAATTTGAGGAGTAATCAACATCTTTTTATGAAGGTTTTTAAAGATTTTTATAATATAATTAGCCATAATTATTAAGAAAATAAGAAAGTACGAGTTATGGCTAAAGTATATGCGGAGTATATACGACCCCCTATACTTAGCTTGAGTTATGTCCTCATATATCATAGAGAAAAAGAGAATACATAACTCGTACTGAGTATAAGAAAGTCTAAAGAATAAATGAACAAATGAATGAACGAATAAAAGTTGACCGTCCCCCCTATACTTAGGATCAAATAATCCTAAGTATAACAGACTGTACACAAAGCAGGGATGGTCAAGGGTGGGAATGAACAGATCGTACTCAAACTGTCTCCTCCTATACTTAGAGTAAGATATCCCTAAGTATAGACGAGAAGAGGAGACAACAGAGAGGATCAATGAATAGATGCAACTCGGGGTGCACACCCCCTGTTGACAAGATTTTGCGTGACTTAATAGTTGATTTTTAACTTGTCATTGTGCATGCAGATAATCTCAACAAATAAAATTTATAAACTCGACAATACCAAGAAATGACCGGAATTAAATAAATAGCAAGTCGGGTATCGAACCACAAGGACCTAGCAACTTTGCGAATTTTTCTTAGACTCTACTTATAGAATTTGATGAAAGGGGTCTAAGGGTAAAAAAATTGTAGCGAGGATAAAGTATTGAGAGTGGGATGTAAATGAACTCACTTGATTTACTTAGACTAAATAGCTAAAATTATAGGGGCGAATGTGACCATTTTGCAAATAATAGAATAATGCTAGAGACTTAGATTTGCAGAAATCAAAGATGAGTTTTAATTGAAAACACTTTGAATGTTACAATTGAGAAAGCAGCAAATGACTTGTAAAATAAAACTCCGAATATATTTCACTGGAGGTTGCCGAAGAAGATTGCAGATTACACGTTGGCGCATAGAATGCTAGGAATGATAGCGTGCGGACACAGCTGTAGACCACATGCACAAGCTCAGGAGATGCACACCGAGGGCACGGGCTGGAGGTTGCCGGTTAAAGCTCGCACGAGGAAGTCACACACCGTGGAGATGAGGCGTGGGGCTAGAACAAAGACTTGCGGCGGGCTGGCAATGGCATGCAGACCAGAGAGGATGCGACCGTGCGCACATCGGTGATACGGGATGGAGGAGAGGATCCTCAGGCTGCAGAGAAACGTAAACTTGGTTTGGAACCACGCTACTGCTAAACTGGAGCTAGACCGAGGTGACGCAACAGCTTGCTGCGTGCCGGAGAAGAAGGGGTTGCGAACCGGAGAAGAAGGGGTTGCACGCCAGAGAAGAAGGAGCTGCGTACAGCTATGTGTGCGCAAGAGGATGGCTGCAGGCTGGAGTACACCGTGAGAAGCAGGGGCTGAAGTGCCAGGCGTTAGACGGTCTTGGCATGCACGACAAGGTGGCCGCTGGAGCGACAAACACCTCGGGCACGGGCTGGAGGTGGTGGCCGTGCGTGTGGACGCACGGTTTGCCGTGGGTTGGAGAAGAAACGCAAGGAGGGAGATGGTGGTTGGACGTGCAGTGGCTGCACTACTCCTGTGCCTGCATGAGAAAACAAGAGAGAGAGAAAGAGAGGAGTCGAGTATATGGAACGAGAGGTGGAGGGTGTGTGAGGGACATGCATGGTTTTATACTTGATTTGTGTGGCTCCTCATCATGTAAAATAAAGAGAGAATAAAGACAAAACTTTATTGTTGCATGGGGAAGGCATATGCATAGTTAGTGGGGCTCCATGTTGCATGGGGAAAAGGTGGATGTATTTATGATTTGCATGGGAAATGCAATGTGCGTGAGGCTAAAAATAAAGAGAGACTTTAAGGCACGTGCATGCATGGTGAAGAGATGGAAAATTTCATAAAACATCCTCTAATTTTCTTTCTAAGATAAAATGTGAAAAGTAATTGCATAGCCAGTGTGTTGGATTAGATTTAATGCTCAAACTCACTTAATACCTATATTCATAATGAGATTTCTTCCCTTTTTCATTAATATGAGGTATTAGTTTTCTGTCGTAAGTTCTATTTAGTGATGAATGCACTCTTATTATATAAGTAATATAACTAGATGTTTAAATAAAGATCATGCATTAAGTGGTTTTCTTTGTTGTGTGTATGAAATAAAGAAGCTGTAAATTATGTGACTTTGAAGTATATGAATCAATTATTCTAGTGTACTTCACATAATTTTAAGCATGTTATAACTGTAGATATTGTAATCATCACACCCCCATACTTAAGTTTTGCTAGTCCCGAGCAAAATAAGATAAGTAATAATGAAGGAAAAGGAGAATAGACAAGATAGATTTGGTGAGGGTTTGCAGCAGACATACCCACAAAGTCTTGAGTTTTCAGATCCTAACCACACAAATACACAATCTTCAATAGAGTTGACCCATGGATTAATGATTTGTTCGAATTGTCAACTTGACTTGAGTTTTGTAGTTTCAACAGCCTCTCAGTTCCAACAAAATCAGACACGGTTTCAGAAGGTCGATCAGGTCAGATCATCCCTAAGAAACAAGTATTCTCTTTGACTTTGAAAGGATATAAACAGTTTTAGTGATGTTTTAGCTTTCGTGAGTCAAGAGAACGAGCTAACAATACAATCTATCAAGGAACCGAATGATTCCCTAGTCATATAGCCTCAGTCCTCACCTGAATTCAGACATATTCTCTTTTCACCCAAGTATGTCAGTATAAAGAAATATGTCATAATTCTTTGGAAAATAGGACTTAACTTCCGGGGTTTTCCGTAGACCGCTTTGGTCCGTTGCTCTCATTTTGTTTCCTTTTACAGAGCATAACCCTGGGCCTCTTTGGGCCTCTTTTAAGAATTTATGTAGCATCATTGGGCTACTACCACGGCTTTTTGGTGGAGAAGGGTTATTTGGTGGTCTTCTTTCATTGCTTTTGTTTCGCACATCTTTGCATGGTTGGTGATTTTTGGCATATGTATTGTGATATGCCTTTTATGGTGTTTTTATTTTGGGTTTGGTATCAAAAGGTAGTATCGGCTTAATATTGACTTTGGAGGCACGATACTGGCTTATTTGTTGACATACTTAGACTAGAGAGATCATGTTGCCCCTGAGTCAAGTTCCTTCATTAGATATAGATAAGGTTCAGGCATTGGCACAACCAAGAGGACAACTCCTCACCTCAACTAGATTGTAATTGTATCTCGTAAAATAAACTCAATCAAGCTAAGTGCAATGTGTAGTTGCTTAATATCCACTGAAGAGTTTAAGAGTGCTACTAGTTTCTCAGGTGATCTAGTTAGATACAGAAGTTCATTCACTAGTAGAGTTAGTGGAGCTGAGAGAATAAAGTCCATATGGACCTGAAGAAAGCTTAAAAACTCATGCCTAGTGAAATTCTGATGAAGTTAAGCGGATTAGGGTCGACTCAACCTTAGTCTATGATTTATGCAGTGAAGATCTGATTTCTCAAAATAAGATAAAACTAAGAAGGAAGTATTTTTGGTGGTTTTCTTGCTTTTGAAAATATTTTTAGGGGGGTTTTTGCAAAAGAGATTTTTTTTGAAAGAGTATGCAATTTTGAAAAACTATGCAGACACCACCCCATACTTAACAGAAACCATGTCCTCATGGTGAAGACAAGGTGTAATAGGATGGTCAGAAGGGATATAAAAAGGATTTTTTTTGGTTTTTTTCATCTTTTTTTTTGGTGTGGAGGTGGACCCCCATACTTATCTAATCCAATGCAGTGAAAATAAACATGCGAGCAGTAAGACGAAAAGGTACCTATGAGGAGAGGCCCACGAGAGTGCACGATTTAACGCCTCAGCTTGGCGATGTGGTGGTTTATTTTTCCTACAGAAGGTACATTGTGCAGACAGGCATAGGACCAGATGGTTCGACAATGGGTCTTAGTCTTTGACCATTGACTCTGAAAGTGGCTTTAGTATTTGGGTCAGTAATTTCTATCGAGCCATTATCGAATACTTGAGTTACAGTGTATGGTCCTTTCAATTTCGATCTCAGTTTTTTTCCCGGAAATAACTTCAGTTTTGCATCAAATAGCCATACTTTTTTATTTTCTTTGAATGTTTTCCTCGAAATGTTGGCATCGTGCCACAACTTGATTTTCTCTTTGTATAGCAGGTTGTTATCATAGGCTTGTGATCTTAATTCTTCCAATTCAGATAAGAGTCCAATAGTCTTCTCTTTCCAACCTCATCATAATCCAAATGGCATTTCTTGATTGTCCAGAGTGATTTGTGGTGAACCTCTATGGGTATATGGCATGGCTTTCCATAGACTAACCGATATGGGCTCATACCTAAGGGTGTGCAGAAAGCGGTGCGGTAGGCCCAAAGAGCAGAAGGTAAATGTTTGACCAGTCTTTACAATTAGAGCGGACAATTTTCTGGAGGATGGTCTTGATTTCTCGATTTGACAGCTCAACCATTCCATTGGTCTGTAGATGATAAGCAGTTGAGACACGGTCTTCGACCCCATTCTTCTTAAGTAAGTTCTTGGCTGAAGTGTTCAGAAAATGGGTTCCACCATCACTAATGACCACCTTGGGTAATCCAAATCGGGAGAAGAGATTGGTCAGTAATTTAACAACAGTGGCGCTATCAGCAGCGCGAGTGGGAATGGCTTCAACCCAATGGGACACATAGTCAATAGCGAGCAGGATGTGTTGATAGCCTTGTGAGGTGGTGAAAGGTCCCATGAAGTCTATTCCCCAAGTATCAAAGATCTCGACTATATGTACGGGGTGGAGGGGCATCATGTTGCGACGGGTCATTGTTCCATTAGTCTGACATGCAGGACAAGATTGAGCAAAATGATGGGCATCTTTAAAGAGTGTCGGCCAGTAGAAACCACATTGAAGTACCTTAGCAGCAGTATGTTTCCCTAAGTGGTGTCCTCCACATCCATAAGTGTGACAGTGAGTTAGGACATCGTTGATTTCAGATTCAGAGATACATCGTCTCCATATCAAATCAGTCGCCTCTTTGAACAGCAAAGGGTCTTCCCAGTGATAATATCGGGCTTGGACCTTGGTTTTATCTTTCTTATGTTTTGGCCAGTCATCAGGAAATGTGGAGGTGATGATGTAATTGACGATGTCTACATACCAAGGGAGTTGAGAAATAGACATGATACTTTCATCTGAAAAGTTATCAGAAATTGGGATTGTGTCTGTGCTTGAGGCAGGGAGTCTTGAAAGATGATCGACCACGACATTCTTTACTCCGTCTTTATCTCGAATTTCTAAATCAAATTCTTGGAGCAGTAATACCCACCTAATGAGTCTAGGCTAGCATCGATCTTTGTGAAAAGATATTTTAAAGCAGAGTGGTATGTGTAGATTATGATGTGGGACCCTAAGATGTATGACCGAAATTTTTCTAATGAAAACACCACAGCCAGAAGTTCTTTCTCGGTCACAGTGTATTTCTTTTGAGCATCATCCATAGTTTTGCTGGCATAGTGAATGGCATAGGGTTTTCCTTCTTTCCTTTGACCCAATACTGCCCCCACAGCATAAACAGATGCATCACACATGATCTCAAATTCACAGTTCCAATCAGGGGGTTGTAGTATGGGTGCTTCTGTGATGATTTTCTTCAGAGTTTTGAAGGATTCAAATGCTTCCTCAGTAAAAGTGAAGTCTTGATCTTTTTCCAGTAATTTTGTGAGAGGGCGGGAAATTTTCGAGAAGTCTTTGATGAAGCGACAATAAAAGCCGACATGTCCTAGGAAGGACCGAACACCCTTTATGTTCACCGGTGGACTTAAATGGGTGATTGTCTCAATTTTTGATGGATCCACTTCCATCCCTTTCTTTGACACAACATGTCCTAACAAAATTCCTTGTTTCACCATAAAATGTGATTTCTCCCAAGGTAATATCAGATTCACTTCAATGTATTTTTGGAAGACTCTATCCAAAAATCCAAGTGTTTCCTCGAAAGAGTCTCCAAAAATAGAAAAATCATCCATAAATACTTCCATAAAATAGTCGATCATATCGGTGAAAATTCCCATCATGCATCTTTGAAATGTTGTTGGGGCATTACATAGTCCGAAAGGCATGCGACGGAAGGCATATGTTCCAAATAGACAAGTGAATGTGGTTTTATCTTGATCTTCAGGTGCTATGGCCACTTGGTTATAATCGGAGTATCCATCCAAAAAGCAGAAAAATTCTTTTCCGGCTAGCTTCTCAATGATTTGGTCAATGAATGGCAATGGGAAATGATCTTTTCGGGTAGCCTTATTGAGTTTCCTATAATCTACACAGACTCTCCAAGATGTGGCTACTCTGGTGGGTATGTCCTCTCCTTGTTCATTCTTAACAATTGTTAATCCAGCTTTCGGGGACAACTTGGAGAGGACTGACCCAAGGGCTATCATCAATAGGATAAATGATACCCGCACTTGCCAATTTATAGATCTCATTTTTCACAACCTCTCGTAGATTGGGATTCAACCATCTTTGCATTTCTCGAGAGGGTTTACAATCGTTTTCCAGATATATGTGATGAGTACAGAATGTTGGGCTTATTACTTTTAGATCCGTTATTTTCCATCCAATGGCTCGGGAATTCTTTTTCAAAATTTCCATGAGTTGGCTTTCTTGCATATGATTTAGGTTGGCATTGATAATGACTGGTAGAGTATGCACATCATCCAATAAAGCATACTTCAGATCTTTGGGTAGTGGTTTCAATTCAATAATGGTTGTTGGTGGAGTCAGAGGTGTAGTGTTTCCTGAATCTATTACAGAAATGGTCTCAAATGGTAGTTCCATCATGGGCATGATCATGGTTGAGGTCAATGTAAGTTCAAAGTCTAATGTGTCCCAGGCATTATCAAGCTCATCAATTTCTTGTCCGACGAGAGGGCATGGTGGAGCTTCCAGTGCGAGATTCAGATTATATGTGGCAATTTCATGAGAAGTATTTTTGTAAGTGGATTGAGAGGTGTTCAGACTAACCTCTAAAGGATCTTTGGTGAGATGGATGGGAGAAAAGTCATTTTGTATATTGAGTACACCACATTTTTCTATCCACCCACAGTCTTCAGTCTCAGAGTCAATAGAATTTGGTATGATCAGCTCAATAGGGGCGGTTTTGCCATTGATTGAAAATTCGACTTTGCCCCCCTCATAATCAGAATGTGCTTTAGCAGTAGCTAGGAAGGGTATTCCCAAAATGATGGGTGTTCCACTCAGTGTGTTGGGGGAATCCATATCCATAACAACAAAATCCACAGGAAATTTATGTCCTTGTACTGTGACTATAACATCTTCAAGAAGTCCTATTGGTCTCTTCACAGTGTGATCCGCCATTTGTAAAATCATTGAAGCAGGTTTCAGACTCCCTAAATCAAAATGTTCTAGGATGGCGGTAGGAAGAAGATTGATTGAGACAGCATTATCTAATAAGGTGCGCTCAAAGGTCAACTCTCCAATCGTGCATTTAACCAAAGGTGCCCCTGGATCTTTTTTCTTGGGGGGCAGGAATTAAGAAATAGCATTTGATGCGGCTTGGGGAAGCACATACTTTTCTTCTTGGTTTTCCTTTGTCTTTTCTCTTGATTTCCTTTTTGGTGTGCATTTTTCCTTTAAGAAGCGGGAGAATGAGGGGACTTGTTCGAGGGCTTTTAAGAGCGGGATTTCAATGACAATGTCCGAGAACAGTTTTTCTAACTCTGGATCGATGGTGAATGATCGAGGTTTTCTTCGGTGAAGAGCTCTGGGAAAGAGGATGGTTATGGTCGGGGAGGAAGGAGGGAGCATGGTTGTCTCAGCTAACTTCTCTCCATTATCAAGCTCTTCCTCAATTTCGGCTTGATCCTCTGTAGCCTGTGGTCTGGTGAAGGCAGAAGTGATTTTTCCATTTCTCAAGGTGACGGCATTAGCAGATTGGTTTTGACGGGGTGGGGTTTTGAAGTTAACTTGATTTCTAGGTGCTTGTTGTGGGTTCCCTTGATTTGTCCTAAAAGATGTAAAAAAAATCCCTGATTCTGGTTTTGGAAACCAGGTGGTGAGTTGAAAGATCCGGTAGGTGGAGGAGTTTGAAGTACTCCAGATGAACTAGCCTTGTTGGTGTTGGGATTGGGCAGCGGTTGAGGTGACAAGGCTGGGATGTACGACCTGATCTCGACGAATTGACGGGCATTCTCAGAGTTGGCTTTTTGTTGAGCTTCAGTGGCCTGTTGTTGAGCTATAGCTAGTTGTTGTATTGCCTGAGCTAAGGCATCGAAGTTTACCGCAGTGGTGGAGGGTTGAGTCACAGGCGGTGCTATCGGTTGTCTTGGTTGGGTGTGATTTTGGAAATGATAGTTGTTCTGTCCATTCCAACCAGAATTTGATTGTTCTCTCCATCCTGTATTGTGGTTGTTTGATTATGCTCCTCCTTGATTTCTCTGCACCCAATTAACAGTCTCAGGATTCATGTTTTGATTATGGGTGAATGTGGTGTGGTCAACTTCATGGATGGTGGGATTAGTCATGGCGAATTTTTCCATGGCTTGAGTCATGAGGTTCATTTGTTTTGAGAGGGTTTCCCATTTATCAAGATTCTCTTTGCTAGATCTCTCATGGTCAATGATATTAACTGTCCTTGTGTTTCCACTGTACTGTTCAATTGAGGAACTATTTACCGAATTGTCAGTCATATTTTCAAATAAAGTCCAAACAAAATGCTCATCACGATTGATGTAATTTCCATCGCATGAGCCATCAATCACTCTCTTAAATGAAGTATCTATGCCCTCATAAAATATATGAACTAACTTCCATTTGGGGATGGCATGATGAGGGCATTTCCTTTGAAGTTCCTTAAATCGTTCCCAGGCCTCATGAATGGGCTCTCTGTTTTTCTGAGTGAATGACGATATGGCTTGTCTCAGGGCATTTGTCTTTCCTTTTGGGAAGTATTTCTTGATGAATGCCTCTCTTAAGACGTCCCAGGAGGTGAGTGGAGTTCCATAATTTCGAAGCCATTGGAGTGCTTTGTCTTTTAGTGAGTGGGTGAAGGCTTTCATGTAGATGTATTCTTTTTCTACCCTAGGAATACTCATTGTGTCACAAGCAGATCAGAAATCTTGGATGTGGAGGAAGGGATCTTCAGAGTCATTTCCATAGTATTTTAGGATTAAGGAGAGTAATGCGGGCTTTATTTCGAAGTCTCCTACTTCAGGCGGGATTTGGACCCAATGAACTAAGTCTTCTGCAGCCGGGTTGTAATGCGTGCTTATGGGTGTTGGTCAGATGAGAGGAGCTATGGTTTGGCGGATCGTCACATTTTCTTCTCTCAATAGGTGTAGTTGATGCAGTATGAGGTCCATATGGTTCGGTCTTTCTTCTCCCATGTCTCCTAGGTCAGATGAATTCTCAGGTTCCTCAGTTGACGGAGATGGGTTGGGTTTTCTTTTATAGTTCGGGTCATACTCTAATGGTTGTTGCAATGGATTTTTCAGAAACCTATGACCTAGCATACACAACACAATACATCAGACAATTTGTTGATTCACCAACTCACACAAAAATTACCGCAGAAGCGGTTATCTTTTCGATTTTAGTTTAATGATTCAACAAAAGTTTTTAGAGAAATTAGGGTCCTTAAAGATGAGGTGGGTGTGGAAGATTGTGAGAAATTGATGTCCTAATCCGGCTGGGGTTCCAGGGTGCGGTACTTGGATCGTTAGATCTGCTCTTCCCACAAGAACCTGTGCCCAACGCGTCGAGGAGTTACGATTTCTCTTTGCAATCCCACGTAGCACCAGGTATTTTTATCTCTATCCAAGAGTTCTATGTGCTCGTTATTTTTATGTCATACACATGCATCGAACAAGAATTCAGAATTTTTCCACTTTCTGCTCGGGCCACTGCGGTGGCCTTTAAAGCTTATCTTTTTAGCGTGATAATACACGTTTTGGTGATCTTTTTAGGTGAGCAGGGGGAGAAGACCACAGAGATGATGCAAAGAAGAAGTATTTTTTAATTCTTTTCAGTTTAAGTTTGGAGCACAAACAAATGCAGAAATTTTTAAAAGCCTAAGATGCCTAAGAGAAAGAGGGACTCACAGTGCCTGCACATCTAACGCTAATCCGTAATGTTTTGTCCTGCTGATGGCGAGCTTTTCCGAGAAGGGGGAGGGAAAAATATTACAAATTACAAGTTTACGAAAAATGCATAAAAGACAAATGAATTTTTTTAGAAGCATAAGTACCTGCAAAACAAGAAAAATGCGCAAGAAAAATGCGCGGATTAGATAATTGAAACTAAGTTAAAATGAAGAAGAAAAATTGCAAACGTTGCTTAGTCCCCGGCAACGGTGCCAAAATGTTGACAAGATTTTGCGTGACTTAATAGTTGATTTTTAACTTGTCGTCGTGCACGCAGATATTCTCAACAAATAAAATTTATAAACTCGACAATACCATGAAATAAACGGAATTAAATAAAGGGCAGGTCGGGTATCGAACCACAAGGACCTAGCAACTTTGCGAATTTTTCTTGGACTCTACTTATAGAATTTGATGAAAGGGGTCTAAGGGTAAAAAAATTGTAGTGAGGATAAAGTATTGAGAGTGGGATGTAAATGAACACACTTGATTTACTTAGACTAAATAACTAAAATGATAGGGGCGAATGTGCCCATTTTGCAAATAATAGAATAATGCTAGAGACTTAGATTTGCAGAAATCAAAGATGAGTTTTAATTGAAAACACTTTGAATGTTACAATTGAGAAAGCATCAAATGACTTATAAAATAAAACTCAGAATATATTTCACTGGAGGATGCCGAAGAAGATTGCAGATCACACGTTGGCGCATAGAATGCTAGGAATGATAGCGCGCAGACACAGTTGTAGACCACATGCACATGCTCAGGAGATGCACAGCGAGGGCACGGGCTGGAGGTTGGCGGTTAAAGCTCACACGAGGAAGTCGCACACCGTGGAGATGAGGCGTGGGGCTAGAACAGAGACTTGCGACGGGCTGGCAGTAGCGTACAGACCGGAGAGGATTCGATCGTGCGCACAACGGTGATACGGGATGGAGGAGAGGATCCTCAGGCTACGGAGAAACGTAAACTGGGGCTGGAACCACGCTATTGCAAATTGGAGCTAGACGGAGGTGACGCAGCAGCTTGCTGCGTGCCGGAGAAGAAGGGGCTGCGAACCGGAGAAGAAGGGGCTGCGCGCCGGAGAAGAAGGCGCTGTGTACAGCTATGTGTGCGTAAGAGGATGGCTACGGGCTAGAGTACACCGCGAGGAGCAGGGGCTGAAGTGCCAGGCATTAGACGGTCTTGGCATGCACGACAAGGTGGCCGCTGAAGCAACAAACGCCTCGGGCACGGGCTGGAGGTGGTGGCCATGTGTGTGGACGTACGGGTTGCTGCGGGTTGGAGAAGAAATGCAAGGAGGGATATGGTGGCTGGACATGCAGTAGCTGCACTACTTCTGTGCCTATATGAGAAAATGAGAGAGAGGGGGGGGGGGGGTCGAGTATATGGAACGGGAGGTGGAGGACGCGTGAGGGACATGCATGGTTTTATACTTGATTGTGCGGCTCCTCATCATGTAATATAAAGAGAGAATAAAGACAAAACTTTATTGTTGCATGGGGAAGGCATATGCATAGTACGTGGGGCTCCATGTTGCATGGGGAAAAGGTGGATGTATTTATGATTTGCATGGGAAATGCAATGTGCGTGAGGCTAAAAGTAAAGAGAAACTTTAAGGCACGTGCATGCATTGTGAAGAGATAGGCATACTGATGAATCTCCATTTCATCACCTTTATTCTATCATTTTGGCCTTAAAAACCCCAGCAAATGCATGTAAATAGCATTAATTTGTTCATATTAGCATCTATTATTTATTGTATTAATTATACATAAAATAAGGTTTTTAATGCCAAAATTATAGAATAAAGAGAAGAAAAGAAAAAGGAATAAAATATTGCAAATATTTTATGACCCTAACCCCGAGACCAAGGCCAGCATGGACTTGGTCGACAAGGAATAAAGTAGGGGGAGATAAGGGCCAATTATACAATAAATATCTCATTTATTAATTCATTCATTTATGCATTTTTGGCACCTATTTTGTACATAATTATTTATTCATCAAATAAAGAAACTTTGTTCATAAAAGTTGTAGATAATAATATAAATAAAAATACAAAATTGAGTTTGTGTAAAAATAATACACAGTGTACATTGAATACACAAAATAAAAAGCAAAAATCTCAACTTCACAGACCCATATCTTGCAAATAAAAACTCCAAATCACCCAAACTCACCTTTAATTGTATATAGCATTCCATGAACTATTTTATAAAATTGGTTTCATAATTTTTGGAGTCCACCTGTGGAAGTTAGGTTTTTGGCCTATCTTGTACATACTACCTAATTAAAATATTCATTTTATTCAATGTTCATTATTTTTATAAACTCATATTTTTAGAATCTTGTAAATAATGTATGTAATTCATATACCTACTAGCATTAGAATAAAACCAAAAAAATAATTTGGAAAGTAAAAGAAGTCTATGTAATATCTATAGGCAAAATACCTATGAGAAATATGTACATAAATAAAAGGGGTTTTTATTCTTTTATTCTTTATTCTTCTATATTTTTAGACTAATGTATATATTATATAGAACTTATTAAAAATACAAAGCTAAAATAAAAACAAATAAAATTCATTAAATAAATAAAATATATCGGTAAAATACCTATAAGTATACTAAGATACACACAAACACAGTTATTTAAAAATATAAATAAACTCATAAAAATCAAATAAAAATATATTTATAAAAATAAGTTATAAATTTATAAATTAAAACAATAAAATAATAAAAGAAAATAAACAAATTAAAAATAAAATACACAAAAATACATGTAAATACATACGTATACACATTATTCAAATAAAACTATAATAAAATACCTCGAAAAATTCAATAAAAATCATGAATAAATACTACATGAAATAATACACATTTTTTATTTTATACACAAAAATTAATAAAATCATTTACTATGTTAAATAATTCATTTTTAATAAGGATCCCTGTTTTGGCGTGTAGCGGCTGAGGTGGACCAATCAGGTCCCTCCGCGAGTTGACCCCAGTCAACTCGGCCTCCAGCCGCTTGACTTGACGGGCACTATCTTTTCGCCCGTCTTTTCCCTTTTTTCCCGCTCGAATCTATCATCCATCGCCTTCGATCCCTTCATGAAAAATGTTCCCTGACCATCCGTGAATCCCGCCGAGATCTTGGATCCATTGCGCATAGCACCGATTCATTAATAATCGCCGGTCACTGGGGGTCGTCAGGATTGTATATAAATAACTCCTCCCACTTCCTTGGCCGAATTCGGCCATTTTCATCCCCTTCTTTGAGCTTGAATGAGCTCCTGGCGGAGCCCTCGTGACAGGAGGCGCTTCCCAGCACCTCGATTCGGCCCAAGGAGGTGGGAAATTTTGTCGCGGTGGTGCTCCGGCGACCACCCTGCTCCCTGGCGGCCCCCAGGTATAAGAGCTGCGTTTTTATCATTTTTAGGTAGTTTTTCATTTATGCATTTCATTCTCGCATTTTACTTCGCATTTAGATCTGTAGTTTAGCGTAATTTAGGTGACTCGTAGTTCACCGGAGCTTCGCTCCGGCGAGCTTTTCACTGTGTTCCCTACCAGTTCCCGACTCGCTTTCGCCCTCATTTCACTCCCCACCGCTTTCTCCACCCTCCAACCACTTCCTACCAACCGGAGCCTCCTTGGTCCCGCGAATCGATGCTCGCCTCCGCCGCTTCGCCGGAGCATCGCCACCCACCGTCATTTTTACGCTGACAGCTTCAAACCTCGGGTCGGGGAGAACGCCCTCGAGCCCCTCTACCTTCCTGTGCAGGTTAGGGGTGCAATAGAGCACCAGGAGTCGATTTCCACGCGGGCTGAGGTATCTGGAGCCGTGCTTCTTCATCGAGCTCATGGCGGCGCTCCGGTGTGCCTCCGTCCGATCCAACACCTCCAGCAAATCCAGTGACCTTCCAGGAAGCCATCGGGACCTTCAGGTGCGACGAAGACCGGCTAGGGAGCGAGATCGATGAGGAAGAAGCTCGCCTCGGCGAGTGTTCTTCCCTGTTCTTCCACGCGTGCTCCTTGCCGTTGGATGAAGAACGAAGTCCCAGGCGCTACAGCAGCCGTCCGATGAAGCCACACAACCACCGTAGATCTCATCCAGGAGATCTAATCTCAGCCGCTTATCGGCGAAGGGGTATCGGCGCACGTGGAGGCGCCACGTGTCAAGTGAACGAAGATCAGCCGTCGGATGAAGCGCCTCTTTTGGGGGTAAATTGCAAAAACCATCCCCCGCCTTTTTGTATTTAATTTTTAATTCTGTAAATTTTTTTTATGTTATAAATAAAATGTAAATTTTGCAGAAAGGACCCTGAGCTCATTGATAATTACATTTAGGTCCTTCCGTGCCTCACGTGCAGTCCCACGTGAGGCGCGTGAATTTTGCATGTATGCCCTGGCGGTTTTTGTATATTGTAAAATAATTCTAAAAATTAAAATAAATGTTTATTTCTGTTGTATTTTTGCACTGATGCCCCTGTAACTTATTTTATTTGCAAAAATACCCCTGCCAGGCTGTTTCATTTTTGTCTCTTTATCTATTTATTAAAAATACCTAGATGGCTTCTAAAAATCCACAAAAATTAGGATAGGTGCTCTATGCCATGCTTGTTCACGCTCATATTTTATTTTGCATTTTTTGCATTTTTCCTAATTATTAAAAACGAAAAAGAAGCCATTTTTGTACTGTCTAAATTAAAAAAAAATTAATTAGAAAATGATTTTGAAAAATTCCAAAAAAAATATATATGGTATAACTATATCTATATTGAGTCCAGAAAATGAAAAACCCTAAAAATATGAAAAAGAAAATAAAAAAAATTATAAAAACCTAAAACCCACAAAAACAATAATTAGACATGCACAAAGGATTGAATAATTACACTTCACATACATTCCCTTCGCCTCCCAGTGTTCGACCTCTACTTGTGCTTACACCTATACACATTTTACATGTAGAGTTATAATAAATTTTAACTCCACATTTTTGGATATTCATTGCATATATTATTGTGGGTTAATTGTTGATCGATTTGGGGATTTCGTCTGAGGTCAACTCAGCGACTGTCTCTCCACCTTGTGGAAAGATACGACCTCGGCAAATCCTCTATCATCAAATGGCGTCGTTGCCGGGGAGGCAACAGATTTTGTATGATTTTGTGTGGTTATTTGTTCATTTATTTGATCCTTTGTCCATGTCCTTCATTTATTTATTTGAGTGAATTTTATTTGATATTATTCATGGACTGCTCTGACCATCTCTTTCTTTTTGTCTTTAATGCGAGGGACCGCCAAGCGACGGAGGACCTCCTAGGAGGACCTATGCACCCCAGCAAGGCGGAGTTGGCTCTTCTATGCCCAGCCAACAGGAGAGAGCATCTATGACAGGAGACGGAGAACTTTTGCAGACAGTCTCTATTTTTATGCATTTTATATTATTTCATTTTATTAGGTATATTTATGTGAGAGAGTGACCCTTAGAATTTTGTAATAATACAGGACTCTCACAGGTACACTCCGACTCCCGAGGTCCATTGCCCGAGTGATTGTTCCCTTGGGGGCCTCGACGGTTTTGACACTTTTTCGTTTTTATTTTATTTTATTTTTATTATTTTGTGTGAATGAGCCCTAGCTTAGGAATTGCTTGCCGATAGATTAAGGCCCAAACACCCTAATATATTTGCATGTACCTATAGTGCGTTTTGGACCTAGTCAAATCTAAACAGTCGGTTCATTTATCTCTTAACCCCTGTGCCGTGAGCGAGCCCCATCAAGCGCTACTCCTGAACTCGAGCGTGTCGAGAAGAGGACGGGTGAGCCAAGACCGGACCCTTAGGTTAGGGATAAGTGACCGACTTGTGGTGCTTCACGATAATAGTAGTTACTATCCTAGGGCGATTTCTTCGGCTTGCATTTGCATATAGCATAGGTTTCAATTCTGTTATGCATCCCGCATAGAGAGAGCTGGGAAGCACTGTAAGTCTTCTTACTTAGCATGCATCATCGATTTCCGACTTGCATGGCTTTTCCGACTTCTCCCTATGTTTTTGACCACTTAGGATGCTTAATGGAAATTGGAACCGCGATAGGCACGTGCATTGAAAATACCCAAAAAAAAAGTGATAACTTAAATAAAATCGGGACTGCTAACTCTATTGGACTTAAAATAAAACATGATGGATTTCCTTGTTTTGGGGAGAGCAACCCCCTCATTGTATGCGTTTTAAAGTGCTTA
The DNA here is from genome assembly GCA_037367405.1 of Ottelia alismoides. Taxonomy (NCBI): domain Eukaryota; kingdom Viridiplantae; phylum Streptophyta; class Magnoliopsida; order Alismatales; family Hydrocharitaceae; genus Ottelia; species Ottelia alismoides. Next base: position 564,691 of record JAZKJV010010584.1, on the reverse strand, counting down.
CGTACACACTAAGGAGTAGAGCCCAAATCCTATCAAGCCTCCTACGTGATTGTACAATTCTTGTGAATCTCACCTAACTCTAAAAATGAAAAGATAAATGACCGTCACCTGATGGTCTTCACTGTGTTGAGTAGGTGAATTGGGGGTGTTGCCTTGTGTATTGATTGTGACTTGGAGTTCATTGTGTTTTCCATTCATTATTAGAGTAGACGGTCCCGTCCGTGTGAGTCATGCATTTTTCATCTTTGAGTCTCTCTATCTCTCTTATACATATATCTCTTCATCATGCATCGAGTCGTGATATTGGCGCTTGAGCTCAATCATTCTTCGCCAAGTCCTTTGTTTCCCGCTTCTTCACCATCTTCTATGTATCCATCGTACCATCTTCTCTGGTTCGAGGAGAGACCGCTCTTCGGACCGCAATTTTGACGGTGTTCCCGCCTTGTGTGGAACACCCAATTTTGTCTATGTCCCAATTTTCTCGCCCGCCCTCCTCGTACCCTCTGTATCATCTCTCTCTTTATCCGGGAATGCTGTGCATATTGATGAGGCCCGCATCGAGGATTATTTATACAGATTATTTGTGTAAGTCGGGCATGATATTGCGGATGCTGAGATTGATTTGGTGGATTTGACTTTTGATGCATGCATATGTGCTTATTGAGGATTTTTGTGATGCATGATAATTAGGTGTGATTCTTTATTGAAGATTTAGATCTTGCACACCGGATTGAGGATGTAATGAGCTTCAGTGATTTGAGGATGATATCAGGATGTTTCTATTGTTTTATCCATTTCGAGGTTCCTACCATCTGTGATTTCTGGGCTGAATAGACTATCTGGATATATGCTTCATGATGACGATGATTGGAACCCACATGATTTCTCTTCTACATGAGTGACCCATCCTCGATCTCCTGACTTCATTATCCACCCCTGGCACTTAGAGGATTCCTGACTATTTTTCGTGCCATCTCAGTTGACTGGATTGACCCAAGGGATGCTTGGTGAATGACATGATTATTCGCTCCCTGACATGATCTTATGCCCTCCGAATAATTGAATGATTTATTGCTTTTGAGGACCTGAGATGACTTGCCAAGCATTCCCATGACCTTCATTGCTATAGCTCGCATTGCTCCCCGAGGACTATCTGCGGGAGAATGCGACAATTTCTAGGACTGCGGTTTCATTCACTGCTTGGGTCGCCATTGTGATGGGACCCGAAACCGAGTCGTACGATATGTTTGATTGGCCTCCCCCTGTGATTGTGTACTTGACCTGTTGGTACACGAGGCCAATGTATTTGACTCATCTGAGTCCGCTCTCCTTGACGGTCCTCGCAAGGCAGAGCTCCACTTTTCTGATTATTCCATGCCTGGTTCATAGCTCTCCGAGGGTTATCTGCGAGAGGCTATGACACATTATTGCTATAATGGTCTCTTCTACTGGTAGACGGTCGGCCGTCTATCGAGACTATATTTCTGTGGATCCGTCTGATGGGTCCGGCTCCTTCGAGCCCTTCTCTCTCCTTGACGACCCTCGCAAGGACGAGATGTACTCTGATTATTCACTGCATAGCTCTCATCGCTTCCCGAGGACTATCTGCGGACGGATATGACACTTTCTTTACGATCGGCTTCACTCATTTCCTGTGCTGCCACCTTGTTGGGGCACGGAGCCGACTCATCTGATTTGTGCACTCGGTCTCCATTTCTGATTATGCGCCTAATCTGTTGGGGCATGAGACCGACTTGTTTAGACTCCTTTGAGTCCGCTCTCCTTGACGGTCCTCGCACGGATGAGCTCTTATTATTCGTTTGATTAGTTCGTAGCTCCCCGAGGGTTATCTGCGGGAGACTACGACATATTTCAGATCTGATTGGTCTCTTCTGTTGGTAGCCGCCTTGTCGACTACTGAGACCACTATGTGGATCCGTCTGATGGATCCGGCTCCTTTGAGCCCGCTCTCCTTGACGACCCTCGCCAGGGTGAGCTTCTGTTCTGATTATTCATTGCTTAGCATGTACCACTCTCCGAGGGTTATCTGCGGGAGGGTACATCATTTTCTAGGTACGCGGCTTCATTTCTGGTGTCTCCCCGTTGGTGGAGCACGAAGCCGGACCTTCTGACTTATGTACTCGGTTTCCTCCCTGGTTGTGTCTCCTGTCTGTTGGAGCACGGAGCCGAGTACTCTAATTATTCTCTGATTTTGCTCACCTTGAGGACCTTCGCAGGAGTGAGCCACATATTGTGTTGTTCGGTGTATTCTTGTGACTTTCAGATTATATCACCACCGTGCAGCACACAGTCTCATATGCCTTATTTCTGATCTATCTGAGACCATGATTGACTAGGAGGAGTCTGTACTGCTCTTTCTTCCTCTCGGTTTTACGGTATTGGCTCTGTTCCCTCATGTTGACCATATGAGCCGATTGACTGCTTCATGCTACCGGACCCGATATCTATCCTTTCGATCTGTTGACCCCGGTAGCTGACACCCACTTGATTGCATATTCGGGTGTATTTTCACCTTCTGACCGCGTCCTCGTTCTCACAGGGAGACGACGACGAGAGCACGGTAGTCGCTTGTCAGATACCGTCCTGTACTTCACCAGTCTCTTCACCGCTTGTATATATGTGTATTCTGTTCATCCTTTCTCCCGCATGTTATGTGTGCCCTAGATCTATCGCCATATCTTTGTGACTACACTTAGGACGTACCTTGTCCTAAGTGTAGGGGGGTACGCACCGAGTTGTTCTTTCCTTGCACATTTTTCGTCACTCCTTTTGTTGCCTATATTTAGGGATATCTCACCCTAAGTATAGGGGGAGTGATGTGTATATTCTCCACGATCTTTTCATCTATCTGTATATATATATATATATATCTTTTCTTCTCCTTTTCTTCTTTTCTTCTTTTCCTTTTTCTATCTTCTGTATCTAAATAAAAGGTGTCACCCCTTTGTGTCAGTTTTCTGTACTTAGGACGTACTTTGTCCTAAGTATAGGGGGGTGCACCCCTGATTTGTTAATTCTTTGATCTATTTATTCCCACCCTTGACCCTCCCTGCTTTGTGTACAGTCTGTTATACTTAGGATTATTTGATCCTAAGTATAGGGGGGACGGTCAACTTCTATTTCCTTTGTCTCTTATTCTTATTCTTTAGACTTGTCTATACTCAGTACGAGTTATGTCTTCTATTTTCTTTTCGATCTATGAGGACATAGCTCAAGCTAAGTATAGGGGGGTCGTATATACTATGTATATACTTTAGCCATAACTCGTACTTTCGTAATAATATGGCTAATAATTCTTTAAATTCGTTAAAAATCCTTAATAAAAAGATGGGATTATTCCTCAAATTCTTTTTGTATATACTGATTAATAAATCAGGTGAAAATGTTTTTTGCAAAATGTTTGAAAAATAGTTTGAAAAGTATTGTGAACATTTATTGAAAACTATTTTGAAAACGTTTTGTTACATGTTTTTAACCTGTGTAAAGATGTGTGGTTTGTAAAGATTTATTTTCTTTGTGTGAAATAAAATGTTTGAAAAATGATTTGCAAATGGTTTGAAAAATGGTTGCAAAAATATTTTGAAAAATATATATATACTGTTTTGAAAAACCTTTGCAAAATGATTTTCAAATGTGTGTACATGTTTGTAAAAATGTTTGTAAAAATTATTTTGGACTATAGTTTTCAAAAATTGTTTGAAAAATTTGTGTCAAATAAATTTGAGGAATAGTCACATATAATAATAACTAATATAATATATATATCTTATGAATAAAAATAAAAAAAATAAATAAACACAATTCTTTAATAAGTGTACATATATGCTTATAAATAAAAACTAAATTGAAAATTCTTAATTCTTGTAAAATAAAGCGGCACGCCCGTGTAAATAGTTGTACATATTTTCTACTGTGAGTGCCAAAATTGTTTTATTTTGCAAAAATTCTTTCTCTGTGTAAAAATCTTTCGAATTCTGTGAAAAATTCCATTATTCTTTGCATATTTGAAATAGCATTTGCATAGCATTCATATTCGTTGATTGAGCTTGATGATTGAACTAGTCCAATAAAGTCGAAGATTGGAGCTTGGTTGGACCTTACTGCACCTAACTGCACTGGAACCTTATGGGAACTAGGTTTAAGGTACTTCAGGTCTATTCAGACTTAATTCTTTGAGAAATCAGGGCTAGGTTCAAGTCACCTCAGTGGACTAACTAGAACTTTTCGAAACACACGTATGACTCTTGTCGGTTGTGACCTAACTTGGACACTTGCACCTTTCACTTGGCTCAACTCAGTTGGAGTGGTGAGGGGGTTGGATTTGCCAGTCTGAGACGCACACGAGTGGAAACATTCGTCCTCGTCTAGGGAGGGAAGTGCACCCCAACCTGGTCCAGTTTCAATGAAGTCGAATGACAGGAGAGTGTGGCTTGCAATAAAGCTTCAAAAGAGGGATAGTCTTCTGGCTCAAGAGGAAAAAGTCCTTACGTAAATGCTGCTGTACATAGTATGTTGAAAAAAAAAAGAAGAAGAAAAAAAAATCCAAAAAAGTGGACAGGCTTGTAAATAAAAATAAAAGTGCCTGCAAGAGAATGTATATTTGTTGTATAGAAAATAAGCAAGCTTGAGCATCAAAGTTACACCATGTGAGCCTGCAGCTGGATGACTCGACTACACTGGTCTTGCATCCCCAGGATTGGTAGCTACACTGGCTACTGCCCATTTTTCTTTTCTTCACCCCCTCCTCTTGAGTTGGATGCCACTTGAACTTAGAAGGGAATACCCCGCTCCTTGACGGTAGAGGGCTGGATTGGGGAATCATTGGGTTGTCATTCTGGAGAAGTCAGTCTCCTTTGTCATTTCAGTTGGGGAGAGCCACTATCCCTTACACCGTACAAGTCAGCTTCATAGTCATAAGGGTTTGCGTATGATGTAGGCTAGTTCTGACCTGGCTATTGAGGTGATTTGAACCAAGTTCTGTGACTATCGAAGGCTGTTGTGTTTTAAATTTGGTTCCCGACTAGGTTCCACACACATTCTCACACCAAGGTCTAACCTGAGCTCCAAACTTTGATTTTGTACAGATGAGTTTAAAAATAATGACCAATTCAATTTATTCTTTAAATTCTTTATGTTTGCTTTTTCTTTTCTTCTTATTCTTTGATTCTTTTTATACTTATTGCATAAGTATTTGCTAGGGACTAGCAAAGGCAAGTATAGGGGGGTGATGAATCTCCATTTCATCACCTTTATTCTATCATTTTGGCCTTAAAAACCCCAGCAAATGCATGTAAATAGCATTAATTTGTTCATATTAGCATCTATTATTTATTGTATTAATTATACATAAAATAAGGTTTTTAATGCCAAAATTATAGAATAAAGAGAAGAAAAGAAAAAGGAATAAAATATTGCAAATATTTTATGACCCTAACCCCGAGACCAAGGCCAGCATGGACTTGGTCGACAAGGAATAAAGTAGGGGGAGATAAGGGCCAATTATACAATAAATATCTCATTTATTAATTCATTCATTTATGCATTTTTGGCACCTATTTTGTACATAATTATTTATTCATCAAATAAAGAAACTTTGTTCATAAAAGTTGTAGATAATAATATAAATAAAAATACAAAATTGAGTTTGTGTAAAAATAATACACAGTGTACATTGAATACACAAAATAAAAAGCAAAAATCTCAACTTCACAGACCCATATCTTGCAAATAAAAACTCCAAATCACCCAAACTCACCTTTAATTGTATATAGCATTCCATGAACTATTTTATAAAATTGGTTTCATAATTTTTGGAGTCCACCTGTGGAAGTTAGGTTTTTGGCCTATCTTGTACATACTACCTAATTAAAATATTCATTTTATTCAATGTTCATTATTTTTATAAACTCATATTTTTAGAATCTTGTAAATAATGTATGTAATTCATATACCTACTAGCATTAGAATAAAACCAAAAAAATAATTTGGAAAGTAAAAGAAGTCTATGTAATATCTATAGGCAAAATACCTATGAGAAATATGTACATAAATAAAAGGGGTTTTTATTCTTTTATTCTTTATTCTTCTATATTTTTAGACTAATGTATATATTATATAGAACTTATTAAAAATACAAAGCTAAAATAAAAACAAATAAAATTCATTAAATAAATAAAATATATCGGTAAAATACCTATAAGTATACTAAGATACACACAAACACAGTTATTTAAAAATATAAATAAACTCATAAAAATCAAATAAAAATATATTTATAAAAATAAGTTATAAATTTATAAATTAAAACAATAAAATAATAAAAGAAAATAAACAAATTAAAAATAAAATACACAAAAATACATGTAAATACATACGTATACACATTATTCAAATAAAACTATAATAAAATACCTCGAAAAATTCAATAAAAATCATGAATAAATACTACATGAAATAATACACATTTTTTATTTTATACACAAAAATTAATAAAATCATTTACTATGTTAAATAATTCATTTTTAATAAGGATCCCTGTTTTGGCGTGTAGCGGCTGAGGTGGACCAATCAGGTCCCTCCGCGAGTTGACCCCAGTCAACTCGGCCTCCAGCCGCTTGACTTGACGGGCACTATCTTTTCGCCCGTCTTTTCCCTTTTTTCCCGCTCGAATCTATCATCCATCGCCTTCGATCCCTTCATGAAAAATGTTCCCTGACCATCCGTGAATCCCGCCGAGATCTTGGATCCATTGCGCATAGCACCGATTCATTAATAATCATCCAGGAGATCTAATCTCAGCGGCCACCCTGCTCCTCGATTCGGCCCAAGGAGGTGGGAAATTTTGTCGCGGTGGTGCTCCGGCGACCACCCTGCTCCCTGGCGGCCCCCAGGTATAAGAGCTGCGTTTTTATCATTTTTAGGTAGTTTTTCATTTATGCATTTCATTCTCGCATTTTACTTCGCATTTAGATCTGTAGTTTAGCGTAATTTAGGTGACTCGTAGTTCGCCGGAGCTTCGCTCCGGCGAGCTTTTCACTGTGTTCCCTACCAGTTCCCGACTCGCTTTCGCCCTCATTTCACTCCCCACCGCTTTCTCCACCCTCCAGCCACTTCCTACCAACCGGAGCCTCCTTGGTCCCGCGAATCGATGCTCGCCTCCGCCGCTTCGCCGGAGCATCGCCACCCACCGTCATTTTTACGCTGACAGCTTCAAACCTCGGGTCGAGGAGAACGCCCCGAGCCCCTCTACCTTCCTGTGCAGGTTAGGGGTGCAATAGAGCACCAGGAGTCGATTTCCACGCGGGCTGAGGTATCTGGAGCCGTGCTTCTTCATCGAGCTCATGGCGGCGCTCCGGTGTGCCTCCGTCCGATCCAACACCTCCAGCAAATCCAGTGACCTTCCAGGAAGCCATCGGGACCTTCAGGTGCGACGAAGACCGGCTAGGGAGCGAGATCGATGAGGAAGAAGCTCGCCTCGGCGAGTGTTCTTCCCTGTTCTTCCACGCGTGCTCCTTGCCGTTGGATGAAGAACGAAGTCCCAGGCGCTACAGCAGCCGTCCGATGAAGCCACACAACCACCGTAGATCTCATCCAGGAGATCTAATCTCAGCCGCTTATCGGCGAAGGGGTATCGGCGCACGTGGAGGCGCCACGTGTCAAGTGAACGAAGATCAGCCGTCGGATGAAGCGCCTCTTTTGGGGGTAAATTGCAAAAACCATCCCCCGCCTTTTTGTATTTAATTTTTAATTCTGTAAATTTTTTTTATGTTATAAATAAAATGTAAATTTTGCAGAAAGGACCCTGAGCTCATTGATAATTACATTTAGGTCCTTCCGTGCCTCACGTGCAGTCCCACGTGAGGCGCGTGAATTTTGCATGTATGCCCTGGCGGTTTTTGTATATTGTAAAATAATTCTAAAAATTAAAATAAATGTTTATTTCTGTTGTATTTTTGCACTGATGCCCCTGTAACTTATTTTATTTGCAAAAATACCCCTGCCAGGCTGTTTCATTTTTGTCTCTTTATCTATTTATTAAAAATACCTAGATGGCTTCTAAAAATCCACAAAAATTAGGATAGGTGCTCTATGCCATGCTTGTTCACGCTCATATTTTATTTTGCATTTTTTGCATTTTTCCTAATTATTAAAAACGAAAAAGAAGCCATTTTTGTACTGTCTAAATTAAAAAAAAATTAATTAGAAAATGATTTTGAAAAATTCCAAAAAAAATATATATGGTATAACTATATCTATATTGAGTCCAGAAAATGAAAAACCCTAAAAATATGAAAAAGAAAATAAAAAAAATTATAAAAACCTAAAACCCACAAAAACAATAATTAGACATGCACAAAGGATTGAATAATTACACTTCACATACATTCCCTTCGCCTCCCAGTGTTCGACCTCTACTTGTGCTTACACCTATACACATTTTACATGTAGAGTTATAATAAATTTTAACTCCACATTTTTGGATATTCATTGCATATATTATTGTGGGTTAATTGTTGATCGATTTGGGGATTTCGTCTGAGGTCAACTCAGCGACTGTCTCTCCACCTTGTGGAAAGATACGACCTCGACAAATCCTCTATCATCACATACCAATCAGGGTCGACATGGTGTAGGTCCTCAGTGGTCCTAGGGTGAAGAGGCACTGACTAGTGAGTAGAAGAAGTATGGTTAGGTCTGGCCTTGGGAGTCTTGCTGCTATTAAAGTGGAATGGGACAGACTCATCATCGGAAGAAGTGTAATCAGTGCCATCCTATGAGGTCTCGTCCAATCAAAACCAAAAGGAACGGACTCGTTAGTGGAAGTAGTCGAACTATGTTCGTCCTCAAGAATCTCAACCGGGACATCTTTCTCATCAAAAGGCCCAAATTCCTGAATGAAAGCAACAAGATCAAATTCGACCTTAGTCTCATCAATATCTGCTCTCCGCTCAATGGTTTCAATCGTGTAAATCTCGCGGATGTCATCAACACAATGCCAAGTCCCAGAAGAAGGAACTCCGAGGTCCATGCTTTCCAAGTCTTCCTCCTTGGAGAGGAATTCTAGGGTCTCAGTGGAATCCAACATGCAACAAAAATCTCTGATCGTATCATCAAGGTCATGGTCCTCATGGTTAATGAAGATAGGTGTGGTGACATTAGGTGCGTGTCTCTGGTCAGCAGTGTTTGTAATGATGATCACTTCGCTCTCGTCAATAGGATGGAAGTAAATCTCTCCTGATCCATAATCAATAACGACTTCTACCAAGGCGAGGAATGGTCGTCCCATGATGATTGGAGGACACTCCCCTGTAGAGCTCTGCATGGGCAAAATGACAAAATCAACATTGTACTTCATGCCTTGAATTGATATGACGATTTTTTCAAGGATACCCTTCGGCCTCTTGATAGATCCATCAACAAACTGAACTATCATCCTAGTCTTCTTTAGAGGCCCTAAGTGAAGAGACTGTACCAATGAGAAGGGTATATGCTAATCGAAGCATCGCCATTGAGGAGAGTGTGATCACATGTATGGTTAGAGATGGTGCAGCTAGTGAAATGTGTGATAGTGTTCTTTTTCCTAGGAATGGGAAACGGTGTATAATGGCATGGACAATGGCCACGGTCAAGATATGAAGGTCATATGTGCTCCTCCGCTTTCTCTTCTTGGGAAGAGGAATAGATAAATCGGTCATGGCCTGCTGAAGCGGGGCACAGATGATCTCATGAATGGTGGCCACCACTTCGAGTTCAACCAATATTTTTTTATTTTTGGAATTCCTCCATACAAGGGAGGAAGTCGGAATCAACATATGCACGAGGAATGCCAAGAGCAGCCTGTACAACAGCATCCTCGGGGTCAAAGGTGGGACATGGTGTGAGAGGCTGTGTGGTCAAAGAATCTGGCAAGTGGACACTCTCCTCACAGTCTAACTTAACCAAAGGTCTCCCGAACTCTTTTTGGATTTTTAAATTTTTTTTCATTTTTTGTATTTTGGGCGATTGCAAGCTCTCATGATAATCCTCAAATGAATCCTCATCCTCAAAGAATGGAGCGTCATGCTAGATCTTATTTACGCTAAATATATCATTCATCTTCAACTTCATATGCTCCATTATCTGATTCAAGATCTCAAGTGTGGACATCATTAGACGTGACTCCAAAGTCTCAGGATTGAGTGTGTCAAATGTGGGTGGTGGGTGTGGACAAAAATCACAATATGAATCTGGATATTCTATGAAGAGTGGGGTGTCGAATCGTGAAGGTAATGGTGGTGGAAATAACTGGTGAAGGTTAAAATCCGAATCCTAAAACAGTGGGTTGGTCAGATATGTACAAAAATCAGGAGCAAAGTCCTCCTAGAAAAAGTGAGGTGGACCGGTTGGAGTAAACGAAGGATCTGCAACATCCGGATAAAATACGCTCCAGTCGACCATCTCGAAACAAGAGGAAAATGATCGGGAGAACACGAAGGTCAAATCAAGAGAAGTGAGAACAAGGCGCAAATGCGCTGATGCGATCTAGAATGCACACAAACAATCACAAACAAACTCACACAATACAAACCCTCAATTCACCTACTTAACTCGGTATAGACCATAAAAGTGGGGTGGCGATGTGACTGGCGTGCGAAGATTGTGCTCGTGGGGCGGCGGCTGCAACATCTGGAGAAGAATGGAGGCGATCTGCTAGGCTGGAAAGAGAAATCTGGTCGTGGGGTGGGGCAGCGGCTATGCGCGGAGGGCCTGGAGGTTGGTCGTGGGACCTGCAGCCACAAGAGACAAGGGGTTGCAGGCTGTCGTGGGTTGGAGCAGCATCGAGCGTACGCAGAGGTGGCATTGTACGCACGCCACACGTACGAGGAGGAGGTGCGACTGGAGGCACGACTGCACGTGGTAAGTAATCCTGATGTCATGCGGGTGACCTGGGTTCGATCCGGCAACGTTGCCATTTGATGAATCGTTGTCGCCCTTTTAATTTGATATGTGTATCGATTTGCTGTTATAGTCGGGCAATCAAGATCGATCAAAAATTAACTGCACAAATCGAATAATCAATGAATTAATGAATGCACAGTTTGATGTATTTTTAACCTGGGCAAGCCTCAGGGTCGACTCAAGGAGGCAAAGGAACAATTTCGGATCAAGCTAGGCGAATTAGTTCATGGTGTTCCAAGCGTAATTTTTTGGTATCTTTTATTATGCGATAAAAATGCAAATGCACAAGTGTAGATGAATTAGGTTATTAAGAAAATAAATAACTTAGCTAAATTTATTTTTAATGTGAAATTAATCCAAATTAGACAAGTTATATTTTTCCTAGAAACCTAATCCAATGATGAGTGCAAAATATTTTTTCTTTTGGAATTTTGGAGTTAAGATGCAATAACGAAAAATGCGAACTTTTTAAGGATTTTTATGCATTTTTTCATGCAAACAAATTACAAAAATTATGAATTTTTTACTAGAACTTAAACATGAAGAAATACAACTACAGTATATTTTTGGAATTTCTTTGAGAATAATGATTTTTTTATGATTTTTAATGGAAACATAGTGATTGTAAGTTTTTAATTTCTAATAGATCCACAATCAAATTATATATAGAGAGATTTATCTCAAATAGATACTTTAATGAGAAATACAAGAGACTTGAACTTTCGCAAAAATGATATTCCTGGATTTAACTAAAAATTAATTACAGTAATCACTCAAAAATTTATTTTAGGCAAAAGAGACATCAATTTTTGATGAAATTATGATAGTTTATAGTAATTAAAGCATAACTAGAGGCATCAACTATGATTTTTGCACAATTTCTGGAGCAATATTTAAGTATGTGTGAATTTCAGATCTTAAATGGGTAAAATATCATTGAATTTCAAACTCTGATTTTCAATAAATTATCCAATGCTCATAAGAATCTAAATAAAAAATACATGATAGAGAATTAAAGAAATGATGCAATATTAGTGCCCAAATTAAATGTTAAACACAAGGATGCCCGTGCAATTACATAATTAAGATAAACAATTTAAAATGCATACAGAGGTACATTTGTAATTAATTAAATAAGAAGAGAAAAACTGCAATTTGCACAAAAAATAAAAAAAGAAATCGACATGCGTCTAAACGCACCCACCCCACGTATATTACGGCAAGGGGGAGGCACGCGGTGTGGCTGGTGGGTAGAAACGGGCTGATGGTGGAGGGGGCATGGGACAGATTTGGTGTAAGATGAAGATGGGTGCACAACCATATTGGGCTGCTGGAGGATGGCGGAGGAAGCACGACGAGGTGGAGATGGCAGGCTTCCTCGCGTGGTAGACGTGGCGTGGAGGGCACACGATTGTGGGCCGCTGTAGAGAGATCTGCGCATACGCGCGGATGGCGGGACGACTGGTGGGCGCGACGGAAGCTCTAGGCTGCAGGAGGCGTAGGAGGGCGCAGCTGCTGGGGCGCGACCGACGTGGGAGGCCGGCAACCTGGAGGTGATGCAGATGGAGCCGATAAGGGTGTGGGCTGACACGCGCGGGCGACGCTGTGATCGTTGGTTGCTGGAGGCTAACGGTAACATGAGCTTCTGGTTGGATCTGGGTCCACGTGCTGGAGGCACACGACCACGTGCGGAGGGCGTGACTGCATCGGCCAGAGGCCGACGAGCAGCTGCTCGGCCGGAGGTGGCTGCGGCAAGCTGAAGAGGGGCAGTGACTCATGGACTACTGCATTTTTAAAATTTTTTGATTTGATTTTATATTTTTTTTAAAATTTTTCATGGTTTTCTTAACAGGAAATAAAAATGTCGATAGTGAATGTAGATGATGGGATGATGGTGGTAATGGTGTGAGGTGACTAACAAAATGTGACGATAAATAAAATGATGATTATGAGGTGGTGTATATGTGATGATGATGTTCTGGTGATGAACAACAAGGGAAAAAATTTTTGTTAGATAAAATAAAATTGACAAGGAAAAGGAGAGGGGTACTTACCTGTGGTGGTTTCGTCGGAGGGTGCGGAGCAGCTATGCTGAACTCCAGTTGTAGCCTCGATCCGGTTCGACAAAAAATTGGAGAAGCTCTATGATCATGACGGGAAGTTCGCTACACGAAGACAAACCAGGGATCTCGCCTGCAATTCATCATAGCTCTACATCTAAGAAGAAGCTGTCACCTCACGGCTTAAACGGAGCTCGAAACTCTCTCTCGTAGAATGGTAGATGAAAATGAATGAAGGGGATGAGGGGAATAAAAAGGAGGAGAAGAAGTTAGAAAAAAGGGGGAGAAATGGCAAGAATGGTGAGGGAAGTGGAGGAGTGGTGGAGACTTAGAGTGGGGAACAAGTAAAGGGAGAGGAAAAATAATAAATAAATAAATAAATATATATAATAAGTAGGCTCTTAAAAATAATGAAGAGAAAAGAAATAAAAGTATAAGGAAAATATTAAAAATGAAAAATAAATAAATGTAAATAATTAATTAAAAATAGATAAATAAATAATAAATAAAATGAAATTACAAAAATAATAAAAAAATAAAAAATTGGGTGGCACATTGCGGCTCTAGGAGCAGCCACGTGTCACTCCCTGAAATTTAAAAATTTAATGTAAATAAAAATAAAAAAGAAATAACAAAAATGGTCAAATAAAAAATTTGTCGACATGAAAGTTGCTTTCTCGACGAGATCTACAACTTCCATGAAGGACTGAAAATCAAAGGAAGCCATAAGTACAAAAGTATTTTTTGGTGGTATCTTAGGTATAACATACCGTATTTCGTGTTTTGCATTTTTTATCATTTTTAAATAAGAGAAAAATCAAAATAAAGTTAGAGAAAATATGAAAGGAATATTTACAACTTAATTTATTTTTTGTTTTTATAATAATTAAGAAAATAAAAAGAAAAAAAGGGTATTTTGGTCAATATGTACACTATACGATAGAGACCCAAAAATCCAAGTTTCACATACGATCTCCGATTTTTATGAAATTAATCTTGTTTTGAAGGTCTTTGAATGTATATTACTTTAAAATGAGAAGACCTAAAACAAACACTGTATGAGAGAGATATGTGTATTTAAGGTTCATAGTTTCAAACTTGGATTTGGGTTTTATTGGACAATTTTATAAGTTAGTATCTTTTTGATATTTTTCCTTAATTAGTGTTCGTAATATATACACTATAAATTAATTTTATTGGATCTGGAGTTAGTATAAACTAAAAAGATGAATTTTACTAATATACATGTGAATATTTACAAGTGAATTTGGCTCCTTATTTAATGCTAAAATGCATATATTATTTATACATGCGCGAATGCTAATTATGCAATATAAGTGGGATATACAACTAAATATTTAGGAACAAGCTCTATTTTCAACTTTTAGAGTGATGAATCACAGATTCATCAGAATCAAGGTACCAAAACGCCTAATTTCTCTCATGAAATAGTCAGGATTGTCCATTTCTGAAACGATTGCATCATAGCATTTTAATAAACATTAGAGTATGATTTAAAAACAATCAAAATGCAATTAGTACTAATTATTATTAAAACCGCAATAGTTACAAGCTACAAATTAAAAATGAAATCCACATTTTTGCTTTATTAGATGCTTTATTCCTTTCTAAGATTATGGTGGCTTAAGATTCAAAATTCATGAGAGACAAAATATCACGATGGTTTTAATTTTCATTATTCAAACTTCAAGGACACAAATAATCACAATTAACACAATGTACAGAAATTTGGGGGAGGGGATTCGCCTTCGAATAGGGAGGAATGTTACGTGGGAGGGGAGTCGGCCTGGGGCATGCTGCTGCATTGAAGGAAAGACAAGTGCTAAGTTCTGCATGTGTTGTTGCGTGTATGGATCCTTGCAACCTCGCGGGAGCTGCTACATAAGAGGGTGAGGGGAGGCGATGCTGCGTGAAAGGGAAGGCTGTGTGGGAGGAGGTGTTGCAGATGGAGGATAAGGTGATGCGCCAACCACCTGGGTGTTGGAGGGGAATGTTGCGTGGGAGGGGGTGCCGCCATTTTGACGATAGGTGCCGAACCTTTGAAGGCACCGATGGCGGGCATATCGACATTTTGATCTGACATACTGCCGGAGAAGAACAACTAGGAATAATAGACCAAGTAACAGGTGTCTACCACGACATGTGAGGATTCAAGTGCATATGTAGACGTTATGCACTTGAATCCATCATCTATCCGGAACCGACCGAAGGTGCGCCGCCCCGGGGACGAATAGAGGCTGTGGAAGCCTGGCGGAAGAGATATGCAGCAACTAGGGATACACGGCGGCTAGGCTGGGCACCGTTGGCGGCTGGGGGGTGCCCGACGCAGGGCTGGCTGCACCTACGGGCGGCTGGGAGGGGCCCAACAGAGAGCAGGTGGCGTCGGGGGGAGGGCTGAAGGCCTGGCGGCGGTGGGCTGAGGACTGGGAGCCCTGCGGCGGAGCCCTGAAGGCCTGGGGGCCTGACTGCGGCGGAGGAAAGGATCCGATGAAGGGCTGGCGGCGGCAGCGGCTGGAAGGGGGGGGGCGGGTAGAGAGCAAACCCTAGGGTTAGGGTTTTGGCTCTGATACCATGTTAGAGTAATCGAAACTCTGATGTGTTTATTCCATAGAGCCCTAGGGTCTCTTATATAGGGAGAAAACCCTTGGGTAAATTACAGAGTCTTACAAAACATAAATAGAAATTACGGAACAATAAAACGTAACATATATAAGTCTCTACATAAATCATAAATATATGAGAATACTAAATTTAAGATTCCATGATCGTTAATCACATAGTGTAAGGGTTTTCCATGTTGTTTGGTTGTGGAGTTTCTATGATTTTATATGATTTTTATAAGTTATGAAGTATATTTGACATATAATGGTTTTTATTTTATATTTTTAATCCAATTTTTAATTATTTATTAGTAATTATTAATATCTATCTAATACAATTATTCTGGAATTTTTATTATAGGTATCTGAATTTTATTATCTAATAAAATTATTCTGGAATTTTTATTATGAGTATCTGAATTTTTCTGAATTTTTAAAATTTCAAAGATATATATATATATATGTATATGATTTATTAAAAATAGAAAATATCTTTTTTTGAAAAAAATAATTTTAATATGATATAGAATATATTAATAAAAACAACAAAGCTTTTTCCCACATTAAGTAGGGTCGGCTACATGGATTTTTTGCCTTCATTCAGATTTACTTGGGTCATTCTCGGGCTTAGGTCCAAAAAACTAGGACCCCTTCGGATAGTCTCATTCCAAATCTTCTTCGGCCATCCTCCACCTCTCTTAGCCGGCTCAACATACCAAAACTCGCATTTCCTAACTTGTGCATCAACCGACCTCCTTTGCAATTGGCGAAACCACCTTAAGCGGTTTTCTCGCATCTTATCCTCGATCGGAGCTACACCCAATTTCCTTCTGATTGCATCATTCCGAATCAGATCTTTGTGTGTATGTCCACGCATCCATCTTAGCATTTTTATTTCTGCTACTACCATTCTCTGCACATGTCTATGGTTCACGGGCCAACATTCAGACCTATAGAGCATTGCAGGTCTCACAACTCCTTTGTAAAACTTTTTTTTTGCAAATTTTTTCTTTGATTTTCAAAGGAATTTTGAGTAGTTAAAATTATTTTTATGTTCGGTTCTGCTTGCGGTCTCACATTTCTTTAGACATGTGCTGGGATATGGGAGACGCTTCCACTTCTGGCTTGATAATTGGACTGAATGTGGTGTAATGTGTGATGTATTCCCTCGACTCTATGGACTGGCAATAGATAACACCATGTCTATTGGCGAGGCTTAGGATGGTGGAGGATGATCCCCTTGGTTTCACACAGTTGTCGATTAAAGTGTGGCTAAGTTTCTGACGCTGCTGGAGGTCCTTTATGCAATGGGAGGTTTGGGGGGGATGGGGGTGGATTCAGTGGGGCTTGTCCACTGGTCTTAGGCGGATGGCTGTTTTTTCGTTCAAGTCCTAGAAAGCCTTGTATGCGAATCTAGGAATCGTTTCCACGCGGTTCAAGCATATTTGGGAATAGAAGATCCCGATGAAAGTTAGTGTCTTCCTATTGTAGAGATAGTTCGTAGTATTATTATCTCTTGTCCAAGGTTCAGAAAGTCAGTATGCGGTATTCGTTCGGTCAGGCGGTCTGAAGCGAGTAAGCGGATATGCGGAAGTATATGCGGATTATGCGTTTTTGTATTATTTTATTTTAAAAATAATTAAAATATTAACTTAAATTCAAATATTAGAGATTTAT
Organism: Ottelia alismoides; assembly: GCA_037367405.1. NCBI lineage: Eukaryota > Viridiplantae > Streptophyta > Magnoliopsida > Alismatales > Hydrocharitaceae > Ottelia > Ottelia alismoides. The sequence goes on along the minus strand of JAZKJV010010584.1, from coordinate 547,374 downwards.
GTTTTGAAAAAATAACAATAGACAAAATATATGCATAGACTTTTTAGTATGGCATGACTTCAACCAAAGCATTTCGAAAAAATGCCTATTTAGATAAAAGATAATTCATAACAAAAATTCGAAGGTGAAATTAGTTGGCATACTTATTGTTAAAATGATTAATATAAAAACTATTAAATATTATGAGATAAAACGAAAATAAATGAAATTAGATTGTGTTCAATGATTAAATAATCGGATTCCCTTTTACCAAGTGTTAGTGAGATTTTTTTGAGAAGAAACAAAATTTTGACTGCAGAATATCTGAACAATTGAGAAAAGTATTGATGAAGAAAGCAAAGGACTCAAATATATTTTTCATGAAAGAAGATATATTGGATTCTAAAACTAAAGTATATTGAATTCAAATTAAGCAAATGCAAAGACAGGAAATGGCATTTGAAGAAATTAAATAAAAACCCTTTCCATAAATAGTTGCCAGTTGTAATTATAAAAAATAAAAAAATATTTTTTACAGCAGCTGTATAAAAGCATTTCTATAATCAATTTAATTTAATATTTAGCAATATTTATTTTGTATGGCTCTGAAGGGCAGCAGCAACATCACCTAAAGATGAAGCCTAAATGGAGAGGTTCTATCCAATAGGCGGTCGAGTATGCGGCCGCATATGCGGTTTACTCGGCCGCATACTCGCTAAAACCGCATATGTACCGCATATTGTATATACGGTTCGGTTCAGTCACCGAATACGCATATGTGGCCGCATATGCGGCCGCCTGGACCGCATTTCTGAACACTGGTTACAGGAGACGATGTTTAGGGCATAGAGAGGGCGAAGGCATTCCTAGGCCGTCAGTTCGTTACAAACGATCTTGGAACCCTAAGATATTTTCTGGGGTTGGAATTTGCAAGGAATGCACAGGGCTTGGTGATGACCCAACGGAAGTACATTACAGACTTCCTGATTGAGACTGGCATGGATGGATGCAAACCATCAAGTATTCCCATGGACCCTAGTATGAAGTTGTATGATGGTGATACTGATGAAATAGATAAGAGGAGATATAGAGAAATGGTGGGAAAACTCCTCTACATTACCATAACTCGCCCAAACATTCAATTTGCAGTTAGCAGGGTGAGTCAATTTATGGAGCAGCCAAGACAGGTTCACATGGATGCTATACACATGATACTGAGGTATCTGAAGTCTTCTCCAGGGTCAGGGCTGCTATTCAGAAAGGGCACAGACTTATCCATCTCAGCGTGTGCAGACGGAGATTATGCAGGATGCCCTAAGGATCGAAAATCAACCTCAGGGTTCGCAGTGTTTGTTGGAGGCTCTTTGGTTCCTTGGAAAAGTAAGAAACAAACTGTTGTGGCAAGGTCCAGTGCCGAATCCGAATATAGGGCCATGGCTCAAGCCAGCACGGAAATGATGTGGGTTCGTTCAGTACTAGAAGATCTACATGTAGCTGTGCCCCTACCTATGAAGCTTCAGTGTGATAATCATGCAGCATTGTTCATTGCCAATAATCCAGCTTTCCATGAAAGGACCAAGCATATTGAAGTTGACTGCCATTACACTAGGGACTTGATCCAGAGAGGATTGATATCTACTGCACATATGAGCTCAGGAGATCAGACTGCAGATGTATTCACCAAGCCACTGCTCAGAGGACCTTTTCAGAGATGTTCATCCAAGCTGAGCATGATAGACATCTATGCTCCACCTTGAGGGGGAGTGTAGAGATAGTTCGTAGTATTATTATCTCTTGTCGTTATTTCTTTCTCTTTTATAGACTTCTTTGTAATTTACCCTTTAGGTCTCTCCCTATATAAGAGAGCCTAGGGTTATTCTGGATGAATAACGAAGACTCTTTTCCCAACACCTATGAGACATGATTGTGTGATGACAGTCACTCCGAGGGTCACATTCTTTCAAGGTGCATATGAGTCCTGCTAACTGTGTTCTTAAGCACTTAAAGAGATGCTGCTGATTTGTTCTTGTGCAGCTCCTCCATTGTTTATGTGATGATTGATCTAGACATGGTTATGATGATTGTACCTTAGCTTTTCGGAACTCTGAATCAATCTCAAAATGTGACAGAGTCTGTTAGGACTTGAGGTTGCGAGCATTTTATGTGTCCTATGGTTGGCCATAAACGTGGTGATATTCCATGGAGAGAGGTCCGCATAGAAAATATTATATATCATACGGGGATTCCGATCTTTGTAATTCTATAGTGAATAATAAGTTTTTTGGTGAGCATCTTCTCAATGCATCACCCTTTTTTTTTATAAAAAAATGTCTTGATGGTTGCAGCTTTGCCTGTGCGATGATTTCTTTTTCTGTTTTTGGTTTGATAATGCAAATGTTGCTTTTTGTGATCATTACCAAGGCTTTTTTGCATTGGATTTTGTTAGAGATATGTGTGTTTTGGAGATATGGACGGATGGTGCATGGTGCCCCACTTTCTGTTCTAGGTTCTCGGAACATGGGTTTTTTATTTTGACCGATGAGATGTCTACTGGCCCTCGTGGCAAATATCTTTTTTTCTGGAGATATTATGACTTCTCGGTCAAGACGACTTATAGGGCCCTTCCGGTCTTTACCATTTTTTATCATGGTGACATGCAGTGAGATTGCAGAATGATTCGGAGCCCTAAAGCTCCCTAGAGAATGAAGATCTTTCTTTGGTTGTTGAAAAGAGGTTGGCTGGCGATGAAAATTTGCAGAGTGAAATTCACTAATGATGTTGACACGACCTACCATATATGTGGTGATTTCACTGAAGATATTGAGACCGGGCAAGAATGGTTTGGCTGAAATCTTCCATTTGTTGACTTGACTCCACATCTTTGGATGGCCTGTGGGCCTCCCATGATTATGCAAAGTTCAGATCTGGCTTGGCTGCTCATTGGAGGGCCTCTGGGCCTCCCTTGATTCTGCACAGGTCATAATTTCGGAGAGCAGTTGAAACATTTTCTATATATTATTGGACGCTTCAGCTGTCAAATAATGGTTATTTTTTTAAAATGAGAGCCTTTGTATTGAAAACGTTTTGCACCATGTCAAGATTCTTCTTGAGGCATTTTTGTAAGCTGATGGTTTTATAAAATGACCATGAATTTCCTATTCTGGGTGAGAAGGTATTATAAAATGTTAAGAGTCTGAGCAGCTGATGATGATCATGTTTGCAGGGCAGAGTTTTCTTTCTCCAGTGGAACGCATCTGATACCACATCCGAAAAAGGTGTTCGTTCTTTGTGAGATAGAAGCAGTTTTTTTAGCTAATTTTTTTACTTCTGCTGCAACAATAATCATGCGACAAGGAGCTGAATGTATGTTGGATAAAACACCAATGAATTCGAAACTGGAATTGCTGAGGGAAAGTAATGAATTTCCTATTCATGAGGCCCTATGGTAGTCTTATATAGTGGAGAGACCCGTTGGGTAAATTACATAGACGGGAAGAATAGAAAATACATAAAAGAGCACTGTTGTAAAAGTCGGCCGACTAGGCCGACTAGTCGGCCCGACTAGTCGAGTCGGGGGGGGTATCCGACTCGACTAGGCCAAATCGGCCTATAGTCGGGTCGACCCGACTAGTCGCCCGAGTAATCGGCCTAGTCGGCCGACTAGTCGGCCGACTTTTGCATAGAAGTTTTAAACTGTTTGTATATTGTTTTTGTATACTTTTTTATATACTTTTAATTGTTTGTGTTGTTATTACTTAGTCATTATTACTATAAATTCAAATATATATGAAGTGGTTTTATACTTAAAATAATACAAAAATATACCTCCTTTTGCCTTAACATCCTTGTGGACACATGAAAGTACGGTGTAAACTAACAACGTCCTAACAAACATTTAACATCCATGACTACAACAGATATGTATATGAATTCTTTTACATTATTAAATTATGTCAATAACTACAATATAATTATTACATCTTTTTATTTATCTTTTGTGATTTGTCAATTAGCTTGGTGATTCCTAATTACAATGATTAGTAACATGTGAGTTTGTTGATTAGTAACTTGTGAATTTGGTTAGCTTTGTGTTTGTATGTATTAAAATTGCTAAATTTGTGTATATATATATGAGAGTGTATGTATTAAAAATCGATTTATATATTTAAAATAATTAAAAAAAATCAAAACCGACTAATGTCCGACTAAATCCGATTACTCTCCCGACTGCCGATTAATCCTTAGTCAGTGACCCCGCCGACCGAGTACCGACTACCGCTTTCTGCAACCTTGTAAAAGAGATAAAAGATAGAAAATATCTCAACACTCCCCCTCAAGCTAGAGCATAGATATCAACCATGCTCAGTTTGGAACATCTCTAGTAAGACCCTCTGGTTAGGAACTAGGTAAATACATTTGATGTTTGATCTCCTGAGCTAACATGAGTAGATAAGGCCCTTTTGTATCATGTCTCGAGTGTAGTGACAATCTACCTTGATATGCTTGGTCCTCTCATTGAGGGCTGGGTTGTTTGCGATGAAGAGAGCAACTTGATTGTCGTATTGGAGATACATTGGAAGAGGTACCTCAACAACTAAGTCAGTAAGAACATATCTGACCCACATCATTTCTGTACTGGCCTGAGTCATGGTCTTGTATTCTGATTATGCGCTGGATCTGGCAACTATTGTCTGCTTCTTGCTCTTCCATGACACCAATGAACTCCTTATGAACACTGCAAAGCTAGAGGTAGACTTCCTATCTTTGGGACACCCTACATAATCTGCATCTGCACAAGCTGTAACAGCACGGGATGCACCTTCGCTGAATAGAAGACTAGTGCCAGGTGAGGCCCTCAGATACCTCAAAATCATATAGACAACATCCATATGTGCTTGTCTAGGTCGCTCCATGAACTGACTCACTTTGCTTATTATGTTAGAAAATATAATGTGGAAGCGTATCAAAAGAATAATAAATATGAAGAACACGAGAATTTAACGTGGAACTCTACTCCCTAAGGAGCGGGATGAAACCACAGGAGAACGTCTCAAAGGGCTGATGTATTCATTGATTTTTCTCACTGAATACAGAGGGTGTGGGGCTTCTTATATAACCCTCACTGAGTCTCCACATCCCACAGACGGTCGATGTGGGACTAAACAACTGGATGTGGTAAATGAATCTTGGAAGTATCTATATACCCAGAGTGATGCATAACACATATACTCCAACACTCACCCTCAAGCTGGAGCATGCAATGCTCAAAAATCTCAAACTCATGCTACATGACATTACCGACAATATCAACTCAACGCGCACAACTGTCGGCTGTTGTCGAGGACGTTGCTTCTCATGTCGTGCAGGCGAGGAGGGCAAACGGGCTGGAGGTTGAGTCAAACTGAATCTCCTCGTCAGAGAGTATGTGCTCTGTACTACGTGTGTCAGAGTCACTGCAACTAAAATGAGTCTCCACTTGGAGAACTCTGGTTTGCCACAACATGTGGACAATTGCTCCATCTTTGAAGGGCGGAACTGGAAAAGTCACGAAAAACATCATTGTCGGAGTCCACGGTCGTTGGAGAATGGAGTCTGAAAAGTTTCCTCGTTGGAGAACTGGGTCCCTCCCATACTAGCTCAGAGAATGGGATCTTTACTCTGAAGTCCATATGAAACCACATGAAAACCTTAACCCACATAACATAAGGAGTGGGATGAGATCTCTATTCTGGAGTCCCTATGGAACATATGAAAACTCTGAGCTGACCAGAAAAGATGGGGACCACACAAGTGATGGCATACGAGTTGCAGATTCGGAAAACATCTAATCATCGAGTCTGAAATCTGAATAACTGTAGAGTGAAAATCTGGTCTGGCATCTAAACTGGAGAATCTGGAATCTGACGATATGGCCTATTGTATAACTCTACACGATACTCCCCTTTCTCCCATACTTATCGGAAAAACAATGACATCGACAAAGTTGGGAGAAAACAAGAGAATGGGGAGAATATGAATCACATAAGCCATCAACATTTTTTTCTCGACCTTTTCTAATTTTTTTTAAATCATTTTTTTCTCAGGTATTTTATTTCATCATTTTTTAATAGCCATCACTCCCTTTTATTCAATAATAAGCCATTCTCTTTCTTTTTTTACGGCTTTCTTCTCGCACTCTTCTTTTTTCCGCGTACAGTTTTTTTGTACGCACCTTTTTTTCAAAATATACAACCCAAATTGGACGCAATAAACTGCAACTTTTTTTAACGGTAGTAGCCCAACTTTATGCTCTTTTCTCGCCTTTTGTTTTCAACACAGTCCATGACCTGACTCATTGGTTCCTGACAATCTCTAGTCTAAGAAAGTAACGTAGGATACCAAAGTTTGTCATCATAAACTGCTAACATAGAAAATCGTTAGCAGCCTGGATACCCTGCTCGTCATCCCATGTAACAATGATATCATCAACATAAATAAGCATGACAACTGTACTTCTCTTAGTCCTCTGAACAAATAATGAATGGTCGACAATCGATCTCACATATCCTTGTTGGTCTATCAAATCCGAGAGCTTCTGAAACCATGCTCTTGGACTCTACTTAAGGCCATAGATGGCCTTGTGAAGCCTGCAAACCTTTTGACACTTCCTTCAGCAGCGAACCCATGTGATTGCTGCATGTAAACCTTCTCCTGTATGTCACCACAGAGAAATGCATTCTTCACGTCAAGTTAATAGAGGGGCCAATATTGTGTCATTACAACAGATAGAGGTATACGCAGAGTAGAATGCTTAACCACTGGGGTGAATGTATCATGATAGTAAGCCCCATATGTCTGGGTGAACCCACGTGCCACAAGTTTCGCCTTGTAACGATCTACACTGCCATATGCTCGGTGTTTCACCGTAAATACCCACTTGCACCCAACAACATATGCATCAATTGGGGCTGAAACAAGGCTCTAAGTGCTACACAATTGTAGTGCGACCATCTTCTCCTCTATGGAAAGATACGACTGACACTCTTAGATAGCCTCCTGATACGTTCATGATATCTCCACGACTGATAGTACCATGATAAATCTCCAGAAATCCTCTGAAAGTCTGTTCAAAGAAATTTGGATTGCAAGAAGATATGAAGCACAAGTACGTTACAACTTTTGCAGAGTAATTAGCACATCGGGATCATCTGACATACCCTGAACCTGTAAGTTTCCCTCTTGAGAGGGTACCTACTTATCCTGTAGCCATCAATAGAAATAATGTCCTCATTGCATACCTGAGGTATGCTAGATGATGGAGAAGACCTATAAGCAGGGGGAACAGAGCGAGACCTGCGAGTAAATACACGTGACAAAAACTGAGTCAAGGTGGGTGACAGTCCACTGGTAGCCACATGAGCAGGTGTATATACTGGAGGTGGTGGTGGAGACAATGCTGGTGGTGAAGGAGGTGGTAGAGCAGGTGCAGGAGGTGGTAGAACTGTAGGAGGTGGATGCTTGTAGACCTTTTCATCAGAGTCAGATGGGGTCAGTCTATCACATATAGGAGAGAAGTGTATAACAGACTTAAAGAATGTAACATCAACACTGGCAAAGTATTTTTACCGAAGCGGATCAAAGCAACGGTACCCTTTCTGGGTACGAGAGTAGACAACGAAGACACACATGACAACTCTTAGGGAGAGCTTGTCACGACCAGGTGAAAGATTGTGAACAAAGGCCACAGATCCAAACACATGGGTTGTAAGAGAGAACATATCCTTCTCCGAAAACACAATCGAGAAAGGAACATTTTCTCTCAAAACATAAGATGGCATGCGATTCACTAAGTAGTATGAAGTAGAAGGGTTCTGATCACATCGAGTAAATGACGATGTTTGCGCTCGACAACACTGCTCTATTGAGATGTATAGGCACCCGAGGTATGGTGTACAATACCAAGAGATATGAGAAACTTGGATAGCTGTAAAGTCCAAAACCCCAAGGTAAAATAATTGACGGTAGCAGAAAAATATTCTTTATCTCATTAATAAATCATTTAATGACTGACCCTGCCTTAGACTTATTCTTTAACAAGAAAACTCAAGAAAGTCTAATTAATAATCTACAGTAACTAGATAAAAACCATGTCCTTGGTGATTGGGGACACGTATCGGTCCCTGAATATCTAAGTGAAGGAGCTCAAACAATTGAGAATTACTCTGACTCTGATGAGATGGGAATGAAGAACGGTGATGCTTCCCAAGCTGACAAGCATTGCACATGAAGGAAGATCAAATGGAGATCTGTGGGAGGACATAACACATATACAGTGAGACTGATCCGATAGGAATAGTAGAGGCACCAACATGAGAAGGTTGGACCAGTCTATAGAGCCCCTGTTGTTCACGGTCACATCCAATTACTCTGCTCGTGAGTATGTCTTCAAACACAAGAGAAATGCAGATCCTTTGTAATCTGACTAATAGAAAGAAAGTCATTATGAAAATTGTGAGCATATAAAACATTCTGTAGGCACATGGATGGCGTCAAATGCACATCCCCCTCTCCTGTAATGGGTAAGTGAACCTCATTTGCAATGACGACCCATCTACCTTGGGGGTATAGCCTTGTAAGACCTGAAATGGGTTATGTCTCCACACAGATGGTGAGAAGCACTAGAGTCCATGATCCACTCTGTCATATCTGCACTGCTACAATCAGTAAAAACGTATGCGATACCTGAGGAGTTCAAGGAGGCTCTAGTTGCACCTGCAGTATCTGTGGATCCTGTAGTGGTAGGGATGACCACTGGAGTCGTGATCTTCCGTATATGAGAGACACTATCATAAAAGCATGGATCTTCCTGAGGAGTTGTAGTGTCTGAAGGCTCAATCTGCTCCGTTACATGAGCATATGCGAGGCATCCATGCTTTTGATAGAATGTATTCTCAGAGTGTCCTAGACGATGACAGTAGGTGCAGGGACCACGCTAACATTCACCACCTCTACCACGAGACTGTGTCCTCTGAATCGAGTAAAACCTCCTCTGTCATGAGAAACATCCATCGTTGAGGAAGGTTGTGTGGTGGCAGCAGGTGGAATAAGAATCCTCCCGAGACGATTGTAAGCCTCCACCATGGGAGATATGGTCGCCCTAGCAAGGAGTTGTGCTCATGCCCCCTCATACTCTAGATCAAGCGAAGCCAAGAAAACTCCAACCATCGTGGAGTTCTTGTATACCATATGCTGCTCTATAGAGGTCCTAATCAGTATGAAGCTGTGATGCTTCTCGAACATGCCATGAAGCGAGAAATTAAACATGTGCAGTGGATGGCCATTTTGCTTTGCCTTGTAAATGTCAAACTGAAGTTGAAGAATCTTGGTCTCATTCTTCACTTAGGTATAAGTGGATGCCAAGATGTCCCACATCGCCTTGGCGGTGGGATGGTTCACAATATCATTGGCTATCTATGTGATGAGGGTCCTAAAGAGCCAAATACACATATACACATCATCTTGCTACTACGAAGCATTGTCCCCAGTCTTATTTGTTGGCTCGGCCTTTGTCAGAATGTGTCCCTTGTTATTCAACTACATAAGGGTCATAAACTACATGGACCCGTCCATCTCGATGATGGGAACTGGACCTTTAAAGACACTGGACACAGAGAAAACATCACCCTTATTCTCTGACATGATGAGAAAGAAGGCCAAAATAGAACTCGACTGGAGAGAAACACCGATTCGAGTGTGTCTACACGATTATATAGAGGATTGATTGTACATGTAAACTCATACAATCATCCTCGCCAATCCTTGATCCGTGCTAGGGCCAGAGAATAGGATTTAGTGTAAATTACAAAAAAGGGACCGACCTTTACATGGATTCCCAATTTAGGGACTAATTTTTAATTTGTAACAAATAGGGGACTCATCTTTGATTTAACGGAGGAGGTCCCAACGACGTTAATGAGTTACTCAATTTGTGATGTATATGGACGAATATACCCTTACCCTCTCCCTCTGCAAACCCCTCTTCGCAACTCCTCCCCACATTCCGCCACCAACACCTTTACACCTCCGTCGAGATGAAAGCCCTCTCCCTCTGCAATCCCGCCGCGGCCTCCGGCATCCGGTGGAGACGTGGCGTGGCAATGGTCGCGGTCGCGGTGGCGCCGCCCAAGCCCCGCCAGCAGGTGGTGAAGCACTCCATGCCGCCGGAGAAGGTGGAGATATTCCGGTCGCTGGAGGGCTGGGTCACCGAGACGGTCCTGCCGCTTCTGAGGACGGTGGAGAAGTGTTGGCAGCCGCAAGACTTCCTGCTTGACTCGTCGATGTCTGTGGACGAGTTCATCGACGAGGTGCACTCGCTGCGGGTGCGCACGGAGGAGCTCGCGGACGAGTACTTCGTGGCGCTGGTGGGGGATATGATCTCGGAGGAGGTGCTGCCGACGTATCAGACCATGATCAACATGCTGGACTGGGTGCGGGATGAAACCAGCGCGAGCGACTCCGCATGGGCTTGGTGGACGAGGACTTGGACGACGGAGGAGAACCGCCACGGGGATCTACTCGGAAAGTATCTCTACCTCTCCGGACGAGTCGACGTGCGTATGGTGGAGAAGACCTTGCAGTATCTCATAGGCTCCGGAATGGTAGTGACATTCTCACATTCTTCTACGATAATCTCATCTGGTGTTGTAATCTGATCCGTATGTGCAGGATCCGGGACGGAGAACAACCCCTACCTGGGATTCATGTACACGTCCTTCTAGGAGCGCGCCACCTTCATCTCCCATGGCAACACCGCCCGTCTCACGAAAGAAAAGGGCGACGTGGTCCTCGCACGCATCTGCGGCAGGATCGCTGCCGACGAGAAGCGCCATGAGGCGGACTACGAGACCATCATCGAGAAGCTCCTGGAGATTGATCCCAATGGGGCAATGCTCGCGATCGAGGACATGATGCGGAAGAAGATCACGATGGCGGCGCACCTGATGCACGACGGGCAGGATCCCCGGCTGTTCGACCACTTCTCCGCCGTGGCGTAGAAACTGGGCGTGTACACCGCCTACGACTACGCCGACATCGTGGAGTTCCTGGTGGGCAGGTGGAGGCTGGAAGAGCTGGAGGGGCTCGACGGCGCAGGGAGGGCGGGGCAGGACTTCGTCTGCGGGCTGGCGGAGAGGATTCGGAGGATGCAGGAGCGGGCGGATGCGCGCGCGAAGAAGGTGGAGCGGCGGCCGGTGAGGTTGAGCTGGTTGTTCGATCACGAGATTTTGGTTTGAGATGGGGGGGTTGTGGTGTTTTGGGCAGTGAAGATATCTTGACTGTCGGAATAAGGCGTCTCGATTGAGCGTGGGCTGGAGGAGGTGGTGGAGGTGATCGAGGCCGTCGCGGACGGCGTTGCAAAGGTCGAGGGCCTTAACGGAGCGGTCGAGGGAGTCGGAGAGGAGGCGGTTTTGGGGCGGGCGGGAGAGGGCGGGGCGTGTGTCTTCAGAGGAGAAGAAGAAGCCGGTGAGGATAAGGGTAAGGGTATATTCGTCTATATACATCACAAATCGAGTCACTCATTAACGTCGTTGGGGCCTCCTCCGTTAAATCAAAGATGAGTCCCCTATTTGTTACAAATTAAAAATTAGTCCCTAAATTGGGAATCCATGTAAAGGTCGGTCCCTTTTTTGTAATTTACCCTATTATTTATAGGTCTAGAATCACGTTTTCCGGTCAAAATCAGACCGTTCAAAGTGCAATTTCGTGACGGAGAGGAGAGAAAACCACCATGGGGGCCGTTGGTGGCGTACCTAGTCGCGCAAGGAGGAGCTGTAATGCGCAACAACATGCCGACAGTGGTGCGCAAAGGTGCGGCGGCATGCTGGGGCTCTCCATAGTTGCACGGAGGCACACTGGGCTACCTCTGAAAGGGAAGGTGGTGCCTCTGGACTGCCTCCAAAGGAGAGGTGGCGGCGCGCGGTGCGACCATGAGAAGGTGCAGTGACGTCACACGACACAAAGGAGGCTGTGGGTGGGGTCTAGGGCACGGTGGAGTGCGGGAACTCTGGTTCTGGAGCGCCGCTCTGATACCATGTTGAGGGAAAATAATAAAATGCCTATTCATGAGATCCTAGGATTCTCTTATATAGAGGAGAGATCCATTGGGTAAATTACATAATGAAGACGGAAAGAATAGAAAATACATAAAAGAGATAAAAGATAGAAAATATGTTAATAGGAATCATTGAATTTTCATGATTAATGTTTCTCATGAATTGTGAATTTTGCCAAGGCTGACACAGGTGGAGAGGATGCTTTTCTTGTAAGTAATTATAATGGTGGAGTTCTAGCAGTTGCGGATGGTGTTTCGGGGTGAGACTTAAACATGCCATGCAAGTTAAAATCTCAATATTTTCCAGTGGGTTCTTTTAAGCATCATTGTAGATATTTTCATCCTCAAATGACAGATGGGCGGAAAGAAATGTCAATCCTGCACTATTTTCTCAGGAGTTGATGAAACATGCTTCAAGCCTAGTTGAAGATGAGGAGGTATTTTATGATATGATGTATAATGACAACTAAGAATTCATGTTTGCATACATTTGATTTAGTTTTTGAGACTGCATATTTCTATATCCTCGTTTCTCAAGGAATTGGTTTCCTTTAGAGACACATCCAAAGAATATATTTATAAATAATTATATACAATATTACAAAGGCCAAATTTCACAAAGAGCTTTAGCATGCTTTTTGCAGTAAAACATATGAAAACATTAATATGAAAACTGTAATTAATCAAGATTTTATTGCTTTGGCCAGTTAGCTTGTGACATCAGGACACTTTTTTTTGTGGTATAGGATAATGATATACACTGTTATCTTTTACATCGACAAATGCCATAGAAATGGAAAGGTAAGTAGGTTATAGCTATCCAAAGTTGTGACATTGGATAAATTATCTAAGACCCACCATGCAAAAGCTTTTCCACCATTGCAAAAGCTCAACTTGCCTTTCTAGTTCTAATACAGGCCTAGATAAAGGGAAGCGGTTGTGTCAGGTTACCAATGATCAACATAAAGCCAAGACTTACCGTGAGTTCTTAGGCATTTGATCAATTATTAATTTGAGAAGATGTCAGAAATCCGTGTAAATATGACATGGGAAAATGCCTCGATTAAGTTTGGTGGATAAGATAATCAAATCCCGCAGAGGGGCTTGATTTTTATCCCCCTTCCTATCCCAAAACCAAATGGTCAAGAAATTTATTGTTGAAAAATCATAAACATGACATTTAACCTTCAAGTGATATTTGTCCCAATGGATAAGAAGGCTTAAGGAATGTACAGAGGTCAGTGCTTCTGTAATCATTCCATGTTAACAATGATGGAGTGTGCACCTTTTGTCCATTCCGATGCCCATCTATTTCGGACATGCTACCCAAGTGCCTTTTGCACTGAAGTTACTCGTTTATTTTTGTATTTAAGTTGGTAGACAGAAGAAGTGCAGAGCATATGCGATAAGGTTTCTACAATTAGTGATTTTTTTCCAGCTATTTTAAGAATTGACTGCACATTTAACAGGTGAACTATGATCCAGTAATTCTTTTAAAGAAAGCACATGCTGCAACATCTTCCAGAGGTTCTGCCACCGTGTAAGTATTATCTGGCTTTTCTGCCACATTTTGTAGATCATGACCTCTTCCAAGCTAAAAAAATGACAAAGACTTCTCCAACTATAAGTAGGGTCGGCTACATGAATTCTTGCTCAAATTTATGTTGAAAGATTCAACTATTTTTTACGCTGGCTGTCGACTACTTAACGCAACCCCCACACGGGGGATTTGAACCTTGGTCTTTTGGGTGGTATGCACGCTGCAATACCACCAGAACATTTAAGTGGGTATTTTTTTTAAAAAAAGACAGCTTAACGGTATTATTTCATTTGGGGCAGTAACCATCATGAGCATGCAGAATCAGTCAGGGTTAGATGTGGCAAATAAAGGTCTCAGTATCCTAGAAGCATTGGATTGTTTGTAATCGCCAAGAATGAACACGAGCACTTGAATGATGAGCTTTTTCATTAGAAAATGGATTGGATTTGCTATCATCTGAACTTAAAAACGAGTTCAGGAAAACTTACTAAATGGTTAAGGTCCAAGTGGATCTAAACAACAATTTAAATAGTTTAAGCTCGAGATAAAAGGCAGTGCACTTCAACTCTTACAAATCCTACTCACATCACAGATGTTAGCATGGTGAGATTGAACTAGGTCTTACAATCTCCGTCATTTAATATCCTAATGTATAAATCATATCAATGACCAACTAATGTAGCATAATTTTCCTCCTTTTTCCAGTGGGTTCTTGTGTGATACTATTTACAATGGCTGCAACTTAACCTCATTTCAATTAAACAAAATGGTTCTAACAACATGTTGGGACTATGCTCAAATGGACCCTAGGCAACATCCAAAATGCTAAACTCAAGTTAATAGAAAATAATCTTCAATAATTATGAAGCCTACTCCAGAGCATTATTTGGGCGGAGACGAGGCTGAATTTGGAGGTTTTGCCGGATCCAGAACTCGTTATTTGGATAGTTACTACTAATGTAAATGAGCTTGCATAACTCACTGGCTTTGTTTTCATGTAGAATAGTTGCTATGCTCGAAAAGAATGGAGTCCTAAAAATTGCAAGCATCGGAGATTGTGGGCTGCGTGTTATCAGGGGTGGTATGCTAAATGTACAAATGTTTCTTATTTTAATTATAGTGTCAAAGTAATTAAAATTTGTTGGTCTGCTCTTCTGTGTTCCCATGTAGGTCAGTTGATTTTTTCAACCATACCACGAGAGCATTACTTTGATTGTCCCTATCAATTAAGCAGCGATGCAATTGGCCAAACATTCCATGATGCCACTGTACGTTCCTCCCTTGAATGTGGGAATTTAGGCTGGATATTTTAGGTTATTTTAACTATTCATCCAAGTTTCACGTTTTCCCATGACCATGTATCATATCATAATAATGTTTTGTCTTGCCCTACTGATCTTGTACATCTTGATGTCTTGCCATCATGCTAAGCATCCCTGTATTTTTTAAGCATGCTACCATATAATTACATATGTTGTACACGGCCTATTAACTTATGGAAAAATTGAACCAGTTGCTTTCATCTCCATCAAGTCATTCCAAAACATGATGCCTAGTGCCTTTTCCTCTCTGTTCATGCTTGAGAAGGGCATGGAAATGGGAATTGGATTTGCAATCAAAATAAAGTAGAAGCTGTATCAATAACTTCTCATGGCATAGAATAATTAGCCCATCCAGTTCACCTTTGACTAGGCAACAAATGAACGAAATAAGCCAAAGGCCCTTTTTTACTTCGTTTGGTTACATCAAACTAGAAAAAATGCAGCTTATTCCGGTAAAATCAAACCACTATTGCAAACCCACTAAATAACTGCTCACCATCTGAACGCAGGTCTGCAGCATAAATCTAGAGGAGGGAGATGCTATTGTGGTTGGTTCAGATGGTCTTTTTGACAATGTTTTTGATCAAGAAATCGTTACTACACTCTCTGAAAACGTTGAAACTTCCAAGGCTGATTAGTTTCTCTGGTTGCTTCTGCACTCGTTTATATATTTCATTGTGAACTCATGCATGCTCTTGCTGCAGCAAAGGCGCTTGCTGAACTGGCAAGCAGCCATTCGAAGGACATCAGTTATGATTCACCATACTCATCTGAAGCTAGAACTCGGGTACCTCCAGTCATTGTTAATCCTCTCGATTATTCTTTATGGGGCTGCCACATTACCTATCTACAAAAGTCATAAATGCGTCCCATGCTCAAGTTTCTACTTTAGTTGGTGATGTCCTGCGTCACCGTGAAACGAGAGCTGCAGTAAATCAATTTCATGTATACTTTAGTTTGCTAACCTGAGCTGTTGCTTGCTTGCTCGCAGGGTTTTGATGTTCCCTCTTGGAAGAAGTTCCTAGGCCAAAAACTCACTGGTAATTGTTATTATAGGGATTCTTACCAGCCATTTGTGTTAAGTATTCACATTAAATATGGTTATGCAGGCGGTAAACTGGATGATATCACTGTGATTGTGGCGAAAGTTGTCCGTACTCTGCGGGAAGATTAAGATATGAATCGTACATGCATTCTCTAGCTTCATTTCAAGTAATAATATCGTTCTCATCTGTTGCTTACCTCGTGAAAAAGGAAGATCTGCGTCTGACCCAAATGCAATGCGTTTACGAATTGTAACTCAATGGCTGCCCAGAAGTAATCATGGGGTTGGAAAGAAATTGCATGCACCAATTGCGGCAATGCAAAGGAACCCAAATACTTGAATAATTTGTTTTTTAATAAATTTTATACGAAGAATATTAGAATCTTGACATGCAGAACGTGGCTTATGTAGATTATTGCTTCTCTATAAGCTGTGGGAAATTGGAAAGGAAATAATTGCAAGGTGTCGAATTTCTGTGGCAGTTTTGTTCATGAGTTGTTTTGTTATCTAGAACAAGGGTTTACATTGCATTTTTTTAATTATATAAAATATTAGATAAAATATGTATCTATAAACGTGCAAATATGGGTAAAGAATGAAAAAGGATGTGCTTGGGAAAAAAAATACAGCATCTACCTTTGAAAGCTTTTATTGTCACAGCACATATGGGTAAGAATACTGAAAAATATGAAATGGTACAAGGATCCAAAAATTTAAATGGAGTTGTAAGGTGATTTAAAATGCATTTTGTTCTCGTTACACTATAATGTAGAGAGCAAGATACTACAATTTGTTATTGCCTCTCTTTTCTTAAATAATTAACCTTTGGATCTGGAGTATTTCCAGGGGAAGTTCTGAAATAAGGTAGATTTGAATCTTTTTTATTTTGGATGGAAATTCGCTGAACAGTTGCAAATCATTCTTAGAGGTGTTAATTGTGGTAGATGATCCAAATAATATTGTTAAATGTTTTGGTATTAGTTAGTTAATGTTGTATTCTGTACGATGTTAGTGGCTGTCTTGGCATGAATTCATCCAGTTGCTGATTTGAGCACCAGGAAGCTGTTTGTTCCCTTTTTTTTGGAAAATTATGAGGAAAACAGGAGTTGACTCCAAATAATCCATGGCAATAATATTTGCCATGCATAGTGCATATGAAAAGTTTTGATATTGCACATAAACTTTGATTTTTTTGTTATTTCTTGACCGCATCCTCTTGTCATATATTAAAAGAAAACTCATGTTCGACATATGAACCTATTCATTGATATTAGATACATTATGTAGGTCTATTGTTACATGTTTTTATCAGCACGTTTGCACATGTCCACCACTAGTTCTAGTGAAGAATGTAATTATTGTGATTTATATATATATATATATATATATATTCTGATTATTTGAAGATCTTTTATTTGTTAATCGATAGGATTCTCCCTACCCACTTATTATCCCCATAATGGGTAAAATGGGGCTGCCTCTTAGGGTAGCTAACTTGGCTACCCCGCCCCATTTCCTCTCATTTTTTTATTTTTTTGAAAAATTCTTCGGTGGACTTTCATCACTATATCCC
This sequence comes from Ottelia alismoides, assembly GCA_037367405.1. Classification (NCBI taxonomy): domain Eukaryota; kingdom Viridiplantae; phylum Streptophyta; class Magnoliopsida; order Alismatales; family Hydrocharitaceae; genus Ottelia; species Ottelia alismoides. The sequence goes on along the minus strand of JAZKJV010010584.1, from coordinate 529,827 downwards.
TATATTATGTTATTCAGATTTCGTGGGAAACAGAGACTCCTACAGTCTCCATCTAGATGTGGTCAATTTCAACAATTCTGCGACAATTAAAAAATGATTGGATGGAGGTCATATGAGTCTATGTTTCTCACATAATATAAGGATATATTGATGAAAGTTCACGGAAGAATTTTCAAAAAAAAAAAGAAAAAATGGGGGAAAATGGGGCAGGAGAAGTCAAGTTAGCTTCCTCAAGGGGCAGTCCCATCAAACCCTTCCCTAATTCACACATATTTTCAATGCATTGTTGCTCAATGGGTAGGGAGAATGAAAGCTAACCAGAAATCCATAGATATTCGATCGGGTTTCATAGAGTGACTTACCTCCATTTTTATCGTGAGTGTGCTATACAAGCTCCAAAGGCCCAGGGTTAGGGCTGTCACAATAATCATATGTAATCCCTCTATCTTTCTCAATATGGCGAAGAACAATCTACACCACGTAAAGATGCAAGCCCAATTACAGGTGAGCCACGTAAACCTACATGTTTGTAAAATTTTGCTTCTCTATATTTGATGTTTGCGATAATTTTCTTGAACTCCGCCACTAATCCTTCCTACTAGATTAATTTGCAAGAGAATGAACGTGGAGAAGACCTCCTCATGAGTGGTTTGCTTGTAGCTGGTTCGACTCACTTTTTAGTTTTGTAGGTGCCAACGCAAGGATGTCTGCTATTTGGAACCCGGTTCGATCACGAAAACATTCTTCTTTGAAATTCCAGGCCAATCAATCACACGACCATGCTGCCAGTCGGAGAAGTTGTTCTTTTATACTCTCGTCTACACTCACACATGCTCCTAGGTCACACGTACTGACATTAAAGTCTTTTTTTTAAACATTAAGCCTGATAAATAGAGAGGGAATATCAGGATGATCACTAATCACAAAGATTACAATGCCATTCCATGCTCAAAACACACTGATATTGCTGATGGTGTTGAGGCTGCTGGTTGGGGTACTGAGAATGATACTGAGGAGAAGGGTCTTGTTGATGGTACTGCTGAGGAGGGTGTTGCTAATACGGTACAACTGCATATTGTTGGTTCTGTTGATATTGCCGGAACTACGGTTGCTGGTACGGGTTCTGTCTCCAATTACCATGAAATTGTGGAGATTGTTGGTATTGCTAGTGTTGAGGCTGGCTGTTCTGGACAAGCCTATATCCCTACTAATGAAGGAACTGGCGAGAGTTACCAGCCTGACCCTGCTAAGGTTCACCTGGATGGGTCGACTGCGCGTCATTCGACCATACGCCATTCACCTCCTGAATGAGAGGTGGTGGAGGGGAGAACTAATCTGGAATGCACTGGGGCTCCGGTTGGTAGATGACTAGCTACTGTTGTGACTGCTGCGGAGTGGATGGCTCTGAGGCTTGCACGTAGTAGACGTGCTGAACCGCTGGTTGGTGCTGACTCGGTTGAGGAGGTTGTGGTGGTGCATGTTCCTTCGTCTCATAGGGAGTGGAAGCCGATGTAGACACGGAGTGGCAAGAGCTGATTGTGCTCAACAACAACTCTAGATCCTTGGTGATTTTATTGAGCTTGTCCAGGTGATTTGTCCTCTGTTCGATCACAACAAGTTTTTCCAGGTCATGTGATCGTTTTTCGATCATGTCCAATTTGGACATGTGACTCCCAATAATGCTCAGAGTGGAGCTTTCATCCATGTTTGGCTCGTGGGATGCTGTCATATGCACGAGCTTTTGAATATTCTGTGGCTGGCGTTGATAGGCACGAGACGACGATAGAGCGGCCTCTCCTTCGTCCATTTCTTCAAAGATTTGCCAGACGACATCCTCATCTTTGTTAAAATGTGAGCCACCACATGCAGCATCCAGAAGCTTCTGACTCTCTATTGTAAGTCCCCTGAAGAAATATTGGACCAGGTTGGTCCTAGGAATCTCATGATGGGGACATTTTTCTTGTAACTCAGTAAACCTCTCCCAAGCCTCATGGATGGTTTCGTGAGTGGTTTGGGTGAAGTTTGTTATGTGGGTGTTTATCTTATTAAGTCGTCCAAGAGGACAGTATTTGTGCAAAACGTCTGACTTCAATTCTTCTCAGGTAGCGACAACCTTCCCCAAGTGGTTGATGCAATGAAGGACCTTATCCTGAAAGCTGAAGGGAAATGTCATCATCTTGACTACCCCCAGAGGTATGCCAGGGTAGTGAGTTGTGCCACAGATGCACTCAAACTGTTGTAGATGAATGTAAGGTTCTTCGTTGGTGTTTCCTCGGAAGGTGGATATGAGGCTTTAATTCATAATGGACATGGATTGTAGGAATATGGACCCATTCAGTGACTTGTCCCGCCCAAGGATTGTATGTTTCTTTGAGAGTCAGCTTGGGCCTCTACTGCCTCCACCTTCAAGTTCCTCTTCAAATCCTCCTCGGTTTTTGATGAACCGTCCCGCACCCTATGTTAATTCGAGCAAATTAATGTCCAAATTAATTAGATGTCGTTCGTTGCAGTCGGATACGAGAGGCAAATCAAAAACCACTTTTAATCAGATTTGAGTCAATCTCAAGTGGTGATTTTTTTTACTTGGTGGAAGTCCAAGGTCGAACTCAGGGAGACATCTATCTCATTAGGTCAAATTTTAGCAAAATCCAAGTGTGAGATTTTCGGAGGAAATATTTTTGGTCTCTTTCGAGTTTTTTATGCAATACACATGCAAAATCAGGCCAATTAAATGTTAATTCAGAAAGATGGTCAAATTAATTCCAAAAATTATGAAACTTGGTCAGATTATGAAATGGGATGAAATTAAGCTACTCTAATTTTTTTGTAATTTTTAGACACTAAATGAAATTACTGTGAATTAAACATGCAGACAGGGTGATTTTCTCCAATTAATTTTTTTAATAAATAAACAAATCTTAATTTTTCCAAGAGAAAAATTGTCCTAAATAGATCTAATGATAAGGTATCCAGGAAAATTGACAGATGTTAATTTCAATGTGAAATGAATTTATTGAAATTAAAATGAGAAAATCACTCAACAATTTATTTAGGCCTCGATATGTGTGCAAATGACATGAAATTTTTATGACATGCTAAGTTCACTGTCCTAAAGCTACTATGAATTTTTGGTGATTTTTGGAATCACATAGAGTTAACTATAAATTCAAAGGTGTCACTGGGCAAAATATTGCACAAATCAACCAATTAATTCATTTAAAAATCTACTGAAATTACAAAAATATGACACGTGGCTCAATAGATAGAGGACAAGTTTCTCAACAAAATGCAACTTTTAGAATTTAAAAATGATGTAAAATGCAACCTAGGGATGCGTGCAAACACAGGGGTTTAAATGCAATACAGCAAAATAAAAAAATACATAAAGCAAATATGCTGACAGGGACTTAAATGCAATTACCTATAATGCTGGGGACTCGAGTGCAATTTCTCCACAAGGCACGTGCTCCTCACGCGGGGTCTGCTTCACAGGGACCTTTTTGCAATATTTGAAAGTTACAGGGGGCTCTGTGTAATTTTCCCAGGCCGCACGTGCTCCTCATGTGGGCGGCCTAGGTTCGGATAGCTGCGGAGGCTCGGGGCTCGGCTCGGGCGCTTCTGAAGGTCTGGAGTGAGGCTCGGGCGATCCGAGCCTCGGCTCGGGGAAGAGGCTCGGACCGAAGCTGCGTGGCACGCTGTGGGCCCTCGGATCGAGCTCGATCGGATGGATGGCGATGAAGACTCGTGTCGTGACCTCAGGTCGTTAGATCTAGGTTGATCCAACGGCTACTGGCTTCGATGGAGATGGCGACGTGGCTGAAAATCCGCCGCTGGATCAGATGAGATATCAACGGCTGAGAGCTGCTGCGGAGGGGAGACGCGTGGCGCACTAGGCGCCGTTGGATCTATGTGGATCCAACGACTCCTGCGAGGCTCGGCTGAGAGGCGACATGGCTCGCTGAGGTCCGTTCGATCGATGTGATCGAACGGCAGCTGTTCGTCTCCTCCGGTGGTCCTCCGCCGCCTGCGGAGGAGATGGTGGGGCTCCGGCGAAGCGGCCTTTGCTCCGCCCGTTCCTCCTAGCGTCGATGAAGCTCTCCGATTTCTCGGAGCGATCTCAGAAGACTCGTGGTGATGCGGCGAAGGCCCTGATGGTCTCAGGGGCGACGGAGGGCTGTCTGAAGTCGGTGGCGATGAAGGTCGAAGACGACTCCGGCGTAGCTCCGCCCAATGACTTAGTTGGCACCTGCAAGCGCTAAAGACAGAGCCGAAGCTCGTGCGTGCACTCGTGGAGAAGTGAAGCGATCGGAGAGGCCTAAGGGGTGCTGCGGTGGTCTGACGAAGAAGCTCCGGCCAAGTGGTGGAGCTTGAACTGTTGGAAGATGGACGGTGTCGTCGGAGGGCGTGAAGGCTACCGCGAAGATGGGAGCTCCGGCGCGAAGCTCAGTGGAATGGAATGGAGGCGAGAAGATGACCGGAGGCGGCGAATAAAAAGCGAGAAAAAGCGAAGAAAAAAAGGAAGAGAAGATCGGAGATGGATGGAGGCGTCACCTGGGGATTGGAACTCTTCCTTGAGTTCCAGGTCGTCGCTCGAAGGGCCGGTGGAGCCCTGAGCTCAAGCAGCGGCTCGGCGGAAGAGGGCTGCGACTCGGCGGAGGCCGAGGATCTCGTCGGAGAAGACGGACGTTATCGCTCAATGAAACTCGCAATTCCTGTCACAAAGTTGAAGCTCAGAGCTCGGGGCGTCTCTCACGAGGGGCAGATGGCCATGACGATGGCCGGAGAGGAGTGATTTATAGGATGAAGTTGATGGGTTAAGTCGCTGGGAGGTGGAGTTTGAGGTCGGCGTGGAGCGACATTGGTGGGAGTCGTGGGAAGTGAGGGAGCTGGCGAGGATGAGGGGAGAGTGGTGAAGATCGTGGCGGCATTGGTGGTCGGAGAAGGTGACAGGCGTGGTGGCGAAAATAGAAAGGGGGCGGCGTGTTGCGCAAGGTCGAGATCGTGGGAGAGAGAGCGATCGGAGGTAGGAGACGAAGTCTCCACCGTTGGATCTTGTGATCCAACGGTGGTGATCGAAGCGATAATGGCCGGGTAGGATTAGATTGCAGGCGAATCGATCAAGGGGTGCGATTGCACCACGTGGTACGAGGGGAAGAAGGCGAAAACGGGTGGTGGAGATAAAAGGCCGGGTATGATCTAACGGTGGGAATAAAGAGAAAATCTAGCGGCTCGGACGAAGGGATCGATGGCGCGATCAAACGGATCTCGAAGCGCCACGTGGCGCGCTCAGCTTGAGGCGCGAACGAGCAGTGCTGATGGAGTTCTTAGAATGATCAGATGGCTGAAAATTGAGGCGTGCGTGGAGGCAGCTAGGCCGTTGGATCTAGAAGGCAATCCAACGGCTGTAGCTGCGGGCGGATGAGGCAAGGGCAGTGGCGACGTGGCGCAACCAGAGGGCGCCACGTGGCCTGCTGTGATTGGTTGAAGAGAAAATTGAGTGTAGAAAGAGAAGGGGACCGAATTTGGAAAAAACTCAAAACATGAAAGTTGTAGATCTTTATGAGATCTACAAGTTTCATGTTGACCAAAGACGGAGATGAGGTCAAGTATGATACAAAAAATACAAAGATACAATTTATACATATATGTAGTATACAAATTGGCCCAAAAACCCAACTTTCTCATACGAGCTCCAAATTGGATGAAATTAGTCTCATTTTAAAGGTCTTTTAATGTGTAGTATTCTAAGATTGAGTAGACCTATTTTGGAATTTGTGTGAGGGATCTATGTGTATTTTATTGTCCAGGGGTTCTAGGGCTTTATTGACTAATTTACAAGGGGGATTTTTGGCTTTCTCCCCTATATTATTAACTAAGGAGTACATATTATAAGGAAGAGGTTATTTTAGTAAGTGGGTATTTTACAAGGGATTTTGGCTTCTTATTTAAATGCAAATGGACTGCTAAAATGTATGTATTATGTATGTATGCATGAATGCTATTTATGCATTATAAAGGGAAATATGCCTCTATTTACTCGGGAACAAGGCTTTATTTTTGACTTCTGAAGTGATGAATCACAGATTCATCAACCCCCTATACTTAAACCTTGCTCGTCCCCGAGCAACTAAATGAAATGCATGAGTGAAATGATTTTGGGTTCCATACCAAGGTCATGAACAAAAGTTAAAAATGGAGCTTGACTCGACCTTTGGATTAGTTGTGTAGCGGAACCTTATTTGGACCTGAACTTAAGACCTAACAGACTTCAAGTTCCACAAGTCTTCTATTCAAGACTCCTCAATAGTCAGGTCAGAACAAATCCTCAAACGCAAATTTCTGATGCCTATGATTCTTACTTGTACTGTGTAAGTGATAAATAGCTCTCCACATCTGAAATGACTAGGAACCAGCCTCCTCTAACAAGGTAAATCAATAACCCGGTCCAGTAATTCTTTCCTCGAGGAGAGGGGTATTCCCTTCTAAGTTCAAGTGCGACCAACTCAAGAGGAGGGGGTAGAGAAAAGAATAAAGAATGGACGGAAGCCAGTGTAGCTAACCTATCCCGGGATGCCTGATCAGTGTAGCGAAGTCATCCAGCTGCAGACTTCTTGCTAGTATACATACTCCAACAGGCTTTTTGCTTTTTTTATCTCCAATATGCAAGGTGCAGCATGTACATCAGGAGTTTTTCCTCTTGAGCCAGTAGACTATCCCTCTTTTGAAGCATTATTGCAACCCACAACGTCCCGTCCTTAGACTTCAACACCACCAGACTAGATTGAGATGCACTACCCTCCCTAGAGGAGGACGGATGTTTCCACCCGTGTGCTACTCCAAGCTAAAGGATTCTACCTCCTCACCACCTCATCAATGAAGAGCTACGTGCATTGTGCTTTGTCCAAGTTAGGTCACTGTCTAAAAGAATCATGCGTGTGCACGAGATATTCTACTTAGACTAATCAAGATGACATGTGAACATAAACTAGCGGACTCAAAAAATTAAGTCACTTGACCTGAGAAATCTTAACTCCAGTTCCTATAAGGTTCCTCTGAAAATAGGTGGATTTAAGGTCAAATCAAGTCCATCCTCAATATCTACTCATAACTTGGTTCAGAACCCACTAGCTTTTCACTTTGCATATGCAAAGTATGCAGATGAGATGTCATGCTATGAAAATGCAAGACTCTTTTTCTTTTCTTTTTAGATGCAGAGATGGTATGCAAGAGTAAATAAGAAGCCTTTATTCTTGACATTTTCATTTTATACAATGATTTTTACAATAATATACATAGTAATTTTTTTTTCAATTTTTACCCACCCCGTACTTATTGCATAATATATACAAAAATACGCGAAAATACGCGAAAGTACGAGCTATGGTTAAAGTATATATGTAATATATACATGCCCCCTATACTTAGTGTGTGCTATGTCCTCAGAGCACGAAAAGCGACTAAAAAGACATAGCTCGGGCTAAGCGTAGGAGAGCTTAAAGTATAAAAAAGTATAGAAGTCGTTACGCCCCCCTAAACTTAGGCTTTGGCAGCCTAAGTGTAGAAGAAGATCGAAAATGGGGCGGACGAGGTTAAGAGGGGAAATGGAGGAGTATATACAGCGGGCATTGGTCCCCCCCATACTTAGGCTTAGGTCAGCCTAAGTATAGGCTGGAAATAGGTAAGGGGACCAATGTGATCTGGAGAATGTACAAAGAACCGACTCGAGTGTCTCCTCCCCCCTATACTTAGGATCTGGTCATCCTAAGTATAGTCCAAGATAGTGGTTCGATGATGTGGAGATGGGTTACTAGAGTCATGGGGAAAAGGAAAGGATGTACAAGACTGATGGTATATATACAAATGAGTCGGTTTGAATCTTTCGAGATGCTACGGATGGCTGGAGCTCACTGTTGCAAGGTCTCATACGCGGCTCGGTGTGTATCTGGTATCTGTCTCGCGTATGAATACAATCTCCTCAACATGGACTAACTGCTCATTGGATTCGACGAAGTGCTTCAACAGCTGTCCATTCACTAGGAATGTCGGTGCGTCATCTGCGAGATCTGAGATCTCGACACATCCACTATCATGCACCGTACGGACGACAAATGGACCCGTCCATTTAGACTTCAGCTTGCCCTGGAAAATCTTTAACCTAGCATTGAACAACCATACCTTCTGTCCAGGAACAAAGGTCTTTCGTCTGATATATCTATCATGCCAACGCTTCACCTTATCCTTGTACACCAAACTGTTGTCATATGCGCGGTTTCTGACTTCCACAAGCTCATTCAGATCCATGTTTCTCTGCTTCTGACCCAGGTGTGTGTTCCAGTTGACCTTCTTGATTGCCCATTCTGATTTGTGCACTAACTCTGCGGGCAAATGGCACGGCTTTCCGAATACCATTCGAAATGGGGAGGTGCCTAATGGTGTCTTGTAAGCCGTCCTATACGCCCAGAGCACTTGATCTAAGATCTGAGACCAGTCCTTCCTGTCCGGGCAGACAAGATTTTGCAATATGGTCTTCACCTCCCGATTGGACACCTCAGCCATACCATTGGTTTGTGGGTGGTAAGGACTTGCAACACGGTGTTCAATGCCGTAGTCCTTCAGGAGTTTCTTTACCTCCCGATTCACGAAGTGGCTACCCCCGTCTGATATCATCATTTTGGGGATACCGAACCTAGAGATGATGTGCTCTCTGATGAATTTACAGACAGTTCTGCTGTCTGCGGCTCGGGTCGGGATAGCCTCCACCCATCTGGATAGATAATCAACCGCAAGAAGGATATATTCGAACCCGTGGCTGACTGGGAATGGGCCCATGAAATCGATGCCCCAGGCGTCAAAGACATCACAAATGATGATCGGCTGCATTGGCATCTCGTCCTTGGAACCGATGGTTGCTCCCATTCTCTCGCATACTGGACACGACTTCGCGAAGGCGGTGGCATCGCGAAACAGAGTCGGCCAGTAGAATCCACACTGAAGTACCTTCCATGCGGTCCTCTTCCCTGAGTGGTGTCCTCCTGCCTCTAAGCTGTGGCATAAAGAAATGACACTCTGGTATTCCTCCTGAGGAATACATCGTCTCCAGACACAATCCAGTCCTTCGAAGAAAAGGATCGGATCCTCCCAATGGTAGTGTCTAGCGTCCGACTTCAGTCGATCGATTTGGCTCTTGGGCCAATCTTTGGGAACCTTCTTGGAGACAAGATAATTCACGATATTGGCGTACCATGGGAGTGAGTCGATAACAAAAATCGACTCGTCAGGGAAGGAGTCTCGAATTGGTGAAACCTCGGAAGTATTAAGATCTTCGAGACGAGAAAGATGATCGACCACTACATTTTTCTTTCCAGGTTTATCACAGATGTCCAAATCAAACTCCTGGATGAGTAAAATCCAACAAAGAAGATGCGCATTCGCGTCCTTCTTTTCCATCAAGTATCGTAGGGCCGTATGGTCAGTGAACACCGTTACCTTGGATCCGATTAGGTGAGATCTGAATTTGTCCAAGGCAAACACTACCGCAAGCATTTCTTTTTCCGTAACTGTATAGTTACGCTGAGCAGTATCAAGCACTTTGCTTGCGTAGTGAATTGCGAACGGAATGCCATCTCTTCTTTATCCCAACACAGCCCCAACAGTATAGTCTGAGGCGTCCGTCATGATCTCAAATGGTAGAGACCAATCTGGGGCTTGTAGGATAGGTGCGTCCATAATCATTCCTTGTAGAAGCTTAAAGGCCTCAAGACATTTGTGATCAACAACAAACTCCATGTCTTTGCCTAAAAGCTCAGTTAGCGGCCGGACAATCTTAGAAAAATCCTTAATGAATCTCCGATAAAATCCAACATGCTCGAGGAACGACCGCAACTACTTTACGTTGGTTGGTGGTTGGAGTCGTCTAATCACATCCACCTTGGCAGGGTCAACCTCCATTCCTCTCTTGGAGATGACATGCCCCAACACTATGCCCTCCGTCACCATGAAGTGACTTTTCTCCCAGGAGAGCACCTGATTAACCTCACAACATCTTTTTAGGACTCGGTCCAGATTCCTAAGACAGGAATCGAAGGAATCGTCGTGGACCGAGAAGTCATCCATGAAGACTTCCAGGAATTCGCCGACCATTTCGGCGAATACAACAATCATGCACCTTTGGAAAGTACCTGGAGCATTGCATAGCCCAAAAGGCATGCACCTGAAAGCATAGGTACCAAAGGGGCATGTAAACGTGGTCTTTTCCTGGTCCTCAGGAGCTATGGCTACTTGATTGTAGCCCGAGAACCCATCTAAGAAGCAGAAGAACTCTTTCCCCGCTAGTCTCTCTAAGATCTGATCAATGAATGGAAGAGGGAAATGATCCTTCTTTGTCGCGGCATTCAAGCGTCTGTAATCCACACAAACACGCCACGACGTGGGTAATCTCGTCACGATCTCCTCTCCGTCCTCGTTGGTTGTCGTCTGAATTCCCGACTTCTTCGGGACAACATGGATTGGGGCCACCCACTTAGAGTCGGAGATTGGGTAAATGAAACCCGCGTCGCACCATTTTTCTATCTCCTTCTTCACGACCTCTCGTAAATTTAGATTCAACCGGCGTTGGAATTCACGAGAGGGTTTGGCTTCATTCTCCAAGTAAATATGGTGCGAACACAGAGCAGGATTTATCCCGTGGAGATCAGAAATGCTCCAGCCTATCACCTTGCGGTTTTTCTCCAGGATCTCTAGCAAGCGAGATTCCTACTCCTCGGTCAATCACGAACTGATGATGACCGGAAATTTCTTGTCCTGACCCGCAAGGAAGGCGTATTTTAAGGTTGTGGGTAAGGGTTTGAGCTCAGGACTAGTGTGATCGTCTGAGAAATCTGGCTCAATTTGATCTGGTTCAGTGTTGGACGTGGCCGGATCGTTCTCTGTGATAGCTGCCACCAAGTTCGGCTCTGGAGTCGGATCGTCAAAGGTCTCCATACACTCGGCAAGCGCCTCGTCCGACTCATCATCCTCATCTTCCGATTGTCCTAGAGATGTAAGGACTGACGGGCCCAACTGGGCTTCTACATCATCGAAGATGTAGGGCGATGCAGGCTCAGAGCTGTACTCGTTCCTGAGGATCTCGCAGACTGACTCATGCACTGGATCATCTTCGGAGGAGATGGACACATCGGTGCTGGCTAGGTTCTGTCTCCATGGCCCAACTAAGTCTACATGCTCGCAGTCTGTTCCGGTAGGAGAGTACTCGGTGCTGGATTCTGAATCCGGTCTCTGCCATATAGTCTGCTTCATTTCAAGTTCCTCATCTCCGCATGGAGTTTGGAACTGAATCTTCCCATTCTTATAATCAAATAAGGCCCCTGCTGTTCTGAGGAAGGGCCTACCTAGAATGATCTGGGAATCTCTCCAATTACGAGGGGTTTCCATATCCAGGACAGTGAAGTCCACTATGTATTCTTGCCCCTCGACTTTGATCACAATGTTCCTTAATTCTCCTTGGGACCTCTTGGTTGATTTGTCAGCAAACTGTAGAAGAGCTCTAGATTTCCTAAGAGGTCCGATATTAAGCCGCTCATAGAGGGCTGTAGGCATCAGATTGATTGAGGAACCGTTGTCTAGGAGAGTGAGTGCAAACACGATGTCATCAACATGACTCACTACATAATGTGCACCCATGTCTCTTCGTTTCCTAGGAAACGAGTTCTTAATTGCACAAGTCGTGGCTACTGATAACATGTGTTTCTCAACATGGCTTTTGGTCTTCCTGCTAACCCTAGTAGGTGTGCATCTCACCTTAAGGTATTTTTGGAATGCAGGGGTCATTTCCACGAACTTGTCAAAGGGGATTGTGACCTTGATGTGTTTATTGCAGAACACTGCCATTTCAGGGTTATCTTTTTGGATTTTTTGGTTTTCTTCTTTCCACCCTTGAGAGCTCGGGGAAAAGGGATTATTGACTCCAACTCATGTTCGGAAACTGAAAGATTCTCATTAAGATCAGGAACTGAGTTATTTGCATGACTCTGACTCTGAAACAAAGTAGGACTCTGACTCTGATTGAAATGAAAATGCTGAGGCGAAACCGGTGCTGCTTCTTCCGCGACTGTTGGACGATCCTCCTCAGATGGAGGTGCGGGCTCTTCATCGGTTTCGTCGGACTCCATGCGGATGCGAGAATGCTGCTTGGAGGACTCAGATGTCCTCTTCTTCTGCCGGCGATGGTGGTGGCGCTCCTCCTTTTCTTCCTCCGAGTTCTCCTCAGGTAGAGTCTCGGAGGCTCCTTACTTCTGTGCCCGTGCCCGATCAGGTATGGTCACGGTCCTTCCGCTCCTGAGGGATATATGATTTACATTATCGTACGAAAGGATCTCATATTCAGATAAATAATTATCTGAATAATATACCTGATCTCGAGGTCGGTTCTGGACATGGTGTAAGCTGTTCGGGTTGGCCTGAACCTGTACGGGAATTGGGGTCTTTGGCGTCATCTATTGGTCCTGGGTACGAGAGACCCGATTGATGTCGGTTCTCATGTCCAGGTAGTCATTCTGCATCTGTTGGACCCTATCAAATAGGGTTTGGATCGCTAAAGTGAGAGACTCCAATTCGGTGGGCTGGGCTGGCTGCTGTGCGAATGAGGGTCGGTAGTGGCCCTGCTGGCCATGCCGATACTGCTGCTGTTGGTGGGACGATGCTGGGCCCTGCTAATACATGCGCTGCTGATGCTGGTACCCTTGTTCTGGCCTGGACTGAAAGCGCGGTGTAGGAACGGGCCTGGTTTCTTGGTAGGCTGGGGATGGACGGTGTGGCTGATCCTTCCCCATTTCGGTCTGCCTAACAATCGGGTCACGACTATACCAAAGCCCGTTGATCTCATACACTTGCGGGGGCTCCTCGTATCCCGTATCCACTTGTGGAGGTGCATGCTGGTTCTGCTAGGTGTAAGTCTGATCCCAGCTACTATGAGACCCCGGTGCCTGTTCCTGTACAAGATGGACTCGATGTACAGGTACATGTGGTGCAGAAGGGGCAGGTAGCTTTATCTTAGCTACCTTCTTAGAAAGTTCCTCCACTTGCTTCGGTAGGCGCGAAAGAGACTCAAGTTCCGCGACTTTCTTATGGATCTGCTCGACCATGGTAAGCTTGTCGGCAATCATCCCCATGCTGGGAATGAGGTCCTCAGTCAGATCCGCTACAGTCCTTCGGGTTGTATCATTGGATAGGATTGAGGGAGACAACTGATAGGCCCTGGTGGCCTGCGACCTGCCTGTTTCTGCCATCTGCTCCAGAATCTTCCATACGGCGTGTTCGTTTTTGTTCAGATAGCTTCCTCCACAGACGGCACTGACTAACCCCTGCATCTCCGAGGTTAGACCACAAAACAAGGTCTGGACTAAGATCGCCTTTGAAATGCCGTGGCAGGGGCATTTCTGTACTAAATCATTGAACCTATCCCAAGCGTCATGGAAAGGTTCACTGGGTCCTTGGGAGAAGCTGGCGATCTTCGTTCTCATATGGTTTGTCCTACTGAGAGGGTAGAACTTTTTTAATAATAGGTCCTTGAACTGCATCCATGTATTGCATACCACCCCTAAGTTCTTCAGCCAATGAGCAGCCTTATCTCCTAAGGCAAAAGGGGTGGCCTTCAGTCGAATATAATCTTGGCCAACATTGGGATGGCTAAGATTGTTGCACACCAGCTCGAAGTCACGGAGGAAAGTGTATGGTTCTTCATTTAGGTTTCCGTTGAACTTCGGAAGCAGACTAAGGAAGTGGGGCTTCAGCTCAAAAGCCTGGGCGGGAACTGCAGGTGCTAACCAGTTCTGAATCTCGTTCTCCGCCGGGTTGTAGGTATCGACCATTGGTCGGTCGATTCCTCCTGCTACTATAATCTGTCCCATCCGCGCTGTGAGATCTGCATTCTTCTGTTCGGCTTCGGTGAGGCGAGCAAGAATCTGTCGTATTTGTTCCTCATCCGGTGGTACTTTTGGCGGCATCTCGTCCTCTAGTCCTGGGGGGTAAATAAGATCGATGTCAGAGGACAAATCAAGGAAGGGATTACCGAGGCGATGGTCTTCCTCGATAATCTCAGAGGAGATGAAAGGGTTGGTTTGAGAGTAACCACCCTGAGTATGAGGGAACCAAGACTCGAGAGGGTCATGAGTCCTGGGTGGTCCAAGGTGTGCTGGAACCGATGAAGACGAGTTACTTGGGGGACTCATTGAAAGATCGGTGAATAACGCGTCGAGATATCCCCAGTTACTCATCTTGATGGGGCGAGAAGAAGATAGGATTTTACTCCTACCTGAAGCAAGCAAATCAATCCAAAACCCTGGGTTCACACTCAACACAGTGAAGGACTCGAAATCGAGTCCGATTAATTTTGTAATTTTTAAGTGTGATTTTTCAAACAAGATAGCAAGGATTACGAGGCCTATAGAGAAGTCGGCTCAGAGCCGGATGCGTCTTCCCTGTTTATCCTGTCGCCTAAGATACCGCCGATCCTCCCTTTCTTTGCTCCTATCCGGAGTTGGGGACTCAAAGACGTGCCCCTATCTACCTGCAAGCAGGCGGAGGCTGACAAAGCTAGGCCTTGTCGCAGAGTACCGCAGGTTCGCCCCTATCTACCCGCGAATAGGCGGAGGCTACTTGGTACTTGTCAATGAGCTGAAAGTATCCAACTCGTGATATTTGCTCGGATCAGTTGGCTCGTGATATGGAAGGCGGGGATTTGGGCTCTGCCTTAAGGTGTTCACACACACTCAAGTACCCTCACTCAGCCTGAAAACAGGGTCGGGGATTAGTCTCCCGCAAACAATTTTCAAATTTTATTCTTTTCTTTTGGTCAATACTGTTTAGCAGTCCCGATTTTAAGTTAAGTTATCACTAATTAAGTCAACCACACAGCACGCCTATCGGACAGTCCCAATTTCCGTTTAATTAAATGTGAAAATCAGAGGGAGAAATCGAGAAAAAGCCTATGCAAGATAAAACAATGATGCTATGCTGAGTTCAGGAGACTTACAGTGATCCCTTCGCCTTTTTTATGCAGGATGCAGAACAGAATTGAAAACTTTATCTAAATGCAAATGTAGGCGATGAAAGCCGCTCCTAAACAGGCAGTTCTATTAGCGTGAAGAACAGGTTAATTTGGCTAAGTACTGCGGTCTAAGTGCGTCTTTTAAGTGATCTGTGTGGTCCTAATGATTACGAGCACAAGCAGTTCCTAGATTGGCTCGGAGAGCCGCTAGTGCAAGCTAAGTTACATTCACCCACACAGCACACAGGGAAACAGTTCCACTATTTTTACACACGCGAGAACCCAAACGGGAACCGCTGGAAATGATGCGAAAAATGTAGAAATGATTGAAATTTACAAGTTCTCTCAATTCACTCAAAGAATAATGTCGATTCCTCGAAGCGTCTTCGACTCCTCGCGTTCCTTGCACAAAAATAATTTCGAGGTCAGAGAGAGAACGACTCGAAAACAATGCAAAATTTTAAAGAACAGAGAAATATTCACAAGAAAAACCGGGGGTCAGACTACCCGAAGAAAGAAAATCAAATACTCAGAAGTTCACCAGAAATTAACCTAAGCCGTGCCTCCCCGGCAACGGTGCCATTTTGATGAACCGTCCCGCACCCTATGTTAATTCGAGCAAATTAATGTCCAAATTAATTAGATGTCATTCGTTGCAGTCGTATACGAGAGGCTAATCAAAAACCACTTTTAATCAGATTTGAGTCAATCTCAAGCGGTGCTTTTTTTTACTTGGTGGAAGTCCAAGGTCGAACTCAGGGAGGCAGCTATCTCCTTAGGTCAAATTTTAGCAAAATCCAAGTGTGAGATTTTCGGAGGAAATATTTTTGGTCTCTTTTGAGTTTTTTATGCAATACACATGCAAAATCAGGCTAAATTAAATGTTAATTCAGAAAGATGGTCAAATTAATTCAAAAATTATGAAACTTGGCCAGATTATGAAATGGGATGAAATTAAGCTACTCTAATTTTTTTGTAATTTTTAGACACTAAATGAAATTACTGTGAATTAAACATGCAGACAGGGTGATTTTCACCAATTATTTTTTTTAATAAATAACATATCATAATTTTTCCAAGAGACAAAATTATCCTAAATAGATCTAATGATAAGGTATCCAGGAACATTGACAGATGTTAATTTCAATGTGAAATGAATTTATTGAAATTAAAATGAGAAAATCACTCTACAATTTATTTAGGCCTCGATATGTGTGCAAATGACATGAAATTTTTATGACATGCTAAGTTCACTGTCCTAAAGCTACTGTGAATTTTTGGTGATTTTTGGAATCACAGAGAATTAACTATAAATTCAAAGGTGTCACTGGGCAAAATATTCCACAAATCAACCAATTAATTCATTTAAAAATCTACTGAAATTACAAAAATATGACACGTGGCTCAATAGATAGAGGACAAGTTTCTCAACAAAATGATACTTTTAGAATTTAAAAATGATGTAAAATGCAACCTAGGGATGCGTGCAAACACAGGGGTGTAAATGCAATACAGCAAAATAAAAAAATACATAAAGCAAATATGCTGACAGGGACTTAAATGCAATTACTTATAATGCTGGGGACTCGAGTGCAATTTCTCCACAAGGCACGTGCTCCTCACGCGGGGTCTTCTTCACAGGGACCTTTTTGCAATATTTGAAAGTTCCAGGGGGCTCTGTGTAATTTTCCCAGGCCGCACGTGCTCCTCACGTGGGCGGCCTAGGTTCGGATAGCTACGGAGGCTCGGGGCTCGGCTCGGGCGCTTCTGAAGGTCTGGAGTGAGGCTCGGGCGATCCGAGCCTAGGCTCGGGGAAGAGGCTCGGACCGAAGCTGCGTGGCACGCTATGGGCCCTCGGATCGAGCTCGATCCGATGGATGGCGATGAAGACTCGTGTCGTGACCTCAGGCCGTTAGATCTAGGTTCATCCAACGGCTACTGGCTTCGATGGAGATGGCGACGTGGCTGAAAATCCGTCGCTGGATCAGATGAGATATCAACGGCTGAGAGCTGCTGCGGAGGGGAGACGCGTGGCGCACTAGGCGCCGTTGGATCTATATGGATCCAACGACTCCTACGAGGCTCGGCTGAGAGGCGACGTGGCTCGCTGAGGTCCGTTCGATCGATGTGATCGAACGGCAGCTGTTCGTCTCCTCCGGTGGTCCTCCGCCGCCTGCGGAGGAGATGGTGGGGCTCCGGCGAAGCGGCCTTTGCTCTGCCCGTTCCTCCTAGCGTCGATGAAGCTCTCTGATTGCTCGGAGCGATCTCAGAAGACTCGTGGTGATGCGGTGAAGGCCCTGATGGTCTCAGGGGCGGCGGAGGGCTGTCTGAAGTCGGTGGCGATGAAGGTCGAAGACGACTCCGGCGAAGCTCCGACCAATGACTTAGTTGGCACCTGCAAGCGCTAAAGATAGAGCCGAAGCTCGTGCGTGCACTCGTGGAGAAGTGAAGCGATCGGAGAGGCCTAAGGGGTGCTGCGGTGGTCTGACGAAGAAGCTCCGGCCAAGTGGCGGAGCTTGAACTGCTGGAAGATGGACAGTGTTGTCGGAGGGTGTGAAGGCTACCGCGAAGATGGGAGCTCCGGCGTGAAGCTCAGTGGAATGGAATGGAGGCGAGAAGATGACCGGAGGCGGCGAATAAAAAGCGAGAAAAAGCGAAGAAAAAAATGAAGAGAAGATCGGAGATGGATGGAGGCGTCACCTGGGGATTGGAACTCTTCCTTGAGTTCCAGGTCGTCGCTCGAAGGGCCGGTGGAGCCCTGAGCTCAAGCAACGGCTCGACGGAGGAGGGCTGCGACTCGGCGGAGGCCGAGGATCTCGCCGGAGAAGACGGACGTTATTGCTCAATGAAACTCGCAATTCCTGTCACAAAGTTGAAGCTCAGAGCTCGGGGCGTCTCTCACGAGGGGCGGATGGTCATGACGATGGCCGGAGAGGAGTGATTTATAGGATGAAGTTGACGGGTTAAGTCGCTGGGAGGTGGAGTTTGAGGTCGGTGTGGAGCGACATTGGTGGGAGTCGTGGGAAGTGAGGGAGCTGGCGAGGATGAGGGGAGAGTGGTGAAGATCGTGGCGGCATTGGTGGTCGGAGAAGGTGACAGGCGTGGTGGCGAAAATAGAAAGGGGGCGGCGTGTTGCGCAAGGTCGAGATCGTGGGAGAGAGAGCGATCGGAGGTAGGAGACGAAGTCTCCACCGTTGGATCTTGTGATCCAACGGTGGTGATCGAAGCGATAATGGCCGGGTAGGATTAGATCGCAGGCGAATCGATCAAGGGGTGCGATTGCGCCACGTGGTGCGAGGGGAATAAGGCGGAAACGGGTGGTGGAGATAAATGGCCGGGTATGATCTGACGGTGGGAATAAAGAGAAGATCTAGCGGCTCGGATGAAGGGATCGATGGCGCGATCAAACGGATCTCGAAGCGCCACGTGGCGCGCTCAGCTTGAGGCGCGAACGAGCGGTGCTGATGGAGTTCTTAGAATGATCAGATGGCTGAAAATTGAGGCGTGTGTGGAGGCAGCTAGGCCGTTGGATCTAGAAGGTAATCCAGCGGCTGTAGCTGCGGGCGGATGAGGCAAGGGCAGTGGCTACGTGGCGCAACCAGAGGGCACCACGTGGCCTGTTGTGATTGGTTGAAGAGAAAATTGAGTGTAGAAAGAGAAGGGGACCGAATTTGGAAAAACTCAAAACATGAAAGTTGTAGATCTTGATGAGATCTACAAGTTTCATCTTAACCAAAGGCGAAGATGAGGTCAAGTATGATACAAAAAATACAAAGATACAATTTATACATATATGTAGTATACAAATTGGCCCAAAAACCCAACTTTCTCATACGAGCTCCAAATTGGATGAAATTAGTCTCATTTTAAAGGTCTTTTAATGTGTAGTATTCTAAGATTAAGTAGACCTATTTTGGAGTTTGTGTGAGGGATCTATGTGTATTTTATTGTCCAGGGGTTCTAGGGCTTTATTGACTAATTTACAAGGGGGATTTTTGGCTTTCTCCCCTATATTATTAACTAAGGAGTACATATTATAAGGAAGAGGTTATTTTAGTAAGTGGGTATTTTAAGGGATTTTGGCTTCTTGTTTAAATGCAAATGGACTGTTAAAATGTATGTATTATGTATGTATGCATGAATGCTATTTATGCATTATAAAGGGAAATATGCCTCTATTTACTCGGGAACAAGGCTTTATTTTTGACTTCTGAAGTGATGAATCACAGATTCATCAGTTTTCTCCCATTCTCTTCAAGTCATTGAGCATATCTTGGAATGCAGCCTATGCTAAAGCCTGATTCGTGAGCTGTTGTTGGATTGCCTGAATAGAGGTAAGGATCTGGGCATGCACTACATTCTGATCCGGCTGCGGACTCTGATCTGGTTGAGGTGGTGGTTGTGGTCCCTTCCCTTTTCCTCCAGGAGCCATTTCTCTCTCTAATCTTGAATCTGATTCTATCACGATTTTCGATTCCAGATTGGGCTCTTGATCTGCAAATGGAACAATGTCCCGATCAGTATGTATGGAGGCACCAAATGCAACAAATCGTATGTGTTAAGATCAACACAGAACTTCATTAAGGATGGTGATGTGTAAGGAGTGAAATCAATAGCCATCCAAAATGGCAAAGTTCGGGACGAGAGTGATCCCGAATTATTGGAGAAGACGATGAGTCTAGAGATCGGTCTACGGAGTCTGAACCTGGTTCTCGATAATTACCCCGAATTATTGGAGGTGACGAGCAGATGGAGTTGATGTTCGTGTTAGCGGGGTCCCGACTAATCCATCCATGTGTCGCCATCTCGAGTGTCAAGAGGATATTGAGAATGGAGGAATGATACAGAGGTCAAATAAGAAATAAAGGGAGTGTAAAACAATGGAAGGATCCAGATGGGCAGGGGGTCAAGTAGGGAATCAAAATAAAGTGCAACAAGATACACAATGTGCAGGACTGATCTTTGAACCTTAATCTAATTCAAACAAACAGAATACAAGGATAGGTTCACTCACTCAACACATGTGAAGCCATAAAAGTTCGACTATTTTTATCTTTCCAATTTTATTGTTATTTTCAGGAAATATTATAACGAGTCCTTAAGTACGCTAACCCTATAAGAGTGTGTGTACTGCCAGACAAGTGCCCTGTACTTGCTCCACCCCCTTTGTAACATGTGATCTACGCACTGAAAGGTCCTTGATCTTGTGCCTGGGTGGCTACTACGCCAAAGAAATATATAAAGGAAGCCAATAGGCGAAACCAATACTTCGGACCTCGCTCACAACGGAATCACCCGTGAGCATGCAAGGACCTACTTGGACGCAAATTGATGAGACAGACACACGCGTGGGGGTGTGACCTAAGCTCAGTACTTCAGACCAAGTCGGATGCTCCACACAAGATGGAACACCATGCTCGACTAGGCCCTACTCAGTCACGTATGATAAAAGCGCCAATACTTCAACAACCCAGATGATAATCAAGACATCACAGATTGGGATTTGGGCTCTTATCCTTAACGGATCATGCCTCACTCAGTCTGAAGTGTAAATGAAAAAAATGTGGGCTTTATGAACCCTAAGCAATGAATGGTTCGTCAAGTTTATTTAGTAGACTCTTTTTAAATTTTTGGGTTTTCAATTTTTTGAGTATTTTTTATAGCAAGTTGCCTAACGATTTTTTTCCTTTATGTCTTGAGTGATACAAAAACATGGGAGAGAGGATAGAAAAGCTATGCAGTTGTCACTAAGATAGAAATCTTACCTTAATGACTAATGATGCATGCTAAGATATAACTACTTATAGTGCTTCCCATCTCTATCCATGCGGGATGCAATGCAAAATTTTAATATTTACACTATATGGCAATATGCAAGAGCGAGAAAATGTCCTAAACATTAGCTGCTATTATCAGGAAGAACCAGATGCTAATAACTTAAAAATGGATCTTGTATGTCCGATCTTGGAGACCTCTCGGTGCCCGCCACAACGGGTCTTGCAAGTGCTATATGATGTCTCTCACGGCTCGTGGTTCCAAGTTTAAGTAATTAGAAATTAAGTTTTGACTAAGTCTAAGCAAAATAGATTATAGGTGCATGCAATGTTGTTAAGGCTTTGGACCTAGCTACCGAGTCAAGCAACCTACTATCTAAGGGTTCACTCACAAAAAACAAATATAAACAAAGGCGATAAAACACGAAAAATCTGGTACGAGGCCCCCAGGTGAACAGACACCCCCACACTGGACCTTGTGTAGTGGAGAGAGTAGTGTCCAATTTAATTACAATTATTTTGCAAAAATTAATTCTCTCTCACTAAAAAATGGAAAATGTTATGCTAATTCTATTATTTTCCTCCTTCCCTGCTCTTCTCTCCTACTCTCTCTTGGTTGGCTCACAACGAGAAGGTCGGCCTTCACTCGCCTCGGGTGCACCCACCTCTTAAGAGATAGCCCTCTTTAAGCGGTCCCTCGCAAGAAAGATTAACAAGAAAATTGATTAGAACAGTTAAATAAATATAAAATAATAAATCGACAATGGCACCATTTGAAAAATTGATTGGCATTGTCTCAGAGAGTCTGCCAATCCACAAGGCAGATCAACAGTCATAGAGGAGACCGCTCCAGGAAATCGTCGATTTCAACAATCAACCCACAAATAAAAATCAGGCAATAAAGATACAGTGTGGATCAAAATTTATTATAAAACCTACAAAAATGGTTGTATAGTGACAAGTAGAGTAGGGTGTCGAACACATGGAACACACGATGTAGCACTCAATATTATTTGTAAATAAATAATATAGGTATATGTGTATATATATTTATGCACAATGTTAGCCAAATACTGTGGGTTTTTATTAGTTTTAATTAAATATTTTTATATTTTTATATTTTATTTTTAATTTTATTTGTTTGTATTTTATATTTTTTTAAAATATATTATAGGTTATATAAGGCTAGATAGATACAATGTAGGCTAATATAAATATCACTACTACTAATAATACTTAAAATAAAGAAAATAATTTTTTTTGGATTTTCAATATTTTCCTACTGTTTTGTGATTTTACAGACAATTTTGCTAATTTTATATATTTTTAAAGTTGAAAATAGCTTAAAACTAAGATAAAATAATAGGCTGAAATTTAAATGGAAATTAGAAATAAGAAATTAATTCAAAAATTTTCCTATTATTTAAATATATAGATAATAATATAGGTAAAATTATAAAATAGAAAAAGCTATTTTGGGGGGGGGGTTGATTTTTTTAGATTTTTATAAAGGTTTGGGGGTTTTTTATTTTTAAGCATTTTTGTTTTTTTATTTTTATGGATTGTTGGAAGGAAAGCAAAAAGCACTTAAATAAACAAAAAAATATTTTTTTGAAAAATTTTCAAAACTATTTTAGCTTTTTTAAGACAAATAGGGACTGGTCGTGTACTCTTTGATTTTTAGAAAATAGAAAAAGGTTATAAAATGCAAATATAAATATATAGCATGAACAAGCATGCATCCGGGTACCTACTCCTATTTTTGGTAATTTTTAAGGCACGACAACTATTTTAGTAAATAATAAATGACTCACAAAAATATTCAACCTGGTAGGGGTATAATTGCATATATAATTAAAAACAAGAATCATAGTGCAATTTCACCCAAAAATTAACACTGATATTTAAATTATATATATTAAAATTTCAGTCCCAAGATAGCTTACATGCAATTTTTCACAAGATTAAACGTGTACATGCATGTGAATCTAGTAGGGACCAAATAGTAATAAACGAAAGGTTCAAGGAGTTACATGCAATTTATCCACAAACTTTTAAGCTATATAAAATATTTACAAGACTTCTTAGCAGATACAAAAACACGAAGGGGGTGTATGAAAATTACCCACTTAACGTTGGGTATCCAACCGTCTTGGAGTTGCCACGTCTCTGATCGTGCGGCTCAGACTCCGCATCGCTTCGTCTGGATTATACGGTCCAGATTAGATATGGACGTGGTCTTCAATCAGACAGTGCCTGGAACTTCTAAAAGAACACGAAGAACACACGGTCAGGTGAACTTCGATCGCTGAACTCGTGCAACTCCGATGTCCAATATCTTCGATAAATGAGGCGTTTCATTCTTGCTGGACCTCCGCGTCGGATAACATTCTCCAAGTCAATCCAAATCCCAACGATGGGGATCTGAATGGTCCTCCTCCTGGAGCTCCTCCTGTGTTGCGAAGAAGGCCCATATGACCTCCTTTCTCTGCTATACCTGCACGAGAAGAAGCCCCTAATTGACACGAGAGCCTCAGTCCAAAAGATGAGGTCTGAGACCTCGTGGACGCGCGAGTGGATGCAGCTACGATGAGGCGACGGGAAGGAGCTTCGATGCTCTGATTTCGTGCGAGAATCAGAGGGAAATTTGTGTGCGAAAAGTGAAGAAAACATAGGGGTACGAGATGGAATGAACAGATGGGTCGATAACCGTCGTGTTACAGTGAAATTGACCTGGAGCTCGAGCTCCAGGTTGGTGAAGATTTTGGTAACTACTAAACTAAACCTAAAGCTAATGACGAAACAACAATCTAAGATAGAGACATTACCTATGATAGCATGAAATGAGGTTCTACAGATCCTGGAGGCTCCAGAGGAGCTCCGACGGTGGGGTGGATATGCCTCCTCCTTGCCTTTCCTCACTGCAAATCACAAGCTCTGCCAAGCTGTCACCATGGCGAAGCTCCTATGAGTGATTTGAGGGGGTTAAAGATCGGCTAAGAGTGATCAAAAACCAAAATGAGGTGATGGAGGTATATTTATAGGAGAGGTTTTGAGTGAGTTTCGAGGATCGATTATGTACAATCGATGGGTGGTTAGTGTGGATTCTAGGAAGGGCATGGATGGCAGACCACATGGCTACGGTTAGGTGGTGGTCTTGAGTCAATGGATGAAGAGGAAGGCATGGAGAAAATGGAGAAGAGGCACCCTCGTGACTTCTGACAGACATCGGAGGGGGTGAGGTACAGTTGACCTGAGTCAACAAAAGAAGGAAATTCCAAGGCAAAATACCTTGGCAAATAGATAAAGAATAGTAATTGATTTTATTGTTTTCAGGTTATAAAATAAAAAATGTTTCTAATTTTCTGTAGTATTTTATGCATATTTTTAGATTTTCCGAGCTTTCGGAAATCAGCAATGTCCATCAAAGTCAACATCTCAGTCATCTTCCCTACAATGTGAACAAGGTAGTTATCCGAGAGTGCTTAGATCTTACCTACCCTTGCACAAGTCAGTCCATTGCTTCATGAATCACTAGTTTTTGCTCGGAATATAGGATCCAGTTCCCTCGGCTATCAATCTGGGCTTGGAAGACCAGGTAGTCATTGTTTACGTTGCCTGCAACTCTTGACCAGATGCAGTAGAGTGTGACTATGCTTGATTCCCTGACTTTTGAGTTTGCCTGATCTGATAGAAACGATAATGAGATGTGTTTAATTACAACACTACAACAAAAATGCTATTTAGCGACAAATCAATTAATAACAATTAATTGGTTTTTCACTATTAGTTGACTTTACTTACAAAATAAATTTCTTGTCACTACAACAAATATTTTACTTGACAAAATATGGTAGTGACAAAATTATGTGTCACAACTATTTTTTATTTAGCAACGTGCTTTTCATGCATCACAGTCACTGACAAACAAAATTTTGATTCAACACAAATGCATGGTTTCATTCCCGAAACTAAGCTCATCGATTTTTGATTTACAATATTAGGTATTGACTTGTAGTATAATTTTTCTTATCACCGATTATGATTCTTCTTGTAGTTTAGCCATTTATTCTTCAATTGTCTTTTAACATGTAGCATCAGATTATGAAATAATTAAAGAGATCTCATATGCATTTATATTCCAAAAATTCATTCTATATTATATATTACACTTAATGTTAATAGGTAAAGAATTGTAATTTTTTATAAGTTATTATCTATATTAGATTTTAAGAATTTTTACCCCATAAATCCTATAAACTTTGTAAATTACTTTCTCGTTCTTTGAAACATTGATATTCCTCCATCGACCTCATATACTTGCTAACCCTTACCCCACGGACCATGTCGTTAAGGAGCATCGATGCTTCAAAGGTCTGTGGGGTAAGGGTTAGCAAGTTTATGGGGTCGGGGGAGGAATATGGATGTCTCTAGGTCAAGAATGTAATTTACAAAGTTTACAAGGTTCATGAGGTAAAAATACCTAGATTTTAATGATTCTTGTATTATCTCTATGTGGAATATTCTACCATTATTCATAAGGTTAGAGATAATTTTTTGATTTTTATATCCATTGAAGTGAACTACACCATGGTGTATATGAGCAGAGACGGTAGATTTTTTATGTAGAAAGTTATATTTTGATAATGGATACTTGCTAAAAAAATATAGCTAGCTACAAATAAATACAATGGTAAGAGAAAACATTGCATATATTTTGTGTAACAATATATGTACCATAATAAAAATTATTTATGTGATGATATTTAACATTTTAAAAAATAATTTACAATAATATTTCCCTCCAAAATGGTAAAGAAAAGTCCACTTACAATTACATTCCTCCTTTTGTCAAATTTGCAAAAAAGGACTACCAAAAAAGGCCCGCTTACCTTCTTTCCCCTTTCCCTGTGCGTGCCCTACAATTCTCAATTGCCCCAGCGTGATTGCACTCTTTCCTTATAACTGAAGCACCTACTATCGAGGAGATCTCTTTGAAACCCCGCCCTCCCCTCGTCTTCTGTTCTCCCTCTTCTCTTCTATAACCCATGTTTCTGCTCCTTCTGCCATCTCTCCAAGTCTTTCCACTCCATCTCTTGGTTATCTCCTTCAGGTTCTGACATTCGTCATCTTCCAACTATGTTTGCAAGATCATCCATCATCATCTCAAGGTACGCCATAGACCAATTACATATATCATGCTGTAATATTCAAAATACCTCATTTTTTTGCTTCTGTTGCACATCCTGGTAAGGATTTTTGATGCTATCTTCAGTGCCATCTTCCCTTGAAATAGGAGAATGTTTTCAATATATATTTTGCCTATGTAAAACACGAACTTTAAAAAGAATATCCAATGCCTAAATTTAATATTTTTCTACAAGTATATCCATTTGTTTCTTCCAATGCTGCAAGTATGTTCATTTAATCCAAGTAAAACATAGGGTTTTCATTGAATATCATCCCTACGATGAAATAAGTACCGCATAAAGAAGATTATATTGCTCCAATCAAAGAAAAAATGGATCCAATAAGCCTTCTAGAATGCCTAAATTTAATATTTTTCTACAAGTATATCCATTTGTTTCTTCCAATGCTGCAAGTATGTTCATTTAATCCAAGTAAAACATAGGTTTTTCATTGAATATCATCCCTACGATGGAATAAGTACCGCATAAAGAAGATTATGTTGCTCCAATCAAAGAAAAAAATGGATCCAATAAGCCTTCTAGAGGGCTTCTGCAGTGAGGTTACAACTAGTGATGGCTTGGATGTTTGGGAGCTTTGGAAGACGATCAACACAAGTTTGTGCACGGTGTTGCATACAATCTACTACAGCATGTACATACTGGAAACTAGTGGATGGTCGTATAATGGGACATCATCGCAAAAGAGGGAAACATAACAACGGATACAATGACGTAGCGGAATATCACAAGGATGGGCTGTGTTGTAATGGGAAGGATTGTGTAGGTCGGTGATCACGTGGAAGGGTTACATTGATCGGAAACATTGGTAGGAAAGCAATAAAAAGGATAGAGAGGAAGCAATCAACACTACGAGGGACTCAATGGAGAGATAGGCAAAGTGGGAGTTGACAGTGTGATGGAGGGTGAAGCAAAAGGTGGAAGTCACAG
Source organism: Ottelia alismoides (assembly GCA_037367405.1). NCBI lineage: Eukaryota > Viridiplantae > Streptophyta > Magnoliopsida > Alismatales > Hydrocharitaceae > Ottelia > Ottelia alismoides. The sequence goes on along the minus strand of JAZKJV010010584.1, from coordinate 502,873 downwards.
GCTGCGGTGGGCGTCAGTCCTAATGTCACGAGTGAGCGGCTCTCCCCTGAGGAGGAGTTCCTAGTCGCATGTGGGAGTTATGCAAGCGATATGCGACATGATGGGGTGGAGTGGAGCTAGAACTGTGGAGGGAGGTCGGGGCCAATTATGGGAGTTAAGGCTGTAGGGGAGGATGATACCATAGGGGCTCTCTGATAAAGTTGGGAGTAGCTTTGTTTTTAAAAAAATGGGAGGAGGGGTCGTATGATGCAAATAGATTCAGGGGTATATGAACCAATCCGCCCCACACATATCTTACACGTTCTAATTTCATCTAATACCAATCCTCTGGTTATGCTTTTAATTAGTATTAAAAGTTGTCAACGCTAAAATTTAGTGTGCAAGTTTATACTTGTGATGTAGTTGTTATTCTTGCGAAGTGAATCTTCTATTTTTTCATCGTATGTTCATTGCTTTTTTCATGAAATCCTATTAATATTTGGACATCTTCATCTTCGATATCTTCGTCATTGACCTCTTAACAACTACAATCAAGATATTATTTTAGGGGTATATTTCAAAAAAGAACTGAACTATTCCTTGATTCTCACTTGTTTTGAATTAAATTCATGAGAGAAAGAAAGAGTGAGACATATTACATGGATACGATTCATTACTAGAAAGGGAAGGATAATCATGTAATCTTGAAAGAGGGGTGTTTTATCATTTGTTACCAAAGAGGAGGATGTACGTGTTGTCTTACGTAAATCGGGCAGTTGAAGAAGGGGTTTGAGGATAGTCCGGGCTTAGGGAGCAACAAATTTGAGATTAGGTTTAATAGAAGCATGGGGGGAGTGTAACGACCCATATTTTTTATTAGATATAAAAAAAAGAAAAATAGGTGGCAACATGTATGATGGGATATAGAATGATTTGGTGTTAAAATTAGAGGGGTATTTGTGACAAATACCTATGAGATATTTGTTGAGTAGATGGATTCATCCTTCATTCTCCATTTTCATTTGCTAAAAATAGATAGGGATCCATTCCATCGCAAGTTACTAAATGAGAGGGATGGAGTGAACGAGTGAAGGGGTAAATGAGGAGAGAGAGAGGGTGTGGGTGTATTTTTTTGGGATGATGAGAGTGCGCTTCATGTTTCCTATTTTAGGAATGTTGATCTAATTACTTGAGAGAGGGAGTGAAGGATATAGAGAGGAGAGTGGACGTGAGAAGAAGAGAAGAGAAGAGGGAGAGAGAGAGAGGGCACGAGAAGGAGAAGATGCGAGGTACCGTATCGGGTCCAAGTCCGGCAACGACAGCCCTCCTCGTCGATGACGCGTTTTATCTATCCCGGTGGAATCGAAGGCGCATGTAGTGAGTGCCGACGGTAACCTTTCTATTGATGACGTTGGATTTGACGCGACAAGATTGGAGGCACGTCAATGTGGTCGGCGACAATCTGGATTTGCATAATCAAATCGTCTCCATGTTTTTGTGCCATCAAGGTATGTGTCGAAACCCTTAGGAACGCTACATGATAAAGTTGATGATTTCCTCCGATTTACAATGGTGTCGATTATGTTTATCGCAAAAAGTAACATGAACGTCTTTCTTATTTAATTACCCTTATGTGTTTCCTGATCACGTCATTATGCCTTCACACGCTTTTAATATAAGGAATATGATGAATATAGTGACTATTTTCCGGATTGTCATGAATTTATGTCGGTCGTGAATCTTTACATATATAAATTAGGTCCTTGATTGTTCTTGGCACGTAAGTACTTTTCTCCTGGATATATGTTGTAAATGTTATGATTTACTGAGTCGTGAATTCATCATGAACAATAATAAATGTCTAAACTAATGTTTTAGTCGTCATATACCTTACTGTTCAATCCCTATGACATTTAAATAATGTGTTTTGCTCAGTGAATAAGGTATACACGTTATGGTTGCAAAATTATGTGATTGGAAATGGGAGGCTTAACAACCTCTGCACCCAATCCGAATTAGGTAATGGTTGACAAAAAATTGATGGAAAAGTTTATTGACACAAGCTTTTATTTTCAACAAAAGGGAAGGTACCAGTGGCTTTGCATAGTAGAATACATATACGATACTATTATGGTGAAACATCCTTAACAAAAGTTGTATCATAATCAAACTACTATTAACCATGTTGTTATTGTTTAATCCATATGAATATATTTGTTGTGTATAACATAATGCGAATCATGTGGAAGGATAAATTATCGATAAACATGTCATGATTGCATAGTAAGTGTGCTATGTATCTAGAATAAGATTACTACAGTAGTATAACAAAGGTGTACAAGATAATCAATTGGGTAAATTTTGTTTGGCGGTATTATGCAGCATTATATGTAAAATATGCACATATATTATGTTTGTTTGATTGAGTGTTATTGATAATATAGACCTTTAAATAAGTGGATTCTAAATTTGTCAAGACAATAAAAAGATTGACCATGATTGAAATGTTCACATGAGTCACTATTGTATGGAAAAAAAGGAAATAGAGTTAAGAGAATAAGAATTTTCTTAACATGAATAATGGCACTTAAACGATGAGCGGAGCTAAGTGCTACACCTATGGAGGGAGCCACCTCTAGAGTTCGTTTATCGAGAGCCTAAAGGGCAAAACCTTCCGGGGGTGTCAGGTTCAGAAGAACATAGTGGAAAGTCCACAATTGACTCAGCGCTGATGTCATCATGTTATATGTAATGATTGAGTGACCGCTTGTGCCGGCGGTAAAAGCCACTAAAGCCACCCAACAAATTATGCGATAAGCTGAATTCATAATGAATAAGATAAGTACTTATGATGAAGCCAAGTGCTTGTTTGAAAGTTAAGTGTATATGTGCATTTATGTGAAATGCCAAGTGTATATGTGTAATTATTTGAACTGCTAAGTGTATATGTGCAATTATATGAAATACCAAGTGTATATGTGAAATTATGTGTGATGTCAAGTGTATATGTGAAAGTATGTGCAATGCCAAGTGTATATGCGCAAATATGTGAAATGCCAAATGTATAGGTTCAATTACGTGAAATGCTTATGTATATATGCAATTATGATATTGTTATAGGAATATGTGTAATTATATTATTGTTATGGGCATCTTCATAATTATGGTTAACCGTAAGGGCATATATGGAAGTATGATGTGCAATGCATGAATATAAAAAGAATACCCTTAGTATGCATAATTAAGTTCATTAAGGATCTATAGGATCGTATTGCGTGTTACAAGTCAAATCTTTTGTGTAACATGATAATGTTGAAGGTAATAAATTGATTAGGTGACAAATGTGTAAATAAGGTGAATGTGCAAGTGTATACGTGAAATATGGCATGTGGTATAATATGAATACCCTTATGTATGATGTTAATTAGGAGTAAATTATTTTACGATTGCGAATTTCATTTCCATGTACTGAGTTAAGGTTATTGTGAATATTGCTAATTGCACTCGTGGACAATATAGGTAAATACCAATCATAAATGGAAAAAAATAAGATAAATATTAAGTTGTCATGTTAAGATTAATTATGTTATGAATGAAGTGTTTAAGGTAGATTAGTGAAGACTTGATTTCTCGCTAGCCGGCTTGACCTTATCTCGACACATACTGAGCGTTAAGCTCATACCATGTATTCTTGTGTTTTTATTGCAGGTCAATGTGTGAAACAAATTTAGTAGCAGTTTCAAGAACTTGCAAGTTTTGAAGGACGGATATCATTGTGTCCACTGGAACAAAGGATCCTCGATATGTATTAGAGATGCATCTTTTTGTGGATTAAGAAATATTAAGACGGTTCATATATGTAATTATGATATCATTGATGTATCGTGAGTAGCACTCGGATCCGACGTGGCATTCGATATGCTTCCGCTGTCACCGAGGATCCGGCATGTTACAGGTGGTATCGGAGCAGTAGTTCCTCTGGGCATGAGATATCCATAGTAGATAGTGTAAGACCTTTAGTAGGAGAAAAAAATATGAGACCGAGTGATGCAGCGTGACCCCAAATTATAGGGCCACGTTTATTTAATTAAATAGTAATCAATTTTATTTACGTTTTTAGCGGTCGTAATGGTCTAATTAAATAATTGAGATCGCCTGTGATCTCAACGTTTATTTCGTAGAGTCTAAATGTAATTTGGGTCAATTGAATAGTTTAGAGTCCAATAAGGTAATTAGAGGTCAATTAGGATCAAATTAGTTGTTAATTTTAATTTATTTACTATTTTGTAAACCATCTCTCCTATATAAAGAGATGGTAGTCCATCATTTTTAGTCAGTGAATGATTATGAAAATTTGAGAGTTATCTCATTATCCCTCTCTCTCTCTTCTCCCCCCACGGTTTTCGCGTTCTTCTTCTTCAACCCCTCGTTACCGACGAGAGTTCTCTTCTCAACCTTCCATATTTCTCTTCTCAACCCCTCTCTTTCTTCTACCAAAATTCCACCAAAATTATTATTATTTTATTAACGACGTCGCGTCGGATCCCGTCCGCATCAATTGGTATCAGAGCATGGGTATCGAATCGTTCCTACGATTCGACGATCCTGTCGACTATTGTGTTCGAAGTTCGGTCTCCGCCGCCCATCTCATGATCCGTATCGTTCAAAGAAATTCCATCAAAGACTTAGATCATGCATCAAGGTGCACGTATGGTTGGACGCGTTAACCAAAGAAATTCGTCCGTCGACGACGAAAATCAGACCGCTGTAGATGCGGTCCAACCGGATGTCGGTGCAGAAAACGAAGGGATTTCATTCCAAATAAAAATCTATTTGATACAACTACTGTGCCAGAAGAAGAGGAAGACCAAGGGCCCATCTTCGACGACGACGGTGAGGATAGCAAGGTCGAACATGTCGACCTATCAGAGATGAAGTCCCTGTGCAGGAGTTCTTCGCAACAGGGGCCCCCTTCCGCTGTACCTTCTTCCCCAACCCCACCAACCCCACCGCTGCACCTGTAACCCCTCCACAACCCCAGCGATTTCCCCTGCCTCATCACCACGGCCAACCTCCTCCTCGCCACCCCGGCATTCTCGGTGAATCCCCCACCCCACCACTGTCGCTACCCCACCCCTCACAACCCCCATCGTCCCCAGCGCCGCCTGCACCCTCAGAGCTCTCGCCAGCCCCCCCCTTTCCCTCCCGCGCGAGAGCCCCGCGACCCCGCCTCCCCGCAACTGCGCCAACCTAGTCCCCGCCACTTCCCCGCGCCTTCACCCCACCCCTGTGCGTCCTCTTCACGCCGCACCGCCCCACCCGTTTGCCCCTGTGCGTCGGGTCCTCGACCTCCACCGCCCCTCCACCACGCGCCATCCCCGACGCGCACACCGCCTTCCCACCCGCGCGTGCCCCCACGAGCGCGGCGCTCGCTCCGCCCAGGCCGAACCACGGCCACCGCGCCGCCCTTGCGATCGCGAGAACACCAACCTCGCGCGCATACCATACGAGAAAGACCCGTGCCCTAACAAATCACCCGAGGTGGAGGGAAATCAAATTCCCTGGAAAAGGGGAATGGAGATTAAGTGGGAAAAATTGCGATAAAAAAACCCAAACTTCCCATATTTACAAAGAGTTCAAAAGCCACAGGAAAGAAAGAAAGAGTAAGGGGATGCGAAAATTGCGGCCACACCCCTGGCGACAAGAAATTTTAAAACAGGTGTTGTTCCTTATCCAAATAGGACTATAGTCTTGGGTTTTCCCTATTTAAGGACCCCATGGCTTTATTCCTTAGACACATCTCTTCTCCTCTCTTTGTGCCATTGCTTCATTATGGAGTCTCCCAGAATCATATTCTCCATGCCGCATCTATTTTTTGAGCATCATGGGAAGGAGACAACGATCAAGACGCCGCCGCCGTACGCACCGCACATGTTCTTCAACCACGACGGCCGCACCTTCCCGCCCGCACATGGGTTCCGCCGTTCGCTCCACATCAGTTCTTCCAGAAGACGACGGAATGCGCCGAATCATCCTCCAAACTTGCAGTTCACGCAATTCGTCAGGAGCCGAATTTTTAAAGCGGCGGAGAGTTGATGCAACGTGACCCCAAATTATAGGGCCACATTTATTTAATTAAATAGTAATCAATTTTATTTACGTTTTTAGCGGTCGTAATGGTCTAATTAAATAATTGAGATCGCCTGTGATCTCAACGTTTATTTCGTAGAGTCTAAATGTAATTTGGGTCAATTGAATAGTTTAGAGTCCAATTAAGGTAATTAGAGGTCAATTAGGATCAAATTAGTTGTTAATTTTAATTTATTTACCTATTTTATAAACCATCTCTCCTATATAAAGAGAATGGTAGTCCATCATTTTAGTCAGTGAATGATTATGAAAATTTGAGAGTTATCTCATTATCCCTCTCTCTCTCTTCTCCCCCCGCGGTTTTCGCGTTCTTCTTCTTCACCCCTCGTTACCGACGAGAGTTCTCTTCTCAACCTTCCATATTTCTCTTCTCAACCCCTCTCTTTCTTCTACCAAAATTCCATCAAAAATTATTATTATTTTATTAACGACGTCGCGCCGGATCCCGTCCGCATCACCGAGAATTTAGTGTGACCTTCATATCTTTAGAAGATAACAGGAGTAGTAGGAGGCTGACCAATAGGGAGATGGAACTAATCTTGAATATTATAGATTGTCCTAAGGAGATGGAAGTAATTTAGTAGATCACAAAACACTAAATAGATTATTTGTGGAGACCAAAAAAAGGACGGATGATTATTTTATACTTGACAACGGTCATAATGGCACAATTTATTTGGTAAAAAAAGGGTTTCTCGCGTAAAACTTAGGGATTTGGAAGTCAAAGATAATGTTGTTTATGATATTATGACCATCCACCATAAGAGGTATTCATTTCAGCATTGAGGTCCTACTGTGTACTACATCCATATTGTTGGAAGAGCAGAGAAAAAGAATTTGGAAGGAGAACTAGATAAGGGACTAGTAAGACTTGATTTTTCCTTCATATGCTTTGGATAGGTTTAGTAAATGGTTAACCTTGATAAAAGTTATCTTGAAAGATAATATTCCCTACATTGCAAGTATGTTTCATTGCAACGATAACCGTCTTCTCTAATATTGACCAATAGTCAGGAAACCATCAGCCCAAGATAAGGGACATAGATACTTCAAAGACCACTAAGAATTCTTAACGATACCTGTTGACCTCTCAAAGATGTTGGCTACATTATGTTGATGAGTTGGGTACTTTGAGGTTATCTAAGAAAGCTTGTGATGCTTCATGTTGTTGATATCTCAGATACCTGACACACTATTTGTCAATTTATTGATGTGGTATAAGATAATATTAATGACATTAAACCCATTTTATGATCTTGCATGTATGATTTAGGTTTGGACTCTAGAATATGAGCCACTTAGATTATCATTGATACATGATTGCGTTCACTAGATCTGATTATTTTATTAGTTAAGATATTAGTGTTAATCAGGTCCTCGGTTATTTATAACTAATATTAAATATATGTTAGCTGAATGTATATTGAATTTTCGATATGCTAATGGCTAGAAATAGGCACAATCCTTATAAATTATCAATCCTAACTTGTGTTAGAAACATCCTTGTATATAGTGCAGTTGTACACCTTGATTTACTATTGTCACCTTCAGTGGGGGACAACATGCAAAATCGACCCTAGCAATCTATCAACATTTAATTGGGGTTTAATTGGGTTAGTTACTATTGTCTCTTAGGTGAAGATATTTTCTTTTTGATTTGTTTATCTTGCAATCAAGACCTTGAAGGAGACAATTGTCATATTATCAGAAAAGACCTAAACACAAGGGAATAACACTAAAGCAAAAAAAAACATGTATCATAAAATGCAAGGTGCAAATAGAAGAATGGAGGAATAACTATCATGGGATTTTTTTAGATACTTGACCAGTAAATTTCGGGACGAAATTCTTTTTTAGTGGGGTAGATAGTAATGACCCATATTTTTTATTAGATATAAAAAAAAGAAAAATAGGTGGCAACATGTGTGATGGGATATAGAATAATTTGGTGTTAAAATTAGAGGGGTATTTGTGACAAATACCTATGAGATATTTATTGAGTAGATGGATTCGTCCCACATTCTCCATTTTCATTTGCTAAAAATAGATAGGGATCCATTCCATCGCAAGTCACTAAATGAGAGGGATGGAGTGGACGAGTGAAGGGGTAAATGAGGAGAGAGAGAGAGAGAGAGAGAGGGTGTGCGTGTATTTTTTTGGGATGATGAGAGTGCGATTCATGTTTCCTATTTTAGGAATGTTGATCTAATTACTTGAGAGAGGGAGTGAAGGATATAGAGAGGAGAGTGGATGTGAGAAGAAGAGAAGAGAAGAGGGAGGGAGAGAGAGAGAGAGGCACGAGAAGGAGAAGATGCGAGGTACCGTATCGGGTCCAAGTCCGGCAACGACAGCCCTCCTCGTCGATGATGCGTTTTATCTATCCCGGTGGAATCGAAGGTGCATGTAGTGAGTGCCGACGGCAGGGGCGGAGCCAGGAATTTTTTATAGGTGGGGGCCAAAAGATATATGCACGATTCATTTCCAAGTTAAAAATATAACAAAAATTATAAATATGGTATATCGATATGCCAACTATGGAGAGATGGAAAAGTACAGTTAGCAATACAATCATTAAAAATAGATATTATTACAAAAAAAAAACACAAATGTTATATATACATATGGGAAAAATGAGGTTGCATCTTTGGGGGAGCTAACTTGGCTCCCCCATTTCATTTTACTTTTATTTTATTTTTTTGAAAAATTAATCCGTAGAAATTCATCATTATATCTTTATATTATGACATTCAAGTTTCATGTGAATCAGAGACTCCTAAAGTCTCCATCTAGACAATCACTTTTTAACCATCGCATAATTGCTAAAATCGATCCCGTCTGGATGGAGGCCGTAGGAATTTCTATTTCACACAAAACTTGAATGATATAATATAGGGATATAGCAATGAAAATCCCAGAATGGTTTTTTTAAAAAAAATGGGGAAAATGGGACGGGGAAGCCAAGTTAGCTCCCAAAGGGGCAACCACATTTTACCCTATACATATATATACATATATATATATATATATATATATCAATGACATGTAACTAACCCTAAAATGAAATGAGATGGCATATGATTGGATATCCGACGAGGCAATATTCCATCAGTTTTCGAAAAATGGTTAAGTTTAGATATCTATACCTATTCCCAATATCTAATTATAAGTGAATGTGGAATTGTGAATACTAGAATACTAATATCAACTAAAATATTTGTACATTAATACTAATTTCTAATTTCTAACGACGCATAATGTTTGATCCCGATTTATATAAGGTAAACATGTAATGTAGAGCTTATATCCATATATTAGAATATTTGCATAACATAAAAATATGAATATATGATAAATAATTGTACCGACGAATGGATGACCTATGCAAATATTGTCACATGAATGACAAAGTGGACTGTGGACTAATAGTGACTTCGAGTCATCGATGTGTCATTGATGAAGTTGTGCTGAGTCACTAACATGCCGGACTGCTTGGACAATGAAATCACACAAAGTCAGACATGACAAACTAACGTGAAGGAGGTAGAGTTAGTGTGGGCAAGCGTTGCCTAGAGAACACGTACTTGCTATCATGTTAACATTGCAGCCATTGCTAGACTAGGAGTTTTCTATGTGAGATGATGGAGAACAAGTTTTCATGAACGGTAAGGATGAGGTTAGATTGGTTTCAATATGAAATAATAGGGCAAGGGGGAGTGGAAGTCGGAAGTAGAATCATTTCCCGAAAATTTAGAAAAATGAGGGACATGGATTAGGAATGCAAACAGATATAAATATATCTGTATCCGACTGCTACCGTATCCATTTTATATGTATTTTGACATCCGTATCCGTTTTTAAAATGTATACGGATATGGATATCACTTTGATATCCGTAAACCTCCCTATCCGTATCTGTTTGTCCATTTTCAAACATAAATATACTTCTAGACTTATTTTTAAATATATATATATATATATATCATAATTTTATTCATTCTTTCACCTATTAAGTATAATTACTGTGATATAAACATATTTAATACATTCAAATGATGTCCATCTATCCAATACGTGTATATTTAAGATAATATACATTATTCAGATGTGACAAATATCTGTTTAACATTTGTATCCATCTTTTAAGGATATACTAATATAGTTTTCATATCCATCAATATATGTATCCACATCTGTATTCGTATTTAAAAATAGACAACGGTATAGTAACATCTATATCGATATCTGTTTCTTTGCATTTTTAACAGAAATGGTGGACTTTTATGGAAATTTGGAAATTGAGGAAAGGAGTGGTTGTGCTACTTTATGGAAATTTAAAAAAAATAAGATAAAGGAATTGTTGTTCTTCATAGAAATTTCAAAAAATGAGAGAAATGCTTCTAGAAATGGAAAATGACAAGGACTCTTTAATATTTTACCAATTTGGGAGGGGGGGCCATGGCCCCTACCCGCCCCCTCTCCCTCCGCCCATGGCCGACGGTAACCTTTCTATTGATGACGTTGGATTTGACGCGACAAGATTGGAGGCACGCCAATGTGGTCGGCGACAATCTGGATTTGCATAATCAAATCGTCTCCATGTTTTTGTGCCATCAAGGTATGTGTCGAAACCCTTAGGAACGCTACATGATAAAGTTGACGATTTCCTCCGATTTACAATGGTGTCGATTATGTTTATCGCAAAAAGTAGCTTGAACGTCTTTCTTATTTAATTACCCTTATGTGTTTCCTGATCACGTCATTATGCCTTCACACGCTTTTAATATAAGGAATATGATGAATATCAGTGACTATTTTCCGGATTGTCATGAATTTATGTCGGTCGTGAATCTTTACATATATAAATTAGGTCCTTGATTGTTCTTGGCACGTAAGTACTTTTCTCCTGGATATATGTTGTAAATGTTATGATTTACTGAGTCGTGAATTCATCATGAACAATAATAAATGTCTAAACTAATATTTTAGTCGTCATATACCTTACTGTTCAATCCCTATGACATTTAAATAATGTGTTTTGCTTAGTGAATAAGGTATACACGTTATGGTTGCAAAATTATGTGATTGGAAATGGAGGCTTAACAACCTCTGCACCCAATCCGAATTAGGTAATGGTTGACAAAAAATTGATGGAAAAGTTTATTGACACAAGCTTTTATTTTCAACAAAAGGAAGGTACCAGTGGCTTTGCATAGTAGAATACATATACGATACTATTATGGTGAAACATCCTTAACAAAAGTTGTATCATAATCAAACTACTATTAACCATGTTGTTATTGTTTAATCCATATGAATATATTTGTTGTGTATAACATAATGCGAATCATGTGGAAGGATAAATTATCGATAAACATGTCATGATTGCATAGTAAGTGTGCTATGTATATAGAATAAGATTACTACAGTAGTATAACAAAGGTGTACAAGATAATCAATTGGGTAAATTTTGTTTGGCGGTATTATGCAGCATTATATGTAAAATATGCACATATATTATGTTTGTTTGATTGAGTGTTATTGATAATATAGACCTTTAAATAAGTGGATTCTAAATTTGTCAAGACAATAAAAAGATTGACCATGATTGAAATGTTCACATGAGTCACTATTGTATGGAAAAAAAGGAAATAGAGTTAAGAGAATAAGAATTTTCTTAACATGAATAATGGCACTTAAACGATGAGCGGAGCTAAGTGCTACACCTATGGAGGGAGCCACCTCTAGAGTTCGTTTATCGAGAGCCTAAAGGGCAACACCTTCCGGGGGTGTCAGGTTCAGTAGAACCTAGTGGAAAGTCCACAATTGACCCAACGCTGATGTCATCATGTTATATGTAATGATTGAGTGACCGCTTGTGCCGGCGGTAAAAGCCACTAAAGCCACCCAACAAATTATGCGATAAGCTGAATTCATAATGAATAAGCTAAGTACTTATGATGAAGCCAAGTGCTTGTTTGAGAGTTAAGTGTATATGTGCATTTATGTGAAATGCAAGTGTATATGTGTAATTATTTGAACTGATAAGTGTATATGTGCAATTATATGAAATACCAAGTGTATATGTGAAATTATGTGTGATGTCAAGTGTATATGTGAAAGTATGTGCAATGCCAAGTGTATATGCGCAAATATGTGAAATGCCAAATGTATAGGTTCAATTACGTGAAATGCTTATGTATATATGCAATTATGATATTGTTATGGGAATATGTGTAATTATATTATTGTCATGGGCATCTTCGTAATTATGGTTAACCGTAAGGGCATATATGTAAGTATGGTGTGCAATGCACGAATATAAAAAGAATACCCTTAGTATGCATAATTAAGTTCATTAAGGATCTATAGGATCGTATTGCGTGTTACAAGTCAAATCTTTTGTGTAACATGATAATGTTGAAGGTAATAAATTGATTAGGTGACAAATGTGTAAATAAGGTGAATGTGAAAGTGTATACGTGAAATATGGCATGTGGTATAATATGAATACCCTTATGTATGATGTTAATTAGGAGTAAATTATTTTACGATTGCGAATTTCATTTCCATGTACTGAGTTAAGGTTATTGTGAATATTGCTAATTGCACTCGTGGACAATATAGGCAAATACCAATCATAAATGGAAAAAAATAAGATAAATATTAAGTTGTCATGTTAAGATTATTTATGTTATGAATGAAGTGTTTAAGGTAGATTAGTGAAGACTTGATTTCTCGCTAGCCGGCTTGACCTTATCTCGACACATACTGAGCGTTAAGCTCATACCATGTATTCTTGTGTTTTTATTGCAGGTCAATGTGTGAAACAAATTTAGTAGCAGTTTCAAAAACTTGCAAGTTTTGAAGGACGGATATCATTGTGCCCACTGGAACAAAGGATCCTCGATATGTATTAGAGATGCATCTTTTGTGGGTTAAGAAATATTAAGACGGTTCATATATGTAATTATGATATCATTGATGTATCATGAGTAGCACTCGGATCCGACGTGGCATTCGATATGCTTCCGCTGTCACCGAGGATCCGGCCTGTTACAGGGAGGTTGGGGGCTTAGGAGGAACGGTGTGGTCTAGAGACGTCACCCGAAGCTCAACCCTCGCAGTAGAGGAAGGTGAGGACAGTGTTTGTTGGTGAAGAAATCCAAGTTGGATTGTCCCATGGAGACCTATCTCCATTTTTGTAGCCATCGTCATTTGCGTTATGTCGAAGAGGGGAGATGGGCTCTAAGGAGGGGAAGGGGGTTGAGGCCATGTTTGTCTATAGCTATAGTTTGGCTCAAGAGGTGGGATTCCTACAAAGGGGTGCGAAAGAGGGCGGATGAATGGGAGGCGATGGGGTGACTATAAAGAGGGAGATGGTTCGGGCAAAAAGACATCGAAGGAATCATTTGAGGTCAGAAGAAATCATTTAAGGGTAAAATTGGAAGTAAAAGATAAAAATTAATAGGATCGGTCGCAATATCCCATGCTTATAATATAATAATATATTGTAGGTTTTTTATAAACAAAGAGCATTAATTCCCAATTACATATATAACATGAAGATTGAGTAATATAGAATACAAATAACTCAACACTTGAATTGCCATCTATGATATGACCATCTATAATATGCTTATCTATGATATGTCCGGGGGCAATTTTTTTACAATTATTCCTTTATTTGTTACATATGAATGAATAAGTCTTGATTCATATTCTGAAAAACATTAATAAGGCTCTTCATAAATAATTAAAATCCTCATGAAATATTTCGTTGGAATTTTCTTGAAGGTATCGTTATGGATAAGACTTGTATTCATGAAAATAGGAGAAGCTCCACGTAGCTTAATGGCAACAACCAATTTATCAATTTTGCATTTAGTCAGCTAGGTGAAGACGAAACCATTCTTTGTCCATGTACTTGATGTGTTAACTTACTTCACATGAATCGAAAAGATGCATTGAAGCATCTAATATCAATACTAAAAAACAAAGAACATGTTAAGGTTGAGTATTGTGACTTAATGTCATATTACCGTTGCCTAATAGCATTGGCCACGATAATATTACCGTGGTTTATACCACCGTGTCTTATAGTTTACCGTGGCCAAAGAGGTTACTTTTTCGCCACAGTGGACTTACTGTGGATATACTGTTTTGGCCACGGTAATTGTACCGATGAAAAAACTTTCAAACTATTGTTAAATAGCATGACAAATCTATTTAAACCTCGGTAATAAAAAATATGGCAAAAACTATCTTACCAAAGTGCACGGGCTTTGACAACAGTTTAGTAGTTGTGGCGACAGAGATTTGGCCATGGAAGTTGTACCGTGGCAAAAAAAGCAGACTTTAAAAAAATCAATGCATGTGTCAGTTAATCATTTAATAAAATCTCATATAATATGTATTTGGTATACGATCTTCATTCCATGTACTATCATAATCACATGGTGAGCATGCATACACATGATAAATCTACATACAAGCTAACAAACAAACTTATGATAAGCACAAACACGCAAGTTGAAAAACTGCATAATCCTCATCTCAACGTAAGGTTTTTAAAAAAATAAGAGGTAATTAAGGTTCAATTAGCTAATAAAATATTAGAAAGTATATGACCTTTGAAATCTAATAATATGATATGTAACATAAAGATCGGTCTAAAATTAAATGCTACTCATCCAAAGCAAAATCACTAAAATCTGCATCATCTTTTGAATTTTCATCATCATCTCTTCTTGCACCCTTGTCTTTGTTCATTCCAGACGATGAACACTCTCTTTGTGATGAATACTGCCCTTCGATGATGATGCCTCTTGTGCTTTGACATTGACAACAACTGATTTTGCTATCTCTCCTAGCAAGACCTCTAATCTTGTGACTCGATCATGTAAGCTACGATCTGATTGGTCTCTACCTCCATAATACTTGGATGGATTAATCCCTCCGTCGTCTCCCCTCACGCGTCCTGGATGTTCAGGTCCAGTAGCTTGTAGATATGTTGCGTCTGGAGAGATAGGAATCATAGGGTCTTGAAGTGCCATCATATGCTCCTGAGGCAATGAAAAAAGAATTTGAATTAATACATATAATAAAATGAATCTGAAACATACGTAAATTAACTTACATGTTGCTTTTGCAATTTCTTATCATGCCACATTCTTGAGCCAGCCATATTTTTCTTCTCTATTTTTTGAGTATATAAAAAGATTGTAACGATCAACATCAATTTCCATATAAAAAAATATTAACCTTACCCTCAATCTCTTCATAAGTAGATCACACATCTCTTTTGTGGCATCGCTTCGAAAATCCCGGATTGTAATTGGGATAATACTATGAGTGAGTATATCTAAATGACTTTGAAAAAGTTCACTATTGATTCCAACAGCATAGCCGTCCACAAGATCTACAAAAAAAGTCTCTCCTGGTCTGAGACGGTTGAGAGCAACTCCTTGAGCAGCATCCCATACTCATGGTCTTTAGGACTCATGTGTACTTGGATTCCGTACACCCTCCTCAAATGGAGTAGCTGATGTAGATGATGGTCTCATGGTAGGAGATGACGAATGATGCTCATCTTGGATGTTGTGATCATGTACTCTATGATCGATTACCCGTCGACGAGAGGCTACCTGATGATAAACAATAGAAATTATTCATATTATAAAAATGATGGTATTTAGTGACAAATACGATTTTTATGTTAATACAGCCTTAAATAACACAACTTTATCGATGCAGACGATGGTTTCCTAGGAGGAGAAGGAGAACGATGCTCATCTGGCATGTTGAGATCATGAACTCTATGATCTATTGCTAGTCGACAAGAGGCCATCTGGTGTTAAACAATATACGTTAATCATATTTTAAAAATGACAACCTTTAAAAAAAATGCAATTCTCATGTTCATACAACCTTTAATAACACAACATTACCGATGCAAATGACGGCCTTGAAGGA
The DNA here is from genome assembly GCA_037367405.1 of Ottelia alismoides. NCBI lineage: Eukaryota > Viridiplantae > Streptophyta > Magnoliopsida > Alismatales > Hydrocharitaceae > Ottelia > Ottelia alismoides. The sequence goes on along the minus strand of JAZKJV010010584.1, from coordinate 486,772 downwards.
GATGGCGAACGATGTACATCTGGTTTGTTGCGATCATGTACAATATCATCGATCACCTGTTGATGGAAGGGCACCTTTGTTACAACATGTAAGACAATAATTTATACAAGAGTTCTTATTAAAGTGAATAACTAAATATTAAGATTTATCAATGATGGTCTTGTAGGTGGAGAGGGTGAATGTTGCTCATCTTGTGTGTTGTGATCATGTACTCTATGATCAATTGCCCGTCGACGGGGAGGCATCTTCATTACAACAATCCCGACATTATATTGAAAAGAGTCTGTAAAGCATATCTCATATATTGCAGCAAACAAAGCAATAATAATTAGACATAGAAATAATACTTGCATATATTATTACCTTTAGTAGCTTAAATTTTCTTCGTGATATGCTTCACTTTCCTCATCAGAATCATTTATATCTTTTTCATGCATATTGTAATAGGCTCGCAGTATTGTTCTAGTCGAAATTATCCATCCATGCCTTTCAATATCGTCAACAAAAAATACTTGTTCATCCTGACTTGCAAGTGCAAACAGTTCCTCTGTCTCCAACATACGACTTCGATTTAAACTAATATAACCATCTTTATTTTTTAAAAAACCTCTATCTTTATTGAATACATCAAACCAGATACATTTGAAAATAATAACACACTTATCGTATGTGATACTAATGTCAATGATTTCATTTGCCTCTCCATAGTAGCCATCCAAGCCTGATTGAAGATGAGATTTCACAATTACATCACACATCTGTATTCTTCTATGTAAGTCAATATATTTGATTTGAAACTTAAATCCATTAATTGTATAAGTAGTATATATGTGGACAAAGGAAAATAGTCTTTCAACTAAAATTTGCAACTCAGGAGTCCTTCTGCTATCTTGACAATCTTTGAGTTGGTTAAGTTTAGACCTAAACCATTGTAAGAAATTATGTGCATAGATAGATTTTCACCGTTTAAGAATTTGAAACATATCATTGTACTCTTCGAAAACATATCAAATTGTTTAATCTGCATTAATATTTAATAATGAGCCAAATTCTCATCAGCATCTAAAAACTTTTGAGTTGTACCCCTTGTTGGCTTTCCATAATCTGAAAGAACAGATAAAATACCATCACCATCATTATCAACATCTATGTCATCTTTACTTTCTTCGACAGAGTTGAAGATATCATTTTCATCATCAAGATATAATGATGAAAAATTAACACATTCTTCAAAGAGATAACCCTCTACTATGGAACCTTCTGGATGCGACATATTAAATACATAGTCTTTTAACTTCTTAAGAAATCTCTCTACTGGATACATCCATCTGTATTATACTAGTCCTGCAATTCGAGCCTTGTTGGCCAAGTGGACTACTAAGTGAACCATCACATCAAAGAATGATGGTGGGAAAATCTGCTCCAACTTGCATAACGTTTCTACAATATCAGTCTCCCACCTTACTAAAATAGTAGGATCAAGAACTTTAGAACAAATAACTTTGAAATAAAACTGAGCTCCATCAATGGTTCTAGTATATAATTAGGTAGACTTCCACATAGAGCTAATGGCATAAACACTTGCATATATATATATATGTGTGTGTGTGTGTGTGTGTGTGTGTGTGTGTGTGTGTGTGTGTGTGTGTGTGTGTGTGTGTGTGTGTGTGTGTGATTATCATGACTCTTTAGGCCGGAAATTTTTCTCTCAGCTATATTAACAAATTTTGATAAATTTGCTGCATAACCTTCAGGAACCCGAATTGCTTTCAAAAACCTTAAAATAGTTTCTTGTTTTAAAGTGGCAAAGTATGACTTGCATTTGGTAATCCAAATGTATTTTCTCCAACCTCAATTGGATGCAAGTCACTTCTGATACGTAATTATTGAAGATCTTGTTTACTTCTAAGAGTATCCTTAGATGTGCCTGATAAATTTAAAATGCATAGAATGTTGTCCATGACATTCTTTTCAATATGCATGACATCTAAATTGCGTCTAGTTTTTAAATCTTTCCAATATAGTAATTCTTTAAAGAATATGCTCTTTTTCCTCCAACTATATGTTCTAAATTGTTTAAAAGGATGTCCAAGTAGAATTTCCTCCAAACATTGTTGTTGATTCCATATTTCTGCTCCACTGCAACGAATGCTTCCCAAGTTCAAACATTCCCCGACTGAATTACCATCAAACTTCTTATTGAACCGACAATACTTTCATTTATGTGTTTCCGGAAGAAAACGATGACGACCTGTGTAACATTGTTTTAAACTGCCACTCAGACGTAAATTATGTGTTCGATCCATATAAATAGGACATGCGGTATATCCTTTTGTACTCCACCCAGATAAATTTGTATATGCGGAAAAATCATTAATGGTCCATAAAACTGCCGCTCACATAAAAAAGTTTCATTTTTATTTGCATCATATGTTTCAACACCATTGATCCATAGAATCTTTAACTCTTCAAGTAATGGTTGTAGATATACATCAATTGCATTTTCAGAACTTGTACTTCCAGGTATTAATAATGGCATCATTGTAAATATAGATTTCATGCACATCCACGGTGGTAAATTGTATGTGAATACGATGACTGGCCATATAGAGTAGATATTATTCATGTTACTGAGAGGATTGAAACCATCACTTGCAATCCCAAGTCTAACATTACGCATCTCACTTGCAAAATATGGATGGATCGAACAAATCTTTTCCACTCCTCAGTATTAGCTGGATGGCGCATAAGACCATTACAATCATCTTTTCTTATCTTCTTATACCATGACATCCATTTTCTAGTTTTTTATGATTGATAGAGGCGTTGGAACCTAGGAATTAAAGGGAAATATCGCATAATATTTGCTGACTTCTGTCTTCTCTTGTTGTTGACTACAAAATCACAAACATCTTTGTATCTAGAACTTTTACAATGTGGACAAGATTCAAGGTGTCTATTTTCTTGTCAAAATAAAATACAGTCATTTGGACACGCGTCAATATTCACACAATTCATTCCTAATGTATGAAAAGTCTTCTTAGCCTCATACCAACTTTGCGGATAATTTGGTGGATTCTCTAATACCTCAGAAATAAACTGCAGCATATCTGACATTAAGGTGGTTGTAGCTCGATGCTTAACTTTCGATTTGAACAGTTTTAAGATGAAATTAAATCGAGATATTTTCAACCCTTTGGCAATAGGTTCCTCATCTTCCATAAAAGCTTTGAGAAATTGATCTCTTTCGTTGTCAACCTTCTCAACATTGTCCAAATTATCTCAGAATTCAATAGGTTCATCTACTACCCTATGAGTAATAATATCTTCCGGTTGCTCTTCGACTTCTGCAATTTCTAATGTTGTTTGTAGCCATTCCTCCTCTTCATTTAAATTCCAAATAATATATCTTTGTCACCACCCATTCAAAATAATGTGATCATATACTTCCTTTCATTTATATCTCTTTTTATTCATACACTTCCGAAAAGGGAAATAAATACAATCCTTGTTAGATCTATATCTGAAACGTGCTCTATCAGAATGAAATGTCCATTCTAAAAAATCATGAACTCCTTGATTATATACTTCTATATCTGACAACCGCTTAGTCAACCAAGTCTTGCCCATCTACATAGAGTAATCCATCAGCTAGATATATACAACAGTGGAATCTATAAATATATTTTCATTCTAAACATTTTTTTCCACAAGAAAAACTACATGGTATCAATCAGGACACAAATCAGAAGATACCCAATTTGTAAAATAAAATAAAGATGAGATCTGAACTTACAACGGGTCGAGTGGAGGACGCTTGATCTCGATCTGAGAAGGGGGACGAGACAAGAAGATGGGGAGTAAGTGGGTGGCATATGTGGGGGCATGAGGGGTTAGGTTTCGGGAGAGAGGGTTCGAGAGGGAAAAAGGAAAAAGGGGGGAAGAGCCAAATCGAAAATTTTATCCCATTCTAGTTTTTCGGCTTTATTTTCTGAATTCTATGACCATTAATTGTCATGGTAATAATACAGACTGGAAAAAATTGATCATGTTAATATTACTGTAGCCTAAAATAACACACGGTGAGCTCTCAAGAAACAAGAACCGCACAAAAATCTCAAACCAACTTGAGTGGGCATTCAATTGATTGTAAAAAGCCCTTGATAGTATCCATCACTAATTTATAAATTTTATCTTATTTTGTTGCTGGAATGTATTCGTGGAAATAAAAGGTCAACTATGAAATTCTTAAACTAAATTGATGTACAAACTTATTTTGGTCCATAAAATCATATTGTAAGAATAAACTATAAATGTGTCAGTATGGATTTCATGAGAATATAAATAAACAATGGAATGATCTACAGTACAACACAATGCAATAAATTTCACAGAATATAAATATTCCTCTTTAACACAACTAAAGATCAAATGCAACCGTTTATTTAAACATAAAGATATAACTTATCTCTATTGTCCCTTTTCATTATTAAACATATAGTAGCAACGTAGGTGAAACTATAAGAGTGCGTTTGGTTGGTGGGTTTTCTGGGGTTATCTGGGGGTGGGTAACCCTTTTTTGTTTTAGTGTGTTTGGTTGGTGGGTTAAGGGTTGAGAGGGTTTGTGTGATGTGATTGTATTAGAATTTGAAAAAGTTGATAGTTATTATGATATGATTGTATTGAAATTTGAAAAAGTGGGTGGTTGTTGTGATGTGATTGTATTGAAGTTTGGAATAGTGAGTATAAGTTGAGTATTTTATGATTTTTAGATGATATGATGGTATAATATATAATTTTTTTGATGGGAAGTGGGTGGGCCCCACTAGTGGGTTAAAAATGGGGGTTTTTGGGGGTTACCCACCCAAAGTGGGGGGTAATCCCCAATCCGAACGACCCCTAAACGCTCTGTCTGAAAAAAAAAATTCAAGTTTCAATAAAATAGTGTTGGTGGGATGGAGAGCATGAACTGAAAATAGTGTTGGTGGGATTCCGAGTAGCTTGCTTGAGAGCACCTTCACTGATAAGGCGCTTGTAATCAATAAACACTATAGGAAATTGGATGAAAATCGACATTTTTAGACATTGAAATAGTGCAGTTTAAACATAGTTTTTGACCAAATTCGACGTTTACATACATTGAAATTTTACGTTGATTCAGGGCGTTGAAAATGATTTATTTCGACATATTTCATGTTCTATAGATTTCATGTGATCAGATCAAACAGACATCAACAATGTAGGGTTTAGTTGACATCTAAATGTAGGCATTGACTGGAAAACAAGTTGATCATTTGTTATTGACGGGAAAAGAAATTTAATTTACATTAAGAAGAAGTTTTTAACTTAAAGCAAATATTACAATAGAATGTATCGTATTTTTATATATCAGAGAACCTACTTAATGATCTAATGATATAAACATGTGGTGTCATGATGTTGGTCAAGATCATGCTGCAAGCAGGCCACTTCTAAGGACAGTGTTCGAGTTACTGTGTAATTCCATTATTAAAATATTTATGGTATACACCCCCTTGATCTCTAATTAATTCTATATATTCCTTTCATCAAAATTTGTTTCATGCATGCCCTTCTCTTATTTTTAGGAACAGAAAAATAAGTATGAAACAATGGCAAACAACGATTCAAATTCTATATCCAACATTAATATTGTAGACTCCTTACAACTACTCAAAGTCTAAATCAAACATTATTATAAAAAGGAGGGATGGCAATTTTAGCATGAAAGAGCATTATTTAATTGCATGAATCGACATCGACTAAGCTCATGGAATCATTTTCCTCCAATCAACGATAGTCTTTCCGTGATGTGGAAATGGAAGAGATAAACATGAGATTTGGGGAAAATGATTTCATAGCATAGACATGTTGATTCATGACTGGGGAAAGTCCATTTCCATATGAGGAAACCAAAGTAATCAGATGATCTAAGATAACATAAAATAGAGATTGAGAAATTCCATTTACATACATCTCCAACCTTGTGCGCATGTGGGGGGCTGCACCACGCTGAGGGAGAGGCAGCAACAACGTGGGGAAAGAGATGGCACGTGCGCGTGGGAGACGTACTATGATAGAGGTAATGTGGTGGCGTTGGCGGCAACAACCAAAGCAGGTGAGGGTTGATGACAACTGGGAGAAGGGGAGAGGAATTGGGAAATGAGTTAGGGGATTTGGTGTTAGGGACAGTGACGTGTGAGTGGCGAGAGCCAAGGAGGGAAACGAAATTGTAGGGATTAGGAAGCAGGAGGGGGAAACCCTCGCTAAATTTTTCATTCAAAATGGCTACAGTAAAATTACCGTGATATTTAAATTTTGACCATGATAATATATCCATTGCCTTAATTTATTGGTCACGGTATAATTAGTGTTGCCAAAATTTTTGGATCACGGTAACTACCAAAACCATTGCTAATAAGCCATGGTAATTTACCGTGGCCAAATATTTTTAGCCATAATAAAATTATCATGGCTTAAATGCATGGCTAATATGGGATTTTTTAGTAGTGTATGGAATGAATTCTTTTCTGGATATGTTAATTGGATTTTTCATGGTAAAGAAACTATTGTGAAACCCCAAAATCCGATCGGGGACTTGACTGCAAAATCCAGCTGGATATGGGCTTAATTGCAAATCTGCTTTTAGTACAATATACAAAAAATTTATTTGAATTGTTCATTACGTAGGGCTCGTCGATAGCTTTCCAATGAGTCCAAGAATGCGAAAATCCGAATTCGAGAGCCCGAGTTACGACCATTTTTACGAGAGGGGGTACATGCCATATACGGATCCGGACCCGGATCCGAATCCGAGTCCCAACCCATATACCCAGCCCTCCCCTTCGTGAAACCCGCTCAGAACGCCCCCAAATCTTTCCCCTTCGACCTCCAGCTCCATTCCTCCTCCCTCTCCTTCACCAAATGTCGCCGGAGTGCTTGAATCCGCAATCCAAAGCCGCAATCGTGTAGAGAAGGTTCAAGACGTCTCCTTGTGCGGTTCTCATCGTGAACGAGGCGTTGATCGCGTCTTTATTCATGGGTGAAGTCACCGAGGTGACTCATTTTCTTGAGGTACGATGTTCCCATCCTCTTTCTACGGATTCCATGCCTTTTCATCGAACATGTATGCTCCAAACTCAGTAGAGCCGTAGGATTTCTCATCGTATGCTGGGGTGAGGGTTGGTGTTGTTATTGAGCATTCTCTACCATCTCAAGCTATGAAAACTATGAGCTAACCAGGGTTGTAATTTGTCTGATATGTTATGTCTAAATGCCATTTAAAGATGGGTATGGTCTCCCATCTAACCTAAGTAGATACGACTCCTGAGGGCTTCCTTTGTTTCCTAGTTCACTTGGTCCAACGGAACCTGCTATGGAAATTGAATGCTCAACCAACATTTCTAGTCTAATTTAGTCTTGAACATGATCACATTAGATGATGCATCATATACACCAATAGGTACATGCAAATGGAGTATGCAACACCTCTATTCAAACCCCAGTATGAATCATCGCAGCATGAAACCAAACTAAACTGCTAACTCTATCTAAAAGATCGTGAAGCAAAAAAAAACGAGTAAACTTCTGGTCGGAAACCAGTTCAGTTTCTAGAACTTGTTGTGTGACATATGCATATTGATCACATCCTGATAGAGGGTGCTGGGATGTTTGTACGGGTAAGGAATTCATCTGATAATGGCATGATATGAAATCTGATTTTGAGACTCAAGCACGGGGATACATCAAATGGTTGATGCTTCAAGAGGAATAATGGACTGACATTGGATCAGGGTCGTTGATGGTGCTTGAGGTTAGGTTCTTGAAGCTCCAGAAATGCTAAAGTTCAGATGTTGGACCTGGTGTTGTTCAAATCTGGAATGTGGGTACATGCCTGTGGATTTCATGGTGGATTCTCCTCCAAGCTCTAATATGATTCGATCCTCAAGAATCTGTTTAGGAACTAGGGGTCAGGCTGCTAATGACTGAGATATCATTAGCTATAAACATCGTTCCCTTGTAAGTTCTTAATAACCATATCCGGCTTGAGCAGTTCTCGAGTGCACCAAAAGTTTTCAATAAGCTTTTACCCTTCCCGATAGATAGTGAATGGATGAAAAATGAAAGAAGAATGTGAGGAAGCCAATGGCTGGAAGGACCATTAGTTTAACTTGAATTCAACCCACATCTACTGTCAACAGAAACTGTGATGGTCATCCCACTATATTCATTCGAATATCTACCAGTTGCCATCTTATCCCTTCTGTCCAGTTAGTGTGTTCTTTATTATGCCTTCGGCTATGTATATTATGTTTAGTAGTAAGCTTTTAGGAGATGATCCCCTTTGTTTATTGTCAGAAGAGCTCAGGTGCTTGTAATGAAGTTCTTATTTTCCTTTTTGAATATATTGCTTCATTCCAAACACAGTTGATACATTAAATAAATGGTCTGTGAGGATTGTCTCCAGGATGTGGGGTCTGTATGACTTCATGTAGGTGAAGCAAGCATGAACAAAAACACATGTTGAAAAGAAAATCGTAGGAGAGGGAAGGTTCTCTCCCATGGTCGTGATCATGCTGATTACATTTTCCAAAGTATCGTATGTACTTGTGGACTAAGCTATATGTGTAAAATTAATGGTCCAATTAGAAAATGATCATGCCTTCTAGTCAATCTTGACTTCACCCTTTCTAATGGGTGAGGAGCATAGCATTGCAACATCAATCCGAAACTGAAATAATATCCATTCTTGTTAAACTTTACGTTTCATGTCAAGCGTAGATGCATGTGGGTAGAGGAGTAGTTGCTGCCAAGGGAGGAGCATGCACCCTTGGGGCCCCGGGTAGAAGCCTAGATGACCGCGATCCCAACTGCTATTGTAGCTGCGATGGTTGGGGGACATGTTGCTTGGCACACCGATGTGCTAATCTAACGATGTTGGCCTCGGCACTTGTGTGCTTTAGCCCGGTGCTCGAGCGCGGGCCAAGTAGTCGTGGTTGGTCGTCTAGTGTTTCGCTTGTCACTTAGAGTTAATACTCGTGTATAGGCCAATGTAGGCCACATTGGTCGATATTCCGAGTGGGAGCGCTAAGAGGGGAGTTTCGGGAAAATGTGGTTAATGAAGTTGGTGATGGGATGTGAATCTCCTGTGCATAAGGAGGATTGGACTGTAGTGATGATACGCGGGTTGGAATCTAATTTGTGAATCGGAAGTACAATTGCGAAGTGGAGCTAAGTGGATGTGTTGGGAACTTAGTTAGGATGCATTATACCCCACCGTATGCCTACGGAGGCACCCCAACCTTAAGGTATTCCTTTTGCCTTAGAGTCATAGTGTGAGGTCTCATCCAGACGAAGACCACGGACTATCCACGAAGCTTGGTTACTCATATCAATATCTAATAATTATAATAAAAATGTAATTCTTATGAGATCAGGTTACCTAGTTTCTTTCACTTTTGCACACATTTAAATTATATCGTACATTTCTTTTTGTATAGCTTTGTTTAAATCGTATTGAGCAACTCTGCTCATAACGTACCTACGTGTGGATCCACAGGTTCGCAGCAGTGAGCAGCTTTGGAGTCACCATTTTTTGTGCAGCTTCACAACTCCATCTTGTGGTAGAGTTGGTAGAAGTTCATTTATTTTTCCTTGTAGTACTTTGAGAGATATGACATGTATAATGTATTTCGAGACACATTTCTTTCATACATACACGTATATTTTGCGGACATGGATGGACGTTGCAAATGTAATGTATGGAAATTGAATGTATGTAAATTGACAATGGAATGCAATGCAACCAAAAATTTTAAATTCCTATGCACGTTGCTATTTTCTCCTGCTTTTGTGAATGTTAATATTCGAATGTGGAATGTATGTGTGAGGATTGGTTTGCTGAGTACCCGGATCCTAGGGGGACGGGCGTCACAACTATTGATCCACAAGGTGCGCAAATGCAAGATGATAGTAGAGAAGATTTAAGTAGCCTAAATAGTAATCAATAAGAAGAAATGGATGACATGGAAAACTATCGAGAAGAAGATCAAGATGATATTCATGATTTATTATTTGAAACCTTTCCTAATATTTAGAATCCATGTGATGAAAGTCAAGGTTGCAAAAGTCGGTAGTCGGTACTCGGTCGGTTGGGTCACTGACTAAGGATTAATCGGCAGTCGGGCGACTAATCGGATTTAGTCGGACTTTAATCGACTTTGAATTTTATAATTATTTTAAATATATAACTCATTTTTATACATATATTTACATAGATTTTGTACATTTATATACTACCACAATAAAATAAAAGAAAATATTGAATTTAAATAAAACATTAGGCATATTATACTAAGTTTGCTTATAAAAAAGTAAAACATTAAAAAAAATATGGTATCTCCGAGCGAAAATTGGTCGATTAGTGTACCTAGTCGGAATTAGTCGGTACTCGGTCGGCCACCCCACTGACTAGACTAGTCGGACCTACTAATCGGGCCAGTCGGGCGACTTTTACAACACTGATGAAAGTAGTGCAGAGCCTAATAAAAGAATAAGAGATACAAATGATGGTTCCAATGATTTTTGAATTACTCGAAGATGCAGAACAAGAGTTCTATCCATTTTGTAAGAGATTTACAAAATTATCCTTTATCATTCGTCTTTTCCACTTGAAGTGTCTACGTGGATGGAGTAATAGATCATTTACTATGTTGCATGAACCATTAAAAGAGGCATTTTCAGATGGTGAATTACTTCCTGAGTTCTATTATCATACAAAGAAATTGATGTCTAAACTTGGATATGAATACAAAAATATTGACATGTGTCCGAATTAATGCATAATATATTGGGAAGAAAGAGAAGTGATACATCTTGTTATGTTTGCCAAATGTCTAGATGGAAAAAAGGTGCTCATGAGGAGGAAAGAACGGATTTACAGTCATTTATTAAGAAAAAATTGTCTCCAACTCAAGTGATGCGGTATTTTCCGTTGAAACCACGGTTACAGAGATTATTCATGTCTTAGAAGACTTCTTCACTTTTGAGATGGGATAATGAAGGAAGGAATAAAGGTCGAATTCTTAGACATCCAGCAGATTCTCCAATGTGGAAAACATTTGATACACGATATCCTCAATTTGCATTAGAGCCTCGTAATGTTCGTCTAGGTTTAGCTACAAATGGATTTAATCCTTTTAGAATCATGAGTATAAAGCATAGTACTTGGACAGTTGTTTTGGTGATTTATAATCTTCCTCCATACTTATGTATGACACAACCATATATCATATTATCTATTCTAATATCGGGACCATCTGGACCAAAGGCACATATAGATGTATTCCTACAACCTCTTGTTGATGACTTGAATGAGTTGTGGTTAGCGGTATACCAACATATGATGCTGATCGTGGTGAAACTTTTCAATTACATGCAACATTACTGTGGACTATAAATGACTTTCCTGCGTATGCTGATATTTCCGGATGGTGGACTCTATGTTATTTAGAATGCCCATCATGTAATATGCATGTAGAATCACAATATTTATCAGGTAGTCGAAAGATTTGTTACATGGGTAATCATCAATTTATTCAAATGGATCATAAATTTCGGAAGGAGACAAAGACTTTTAATGGCAATCAAGAACTAAGGCAAACACCTAAAAGAATATCGACTTCTGAGATATTTTTTCTCAAGTGGAGAAGATTCTTAAAATAATTGGCACACATCTAAGAAATAAATCGAATAAGTTTGAACCTCATTGGACAAAAAGAAGTATCCTATTTGAGTTGCCATATGGAAAAATCCATTTGATATGTCATAATCTTGATATTATACATATTGAGAAGAATGTTTGTGATAGTTTATTGAGAACTTTGCTTGGTTTGGAGAAGAAAAATAAAGATAACATGAAAAATCATATAGATTTACAACTGATGAATATAAGACATGCTCTTAATCCCATCATTATTAGCAATAAGACCATTCTACCTGCTGCAAATTTTACACTAAGTAAGAAGAAAAGACTATGTTGTGCAGGTTTTTGAATTCAATAAAGTTTTCATATGGGTATGCATCTAATATATCTCGATGCATACAAGTAAGTGAGTGTAACATATCTGGATTAAAGAGCCATGATTGCCATGTCTTGATGCAACAATTACTTTCCTTAGTCGTACGAGTTGTTGTTCCCAATAAGATGGTAAAATCTACAGTGATTGATCTTTGTAATTTTTTTCGATGTCTTTGCTCGAAGGAGATTGATCCGATGAACATTGAGCAATAGGAGCAAAAGGTAGTTATAATACTTTGTCAAATGGAAAAAATCTTCCCACCGTCCATTTTTGATAGTATGGTGCACTTGCTCGTGCATTTGGTTACAGAGGTTAGATTAGTTGATCCAGTTCAATGTCGGTGGATGTACCTGATTGAAAGGTATGAGTTACAACTATAGGGAAAATAATTCATTATCATATTATCTATATTAAATAATTGATTATATGTGAATATATTTAGGTGCTTGCTTACTTTGAAAAGATATGTAAGGAATAGAAGTCATCCAGAGGGCTCAACTGCATAGGGGTATTTGGCAGATGAATGCCTCATATTTTGTTCTAGATATTTTCGTGGAGTTGAGATGAGGTCAAATCAACCACCGCATAATACTAGAGATGAATTTCCTACAATGGAGGAAAGTTGGTCAATGCTCTCACAGAAAGGTCGTGTATTAGGAAAGAAAAAGGGAAGGTATTAGATGCTAGTTTATTACAACAAGTGCACCGATATATCTTGGCGAATTGTGATGCAGTGAGTTCTTACAAAGTGTAATATATCTAAGAATCAATTTAGTTGTATTTTTATATATTATAAAATTATTGATATAGATATAGTTTTTTATGTAGGAAGTATTATGATTATTTAAAGAAAGTTCATCGTCATGCATCTGAAAAGGAATTGGATAGTTTTCATAGCATCAATTTTCTAGATTCGTTTAGGAAAAATGTAAGCATCCTTTCTAAATATTTTGTATCTTTCTATTGGATAGACTTTAATATATTTTAATTTTTTATCTAGGTTGAAGAGAAAGGAAAAAATGAACAAATATCAAAATATCTTAAAGTATTTGCCTGTGGTCCTCATGACATTGGACTTCATTTTGGTGGATACATCATAAGTAAATATTGATTTCATACTAAAGAGAAGGAAAGGAGTAGAAAGACACAAAATAGCGGGGTTATTATGGATGCCGATAGAGATTTCTCATCACATTATTCTACAAATAATCTATCAAATGGAATTACATCCTTTTACGGTGTACTTACAGATATCATTGGAATCAATTATTTTGAACAATTGAAAATTATTTTATTTCAATGTGAATGGGACGATGTTTATTCCAAAGGAAATTGAGAGGTTGACGAGTATGGGTTAATACGTGTAAAGTTGGCACATTTTGGGCATAAGAATGACCCATTTATTTTGTCATCTCAGGCTAGTCAAGTGTTTTATATACAATATCTCAAGTAAATTGAGTGGCACTTTGTGGTTAGAATAAAACCTAGAGTTATATTTGATTTAGAAGAAACGGATATTAATGATGTTTCTGAGAATATCTTGGATAATGATGCAACTGATGAGACATGTCCAATTATCTTGTATAATAACGATAATGATGTGGTACATACATATATGGCATAACATACATGAAAGACTTTTTTGAACAACAATGTCGAAGTATTGACACTCATAAGCAAAACTTGATGAGACATAGGAAAGTGAAGAAGACCTTTAAATGTCAAAGGCGTTCAGGTTAACTTACTGTAACAATTTAATACAAAGTTATTTTAAAGTTTATATAATAAATGCTCTGACCATCTCATTGTTTTCCTTTCTTTTTAATTCTTTTATATAATGTTTGTAGGACGTTAGAGCTACTAGATCTTTTATAACTAGCTTCAATGAAGAAGATGTACCCCATCTTCAATCAACATCACGAGTACTTCCTCCAGTGGGACATCAGTCTAGAAAAATATTAGGTGCATTGAATATTTTTGAAATAAAGGAAAATTGAGTTCAAAAGGATGCTTCTTGTAAGCTTGATATAAGGAACATGATCAACAATAAACATATCTCATAAGTTGATTTACTAAAGAATAAACAAGTTGTGAATGATGACATTACCAAGGATTACTCGTCGCTCATGAAAGCATAAGAGTTTCATTTAGAAGACCACAGTCTTTATGGACTCATTACGAGGAAGCTATACCATCAAGACACACATATTTATTACCTAATGTGATGAACAATCTTCAATTTGGACTTGGGGAGAGAGGTAATATTCTTATATCATTGTTCATTTAAATTGCTTTATTTAGTTGTAATTACTTTATTGTTTTCATGCTTGTTGCTGAAGTAAATATTTGTTTTATTATCTTGAAGATTTATACAATCTTAATATTTTTAATGATCTCCTTCTACATGCCTTGATGAAGAAAATTCATTATCAGAAGGTATGAATTTCATTATTTATTGAAATTTATTTCTATTAGTTTTATGCATATCAAAGAGTGTATTTTATATGTATTATATTCTTTTTAGATGCTTCTTCTATTTTTACTAGTAATATGCTATAAGTTTAGACGATATTAGTAAGCCTAAAGGACGGTGGGGTCACACTATATGTCTCAAATTATGGAATGCTAAAGATGGAAAAAGGTTTTTTTATAGAAAAAATCAACTCAATCAGCCCATTGGAGATTCTCCAAATAATTTGACTACATTTTTGGGGATCATTGCAAGAAACGGCAAGCTAGCGCCCTTAAACTACAAAGATGGGAGGTTGATGCCCGAGGATTACAAGAAGAAGATGTTAGAATTTGTGAAGATACTTGTTTTTATTTAATATATAAAGTTGATTTGTATACTTACTACTTACTTTTCTTATAGAGTAAATTTGAGTTCGAGGAAGAGATAGGGAAAGTATTTGTGGATCTCGTTGCAAAAAATTGGAGATGTTGTAAATCTAATTTGAAAAAATTATTATGAACCACATTTATCTCTTGTGGAAAGAATTGCACATCGAGATCCTCAAGTTATAGAAGATCAATGGAAGTTTCTGATTTACTATTGGGATACAGAATCATCCAAGGTAATGAAGTATTTACATAGATTGTCCTTGAGTTTTATCTTTATGTTATTCAATATTTTTGCTTTATTATTCATATTTATACGATTGCAGAAATGGTATGCACTTAATATGCAAAATAGGAAAAAGCTTAAGATGAGTCATACTGCTGGAACAAGGAGTTTTGCATGTGTAAGAGATAAAGTATGTATCAATAGCGATTGTCTCAATATATTTTTTAGCAAATGGAAGTGTTTGCAATAATTATCTTTTTGACAAAAAATTAGATGGAGAAAGAAAAAGGAAGGAAGATAAATGAAATTGAGTTCTTTATGCATGTGCACACGAAGAAAGATTGCAAATCAGTGGACACATCTTCAGACGCGATGATGGTAATTTTTTATTTTACTGAAAATTTCAAGACCAGTATTATATTTTTAATACATTAATAAATTATAAATTTATCATTTTTTAGAAGCAATTTGAAAAAGAAATTGAAAGATGAGCAGTTGTGAAGATCTGAACATTATAGATGAGGTCTACAAAAACGTTGTAGGAGAGGAGATAAAAGATGTGGTCGTATTCCATCAAAAACCTTGAAGCCAAAGAAATGTTGAAGAGCAATTACAAAAGAAAAAATTTCTCATGGATCTTGAAACTCAAAAACAACAATTGAAATTATAGAGTAAAGAGATTCAATTGTTAAAGGAAAGTCAAATGAATCTACAAAATTTGTTTCAATCATTTGGTACTTCTTAGATAGATAGCTTAATGCCTATAGAAACTCGACGGGTAATACATAAAAATAATTATATTATCCAGTAGCTTTAATATATATTTCAATCTTAATATTACATTGGCGCTCTTAGGAGACTTGTCGTGGCGCGGGACCTAAATCAAAGTTTGGCCGATCAACATTTGTATAAGGAGATGTACATTATGATAGTTTTCTACATGTTCAGTTTTTTGGGACCTTAAATTTGAAAACTTAAATCACCATTTTTTGAATGACATTATTATTTAAGAGTCAAGAATGTGGATAACTTAACATTGCATTATGCTATGAAGTTCCATAATCTAAAACTCTAAATCAAGTGAAGGAAATTATTTTGCTTAGGGTATTTTCATTATTGATTAGGTAATATTTTTTATTAAGGTGTATATTTTAACTTTGTATGGGGCATAACTATTTTCTATTAAAGATATTTTGATTGATTTGAATTGGAGTATACTTTAGCTCCTCTCTACTACCTCGAACTATCCAATACTCTCTGCGCCCCTTCTTTGAACCATCGTCGAATTAGTTAAGGACTAATCAAGAGCACATTGGGTAATCCGCTTTAACCCTGGTCATTGCCCGAGCCTCAGCTTGAAGCAATAGTTAAGACCTCACCTTCCCGTATGATTCGAGGCCTCGAATATCTAATTACGGGGAATGGGGGTAGGAATCTTAGCCAGAAGAGGGGAGTGGAGGCTTTTTATTAAGTTTTTTGAGTAGAAAAAAATTTTAATTGACTTTACACCTTGTAGGACGTGTTTCTTCTGAGTTTCAATGAAATAAAAGTAGCTCTGGGACAAATACGAATTACAGATCCGGCAAAAAAAGTTGGAGACAATGTACTTGGCTTTAATTTTTTTTGGGAATTTATACAGAAGTTTCTTTAAAAGATGATGAAGCTTTTATTTGACCAGGTAGACAACACGAGAAGATAGAAGATGCAATTGATACAATCATTTCATGGCCAAAGAAGTTAACCAATTTAAGGTAATTAAAATTTTAAACATCAATGATACCTTTAAATCTCTGTAAGTAATAATAATTTTATTAAATTTATTTGTATTACAACATTAACTTTGTTAAAATTTTGAAAATTTTTAAGAAATCAGAGTGGTAGAAGAAAGACACGGATTTCTTCTTGAAGAGCATCAATATTTCCTCCATCAAATTTTCCACATGTTCTTAAAGTTCTTCGTAGGATTTAGAATTGGTTATTTTATATATGATTAGATAGTATTCCTTTATTTCAAGGTCGAACATTGATATGGTTTCCAATACTTTATTTAAATTGGAAACTATTTTTCGAACGATGCGAGTATTTTAAATAGTTGTTATGTTTAATGTTGATGGTGTCGTACTTTTAATTGCAAAAATGTTATTAACTTTAGTTATTGTGATTCTCACAAAATTTCATAGTGCTAACATTATAAGATGGTAGACAAGTGTTGATTGATGAGTGCATATGGTTGTGTATACTGTTATAAATATAATCGAACAAGAGTTTGTTTAGCTAAACTGTAATAAAAAATTATCCTTCAAGTAATAATAAAGATTTAAATTTTAATATTGTTAAATTATTGCGATTATAAAGATAAATAGAACTATAACTAATAAATTAATATTGAATATGTTTGTTCATTTTTATAATATTAAAGTAACATTAATAAATCTATGTCACTAAAAAATAAATAACGATGATTGAAAAATAACGTATGTGACAATTGTCTAACCGACCCAACATTGTTTTAGTGACGTAAAATTTTATTTAGTAATGAATGATATTTGTAACTAAATGTTAAATATCAGAGACATCATTGTGACATTTATATATGACCCTGAAAGTATTTTTAAAGTGATGAATTGGCAACAATTGTATTTGATGCTATTCATAATAATATAGTGACAAATTCCAATTGTAACAAAACTTTTAGTGACATTGACCTTAGAGGCAAATAAGAGGTAAATTTTTAAATTGTCACTAAAGTGTAATAGTGACTGAAAAAGACTTTTAGTGACAAATACCATATGCCGCTAACATATACTTTTGTTGTAGTGCAAGTTACTTTTTAGGGTATATATAGGTATATTCTTCTATGTTTTGTGTATTTTAATTTTATTATTGAATTTTGAATTTATTATTTTATTCTAATATTTTATATATTTACAATTTATTTCTATATGTTTAATTATATTTTTATTAAACTTTTATGGTATAATATGTACACTTAAACAAATGTAGGTGTGCATTATATATGTACATATTTTGTATATATCTATGTATTTTTGTAATTTATTTTATTTATGGTTTTATTTTTGTTTTAATGTGTACATATGATATAAATAATATTTACAAATTTTTAAAAATATAAAATTATAAAAAATAATGAAGAATAAAAAATGAATATTTTAATCGGGTATATTGTACAATAGGGGTCCAAACCTAACTTTCACATCTTGACTCAAAAAAATATGAAGCCACCTTTATTAAATAGCCTATTAAAAGTTTTATACCATTAAAGATGATTTCTATACATTTTGAGTTTTTATTTGGGAGATATGCGTCTGTGAAGTTTGGGTTTTAGGATTTTATTTTGTATATAAAATGTACTTAGTATGTTACTTTTGCATGAAATAATTTTTTTTCTTTTTCTATACATTTTTAGCTACAATTGTTATGTACAAAGTTTATTTATTTGAGGTTTAAATAATAAAAAATAAAATAGATCCCAAAAATTAATTATTGGCCTATTTTGTAGAGTGATCCGTCGGTGTTTTATGTACAATTAGTTGCCCTATCTCCCCTTACTTTATTACTTATCAACTAAATCATCACGATGAGTGAGTCTCGGGGTCTAGGGTCACTTCAGTGTCCTTGACACTTTGCTCTTTTTCTTTTCTTTCTTTTATTCTTTTATTTTGGTAATAAATACCATAAATGTACAATATTTTATACAGTATTTGGCACATATTATTGAATGTTTATTTTGACAAATTAATGATATATACATGCATTCAGCTAGGGTTTAAAGGCCAAAATGATGAAATGGAGATTTGTTAGGACCCCATTTGAATTACGACACGCAAGGCCTATCGACACCGCCTTGACCAATCCAAAAGGCATCACACGAGACTTATCGACATCGCGGTGTCTGACTTCATAAGGCCATTTACACACGAGACCTTTCAACATCGTAGTGTCTGACATCATAAGGCCATTTACAACCTAAAGTAGAGGACACAAACTTGGTTTAGCATGCTTAACTCTAAGATTAGTTTACTTGGATTTCATATAATCGCATCTAATTACTTTTTGTTCATTATACAAAGGACTTTTGGCATCATGATAGTTGTCATTTATGTTTTGATATGATAATTACTAATGATGATGAAACACGATTCTGGAGACCTAGGCCTTCCTTTAAAAGGCATTTGTCACCAACGAACTTGCTCAGCTCAAATACTTCTTTGACATTGAGGTGATACATACTACATAGGGACTACACCTATCACATCAGAATTATTGCCTTAACATTCTTACAAAGGATGGCTTACTTTTATGCAAACCATCTGACATCCCAAAGGAGTTGCAGAAAACATGTTGCATCTACTGATCCTGAGTTTGACGATATTATAAGGGGAAAACTAATCTACCTTACATCTACTAGGGCGGATATATCATATGTTGTGGGCAGAACTAGCCAGCATATTGAGATACCTCACTAGAGTCATTGAAAGGAGGTTCTCTTGATCTTTCTATACATGAAGGAATCTCTAGGAAAAGGTTATGCAATGGGGCTAACATCCATAGTGACATCATCTCCATGTAATGTTGATTATTCTATTTTTCATGAGGGTAGACGATCTACCACGGGTTATGCCATGTTTGTTGGTGGGAAGCTTGTTACATGGCAAAACAAGAAGCAATTCGTTGTTTCTAGATCAAGTGTAGAGGTTGAATACAGGACGATGGCTTAAGCCACTTGTGAGATTACTTGCCAAGTATCCTTTCCATAGGAGCTTGATCTTCCTGATACGACTCATGTTCCTTTGTAATATGACAACAAGTCCACTACATATATTGCTACCAATTCTATTTTCCATGAGCGGGTCAAGTACATTGAAGTCGGTTACCCTTTCATTCGAGATGTAGTCCACGGGAAGACTACTAGTCTGCATATCTCAACAAATCTTTAGCTTGTAGATATATTCATGAAGACCTTGCCAAAGAAACACGTATCACAGTTGACTTACAAGTTTGGCATACTTGATAGATATGCTACAACTTGAGTGAGAGTGTTGAAGCTACTTTGGCTAACCTCTTTTTTATTTTATTTTTTTAATTCATGTAACTCTTTGAATGATCAAGAATCCATGTAATCCACCCTACTAAAAGTGGGAGAAGGCTTCACCGTTTTTTATGTAACTCATCGGGATCACTTATGTAAGTATCACCAACATGGCTCTTAGGTTTCACGCTATATAAGAAATACCATATGTTATTAAATATCTAATTTCATTTATTCTCAATTTTTCTCCACATAGAGATTATAATAGAATATCCAACCCTAAATGCCTTCATAATTTTATCCTGATCCTTATGGAGTAGTGTTCCACGTAAATATGTGTTCTTATTGTGCTTGATTCGTTCTTGAGTATCTCTTCCACATTACTTATTTTAACATGGTATCAGAGCAATTCGATTTTAGAAATCTTGATTTCATTTCTAGTTCAATTATTAATACTCATGATTCTTCAAGTTTTGAAGATTGTCATTATTGTAATTCAATAAAATTTATAGGGTTTCTAGAACCCTAAAACACGATGGCTTCAAATCTCACATTCTCTTCTTTAATGTGTGTATCTCTCTCTAGGCATGTAAATCTCACTCCAAACGCATCTCTAGCCACACAAATTTCTAGGCAGCACCCCCAACCATAACTTCTCACGTGCGTACCCTCGCTTGCCTCTAGGGTCTTCTCGTGGGTGACAAGTGCTCCAGGTGGCGCTACCAATGCCGTCACTCTAGAAATCACTACCCTGAGTATCTCCAAAATGATTTATGACTTCATGATGAATCCTTCTTGTGACGAAGATGCTCTAAGCTCTCTCTCTCTCTCTCTCAATCGTCGTTGACCCCCAATAAAGCTTTGGGACCATCAACCACAACATCGCTCCCACGACTCTATGCAGTGCTATTCCAGGTGATCCAAACAAGGCAGAACCCCATCGTAGCCTTCACATAGATGACTCAGAACTACTCTCCAAATGGTGGTGCTGCTCCAAGCCATTGAATCTCATCCACACCTCCTACGTAAATCCTGAGCAGTGGTCATGACAGGCCCCCCATTGGGGAACCATAGCATCGATGATAGGGAGAAACCACTGTCCCCCTTGGATTCTTTTATTCAACATACTTGGTCCCCAATTGGGATGTTGTGTTATAAAAAAAAGGGAGAGGAGGGATATTGTATTTCCAGGCATAACGAGCCCACTCTGATGGTTGAATAAAAAAGAAAAATAAAAGAGGATCTTGATGAGAAAAAGAAGAGAGAATGCTTGAGAAAAATGGGTCAATTAAAAAGGAGAAAGAAGAGAGTAGCCGAGAAAAAAAGAGATGACTTATGAAAAAAGAGAAGAGACTCTTTATAAAAAGGAGAAAAGCAAAAAAAGAAAACAAAAATGCATGTTTTATGTTTCTCCCAACTTGATTATCTATGTTCTTATTCTAACAAGTGTGGGAGAAAGGGAGAGTGAGAGCATGACATATTCCTCAAGTTGATATGTACCCACATGCTTTCTATTATGCTCATCACCTTCTACTTGTGGTTCCTCAGAAAGCGATCTCATATCCATGGTCCCTATAAAAGAGGATCAATTCCACATCCCCATAAGATATGGGATAGTCCATTCTCAAGGTTCACATATAGGAGAGGCCCCCATCTCGAGATCTACGTATGAGAGGTAGGCATTCTACTTATGGTGTTCGACATCGACATCAACTACTCCATATAAACATGCCTACATGAGATCGTTTCCGGCTTCTACTACCCATCGACAACAGAAAGACCGATACTCATCACCACTATTTCATATCAACCATCTTCCCGAGCATCCATAAAGGTCTCCTCCTAGTGGCGACCATTCTTCGTGTAGATCTTCTTCTAGAGCGACTACTCCAGGCATGTCCCGATCGTCACATGCCAATCTTTGTGCGGGTTTTCTCCCAACAACAATTACTCTCATTGGGCCTCCTCCCATCTCTCTTAGGATGTATCAAGTGAAGATGTGTTGCGTATATGTTCTTTTATTGCAAGCTACAATTTTCTCAACTCCAGCTTGAGGAGAGTGTTAGATTATGTAATAGATGGGTAATTGTATCTATCCAAGATCCAATTAGCATGCTCTCTTGTTCAGTCACACAACATTTATAAGTGGAACTCTAGTATGTATGTGGGGCTATATAATAATCCCTACACCTCGTGTATTTGTTGAGATATTACAATAGAATATTCGGTCATAAAAGCCTTCTCATGTGGTTTTATCCTGCTCCTTGTAGAGTAGGGTTTCACATAAGTCTTCATTCCCATATTATTTATTTCAATTGTGTGAAAATGTTTTGTAGAAATTCATACGCAGAAAGTATGGTGTGGGAATTTTGTATGTAGAAAATGTGTATCTAAAATGTTTTTGTAGAATCATTCCAGGTAAATTCGTAACATATTTTTTGGTCAAATATTATGGTGTTCAACGTTGGATTTTCCTAACAACAATGTGTAAAATAAGTAGCAGGAGTAGGACTACCTCTACCATTATTATCACCACCACCGCAACCAGGAGGATTCTCATATCTTAAATGGGCGGTTTTTCTCAGGGGCGGAACTAATATATGCCATGGGGAGGCCATGGCCCCTCCTTGATTATATGTTACTAGTGTAGTGTATTAAGTTTTTAATATGGCCCCTCCTTAATTGTATAATTACTAGTATTGTTAGAGCAGGGTTGTAAAATCATTTGATGGTCTAGTGTTAGAGTAACACGATTAATATTTTGGAGGCCAAGGTTCGAATCTTACCTCCCTCAATTTTACCTTCTTTGATATATTTTATCCAATCAGATCCAAAGTATCAAGATTGTAAGTATAATTTGATATAAAATTGTAATCGAGTTTTATCTCTCACATTCTCTCTGGCACTCCTTGTAAATAAAAGAAATTTTATTGTTTTATTTTAACCATGAACTTTTTATTTCAAAATTTCACATGATAATTTAGCCTTTTGGGACATATTTAGAAAGGCTCAAATTATTAGGTTTATCAAATTTTAAAAATCATCATTGAAAATAATCGATTTGAAAGTCTAACCTTAATAGTATATTTAAATGGTAAGTTTATTAAAATTGAAAAGAATTATTTAAAAAGTAATAACTATATTTAAAAATATCATCTGAAAATGCAATATTTTTTTCCATTTTGAGCATACGTAATAGTTGTGTACTTGACCCTTCCTTGATAAATTCCTTGTTCCGCTCCAAGTTTTGCTTAAAATAAAAAAGGTTCAAGAGGCAGCTTACATGTCGTACATGAGGGAAAATGAAAAACAGATCTAACGAATTGGGGTTGGTGCTTTTGAGAATGTCTAGATGCCTTTAATTCAAAGAAAATACTTATGTGTTGTAATAGTTGGCGTGCCAAGCAATTTCTCTGTTATGGTGTAATTCTTATGGGCTTCATCTAATGTTCTGCTAGCATAATGGATAGCATATGGTAATTCATCATGTCTTTGTCCCAACACAATCCCAATCAGGAAATCTGATGCATATGTTATGATTTAAAGGGAGAGACCAATCAGACGACTGTAGGACAAGCTTGAGTGACCAAATCTTTCAACTGATTAATGGTTTGGAGGACTTTATGATAACAATAAAATCAGTCTCCTTGCCTAGCAATTCTGTGAGAGGTTGGGTAATCTTAAATAAGACCTTAATAAATCTTCTGTAGAAACCAATATGCCCAAGGAATAACCTCACATTTTTCATTATTTAAGGTGCTCAAGTTTGGCAATCACATCCACCTTTGTAGGGTCGAGCACCATGCCTCGTTTGGAGATGATATATCCCAACACAATTTCATATGTAACTATGAAGTGACTCTTTTCCCATGATAGAACTCTTTTCATAAGGATGAACATATTGTAAAGAGGAGAAAAAATGGCCGCTTCATGAAGAAGTTCAGTTTTCCATTTACAAGTATATATATTTCTACAAAAAGTCTATATAAATAAGAGAAAATGAATTGAATTAGTAATATTCTCCATGTATTAAAATTTAATGTTAAATACATGGCAAATAATTACCAATTGTACTAAGTGTTGGAATATAAACAGATCGATGACGGTTAACTGTGTAAATTATTGTTCATTACTTTCCAGTTGTAAGATAGAACACATGAAAATGTTTTGCGAAAAATTAATCTTCCTTTATTTTCATTTTCATTAATTTTTATTAACCACGAATAATAACTCATGTGTTTTCTAAAATCACTAACATCCCCTGAAGTCATCAAGTGAATAATCAAATTAAAGTACTCATTCACATATATGATAATAATGCAATGTGACGATTTAAAGGAACAAAGTAGGTTGATGTGATGTTAGGATTATGATTAGTGGTTTCAGAAATAAAAAACAATCTTCTATTTTATCAAGGAATTTGAGATGTAAGTTATTTTTTATTTGAAGAATGCATACTCTTCTCTTCATCTTCCATACTCTCTTTCAATATTAATTGGATCCACCAACTACCCATGTAGTCCCCAAACGAATAGAAGGTCATATCGTGACATAAAGACAATATATTATCGATATATCGGTATCGATTGGAAGGATATATTGATATCATGGTGTATATCCATTTACCAGGATATTGACGATATATGACTGATATATCAACGATATATCGCCATATCAGCTCACTCGGTCAAAAATGATTGGATTCAGTACAACAAATCATGCATATCAATTGATATCATCAAAATTTCATCGATATCTATATATTGATGAATAATACTCTTGTAAAAGCTTGATTTCACTACTTATCTTGCTACTCATAGTATTAAAATACATCATATTTTATATATTTTATTTCAGAATGGGAGTCATGCCCCCCACCCCTATAAGGGAGCCCCCGTCTGGTAGAGTATGATGGGACGGGGGGGTGCATACAATGGTTCTTTAACTTGACGGTGTCCAATCGATTTTTTATTCATCTTATTCCCTTTCGAAAATACTATTATGAATTATGTCTCTTTTATAAAATGATATTATGCTCTTTATTTTTTTGATTCCAAAAATAGCTCAAATATATTATTTATATATAATATGTGATGCAATATAAATCCTGGATGAACTTCATTTCCAATATCTATAAGTCTACAATCAACATTAACAATGATACGCCCAATATGACATATATGTGCAATATAAGAGTAATAAATTATCGATATGTGTGATATAAGTATATATTTGCAAGTTATTTAGTATTATAAGAACTTGGATGGACTACATTTCCAATATCCACAAGCTAGTAATCAACAGTAACAACAATATTTTTGATATAACTGATATATGTGATATAAGGATCATAGATGACCGATATGTGTGATATAAGGGTATATTTGTAAGTTATTTAGTGTTTTAAAAACTTGTATGAACTCCATTTCCAATATATATAGGTCAACAATTAACAGTACCAACAATATGTTTGATATGATCGATATGTGCGATATAAGGGTCATAAATGATCGATATATGTGATCTAAGAGTATATTTGTAAGTTATTTAGTATTCTAAGAACTTGGACGAACTCCATTTCCAGTATCTCAAGAATCAACATGAACATTGATATGTTCAAGATGAGCGCTATGTGTGACATATTGGGTATAAATGACCAATATGTGTGATATAAGTGTGTATTTGTAGGTTATTTGTTGTTTTAACATATTGGATGATCTTAATTTTTTAAAAAAATGGTAAAAAATGCCATTTTGAGCTGTTTCGGATATTTCCACGATATCGTCGATATATCAAGGATATATCTTGATAAATCCTTTTTCTGACGGACCAATACAGTATTGATATCGCCTTCTATGTCTATACGTAGACACCTATTTTAAGGTAAACCTTCATTATTAGCTCTTTACCATCTTTCCTTCATCATATAAAGATCAATTTCCCACAATCAAAATGAATGCATATGCCACTCTTCCACCTATGTATAACATGGAGTCCTATCAACATAGCTATAGTAGGAAGAAGAGAGGAAGGAAGGAGCTAGAGAGGATCCGTCATCCATGGGGGTCAACATCACATCCATAACGATACATAGCAGGGCAACAACTCCCTTCACTTTGAATTACCCATCCTCCTAGCATAGACCCTTTCCATCCTTATCATCAGTCACTCCCTTACTCTTTTCATCAGGCCCCTCCGTAAGACCCGTGTCATAGCAAAGATTGTCACAAGTTCTTTAGTTGAAGATCTCGCTTCATCAAAATATTTTGCATGATCATTATAAGTAAAGAAGTAAATTATATATACTCACGAAGATCGTTCTAAGTTCTTTAGTTTGAGATCTTGCTTGATCAGTATTCACATGATAATTATAAAAAAATGGGTAAAGACAACTTGTGATAATGTGCATGTAATTTGCATGCACCGATGTTGCATGTGTCGTCCCTTCCTTTTGACCTGCCATGAAGCCCTTGTCTCCTCTTTGGTTAAGCCACCACCACCTGCCTCTACTCAGCATGTCTTGATGTCAAAGATGGTGTACACTTGTGCGAACTTGCGTGAATATTTGCTTTTCCCTTAAAAAGTATATAATTACATGCACATACATCTATGTGCATGTGTGAATGTGTATGTATAGTAGGAACTTAAAATAAGATGGTATAGACATTTTCACCTATATTTTACATTCTTATGTTATATATTTAATAATAGACATTAACATCACATGTGCATTTAGATAGAGTTACAAAAATATTAGATGAAAAGGTTAATTGGATATAGGTACTATTTTTTAGCAGAAAACATCACATGTATATTTTCTTACAATGTAAAATTTATCATTTATAAAATTTATACAGGGTTTTACTAATTGAAGAGAGAGATAATGCAGAGAGAGGGAGATGGGCATTCCATTGAGTCCTAAGCATGTTAGATTTTTAGTGAGCATGCATTGCATGCATTCCTGGTTGTTAATCTAGATATTAAAGCTTTTTTATGATTTCTAATAAATATGATGCTTAAAAAATTAATTGTTATAGTGTAATTTAATTGTGAAAGAAATTGATTTTATTCTTGAAAATGTTTCAAAACTAAACTACATCCCCAAAGAGCTCATAAAATGAATGGAATGGAAATTCTTTTTTCTATGCTCTAGCCGATATTGATTTGGTGGAGTGGAGAGGGACGGTAAATTAGAAGACTATGGAGAATTACGTTGCTCCAGTTTTTGTGGATCATTGAGAAGAAACTCGGTATTCATATATAGCATTTACCATGTTCTTAAAATGTATGTATTTAATGATATTGAATTTATTTGACATTTTCTAAAATGAACAACACTTTTGTATGTTAACGTTACATATCAAAGTAAAAGATAAATAACTAATAAAGAAACTTATGAACTATTTGAAGTATATTGTAGGGAAAATCCTAAAATAATTAAAATTATGTTGGACATGTGAGCCTACGACGCGTTATTATGCAATAAATCGTGAAACCAAAGGCACCAACGCGAAGAGCGCGTCGCGGGGGACTCGTTCCTCGCCTCCGCAAAGTACGATACCCCATCCTCTTGCTGCGGATTCCACGTGTTTTCATCAAACATGAATGCTCCAAACTCAGTAGAGCCGTAGGGTTTTCTTATCGTATGTTGGGGTGAGGGTTGGTGTTATTGAGCATCCTCTACCATCTCAAACTATGAAAACCATGAGCTAATCTTGATTGTGATGTGTCTAATAAGTTATGCCTAAATGCCATTTGAAGTGGTTATGGTAAGAATGCACCTGGACAGTGGTTGCACAGATGCACACCCCTCTAACCTAAGAAGATATGAGTCCTAAGGGCTTCCTTCGTCTCCCAGTTCACTTAGTCCCACAGAACCTGAAAAGCTGAGTGTGTTGTTGTGGAAAATTGATGGTAAATTCTCTTCCAAGCTCTAATATGATTCGAACCTCAAGAATCTGTATAGGAACTAGGGGTTAGGCTGCTAATGACTGAGATGTCAGTAGACATAAACATCGTTCCCCTATAAGTTCTTAATAATCATATCCTAATTGAGAAGTTCTTGAGTGCAAGATAATCTCAGAATGCAAATAATGTGCACATTTTTCTAAATCATTTGGGAATTTTGTGATGATGTATATATATGTTCATCTGTATGCCTTTACTCCAAATATCAGAAACCTCAAGTGCATGGGCTACTCCTTTATATCTGTTCATGCTATATCACGTCATCACTGGAAAACAGAATCCCTTTTGATTGGTAATGAAGCTAACTTACTGCACAGGAAGTCCCGCAACCACTCACTAAATTACACAAGATAAGCTACCAGTTAGACTGACCAATTTGCCTATGCAATGTTGAGGATATAAATACCCGTAGGCTCTAAAATCTCTATATATCATGGGAGTGGTCCATGGATATTTTTTTTAGGGAAATAACATCTCCTCTCATAATATGGGAAGCTTAATGGAACGTGTGAATTCAAGCTATACTTCTCACATACTTCTTGTTTGATGGATATAATGCAAATTGCAAGAGATAAAGACCCCGAAGTTATGGTCTTGATTGATGGTATTCTCACAAGAATCCTGTAGTTGTTTGGATATTTCAGCCGCAAGCAAGACAGTAATATTTTCATACTGTACTGAGGTGAATCAGTAATTTTAATTTATGTTATCAATTATCAGGAGCCGAGAGATCGTTGAAGGGGGTGCTTGTCAACTAATTTGCATATTCGCTCTATCAAAAACAAATATTTTACTCTTGGATATGCAACTAATAACATTGCAACATTTCATCTTCATTACATGACCTGGAAAAGTTTCCACATGATATCTTTCTTGTTGTCAACCACTGGCTTGCCAACCACTTCACGAGTCTCCCTTGCTTTCGTATTCAACTTTGCGATGTAGGCATCTAGATATTGAAATGCTTATTCACGGACTTATGTTCTTAAGTTTAACGACAAGTTAGTTGGTTCTGGATATTCAAAGACTATTGGTAAGATAATGCTTGTTGGATCTACGTATTGTCTCTCATGTTCTGTACTGTCAGCAATACTGAATCTATATGAATTCAATTTAGTTAAACTGACGATCCTATATATATTGACTGTATGATTTTGAACTCTCTAAATTATACTCGATCAAGATTTTTGAGTACTTTAGAGACCTCCTTATCCGATTAGGTAAATCTGTAAATCTCCCCTTCACATCTGAAATTGACCCCCCTCTTGGTGTCTATGGACATTATACTTGCTCTCAGATTAAATTATATCAAATGATGAGTGCAGAACTCAGATCAATATACAAGTTAGGTGACTACATATCAACATCTTTTCCATTTTCTAGCCGTGAACAACTCTTCGTAGTTGTTATAATCGATAAAGAGTAAAGATGAAAATGGTGAATGCCTATAACCATAAGACCATAACTTCTGAAAATTTTCTAGCATGATGTTGATGGAAATCTGTGTTGTGTTCAGGGAAATTATTACCCATCGGGCGTGATTTCATGATGCTCATGTAGATGGAGTAGATGCTTCAAGGGATTGGGCATGCACCCTTGGGGCCCCGGGTAGAAGCCTAGTTGACCGCGATCCCAACTGCTACTGTAGCTGCGATGGTTGGGGGACATGTTGCTTGGCACATCGAGGTGCTGATCTGACGGTGTTGGCCTCGGCACTTGCGTGCTTTAGCCCGGTGCTCGAGCGCGGGCCAAGTAGTCATGGTTGGTCGGCTAGTGTTTCGCTTGTCACTTAGAGTTAACACTCGTGTACAGGCCAATGTAGGCCACATTGGTCGGTATTCCGAGTGGGAGCGCTAAGAGGGGAGTTCTGGGAAATGTGGTTAATGAAGTTGGGAATGAGATGTGAATCTCCTGTGCATAAGGAGGACTTGGGCTAGTCGTGAAGATTCGCGGGTTGGAATATATTTTGTGAATCAAAAGTACAATAGTGAAGTGGAGCTAAGTGGACGTGTTGGGAACTTAGTTAGGATGCATTGTACCCCACCGCATGCCTACGGAGGCACCCCAACCCTAAGGTATTCTTTTTGCCTTAGAGTCATAGTGTGAGGTCTCATCCAGACCAAGACCACAGACTATCCACGAAGCTCGGTTACTTATATCCATATCTAATAACCATAATAAAAATGTGATTCTTGTGAGATATGAGTACCTAGTTTCTTTCTCTTTTGCACACATTTAAATTATATCCTGCTTGTTGTTGTATAGTTTTATCTAATTCGTATTGGGCAACTTTGCTCATAACGTACCTACGTGTGGATCCGCAGGTCCTCAGCAGTGAGCAGTTTGGAGACATCAGTTTTAGTGCAGCTTCACTACACTTCTTGTATCACAGTTGGTAGTAGTTTTTACGGTTTTCTTTACTTGTAGTTTCTTTTTGAGAGACGTGACATGTAATGTATAATTGTGGACATCTATATTTATGCTTACATGTAGTTTTTGTGGACATGGAAATGGATAATAGATTGTAATGGAATTGGTGTATGGAAATACACGTGCTTGTGAACAGGTTGAATGCATTGAGAAAAAAAATTATTTCCTTTGCATGTTGCTTTTTCTCCTGCTTTTGTGAATGTCAAATATTCGAATGTGGAATTATGTGCGTGGATTGGTTTGCCGAGTACCCGGATCCTAGGGGTGTCACAGAATGGTATCAGAGCTGCGGTACTCCATTCCATTTCACACATACCATTCCTCATTGGTGTTCGAATATTGGATGGTGTGAAAGTCTTCTGACCCAACACGAGTCCACAGGAGAATAACATGTTTACATCCATATCCATATGTCTCTCTTAAGTCATGCAACACATATAATGGTAGGATTGGGTGCATCTCCACCTTGAGGGCACCAGTTTCTCAGTCAGGATAGTGTAGGCTACCTTGCCTACATAGTAGACTTAGCGACACAAGATCAGATGGTAGAGGATGTTAGAGTTGTGAATTGCTAATGTATTTCCAGACGAATTTCCTATATTACCACCAGTACGGGAGATAGAGTTCGAGATCATGCTACTGCCAGTCACCCAACTAATCTCTATTCCCCCGTACAGGTTGGCACCAACTTAGCTCCAAGAGCTCAAAGTATAGTTGTAGGAGCAGTTGGAGAAGGGATTCATCCGCCTCAACACATCATGGGGAGCACTAGTTCTTTTCATGAAAAAGAAGGATGTATCCTTGAGGTTATGCATAGACTACAGACAACTGAACAAGAGAACAGTTGAGAACTGTTACCCACTCCGACGGATTGTTGATTTCTTTGATCAGTTACAGAGAGCAACAATGCTCTTTAAGATTGACATGTGTTCAGAATATCACCAGTTGAGGATCAAAGAGGCTGACGTGATGAAGTCTGCATTCCGCACTAGATATGACCATTATGAGTTCTTGGTTAGCCTTTTGTACTTACGAATGCACCTACCGCATTCATAGATTTGATGAACCAAATCTTCCCTCTGTACTTGGACAGGTTTGTGATTGTATTCATCGATGATGTTCTAGTCTACTCCCGTGATGAGTACTAGCATGAGTCCCATCTGTGCACGGTTCTAGAGACACTCCGAGAGCATCAGTTGTATGTCAAATATAGCAAGTATGAGTTTTGGCTTTCTGAGGTGGCATTTCTTGGCCACGTGGTGTCAGGGGCGGGGGTGTCAGTTGACTCCACCAAGAAGAGGCAGTGGTGTCTTGGGAGCGGCCCAAGACGGTTACAGAGATTCGCAGTTTCCTTAACTTCGTCGAGTACTATAGGAGTTTTGTTAGAGGGTTCTCCCAGTTTGCCTACCTGTCACCCGGTTGACGCAGAAGGAGATGCCATTTGTCTGGAGTGACAAATGTGAGTTGAGCTTCCGTACGCTCAAGGAGCGGTTATCTTCTGCACCTATCCTCACCCTTCCTTCTGGTACGATGGACTTCACTGTGTACACATATCCTTCCATGGAGGGCTTGGGTGCAGTGTTGATGCAACGTGGACATGTTGTGGCATACGCGTCATGAAAGCTGAAGAACCATGAACACAACTACCCCCACTCATGACTTGGAGTTGGAAGCCGTAGTCTTTGCATTAAAGATGTGGCATCACTATTTGTGTGGGGTGACATTTGAGATTTTCACAGACCACGAGAGTCTCAAATACATTTTTGATCAGAAGGAATTGAATATGAGGCAAAGGCAATGAATGGAACTACTGAAAGATTATGATTGTACCATCTCCTACCATCCTGGTAAGGGGAATGTGGTAGCATGCGCCTTGAGTAGGCGACCATATACTGAAGGTTCGACAGCATGGTTGCAGACTTGGGATATACTCACTACACTTTGTGAGTGGCATCGATTTGAGAGTACATCTGATGTAGTGACTATGCCAACAAAGTATAGTAGCTTATGGGACAAGATCTCCAAGGGCAACATATAGATCAGAGGATCAAGAACTTGTACCATAGGTGCTTGAAGGATAAATTTGACGGGTTTCGAGTCTGTGAACCCATTGTATGAAATGGAGACCGTGTGTGTGTTCCAGATGATGAGGTGTTGAGGAGAGATATCTTGGATGAGGCGCATAGTGCAAGACTTTCTATACATCCAGGAGGCACCAAGATGACAGGGACCTCCGCCAACACCTTTGGTGGGAGGGCATGAAGAAGGACATAACCGAGTATGCTAGCCGATGCCTTACTTGTCAAATGGTGAAGGCGGAGTACCATAGACCCCCTTGCTTCCCGGTGTGGAAATGGGAGAGCATTTTCATGGATTTTGTTACATCATTGATGTGCAACCTTGAAGGTCATGATGCGATATCGGTCATCGTTGATTAGTTGACCAAGTCTACCCATTTCATTTTGGTCAACATGACATATACACCAGTACATTTAACCAAGTTATACATCCAGCACATCATTCGGTTGCATGAGATACCAAAGGAAGTAGTGTCGGTCAGAGATTCCCATTTCTCATTACACTACTGGGTAGAATTCATGAGAGCCTTGATGACCGAACTACATATGAGTTTAGAATACCATCCACAGACAGATGGGCAATCCAGGTGGACCATTCAGACCTTGGAGGATATACTACGAGCTTGTGCGGTTGAGTAGAAGGGATCCTGGAGGGATCACCTTCCGCTAGTTGAGTTCACGTACAATAATAGCTACCACACCAATATAGGCATGGCACCATCTGAGGCATTTGTACGGGAGGCGGTGTACTAGTTCTTTGTGTTGATAGCAGGTGGATGACAACACCATATTCACTTCGTAGATCATTGAGGAGACCTTCAGGGTGGTAGAGACTGCTAGGAGGAAATCGCTGACCGCGAAGAACCGTTAGAAGAGTTACACCGACCAGCAACGTAAAGACCTTGAGTTTCAGGTCGGGGACTTCATGTTCTTACGTGTCTCCCCAATGAGGGGCGTACAATGTTTCGGTGCAAAAGGCAAGCTAGCACTGCTTTGTGGGATCATTCGAGATTTTGGTCCATGTTGGGAAAGTGGCATATAGGGTGGCCCTTCCCCCACACCTCGAGGGTACCCACGACATGTTTCACATGTCGAATCTGCGGAAGTACATCCGAGATCCCCGACAGGTGAACGGCTACGAGGACTTGACTATGGAGCCAAACTTCTCCTTCCCAGAAGAGCCGACGCACATTTAGGACCACACGGTCAAGAGGCTGAGGTGGAAGGAGATCCCTTCGATCAATGTTCTGTGGTGAAGTCAAGACGTCGAAGAGGCGACATGAGAACCGGAGATGGACATGAGGGAGAAATACCCATATCGATTCACAGGTAAGGAATTGAAACCATAGTCAAGTTCTCTTTGAGATTTTTATGGGTTTCGCTCTCTTTGAGATTTTTATGCGCTCATTTTTCTGAAAGACTTAGATATAACGGGGTTTGAGTGATGAAATCGATTAGGACCATCTTAAGTCTCGGGGATGAGACTTCCTTTGAGATTTTTATGATGTAAAACCCCGAAACCTGAACAGGGACTAAATTACAAAAATTAATGAAGTCTGAGCTTAATTGCAAAATCTGTACTTATCCAGAGTTCAAAAAATTCAAATTAGGATTCCATCGTGTAGTGCTCGTCGAGATCTTTCCAACGAGTCCAAGAACGTCCAAATCCGATATCAGACGTGGAAGTTATGTCCATTTTACGATTGTAGGTCAGAAACTGGACCTGGATCCGAACCCGGATCCGTTTATCCGAACTCAGGTACAAAATAGGACTTGATAGGGCTAGGTCGACCAAAACCCTATTCCCCACCTCTCAGGCCACTGGAGCTCCGTCCCGGAGCTTGCCGGAGCCGCCCGAGGTTGCCAGAGTGCCCGATCGTGAAACCAAAGGCACCAACGCGAAGAGTGCGTCGCGGGGGACTCATTCCTCGCCTCCGCAAGGTACGATACCCCATCCTCTTGCTGCGGATTCCACGTGTTTTCATCAAACATGAATGCTCCAAACTCAATAGAGCTATAGGGTTTTCTTATCGTATCTTGGGGTGAGGGTTGGTGTTATTGAACATCCTCTACCATCTCAAACTATGAAAACCATGAGCTAATCTTGGTTGTGATGTGTCTAATAAGTTATGCCTAATTGCCATTTGAAGATGGTTATGGTAAGAATGCACCTGGACAGTGGTTGCCCAGATGCACACCTCTCTAACCTAAGAAGATACGAGTCCTAAGGGCTTCCTTCGTCTCCCAGTTCACTTAGTCCCACAGAACCTGAAAAGCTGAGTGTGCTGCTGTGGAAAATTGATGGTAAATTCTCTTCCAAGCTCTAATATGATTGGAACCTCAAGAATCTGTATAAGAACTAGGGGTTAGGCTGCTAATGACTGAGATGTCAGTAACCATAAACATCGTTCCCCTGTAAGTTCTTAATAATCATATCCTAATTGAGAAGTTCTTGAGTGCAAGATAATCTCAGAATGCAAATAATGTGCACATTTTTCTAAATCATTTGGGAATTTTGTGATGACGTATATATATGTTCATCTGTATGCCTTTACTCCAAATATCAGAAACCTCAAGTGCATGGGCAACTCCTTTATATCTGTTCATGCTATATGACGTCATCACTGGAAAATAGAATCCCTTTTGATTGGTAATGAAGCTAACTTACTGCACAGGAAGTCCCGCAACCACTCACTAAATTACACAAGATAAGCTACCAGTTACACAGACCAATTTGCCTATGCAATGTTGAGGATATAAATACCCGTAGGCTCTAAAATCTCTATATATCATGGGAGTGGTCCATGGATATTTTTTTAGGGAAATAACATCTCCTCTCATAATATGGGAAGCTTAATGGAACGTGTGAATTCAAGCTATACTTCTCACATACTTCTTGTTTGATGGATATAATGCAAATTGCAAGAGATAAAGACCCCGAAGTTATGGTCTTGATTGATGGTATTCTCACAAGAATCCTGTAGTTGTTTGGATATTTCAGCCGCAAGCAAGGCAGTAATATTTTCATACTGTACTGAGGTGAATCAGTAATTTTAATTTATGTTATCAATTATCAGGAGCCGAGAGATCGTTGAAGGGGGTGCTTGTCAACTAATTTGCATATTCGCTCTATCAAAAACAAATATTTTACTCTTGGATATGGAACTAATAACATTGCAACATTTCATCTTCATTACATGACCTGGAAAAGTTTCCACATGATATCTTTCTTGTTGTCAACCACTGGCTTGCCAACAACTTCACGATTCTCCCTTGCTTTCGTATTCAAATTTGCGATGTAGGCATCTAGATATTGAAATGCTTATTCACGGACTTATGTTCTTAAGTTTAACGACAAGTTAGTTGGTTCTGGATATTCAAAGACTATTGGTAAGATAATGCTTGTTGGATCTACGTATTGTCTCTCATGTTCTGTACTGTCAGCAATACTGAATCTATATGAACTCAATTTAGTTAAACTGGCGATCCTATATATCTTGACTGTATGATTCTGAACTCTCTAAATTATACTCGATCAAGATTTTTGAGTACTTTAGAGACCTCCTTATCCGATTAGGTAAATCTGTAAATCTCCCCTTCACATCTGAAATTGACCCCCCTCTTGGTGTCTATGGACATTATACTTGCTCTCAGATTAAATTATATCAAATGATGAGTGTAGAACTCAGATCAATATACAAGTTAGGTGATTACATATCAACATCTTTTCTATTTTCTAGCCGTGAACAACTCTTCGTAGTTGTTATAATCGATAAAGAGTAAAGATGAAAATGGTGAATGCCTATAATCATAAGACCATAACTTCTGAAAATTTCTAGCATGATGTTGATGGAAATCTGTGTTGTGTTCAGGGAAATTATTACCCATCGGGCGTGATTTCATGATGCTCATATAGATGGAGTAGATGCTTCAAGGGATTGGGCATGCACCCTTGGGGCCCCGGGTAGAAGCCTTGTTGACCGCGATCCCAACTGCTACTATAACTGCGATGGTTGGGGGACATGTTGCTTGGCACATCGAGGTGCTGATCTGACGGTGTTGGCCTCGGCACTTGCGTGCTTTAGCCCGGTGCTCGAGCGTGGGCCAAGTAGTCATGGTTGGTCGGCTAGTGTTTCGCTTGTCACTTAGAGTTAACACTCGTGTACAGGCCAATGTAGGCCACATTGGTCGGTATTCCGAGTGGGAGCGCTAAGAGGGGAGTTCCGGGAAATGTGGTTAATGAAGTTGGGAATGAGATGTGAATCTCCTGTGCATAAGGAGGACTTGGGCTAGTCGTGAAAATTCGTGGGTTGGAGTATATTTTGTGAATCAAAAGTACAATAGTGAAGTGGAGCTAAGTGGACGTGTTGGGAACTTAGTTAGGATGCATTGTACCCCACCGCATGCCTACGGAGGCACCCCAACCCTAAGGTATTCTTTTTGCCTTAGAGTCATAGTGTGAGGTCTCATCCAGACCAAGACCACAGACTATCCACGAAGCTTGGTTACTTATATCCATATCTAATAACCATAATAAAAATGTGATTCTTGTGAGATATGAGTACCTAGTTTCTTTCTCTTTTGCACACATTTAAATTATATCCTGCTTGTTGTTGTATAGTTTTATCTAATTCGTATTGGGCAACTTTGCTCATAACGTACCTACGTGTGGATCCGCAGGTCCTCAGCAGTGAGCAGTTTGGAGACATCAGTTTTAGTGCAGCTTCACTACACTTCTTGTATCACAGTTGGTAGTAGTTTTTACGGTTTTCTTTACTTGTAGTTTCTTTTTGAGAGACATGACATGTAATGTATAATTGTGGACATCTATATTTATGCTTACATGTAGTTTTTGTGGACATGGAAATGGATAATAGATTGTAATGGAATTGGTGTATGGAAATACGCGTGCTTGTGAACAGGTTGAATGCATTGAGAAAAAAATTTATTTCCTTTGCATGTTGCTTTTTCTCCTACTTTTGTGAATGTCAAATATTCGAATGTGGAATTATGTGTGTGGATTGGTTTGCCGAGTACCCGGATCCTAGGGCTGACACATACAGGTATTATGTTCTAGCTACAAGAAGCTTATTTGAGTCCATAGATGGGTTCTTTAGCTTGCACACCTTGCTTTCCTCAACCATGAAGCCCTGGGTTACTTCATGTGAATATCCTCAGAGAGGAATTTATAGAAGAATGCAATCTTGACTTACATCTTAAAGATGTCATAGTCAAGTTATGTAGCTATAGTTAGCAATATTCTGATGAATTCAAGCATGGTCACTGAAGATCAAGTCTCACTGCAAGCAATGTCTTCTCTTCAAATGTGTAGCTCATGGCTACGAGACGTGCTTTGAAGGTCTCTACCTTCTCATCAGGTTCCCTCTTTCTCTTGAAGATCCATTTACACCTTAACAAGTCTTACCCATATAGGTGGATCCTCGAGGATCCATATACAACACTTGTATATGAAGTCTACTTTAGACTTTATTGCTAAAATCCATCTTTCCATGTCATGATCCTCATAAGATTCGTAACAAGAAGTCCGATCATTGTCAGACTTAACTGACACATGGAATACATCCTCAAACTCATTTGAAGAGGTATTAGTGTTTCATCTTTAATTGTCCTTTTAGTTTTCGATTTCGGGAGCCTCATTATCATATCAAGATTAAATGAGTTCCTTTACTTCAATTTCATCTTGATTCTCAAGAGAGTCATCTTCTAAAAAACACATTCTCAGAGATGAGATCTTTTAGGAATCTCAAGGTCATAAAGTAGGTATCCAATACCATCCTTTAATTTCCTAATGAAGTAGCACTCTCTGGTGCTAGATTCCAGCTTACATGCATGGAACCTTATTAAGGATATATATTGTAGTCTCTACTACATATATACCTGGAAACTAAGAGGTAATTATGCAAAAATTCATCATTGATCAAATCATGTCACACAAGATCAATTGTATCTCCCTATAACTCTCTTGAGTTTAGGTGTATCAGGAGGAATGAGATAGGAATGATATTCCTTTCTCCATAAGGTATTCCTTGAATTCATCTAACAGGTACAAGCTGCCTAAGTTAGGTAAAATTCATTTCATCTTCCTTCAAACTTTGGTTCTAAACCAAAAAATGAAATCTTTGAACATTCCAAAGGTTTCTTAGGTGAAGAGAAGAAATCTCATATCATACATATCATTAATAGATATCACATATCCATAATGTTCATTATGATATAACATCAATATGTATGAGATCCTGAATACCTTGACATCTTACACCATTCCCAAAGAAGGGTGTATTGGACATTTTACTTTGAATACAATATTCACATGTATGTAAGATTTGAAATTTTTTTAGACATTCTAAAGTTTCATCTATTACTTGTCTATTGATCTCATCAATAGATATATGTCCAAAACTTGATGCCAGATCATTGTTAAATGATCTTCATCCTCCAATTGATCTTTAAAGGTTTAATTTTCAGTTTTATAAATCTTAATGAACCATTCATTAATTTTCTAATTTTGTGGAGTCCACTAGATGTTAGATTATTATCTGAAATATATATCCATAATAACTCTTTATGATAGTTCTATCTCAGAATTCATATTTATTTCCGACATTTAGAAACAAATAATGAGTGTATTCTAATATCTAGGTCATAGAGACATTCTCTAAGACTAAGGCTCTCCCACTAAAATTGAGAAGTATATAAATCCAATAGAGATTGTTGCAACAATTGCATCAATATCCATGTGGATGACTATAAACCTTAAGATCAAATTTTCCTATCTTAAAACATATGCAACCCATTGCAAGTGTTGTTAGAAGATTGAGATATAATCATTAGACTTTATCTTATTCAAATAAGAAGGTCAATTTCAATGATCAAATGTAGATATAGATTATTATGATGCACTATCTGAGTCCTTCTCTAAGGATTCTAGATAGACTTGATAGTCATACTATCAACACATCAGCTTATTGCAGTATAGCCATTCATCCAACTCTTTGGATGTCATATGGAAGTCATAGAAGTAAAGTCAACTCTTTTGACTTTCCTTCCCACATGGGTCAGACCCATGCTTCCACTGTGCTCCCTTCATCTATAGACAATCATTGCTCATGATAAAGGATCTCTTATGTTGAATTCAAAAGATTTTAATATAAGAGTATTTCAACATTTATTCATGCTTCATTCAATTCATACAATATGAATATTTTTGAAGCTTCATGAATGACTAGAGTAAAGATAGTAGACTGATGATACTCATCGTATCTGCATCCATTTAGACTCCAAATGACTTTGGTTCGGGTAGGTACTCAAACATTTTGAATACATCTTCTCTTTCAGAGCTATCATTCTGCGTGAT
The DNA here is from genome assembly GCA_037367405.1 of Ottelia alismoides. Taxonomy (NCBI): domain Eukaryota; kingdom Viridiplantae; phylum Streptophyta; class Magnoliopsida; order Alismatales; family Hydrocharitaceae; genus Ottelia; species Ottelia alismoides. The sequence continues at coordinate 446,709 of JAZKJV010010584.1, read as the reverse complement.
GCAGAGAACCATGTCACTCATGATTAAATGTCAAGAGCACATATGTATGCCAAAAACATCTTCTTAGATTTTATAAGGATTAATTGACAATTATGATATCATCGACATGTCACTTCCAAAGTACATTCAATGAGAGATCAAGACTATAGAGACATACAAATCCTATGATTGTAGACCTATTGTCTATTTAATTGTCATTCCTCGTTATTATGAGGAAACTTGCACATTGCAACCACATACATTATGTGTCCAACTGCAAGTACAATATCTTGATCATGAATCCAATTCATGATATTATATTGGTTATTATTGAGTATAGTACTGAGTGGATTTAATGAAGGATTATCTGAAATAAGAAATTTGCATGTGTGTATATATATTATATATACATATTTTACTTTGATTTAGAAGTTTTTATATCAAAGTTGTCTTACATTATCAACATTGAAAGTTCATTCCCTTAATCACTTTCAATGTAAGAGATATACTTACCATTATATCTTAAGCAAGATCTGGGATCTCCTTCCCTATCTTTATCACATCCCAATAATATGAGAACTTGCAACTCCGATAAAAAGAAGCGGGAACACATTCCGCCTTGCAAGTCCAACTTGCATCTCCTAATTCGGTCTTTAACGCCCAGGCCCACCACCCCTAAGGTAATGTGACCAGTCATTAATTGAACCAACCGTCAACAAGAATAGCACTCGCTATGCGTAAATACAATATCGCCCCAATGAGGACTCGACAATGGGGTCACTACGCATACAGCCTTACTCGTTCGAGAAGCAAAGATCCCGATCCAGATGCGCTTGCATACAGGAGCTGCCACTTCGGATAGTCGTCTCCTACATACAATCCCTGGCAACAGAACCCTTCGCCTTGACGGGAGACCATAGATGTCACTTATGTGATCCTCTATATCACGTTCAAATTATAATTAATTATTATTAATCATATTCACATAATTAATTCTTCTAAGGGAAATAACATCTCTATTAAAAATAGAGTGTTTAATTTTAATTGGATTCCAATCTAATAATATTAAATTAATGATCCAATTAATATCCAACAAACATTCTTTGTTATTACTTGAAATATGGTATTATCTCAAATAAGTATTATTTCGAATTTTAATAATTGAAAATACATCATGACTTCTTAAGCATATACCAACCCTACCCGTTGTCATGTCCAGTACCGATGAGAGTGGGGCAGATTGCACACGGTGCAACCTGCTACCCCAACGCTCCTCGACTAAACACCATATCCGCCTCGGGAAAGGATAATGTAAAATAGATCACTTTGTACTTGAGAGGATCATCGGTTTTTCAACCGAAATTATACCATATAATAATAATCAAAGTCATTTTGATTAGCATTATAATGAGATTTGCTAAATAAATCCCAAATCCTATTCAAGTAACATGTTTGTTGGAAAGTAGATAATGTAGATCATGAAATAACCAATTTGTGATTTAAATCACATCTAATCGATCATTGGTTGATGCAATGTCATTTAAGGGAACAATTATTGTTCTAATATTTCCCAAATATTATCCATAATTATTCCAGGAAATTAACCATTAATTTCACAAAATTCTTAAATGACAATCACAAGGTTCATGGTTGAGTATGTAATTTTCAGCAGTGACCATCACCAATTAAAATTAGCATGTCTCTTTCATTTTAAATCCAAATTAAGAAAAATCAATTTCCAATATTGATAATTTGATTGAAAACAAAAACCATGTGATTAACATGCATTTCCAATTATTTTAAAACAATAACTAACATCTTAATTACGTCTCTAACTGCCATCCCCGAAACAGTAGGCATATGGTCATTAAAACGATCATATCCTGAGCAAACAGTCATTAAAACGATCATATCTTACATAAGGTTCATTATGATATTCCTTTCTTAAATTACGCAAACTCAAATTCCACATTTTCCTTGTTTAATGGGGAACATAATCCAAGTGATAATTTCGTGTTTAAAAATTTTTAAACAGAGCAGTAAAAATCACAAAACAGGGCTGCGTGAACAAATGCGATAAAAACTTTCGTAAAACCTAATGAGACAAGTCATCCTAAACCACATTGAAGGATATGGAGAAAATACTCAAGCGCATCATGGAAGCGTTTTGATCGCATTGAATGCGATTGGGAGCGACTACTCGTACTAGTGGCTCGATGCAACGGAATTTAAAAAATTTAATATGATAAAACCACATAATACAAGAACCTTCTCGGGTCGTTTCATCTAAATCACAATTATGTATAAGGTTGAAATCTTGAAGCGTAGTTGTGATCGAGTCTCTAAACGAGGAGATCTCATGTCTCAAATCCAATCCGACGGAGGAGACGCTTGCGAGCGCGTTGATGAGACGCGTCCTTCTCGCAATCCATGTTGATGATCCAAGCGACGAACTTCCTGATCTCGTCATGCGAGATCCAACATCTTCTTCACGAGCGAGATGCACCGAAGGAGTTGGAGATCCACGAGTTGATGATCCGACAGCATAACGACGATGTTGCGTCGATGACAACTCTTACAATGGCTCCATGGTGGGCGACCATTATAAGAGAGAGAGAGAGAGAGGTTTGGCATGTGGAGAAGAGAGAGAGAGAGAGAGAGAGAGAGCATTCATTAATCATCTATTTCGAAGAGAAAGGGGTGCCTCTTCTTATATAGGATTCTGGGAGTCCAAGGATCTCAATCCATGGAAAACACACAATCAATGGTTGAGATTGATTTGTGTTCCTTTTAATGATTGAGATGTTTTGTAAAAAACACAACAACAAATGATTTAATTTAAATTAATATATATCGATAAATCAATATATTTAAATTCAATTCAAATCAATTAATTATCCTTGGAGATAATGAGGAGATAAACCATATCCCTTAAAAAGGAGGGGAAGATACCAACATCTCATGAGATCTCATTATCTCATGAGATACATTATCTCATGATATCTCCACGATTTACAACAACAATTGTTATCAATTATTTCACCAAAATAATTCATAATTATCTTGTGAAATATTGCAATCGTGCCATTGGAAAAATGTGATTCATATTCACATCCCAAAACAAAACGTAAATTTAATCATCCAATGTGAATCCAATTCACATCAATAATTAATCAACAAATATAGATCACAATATGGTCTCTCTAATATATTATAAATGACATTTATAATATATATGATTAATATGGATAGTGTTATCTACATTATTCATATCCATGATAATTAAATCGTATTTAATCATCTTGGATCTCTTTTCTCGTGTGTCGAAATAACATGAATCACATACATATTATTCACATCTTTGATAATTAAATCACATTTAATTATCTTAGATAACTCTCCTTATAATATGAATCGAATTCATATTATCCATGATAATTAAATCAAATTTAATTATCAATTTTCTCGATGCTTGGATACATATATCAACAATGAAATTATCCATGAACTCTTTCAAGGATGATGCGCTTTCTCCGCATATATTTGGAGATAAGGACAGGGCGATTGTATTGTTTCATGTATAGTGACTTGGATATTGAGATCAAATCTCAAATCTATATCTTGTGGACCTCCAATAGATGCTTGATTAAATCAAGACCGTAGATCTAATCTTCTCATTGTATCTGAATCACATTCAGATCAATGTCCAACAATTGGACCAAGATCAGATCACTTCTCTACTGAGAGGAGTCACTAAAATCCAGACCCGTTTCATCATTCCCTAGGAATGGAAGCGTCATGGTTACACAATCGTTTATGATCACATCACCCTTAGGTATTCCCAATATTTGTACATCCTGAATACTAGAAGACCCAGAATAAACCTGAAGTATTAGATCAACTTTATACTGTCTACTTCAGGGTTTTATCAGCAAGTTTCTCATTTGATCATTGAGAGTCGGTATTGATCATATACTTTCCAAAAGCATATATCATACCCAGGTGTTGATCATATACTTTCCAAAAGTATATATCAAACCTACAAATTCAGTCAAGCTTCCAAAGCGAGACGACCGTGCACAGAATTTGATTCTTCCCAATATCTCATGAGTGAGCTCATATCTTCCGGTTCAGTAATGAACCTATATGATCCCTTTGAGAGATCGTATTACTCATATGCCCTTGCATGCACACCAGCGCGCCGGTGTATAGACCTTGATTAGGTCATCAACCTATTGGTCTGCCAAATGTACATACTCAACATATAGTAACACATATGTCTCCAGTCAGAGGATGCGTGCCTATATCGTGACAACATACGACATAGGACTTTGATTATCTCGATCTCGTTAAGTCAACTCTTTGACCTAACTAATCTGACACCTCTGAATCTCTATTCCTATGCAGAGGACCTACATCAAGAGGTCGATCAGATATCAACCTTTAGAGATAAGGATTGCCATATCCTACTCAGGATGGAGATTACATCTTAACAATCATTTGATGGTGCTTGATGAGTCCTCAATCTAACTCTTTAGATGTTCATCCAAGCACCAGCCTCTATGATTCAATAATTAAATCAATAGCTGTATGGTCATTGAGATAGCCATGTTACATAACCTAATTGTACTAAGGGACCTATTATGCAAATTAGTTATTCTTCATTTCAGATCAAAAAATGATATTCGCAATAACATTTATCGCATAATGGCTCGTCGTGGGCTCGCATGTCCAACAATCTCCCACTAGCCCAAAGAGCCATTAATGGGCTAATCTTTAAACCAGCACTCATGTGACAATCATAGGCTATTTATAAAATAGCTAGGTAAGCTGATCAGTCCCAAATGACTATGCCAAGTCCTTTTACGACACTTGCATATCTCCTAGTAACAGTGCTCGCATCCAATGCGAATGTTGCATCTTATGCAACCAATACTCAATCTTGATAAAGCAATTATAGTGTCCTTGTCACTATTGCTCAATAATTATTATAACCAATATTTCCATAATCCTTATCAGAATACCCTTATTCCCGGAGATCTCTATCTCCAAAGATATCCAAAGTTTAGACCTTTTAGATCACTATCTATAAAGTCTTAATTTCTTGAAGATAAGACATAGAGATCACTATCGTGAAAGTCTTGTCATCTTTGAAGATTTTGTTATTAATGCAATCAAGTGTTTTATCATCATAGTAGGATTAGCAACACTTTACTACTCCCACTGCATGGCAGATACTTGGCTTTTGTACACATCAAGCATACACTCAGCTTCTCGTAACCGATGCACGAGTGCAAGCAGTTCTAGCAATCACTTCCTCAACTCCTTGAGGTGCTATCCCTTCAGATAGGTCAGTACCATATCTAAAGGGAAGTAAACCTTTCTTCAAATTTTTCAGAAAATGGAACATGTCCAAGGTGTACTACAAATGTGATAGTCCTAATAGCCTCTTCTCTTTTCTTCTGAACAACATCAGAACTAAGATCTAAGAGGTATCCTTGAGATCATATCTCAAGATATGGAACAACCAGATTATAAAACACTTATTATTATCCTTATATCATTCCAAATGATTACGATATCATCTACATTTAGCACGATGAACACAAAGGCACTCCCACTAAGCTACATATGATTCATCAAGATTCTATTTGAAATCATAACATTTATAATTTCATCAAATCTTATGTTCCAACAACAAGAAGTTTATTTGAGTCCATAGATGGATTTCTTTAGCTTGCACATCTTGCTTTCCTCAACCATGAAGTCATGGGGCTACTTCATGTGAATATCTTCAGAGAGGAATGCAATCTTGACTTCCATCTTGAAGATGTCAAATCCAAGTTGTGTAGCTACAATGAGAAATAATTCGATGGGTTTAAGCATGGTTACTGAAGATCAAGTCTCATTGTAAGCAATGGCTTCCCTTCTGGTGTGTAGATCATGGCTGCAAACCGTGCTTTGAAGGTCTCTACCTTCTCATCAGATTCCATCTTTCTCTCGAAGATCCATTTACACCTTAACAGGTCTTACCCTTATAGGTGGATCCTCGAGGGTCCATATACAACACTTGTATATGAAGTCTACTTTAAACTTTATTGCTAAAATCCATCTTTTCATGTCATGATCCTCAGGAGCTTCATCATATGAAGTCCGATCATTGTTAGACTTAACTGACACTTGGAATACTCAAACTCATTTGAAGAGGTATTAGTGTTTCATCTTTAATTGTCCTTTTGGTTTCCGATTTCAGGAGCCTCATTATCATCTCAAGATTCAATGAGTTCCTTTACTTCATTTTTATCTTGATTCTCAAGAGTCTCAATCCTCTAAGAATAACATTCTCAGAGATGAGATCTTTTAAGAATCTGAAGGTCATAAAGTTGGTATCCAATATCATACTTTATTTTCCCAATGAAGTAGCACAATCTAGTGCTCAATTCCAGCTTACTTGCATGGAATCTTATTAAGGATATATAATGTAGTCTCTACTACATACATACCTTGAAACTAAGAAGTAATTATGCTAAAATTCATCATTGATCAAATCATGTCATACATGATCCAATTTTATCTCCCTACAATTCTATTGAGTTCAAGTTTATCAGGAGGAGTGAGATAGAAATGATATTCATATCTCCATAAGGTATTCTTTGAATTTTATCTAACAGGTACAAGCTACCTAGGTTAGATCAAATTCATTTCATCTTTCTTCAAACTCTGGTTCTAAACCAAAATTGTGAAATCTTTGAACATTTCAAAGGTTTCTTAGGTGAAGATAAGAAATCTCATATCATACATAGTCATCAATAGATATCACATATCCATAATGTTTATTATGATATAGATGATCCACATACATCAATATGTATGAGATCTTGAATACCTCGACATCTTACACCATTCCCAGAGAAGGGTGTATTGGACTTTTTTTAATATTATATTCACAAGTATGTAAGATTTGAAATTTTAGACATTCTAAAGTTTCATATCTTACTAGTCCATTGATCGCATCAACAGACATATGTCCAAAACTTGATGTCAGATCACTGTCAAATGATCTTGATCATCCTATTGATCTTTTAAAGGTTTAATTTTCAGTTTTAGAAATCTTAATGAACCATTCATTAATTTTCTAAGTTTGTGGAGTCCACTAGATGTTAGATTACTATCCAAAATATATCCATCATAACTCTTTATGATAATTCTATCTCAGAATTCATGTTTATTTCCGACATTTAGAAACAAATAATGAGTGTATTCTAATATCTAGGTCACAGAGACATTCTCTAAGACTAAGGTTCTCCCACTGAAATTTTGGAAGTCTATTAATCCAACAGAGATTGTTGCAACAATTGCATCAATATCCATGTGGATAACTATAAACCTCAAGATCAAATTTTCCAGACTTCTAAAACATATGCAACCCATTGCAAGTGTTGTTAGAAGATTGAGATAAAATTATAAGACTTTATCTTATTCAATAAGCAAGTCAATATCAATGATTTATGTATATTATTCTGATGCTCTATCCGAGTCCTTCTCTAAGGATTCTAGACAGACTTTATAGTCATACTATCAACACACCAACTTATTGCAGTATTGGCATTCATCCAACTATCTGGATGCCATATGGAAGTCACAAAAGTAGGTCAACTCTTTGACTTTCCTTCTTACTCGGGTCCGACCCATGCTTCCACTGCACTCCTTCATCTATAAACAACCATTGCTTAAGATAAAGGATCTCTTACGTTGAATTCAAAATGATTTCAAAATTTAGAGATATAAACATTTATATATGCTTCATTTAATTCATACAATATGATTATTATAAAGCTTCATGAATGACTTGAGTATAGACACTAGAATGATGACATTCATCATTTCTACATCCATTTAACTCAAAAACTTTGGTTCAGGTAGGTATTCAAACATTTTGAATACATCATCTCTTATAGAGCTACCATTCTGTATGATGCAGTGAACCATGTCATTCATGATAAATGTCAAGAGCACATATGTATGCTAGAATATCTTCTTAGATTTTATAAGGATTATTCGACAATTACGATCACCATCGACATGTCACTTCCAAAGTACACTCGATGAAAGATCAAGACTACAGAGACATACGAATCCTAAGGTGATGTCTTATTGTCTTATTTAATTGTCATTCCTCATTATGTTGAGGAAACTTGCACAATGCAACCACATGCATTATGTGTCCAATTGCAAGTATAATATCTGGATCATGAGTCTGATCCATGATATTTTACTGGTTATTATTGAGTATAACATTGAGTGGGTTTTATGAAGGATTATCTGAAATAAGAAATTTGCATAAGTGTATATATATATATATACATATTTTACTTTAATTTAGGATTTTTTATATCGAAGATGTCTTGCCTTGTCAACACTGAAAGTTCATGTCCTTAATCACTTTCAATGTAAGAGATATACTTACCATTATATCTCAAGCAAGATATGGGATCTCCTTCCTTATCTTTGTCGCATCCCAATAGTATGAGAACTTGTGACTCCGATAAAAAAGAAGCGGGAACACATTCCACCTTGCAAGTCCAACTTGCATCTCCCAATTCGGTCTTTAACACTCGAGCCCACCACCCCTAAGGCGATGTTGATCCATTGTTAATTGAACCAACCGTCAACATGCTTAATACTCGTTATACGCAATCCAATATCATCCCAATAATACGAGGACTCGATATTAGGGTTACTACGTATACAACCTTACTCTTTCGAGAAGCGAAGAGCCCGATACAAATGTATTATATGCAGGAGTTGTCACTTCGGATACGCATCTCCTACATACAATATCTAGCGACGGAACCCTTTGCCTTGACGGGAGACCATGGATGTCACTTATGTGATCCTCCATATCATATTCAAATTCTAATTAATCATTATGAATCATATTCATTATGATTAATTCTTCCAAGGGAAATAAAACACATATTTAGAAATAGAGTGTCTTAATTTTAATTGGATTCTAATTAATCTAATCGTATTAAATTAATGATCCAATTAATATCCAACAAACATTCTTAGTTGTTACTTGAATTATGGTATTATCTCAAATACATATTATTTCGAATTTTAATATTTAGAACTACATCATAATTTCTTAAGCAGTATACCAACCCTATCCTCTATCATGGCCAGTACTTACGGGAGTGGGACAGACCGCACATGGTGCAACTTGCTACCCGAACTCTCCCCGACTAGACACCATATCCGCCTCGGGAAAGGATAATGCAAAATAGATCACCTTGTACTTGAGATGATCATAGGTTTTTCAATCGAAATTATACAATATAATATTCATCAAAACCATTTCGATAATATTACAAGGAGATTTGCTAAACAAATCCCCAATCCTATTCAAACAACAAGGTTTTGCATGTAAAAGTTGTCCTACAACTATTGTAGGATAAACTAGGGTTTTTCATGAAAATAATGTTTGTTGGTGATTTCATATTAACCAATTGTGATCAAGATCAACTATCTTATCATTTTGATTAATGCAATGTCATTCAAGGAAATAATTATCATCTTTAAATATTTCACAAATATTTATCAATAATCATTTCAGAAAATTAACAATTAATTTCCATTAATTTATTTGAATGACAATCACAAGGTTCATGATTAAGTTTGTTAATTTCTAATAGTGACCCCTACTCACTAAAATCAACATAACTCGATCAATTTAAATCCAATTAATGCATTATTTTGTTCACCAATTTGATTTAAAATAGAACCCAAGTGATAATTATGCATTTCCAGGTGTTTAGGATACATAATTAACTCTTTAATTAAGTCACTAACCATAATTACTCACTAGCCATCATTCCCGAAACAGTAGATATATATGGTTATTAAAAAAATCATAACTTGAGTTATCGAATTCCAAATCACATAAAATCAAATCCTACTACTTCCTTAATTAATGGCAAACATTATACAATCTAAATTTCGTGTTTAAAAATTTTAAACAGGGCCGAAATTTTATCACAAGACAAGGCTGTGAAAATTGAAATGCTAAAATCTTCATGAACCCAAACGAGCCCAAATCTTCGTAGGTTCATATATCTCATCCATTCCCTTCGATAATCTGGCTCTGATACCACTTGAAGGATATGGGAAAAATCCTCAAGCGCATCACAAAAGTGTGATGATCGCATCGAATACGATCGGGAGCGACTAGTCGTACTAGTTGCTCGATGCAGCGGAATTTAAAAAATTTAATATGATGAAACCACATGATCCAAGAACCTTTCTCGGATCGTTTCATCTAAACCACAATTAGGTATAAGATTTATCTCTTGAAGCGTGGTTGTGATCGAGTCTCTGAACGAAGAGACCTTCTGTCTCAAGTCTGATCCGACGGAGGAGACGCTTGCGAGCGCGTTGATGAGACACGTCATTCTCGCAATCCATGTTGATGATCCAAGCAACGAATCTCTTGATCTCGTCATACAAGATCCAACATCTTCTTCACGAGTGAGATGCACAGAAGGAGATGGAGATCCATAAGTTGATGATCCGGCAGTATAACGACGATGTTACGTCGATGACGACTCTCACAATGGCTCCATGGTAGACAGCCATTATAAGAGAGAGAGAGAGAGAGAGAGAGGCTTGGCGTGTGGAGAAGAGAGAGAGGCATTCATTAATCATCTATTTCGAAGAGCAAGGGGTGCCTCTTCTTATATAAGATTCTGGGAGTCCATGTATCCCAATCCATGGAAAACACACAATCAATAGTTGAAATTGATTTGTGTTTCTTTCAATAGTTGAGATGTTGTTGTAAAAAAATACAACAACAAATGATTTAATTTAAATTAATATATATCGATAAATCAATATATTTAAATTCAAATCAAATCAATTAGTTATCCTTCGAGATAATGAGGAGATAAACCATATCCCCTAAGAAGGAGGGACGGATACCAACATCTCATGAGATCTCATTATCTCATGAGATACATTATCTCATGATATCTTCAGGATTTACAACAATAATTGTTGTAAATTATTTCACAAAAATAATTCATAATTATCTTGTGAAATATTGCAATCATACCATTGGAAAAATATGAATCATATTCACATCCCAAAACGAAACGTAAATTTAATCATCAAATGTGAATCCAATTCACATCAATAATTAATCAACAAATATAGATCACAATATGGTCTCTCTAATATATTATAAATCACATTTATAATATATATGATTTATATCGATAGTGGTATCCACATTATTCATATCCATGATAATTATCGTATTTAATCATCTTGGATCTCTTTTCTCATATGCCGAAATAACATGAATCACATTCATATTATTCACATGTTTGATAATTAAATCGCATCTAATTATCTTAGATAACTCTCCTTATAATATGAATCAAATTCATATTATCCATGATAATTAAATCACATTTAATTATCAATTTTCTCGATGCTTGGATACATATATCAACAATGAATTTATCCATGAACTCTTTCAAGGATAATGCGCTTTCTCCGCGGATACTTGGATATAAGGACAGAGCGATTGTATTTTTCCACGTATAATGACTTGGATATTGAGAAAATCCAGATCTTGCGGACCTCCCATAGATGCTTGATTAAATCAATACCGTAGATCTAATCTTCTCATTGTAACTGAATCACATTCAGATCAATGTCCAACAATTGGGCCAAGATCATATCACTTCTCTACTGAGAGGAGTCACTAAAATCCAGACTCGCTTCATCACTCCCTAGGAATGGAAGCGTCAGGGTTATACAATCATTTATGATCACATCACCCTCAGGTATCCCCATACATGTACATCCTGCATACTCGAAGACCTAGAATAAACCCGAAGTATTAGATCAACTTTATACTGTCTACTTCAGGGTTTTATCAGCAAGTTTCTCATTTGATCATTGGGAGTCAGTATTAATCATATACTTTCCAAAAGTATATATCATACCCAGGTGTTGATCATATACTTTCCAAAAGTATATATCAAACCTACAAATTCAGTCAAGCTTCCAAAGCGAGACGACCATGCACGGAATTTGATTCTTCCCAATATCTCATGAGTGAGCTCATGTCTTCCAGTTCAGTAATGAACCTGTATGATCCCTTTGAGAGATCGTATTACTCATATGCCCTTGCATGCACACCAACGCGTCAGTGTATAGACCTTGGCTAGGTCATCGTCCTATTGGTCTGCCAAATGTACATACTCAGGCATATAGTAACACATATGTCGCTGGTCAGAGGATGCGTGCCTATATCGTGACAGCATACGACGTGGGACTTTGCTTATCTCGATCTCGTTAAGTCAACTCTTTGACCTAACTAATCTGATACCTCTGAATCTCTATTCCTATGCAGAGGACCTGCATCAAGAGATCGGTCAGATATCAGCCTTTAAAGATAAGGATTGCCATCTCCTACTCAGACTGGAGATCACATCTTAAGAATCATTTGATGGTGCTTGATGAGTCCTCAATCTAACTCTTTAGATATTCATCCAAGCACCAGCCTCTATGATTCAATAATTGAATCAACAGCTGTATGATCATTAAGATAGCCATGGTACATAACCCTAATTGTACTAAGGGACCTATTATGCAAATTAGTTATTCCTCATTTCAGATCAGAGAATGATATTCATAATAACATTTATCGCATAATGGCTCGTCGTGGGCTCGCATGTCCAACAATTAAACAGAGCAGAAAAAATCACAAAACAGGGCTGCGTGAACAAATCGATAATAACTTTCGCAAAGCCTAATGATCCCTTGTCATCCTAGGTTCATGGATCATATCCAAGATCTCTGACCTAGTGCTCTGATACCACTTGAAGGATACGGAAGGATCCTTAAGCACATCACGGAAGTGTGGAGATCGTATCATATATGATCAAGAGCGACTAGTCATACTAGTTTCTCGATGCAGTGGAATTCAAAATTTTTTTTAAACGACGAAACCACATGATCCATAAATCATTTATGAATCATTTCCTCTAACCACATAGTAGATATAGGAATACCTATTGTAGAGTGGTTGCGATCGAGCTTCTAAGAGAAGAAGCCTCCTGTCTCAAGTCCGACCTTCGGAGTAGGCGCTTGCGAGCACGAGGACGAGTCGCGGGGATCTCGCAATCCAAGTAGTTGTTCAAGTAAGGGAATTCCTAATCTCATCACACGAGATCGTATGTCTTCTTCATGAGCGAGATGCACCAAAGAAGATGGAGTACCGAGAGTCGTCAAAGAGACAACACAAGCAAGACGACGATGACGGCCTTCTTCCTTCTAGGGTTAGGGTGGACGGCCACCCAAAGAGAAAGGAGGAAGAGGGCACGTGAGAATGAGAGAGAGAAAGGAGAGAGCTGTTGCACAACTTGTTGTAACTTTGAAAAACATAGGGTGCCTCTTCTTATATAGTATTTTGGGGATCCATGGACTATACAGAATCAATGGATGAGATTGATTTGTGTTTCTTTCAATGGTCAAGATTTTATTGTAAAGACACAACAATAATTAATTTAATTTAGATTAAATATATATTGATAAATCAATATAATTTAATTCCATAAATTAAACCAATTAATCATGGAGATAATGCAAAGGAGACTTCCTCTCTAAGAAATAGAGTGGGCGACCACCCTTTCCTTGTTGGAATTGGTGGTCATCACCCCCATAATCAAGGGGAGTGGAAATTACATGTAATCTCCATTATCCCTTAATTATCTCCATATTTTGTAACATCAATTATTGCAAATTATTCACTAAAAATAATTCATAATCATTTTGTGAATATTGTAATCTTGCCATTGGAAATTTGTGAATCAAATTCAAAATCCAAAATAAAAGGTGGTTTATATTTTCAATTAATTATCCAATGTGAATCCAATTCACATCAATAATTAACCAACAAATATAAATCGTAGCAAACTCTATTTAATATGTTATAAATCATATTTATAACATATTATAAATAATATGGATACTCTTATCCATATTACACTTATCCACAATAATAAAATGACATTTAATTATATTGAATAACCATTCTCATTCTCCAATATAATGTGAATCAAGTTCATATTATTCATGATAATTAAATCACATTTAATTATCTATTTCTCTATGCTTTTAACAATGGAATTATTCAGGAACTCTTTCAAGAATAATGCATATTCTCTGTAGGTACTTGGAGATAAGGACATGGCGATTATATTGTTCCACGTATAGTGACTTGGATATTGAGATCATATCTCAAATCCAGATCTTGCGAACCTCCCATAGATGTTTTATTAAATCAACTCCATAAACCTAATCTTCTCATTGCATCTGAATTTCATTCAGATCAATGTCCAACACTTGAACTAAGATCAAGTTACTTCTCTACTGAGAGGAGTCACTAAAATCCAAACCTGTTTCATCACTCCCTCCGAATGGAAGCGTCATGGTTATACAATCATTTATGATCACATCACCCTTAGGTATTCCCAATACCTATACATCATGCATACTAGAAGACCTTCGAATAAACTCGAAGTTATAGATCTCTTTTAGACTGTCAACTTCAGGGTTTTATCATTAAGGTTCTCATTTGATCATTGGGATTTGGTATTGACATATGCTTTCCAAAAGCATATATCATACCTATAAATTCTGTCAAGCTTCATGAGCGAGACGACAATGCATGGAACTTATCGATCCCAATATCTCATGAGTGAGCTCATGTCTTTCGGTTCAGAAATGAACCTGTATGATCCCTTTGAGAGATTGTATTACTCATATGCCCTTATATGTACACCAGCTCTCCGGTATATTAACCTTGGTTAAGTCATCAACCTATTGGTCTACCAAATGTACATACTCAGACATGTAGTAACACATTTGTCTCCTGTCATACGACGTGTGCCTATATCACGATAGCATACGATGTATGACTTTGGTTATCTCTATCTCGTTAAGTCAACTCTTTGACCTAACTTATGTAACACCTCCGAATCTCTATTTCTATGAAGAGGACTTGCATCAAGAGGTCGGTTAAATATCAGCCTTCAGAGAAAGGATGGCCATCTCCTTCTCAGGCTAGAGATCATCTCTTAATAATCAATTGATGGTGCTCGATGAGTCCTCAATCTAACTCTTTAGATATTCATCCAAGCACCAACCTCTATGATTCAATTGAATCAACAGTTGTATGATCATCAAGATGGCCATGGTACATAACCCTAATTGTACTAAGGGAGCTATTGTGTAAATTAGTTATTCTTCATTTCAGATCAGGGAATGATATTTGCAATAACATTTATTGCATAATGGCTCGCCGTGGGCTAGCATGTCCAACACTTCTTTCAAAGAATAAGCGGTTGAATGTCAAAGGATACAACATTGATCATCCAATTCCGACATTGACTATCCTCGATGTACCACTGTTCATATGAATTATTAGTGATCCCAAGAATTTTTTTAACCATCGATGTATCCTTCCCTACCACGTGAAGCTAAGGCAACCTCCATTGTTGTGGACAACTTTAGATAATTGGTTTTCATCAACTTCACAGTTGTGACATGGGCCGGAATATTATCCATCTTAATGGTTATCATATCCGTAGTATTTTCTAAATCCATGAAATTTCAGAACAAATCTTCTCAAAATATCAAGAGTCAACACACAATCAAGGAACGAAACGCCCATGAGCAGCAACACACAACATGCAGACCAAGAGCAGGACAAGCTCAATCACACCATGGGCAGGAAGAAAAAAACTCACAAGTAGACCAAGGGTTGGAGGTTGGCTGGCCAGGGGCCCGAGGTCGGCAATCTAAGGGATGGAAGGAGGCACACATGGGGTCAACAAGCCAAGGGCTTGGTAGGGAAACAATCCTATGGCAGCATGCCCGAAGTAGGAGGTGTCCAGACACGTAGGGGAGTCCACGCTACACAAGGGAATGTCGCACAGGAGAATACTGTGCGAATGGGGTGCACCATGTGCAGGCGTTGGAGGTGTTCCATGCGCAGGCTGGCGGCACAGACAGGAGGTGCACCACACGCAAGCGCTAGAGGCTACGATGGCGGGCGGTGCATGATGGCATAGAGGCTAGACTAGGGCTTACATGTATAACGAAAAAATTCAGAAGATAAATGACAAAAAACAAGCCTCAATTAGGCTTTGATATCATGTTGAGAACAAAGATTAGGGAATAAGAAGATCAACACCGGGATTTACATGGAAAACCCTACAATGAGGGAAAAACCACTGGGGCACACATAAACCCTAATCTCCCTCACTAGAGATTAGAGATTCTCTCTTCACTAAGTTAACTAGAAATGAGGAGGGACGAGTACATTTTATAAGATGGTGGGTAAACGGTCCCTCATCCAAAGACTCGTTTACCCATTTAAGCAATACAACTCAACATAACCAACTACACTGACATAACCTTTTACATGTATTGGATTTTAAATATAATTAATCTATAATCATGTTATAGAGAAACTAATCCAAATAATATATATATATATGTGGGGGTATGCATGTATGATATGTATGTATTGCATTTTGATTTGTTATATATATATATGTATGTATGTATGTATGTATGTATGTATGTATGTATGTATGTATGCATGCATGCATGCATGTATGCATGTATGATATGTATGTATTGCATTTTGATTTGTTACAGGGAGGAATTTTGTTTGGACCCTCAGCTTTAGGTCATAACAAGCAATTCCTCGAGATAGTATACATGCCTTGGAGATGTCGATGCTAGAGACAACGACTAACATCAATCTCCTTTTCTTCATCATCCTTTGTTGATCTTGATCTTAATCTCAACTCCATTCGTCGTAGTGGATGGCATGACTTCTCCATCAAAAAAACATGGATCTCCTTCCCCTTCTTATGCAACATTAGGGTGGCCTTCATCCCACAACAGACAATGCCAAGTGTAGAGGAGTCCATGTATGCACCATTAAACGTGTTGTTCATAGGAGTGGCCTCCTCCATCATTGTGTTATCTGTGTTGGCAGGGCAGAAGTTGTTGACGACAAGCATAGAGGAAATGGCTATGGTGATAGTTTCATTCAACGATATGGTGGCGTGGTTGTTGTTAACGTTGGTGGGGGAGTTGTCCTGGCATGAGCAGGGGTTGATCTTGATAGCGATGTGGTGACAATCTTTTGATAGACCCCTCTATCTACAGGGGAGCAATCACTTGATCGTACGAGATGGGGCATTAACATAAAGGGGATGTTGTGCCTCGAGTCCCAAGCTTCAAGGAGGAGGTGACATGCATATTTATGGGGGATGACACAAAAGCATAGAGGGGACAGTCAAAATAGCCCCCTCTTTTATGCCTTAAGCTCCAAAGTCCATGCAACATGTGAGTCTGACTAGAGGGGACGATCGATAATCATTGGCCCCTCTACTTAGCCATTTGATGGTAGGGGACCAGAATCATCCCCTAGTGTAACTCAAGCCTCGAAATCCAACCATGGAGTGAGTTTGTTCTAAAGGGGTGATCGATCAGCCTCCCCTCTGTTGTAGGGGTAGTCACTTGGTCGTAGGAGATGAGGTATAGAAAAGTAAAGGGGTAGTCAAAATCATCACCTCTATGTGCCTCAATCCTGAAAATCTAACTAGATGAGGGCTCGATCTTATCGGTGGTCACTTGATCATTCCCTTGACTACATGGAAGGTGATCACCACATCACGGGGGACAAGATAAAAGCATATAGGGATATGATGAAAATTGTTCCCTTTGTGAGCCATTTGTGTGCCTCAAGCCATGTGTTGAAAACAGAATGATCAATGCATGTTTAAACAGTAATTCAATAGATCCAAATGAATTAATAGAGAAATATTAATAATTAATATCATGATAATCACATATTTCCCATCCATTATCCAATTACACAATGCACACAGAAGCCAATTAATAAAACAGATATATAAATTAGGATACGATCCAAGAAATGTAAAGCAATAAATAATTTGCGGCAAACAATATGAAAGAAAGATTAGAATAGAAATCACTGAAGAATCCATGAAATGGACTGTCCTTAGAGAGTATATCGTCCCTACAATACCAGTGCGTAGGGTATTGGCGATCCGCTCCTAGGATACGATGGTCCATGGTCTTCGTCCGCACGCACCGACCAGACCATCCTCAAAAGCACCTCTGAGAACTTGCAGCCGAGAAGATCAGGTCGCAAATGCAATGGGAAGAGAGCAAAAGCGGCGGTATGAGAGTTTTTTTCTTGCGAGTGAAGAAAAAACAATGTCGGGAGAGAGGTATAAAAATGAGCTCGTGTGCCCTAGCCCGCGGTACATTTTGATTTTAAAAAAACGCCCGTCAACGGGCGTGTCCCTTTGGATTCTGAAACCACGGCTAAAACGAGTCATTTGGATCGAGTCAGATTCCCAATGCAATCGAATCCAAATTAATATGTCTGATTAAATTAATCAACCAGTCAAATAAAATCTGCAACAAAAGTATCGAGATCCGAGATCCGAATTTACTCTCCCAAGCCCAAACCCGAGCCAATGCTGGAGTCGGAGCGGAGCGCACGCACGTGTGTGGCCCTCCATTCCTCCTCTCTACTATTGCTACAAGAGCTTGGGGTGTAAACTCCTATATAAGCCCAACAAAAGTTTAGAGATACTAGGCATGGTACTAAACTTCCATCCAAGCTTGATCATTATTTTAAATTTGAGAATTCCCAACTTTTCCTCCAAATCATTTGATTTTCCAATTAAAAACCAAATTAACTCCACTTATAACTACATAGACTTTCCAATTAAAAGTCTAATTACAATTCTAGTACAACAGTCCCTCAAGAATTCACCAGATTGAAAAAGATATTCAAAAAGAGTTAAAAAAGGACATCTTTCGGTTGTTATACTTTGCTTTCAATAAAGGTACCTTCCGGTTTGAACCTCTACCTGAGTTTACTACTTTCACTTTAATAGGAATGAAGTGAATACGTCTTGAACTTAAGACCTTTGTGTTAAAGTATACGATAGAAACATAAAGTATTGTTCTTGGTACAATCTTCAGGGTTGGTGCTCTTAAAGGTCATGTATCCTTATCCTATTTCATGAGTGTATTCGGGAAAAACTTTCTTCCTTTAATTGCGGCCCACAGTAATACTTACATAGGTGGCATTCTCCAAGGATGCATTGCTAACATCATGCCCTCATGCTTGAACTCATTCAGAGCATATGCTCTTCCTAATCTAGCAGCTTAAATGGCACTCATGCTTTCAGGGATAAGACACTCATGCATCAGCATTAAACTAAGAGTGCCAACCAGTTCTCTAGATAGCTTGTTATTACCACATTGAACCTACTTTGTGGGATCTCCACTCAAATAGGTTGGGTTGCTACTGTATAGGAACTTCCAATGAGTCAGTCCCATCCCAAGCCTAGACTTTAGGACTAAAGATCTATGAAGTTCCTTGGTCAATGGATCCGTCATGTTGTCTTTGGATCCAACAAAATCTACAGCCAACACTCCTCGAGAAACCAAATCCCTTAACGTCTTAAGCCTGATTTGTATGTGTCTTATTGTTTTCTGATTGAACGTTGAACTCTTGATCTTGGCAATTGTGGTCATGTTATCACAATGTATCAAGATCGTAGGAACTGGCTGACTTATCATGGGAATTTCAGACGGAAGTTCCCTTATCCATTCAGCATCAATTCCAGTGGTGTCCAAAGCACATAGCTCGGTCTCAAAGATAGATTGAGCTAGAATGATCTGCTTTACAGACCTCCAGGAGACTGCATTGCCTCCAAGGGTAAAGACATACCCAGTAACACCATTACTCCCAGACTTCTCTATTTTCCCGATCCAGCTTGCATCATTATATCCTTCTAGTACAGATGGATGTCTAACATAATATAAACTAAGGGAAATAGTTCTCTTCAAGTACTTCAGTACTCGATCCAGAGCCTCCTAGTGAATACGGTCAGGACGGCTAGTGTATCTACTCAGCTTTGCAACCGAGAATGAAATATCATGTCTCGTGCAATTTGTAAGATACATTAAACTTCTTATCACTTGTGAATACCTTAGCTGAGCTACAGGTACTCTACTTTTATTCTTAAATAACATTTTGGATGAATGAAAAGAAGTGCTTACAGCTTTGTAGTCTTGATATCCAAATTTCTCAAGTACCTTCTCAACGTAATGAGATTGAGAAACGATAATCCCATCAACTGACCTTGTCAGTTTGAGACCCAAGATTACATCAGCAACACCCATGTCTCATTTATAATCCTAATATGTGATCCAAACAATAATATGTCATCAATATACAGGCACAAGACAATACACTCATCACCTTTCACATTGGAATAGACATATTTATCGGACTCGTGAACCTTAAAGTCGCATGACAAAATGGTTTTGTCAAATTTTCCATGCCACTGCTTCGGTGCTTGTTTCAATCCGTAAAGGGATTTAACAAGTTTGCAAACCTTCCCCCCATTCCCATAAGTCACAAATCCATCAGGTTGATCTATACAGATCTCCTCCTTAAGATCGCCATGCAAGAAGGCTCTCTTCACGGCTATCTAGTGGATAGAGAGATCATATACAAATGACAAATGAGCATCCAGATTATGGTCATCCTAGTCATAGAGGAATAAGTATCAAAATAATCGATACCTTCCTTTTGCCTAAAGCCTTTGGCAACTAATATGGTTTTGTACTTTTCATTTGATCCATCAGGCCTAAACTTTCTCTTAAACACCCACTTACACCCAATGGTAGAGCACCCTTTGGGTAAATGAACCAACTCCCAAGTTCCATTATCCATAATGGAATCCATCTCAGATTTGACAGCTTCCTTCCAGTGTTTTGTTTCAGATGAAGCCATGGCTTCCTTGTAGCTTGGAGGATCACCCTCGATCTAGTAGATAACAAAGTCGCTACCTAGATCCTTGGCTATCCGAGGTCTTTTACTCCTCCTTGGATCAATTTCTTCTGAAAGATCATTAGGCTCAGGTTGAGTCTCAACCCCCACGTTCTTTATCCTTTCCACTTGATCTGGAATAGATCCTGATGTGGAGGCACTCTCAATGGTCTGATTTTGAGGAATCCCAGTCTTCATAGGGAAGATGTCCTCAAAGAATGTAGCATCACATAGTTCTACAATAATGTTGACATCTATGCCTGGTATCTCAGACCGAATTACCAAAAACCTATATGCATAGCTATTTTCTAAGTAACCTAAGAAGACCGCATCAACAGTTTTAGGACCTAGCTTCTTTCTCTTGTGTTCTGGGAATAAAACCTTAGCGAGACAGCCCCACACTTGAGATATCTTAAGCTTGGTTTCTTGTTTCTCCAAAATTCAAAAGGACACTTTTCCATATGCCTTGGAGGAACCCTATTCAGAATATGGCAAGTTGTATTCAAGGCTTTTCCCCACATACATGTTGGAAGTCCCGAACTCTATACGAAAGCATTAATCATGTCAGTTAAGAAACTATTTTTCCGTTCTGCTATCCCATTGGATTGTGGTGAATATGAAGCAGTAACTTCATGAACTATATCAAACAATTTGCATTGTTCATCAAATAAGTTAGAGGTATATTCATCTCCTCTATCTGACCTAAGGCGTTTCAACACTTTTCCTGTTTGTGTCTCAACATCATTCTTAAATATAAGAAATTTTTCTAAGGCTTCATCCTTGATTTTCATAAGATACACATAGTAGTATCTACTGCCATCATCCATAAAGGTGATAAAATATTTCTTATTGTATAAGATTAACACACCATTAAACTCACATATATCCGTGTGCACTAGATCCAAGATCTCACTATATCTAGAGACAGATTGAAAAGACTTCCTAGGTATCTTAGCTTGCACACAGATTTCACATTTTTGAGTTTTATCAATAGTGTATTTAGGGATCATTTCTAAATTCATCGTTCTTTTAATTGAAATTAAATTGACATGTCCCAATCTATCATACCACAGATCACAAGATTCTAGATTATTAACTACATGAGACACAGAATTAGAATATTCAGAAATTCAAAACATCCATTCCATCAATGTTTACTGAATCACATCTAATTCTAAACAACAAATCAAAATCAACCAAATGGCCTTTTCCATAAAAAATGCCATTTCTCAGAATGACAACTTTATTACATTTAAAGTTAATTTAAAACTATTTCTAACTAAGATAGAGCCAGATAAAATATTTTTCTTGATGTTAGGAACATGCAGCATCCTGTGCAATATCCAGACACGTCCAGAGGAGAATCTCAAGTTGAATTGTCCCGATCCTAGCACCATGACTGCAGAATCGTTCCCCATCTTCACAGTCCTACCACTGCAGGTTTGATAAGAGGAAAACAAAGTTCTGTCAGAACAAATATTTACATTGGCTCCCGTATGCACGAGCCACTTATTTGGATCATGAATATGGTATAGTTCAGGTTTTACAGAGACATACCCCTCGCTAGCCCCAAACCCCATAGTGGACTCCTGTCTGCAGCCTTATGTTGAGCCTTCAAGGATGGACAGTCCTTCTTCCAACGGCCAACCTGATTACAGTGCCAGCAGGGTTTACTCTTTACCTTTTTTCTGGATCTTGCTCTTTGATTTCATTTTATTGTTGTTATTACCCTTTCCCTTCTTATCCTTACCCTTCAAGGTCATGAAATTGACCTTATGCTGAATATCGACTGGAAGCACATGCTTTTGTTTCATGTGTTCCTCCTCTATGGCAATTGCCACCATCAAGTCATCCATAGAAATTTTCCCCTTCTTGTGTTTCAGGATCATACCGAAATCTTCCCAAGACTTGGAGAATTTATCTATGATGCACATGACCTGAAATTTTTCTGGAAGTTTCATTTCGACATCTTTTAAACCATGGAATATGTGTAAAAACTTGTGTGCCTGTTCAGAAACCGACTTCCCTTCGGTCATGAAAAATTTTAAAAACTTGACCACATAATATTTCTAATACCTAGATCTTCGGTATTATACTTCCGATCCAAATCATCACATATCCCCTTCGTAGTCTGCATGGACGAACAATATACGTCAAACAACGTGTTGAACAGAGCCAACAGGATGCAACCATGACATATATGGTCGTGTTCCTTCTACGCAGATTGCGCCTTCTACCTATCGGGTGAGGGTTTTCCTTTTCCACCGTAGGACAATCAGTTTTAAACATAGAGATTAGCCCTATGGTAGTTAACCAGATCTTCATGTGTCGTTGTCAACACTTAAAGTTTTGACCATCAAATTTCTTAGGCATACCCGTCATATCCACCCTCAATTTAAACATTATTTCCGACATGGTTTTAAATCTGCTTCCGGATATCCTCTCTAAGATTGTTGAAAACAGAATGATCAATGCATATTTTAAACAGTAATTCAACGGATCCAAATGAATTGATAGAGAAACATTAACAATTAACATCATGATAATTACGCATTTCCCATTCATTATCCGATTACACAATGTACACAGGAACCAATTAATAAAACGGAAACATAAATTAGGGCAGGATCCAGGAAAGGTAAAGCAATAAATAATTTGCGACAAAGAAAGATTAAATTAGAAATCACCGAAGCGTCAATGAAATGGACTGTCCTCAAGAGGATATCGCCCCCACAATACCGGTGCATAGGCACTCGTGATCCACTCAAAGGATACGATGGTCCACGGTCTTCGCCCGTGCACACCGACGAGACCATCCTCGAAAGTACCTCCGAGAACTTGCAGCCGAGAAGATCATGTCGCAAATGCGGTGGGAAGAGAGCAAAAGCGACGGCGTGAGAGTTTTTTTCTTATGAGTGAAGAAAAAATGGCGTCGGGGAAGGGGAATGAAAAGAAGCTCGCGTGCCCTAGCGTGCAGTACCTTTAAATTTCCGAAAATGCCCTTCAACGGGCGTGTCCCTTCGGATCCCGAAACCGCAGCTAAAACGAGTCGTTTGGATCGAGTCAGATTACCAATGCGATCGAATCCAAATTAATCCGTCTGATTAATTTAATCGACCGGTCAAATGGAGAGTACATAGTAAATTATCGTATTTATGAAGGTCTGTTTTAAGTCAAGAAAAGAGTTCAAAATGGCAGCTGAGAGAATCACCTCAATTAATCAATAGAGAACGGCTTGAAAGTGTAGCCAATCAAATGGGAAGATGGAGAAGAGAAAGAAAACAAATAAACGAACTAGCTAGAGATAGGAAAAGGATTTGTTATTGCAAGTATTTTGATCCCATCATCCTACGCTTTGATTCAAACAACTTCTTTGCCATGCAAGAATGAAATCAACAGAACGTCATATGATCACCATGCAGTCCCATCAGGCTGAGCTATCTCCGTGAACCAATCAGTACCTCCGATTACTATTAGCCCTGAACAATCCCAGAGCTTTCGCAGTCCTCCGGTCCATCGGCCACGATCTACTCCTGGTCAGCTTCTTTGCTTTCGTACGTGGAGGTTGCGGCGGTGGATCCCTCGAGAGGGAGCGGAAAATGGCCGCAAACATGGCGATGATGGATGAGGCGCCGACGACAGCCCACATGAGCCTCTTGACGTCGGAGGATCGTACCATATTGGAGGTAATGGAAGAAGTTGAGTGCAGGGGGTTTGTAGTTTTAATGGGAGAGAGAAGAGAGCCGCATGCTTAAATAGGCATGGATCAAGTTTCGATCTAAGAAAAGGATACAAAAAATACGAAACTGAGATCCTGATCAATTGGTTTTCTATCTACGCTTCTCTCTTTTTTTATCTCAAGAATGTCAGAGATAGCGCATAATTGATTTAACTCGTAACCTATTTTATTTGTGCAAAGTATTTATAGAATTTAGATCCCGTATAACTCGTATACTTATCTTGTAGAATCAAATGTCAATGCTTCATCAAAACAAAATCTCATCTTGCAGGATGGCATCATGGAAGT
This sequence comes from Ottelia alismoides, assembly GCA_037367405.1. NCBI lineage: Eukaryota > Viridiplantae > Streptophyta > Magnoliopsida > Alismatales > Hydrocharitaceae > Ottelia > Ottelia alismoides. Next base: position 421,729 of record JAZKJV010010584.1, on the reverse strand, counting down.
TTTGTGTCTATTGGAAATGAAACGCAAAACAAACGAACTAGTATGAGCTATGTCATCGATGGTGACATTAGATCTTCCCTAATATTCGACAAATCTCATCACCTGCATATGTTTCACGATCACATCATTATCTTTAGCAAGATATTATTATTATCCAATGTTGTTCGGAAGAGGATCCTCTCCTGTAGAGGGGATTGCAGCAGAGGTGTTGTAATCTCCAATATATTTTTTTTTGTGATTTAGATTTTAAAATCTTATTTTATAGATTGAATCCTAGATTAATACTCTATATAACTTCCAATTTTTTCTTAAAGCTGAGATTATTTGCTATGTTATCTTAGTGGTTGAAGATTCGGACCTTTTTAAATGGAGTTTAAGTTGCTTAGATTTTGATTGATTATTTGACCATTAAAATAAAATAGCAAACAATCTCGGATTTAAGCGAATTTTGAAGAATACGTAGAATATTAATCTAAGATTCAATCTATAAGATTGGATTTTGTTGGAAAAATAGAAAGAGTTAATTATGAGAGGCCCTAGGGTTCTCTTATATAGGAGAGGAACCAATTTGGCAAATTACAAGATGTAGAATTAAAAAATAAAAAATAAGAAAACAGTAATAAAGATAACTAATATCTCAACACTCCCCCTCGAGCTGGAGCATAGATATCAATCAAACTCATCTTGGAACAACATCTTTGATAAGGTCCTCTGGCTAGAGCCTTTGTAAGTATATTTGGTGTCTGATCTCCTGAATTGACATGTGTAGTGGCGATAAGACCTTTTTGTATCATGTCTTGAGTGTAGTGATAATCCACCTCTATGTACTTCTTCCTCTTATGAAAGGTTGGGTTGTTGGCAATGAAAAGAGCATCCTAATTATCACATTGGAGGTGCATGGGAAGAGGCACCTCTATAGTTAGGTCAGTAAATACTGATCTGACCCACATCATCTTCGTGCTAGCTTGCGTCATGGCCATGTATTCCAACTCAGCACTTTATGTGGCAACCACAGTCTGCTTCTTACTCTTCCATGAAATAAGAGAATTCCCTATGAACACAGTAAAACCTGATGTAGACTCTCTATCCTTTGGACATCCAACATAATCTGCATCTGCACATGCTGTAACTGAGAGAGATGTGCCTCTGCTGAAAAGAAGTCTCGTACCAGGTGATGTCTTCAAGTATCTCAAAATCATATGTATTGCATCCATATGTGCCTGTCTGGGTTGCTCCATAAACGGACTCACTTTGCTCACGACAAAGGCTATGTCGGGCCTAGTAATAGTCACATATAATAGCTTGCCAACAAGTTCTATCTACCTCCTCTTGTCGACCTCCTCAGTATCATCACCATAAAGCCTCATGCTCGGGTCAATAGGATTAGTGGAAAGTCTATAACCTATCATGCTTGTCTCTGAAAGAAAATTTATAACGTACTTCCTCTAGGTCATAACAAGACCTCAATGGTTCCTGACAAACTCCAATCCAAGAAAATAACGTAAATGTCCAAGTTCCTTGGTCACGAACTGTTGACCTAGGAAGTCCTTGGCACCCTGAATACCCTGCTCATCATCCCCTGTAATACTAATATCATCAATGTAAACAAGAATGACAATATTACCTCTCTGGATCCTCTATACAAACAAGGAGTGATCGACAGTCGATCTCACAAACCCCTACTACTCTATCAAGTTCGAGAGCTTCTGGAACTATGCTCCTGTACTTTGCTTAAGGCCATAGATAGCCTTCTGTAGCCTGCAAACCTTCTGACACTCCCCCTCAGCAGCAATCCCAGGTGGTTGTTGCATGTAGACCTCCTCCTGTAGATCACTATAGAGGAAGGTATTCTTCACATCAAGCTAATACATGAGCCAATCTCGTATCACAGCAATAGAAAATAGAATACGCGGATTAGAATGTCTGGCAACTGGAGAGAAAGTATCCTGATAGTCTACCCCATATGTTTGGGTGACCCTGCATGCCACAAGTCTCGCCTTATAACGATCCACGCTGCCATCCACACGGTGTTTCACAGTGAACGGCCATTTGCATCCCACAATAGATGCATCAACTTGAGCAGAAACAAGACTCTGTGTACCACGTGAATGTAGCGCAGCCATTTCCTCCTCCATGGCTAATCTCCACTGATTTCCCTTTAGAGCCTCCTAATATGTCTGTGGTATCCCCACAACAGATAGTGCCATGGTAAATTTCCTGAAATCCCCTGACAGTCTGCTCAAGAAAACCTGGACTGCAAGAGGATAAGTAGCACACTGTCATTTCGACTTTTGCAAAGCAATCGGTACATCAAGATCATATGCTAAGTCTGTAACCTGTGAGCTCCCCTCTTAAGAGGGCACCTGCTCATCCTGTATGGGACCCTATTGCATAGACAACTCAGTAGTGCCATCAGTAAAAATAATGTGCTTAGTACATACCTGAGGCGTGATGGATGATGGGCAAGAGTTATGAGCACGGAGAATCGAGCGAGGCCTGCGAGGAAAAATGCATGGCAAAAACTGAGTCAGAATAGGAGGTGGAGCCACATGAGCATGTGGTAGTGGTGGTGGTGGTGGTGATGGTGGTGGTGGTGGTGGCAGTAGAGGAGGTAGTGGTAGAGCAGGAGTAAAGGGATGCGGAGGAACGACAATAGGAGGTGGAGGAATGTAGGTCTCATCATCAGAGTCGGAAGGGGTTAGTTTGTCACCTGTAGGAGAAAAATACATAACGAACTCAAAGAAAGTAACGTCGGCACTAACAAAGTACTTCCGCCTTAGAGGATCAAAGCAACGGTACCTCTTCTAGGTATGAGAGTAGCCAACAAACACACACTTGATAGCTATAGGAGAGAGCTCGTCATGACCTGGAGAGACATCATGAAAAAAACTACATATCCAAACACATGAAATGTAAGGGAGAAAAGATCCTTCTCGGGAAATGCAATTGAGAAAGGAATCTTCTCCCCCAACACAAACGAGGGCATGTGGTTCGCCAAATAGCATGCAGTAAGGACAGCATCGCCCCAGTAAGAATGAGGAGCATGACTCTATATTAACAAGTTTCTAGTCACATCAAGTAAGTGACTGTGTTTGCATTCGACAACACCATTCTGTTGTGAAGTATAGGCACATGAGGTCTGGTGAATAATCTAAGAAACTCGGAAAGCTGTAAGATGCAGAATTATAAGGCATTATCAGTGCAAAGATATTTTACCTTAGCAGAAAAAAGATTTATTACTTCATTAATAAAATATCGGGTCATATATTTGTCCTCAAACTTATTCTTCAAAAGAAAAATCCAGGAAAGTCTAGAAAAATCATCAACAACCACGAGCTAAATGAAGGAGCTCAAACAATTGGGAACTTCTCCGACTCTGACGAGATGGAAAGGAGGAACGATGATACTTCCCAATCTGGCATGTCTTGCACTTGAAGGAGGATCTCGTGGAAATCTGAAGGAGAACATGACATAGCTTCTACTGAGGAAGGTGACCAAAATGAAGGTGCCACAGATATGGAGAGACTAGTCTAGTAGGTATAGTGGAAACACCAACATGAGGAGGTTGGATCAGTCTATAGAGTCCTCATTGCTCACGCCAATCACCATGCCCGTGAATATGTCCTGAAACACAAGAGAAGATGGATCAAATATGGCTCGATAATGCATATCCTTAGTAATCTGACTGATGGAAAGTAAATTCATCTGAAAATCAGGGGCATATAGAACTATCTGAAGACGCGTAGATGGCATCAGATGCACCCCCACTATCTTGTAATTGTAAGTGGTCGCCATTAGCAATAACAACCCATCTACCCAATGGTATGGTTATGCAGGACCTCAATTGTGCTCTGTCTCCACAAAGATGATGAGAAGCACCGGGGTCCATAATCCATTCTGTCATATCTGCACCATTACTACTAGTGAAAATATAAGCAATATCTGAGGAGCTCGAAGAGGCTCTAGCTACGGCATAGGTGGACGCCGAATTATCCCACATCATCGTGGTGGTGGGCTAATGGAGTATATCATTGGCGATCTTATTGCCGATGTACCTAAAAGCCAAAGCTTAGCATATGCATCATCTGCCTCCCATGAGGCGTTAACCCTGGTCTTCTTCACATGCTCTTCCTCGGTAAGAATGTGTTTCTTACCTGTAGATTTCATCATACTCAAAAACTGCACAGCCCACAGTTCATAATTTGACCCATCCATCTTCACAATAGGCACAGGACCCCAGAAGATGCTTGTGGAGGAAATATCGGCCTTTCTTTCTGACATAATGATAATAGAAGACTAGGATTGTAGACTGGATAGATATTTGTCTACACTGACATTCACGAGTTTGGTTACATGTGTAGACTCAAGCAACCAAACTCATAAAGAATGAGGTTCGGTGAGAACCTAGGCAATGTTGAGGCCTAGAGAAGCCTTGGCATTACGCAAGGGAACCATGGCAACAACGGCCTCGATGGGGGAGGGCCTAGGCAGCACATAAGCCGAGGCACGGCCCTGGACGCAACATGAAAGCTGAGGCACAAAAGCCGAGGCGAGGCATAGCACGGGATGCTGCACGGGGGGGAGCGGCAGCCCGGTGCACAACACAGGGAGGTGCTGCCCGAGGCGAGGCACGACACGAGGAGTCACTGTTAGGGTTTCGGTATAGGAGCTCCGGTCTAGGACCTCCGTTCTGATACCATGTTGGGAAAATAAAAAGAGTTAATTATGAAAGGCCCTAGGGTTCTCTTATATAGGAGAGGAACTTATTGGGCAAACTAAAATATGTAGAATAAAGAAATATAAAATAAGAAAACAGTAATAAAGATAACTAATATCTGAATATCTTCTTACCGTATTCGAAAAATTATCGAATACGGATATCCGGATTCGGATATTGATTCGAATACGAATCGAATATGGATATGAGTTCTAAATTTTTTTCGGACATAGATACGAATATAATTATGGTATAAATGTTCGGATATGGATCCGGATATCCGAATACACATTTAGGCATTGTAGTATTTTACTTAATGTGATATAATAAACTTTAAGGGCCTTAAGTGTAAAACTCCAAACTCTATCTTTGGTCCAACAAACAAGAAAACCCTAGTCCCATTCGGCAGTTTCCATCCTTGCCTCCTTCCTCCCAAACCCTCGATTTTGGCTCTCCCCCACTAGTGTGCCACAACGGAACCTCGCCACGACGCGGCGACGCCTCCTTGGACCTCATCCCCTCCCAACCTAACCACAAAGCCTCCGCTGCTGTTGCTGCTCCCAGAGCACGTCACCTTCGCTACCTCTGAAGTGACGCCTTCACAGTTCACAACCACTTTAGTGCAGGTTCTCCTTTCTAATTTTAGACATATTCATTTCCTCCTCAGTGATGATAGGTCACGTTTATATAGGTTCCATATAGGGATGACAAACCTGTAGTTTATTTGTGGATCATTCATTAATGAGGTATACGTCTAATATTATATATAGGTTTCAATAAATACCCACAGTCTGCAAGATTTATTTGTTAGCTTGAGAAATTCAATAACTTTCCACTGAATACTGCTAGATGGAAAAAAAATCCATGAAACATTATATCTAATTAGAAACATTACATATAATTTCCTGGATATGCAATTGTAGATCTTCGTTGCTGATATCCAGTGCTTATTGCCTACAAGCTGTAGAAAAAATTATCAACTTTATATCGCCTATGAGGAAATAGAAATTTTATATCTAATTAGAGTTTTGTATCTAGATAGATTTTGTTAATCTAAGTAGAGTTTTTTTTGTATACATGATTGAATGTGGTTATTACGAAGTATTAGATTTCAATATTTACATGTTATAGTTATTTTAGGAGAAATGTCTCAAGAATTACTTGAACCTGATAATCTCAATGATGACACCGAAAATCCGAAGTTAGATCCAATTGCCGGTTCTACAAAGAAAGTGCCTGGAAGCAATGAAATTGACAACAATGCTAAAAGAAATGGTAAAAGGGGGGAAAGGGAACTACATTCATGTGATTCAACTCAGGGAACTACACGATTATGAAATCACTATAATCATTGTTTTAAAAGAAAAATATAGACATTCGTCAGCAAATGTTACAAGTCGTGCAAAAAGAATCAACATCTAATATTTCTGTGTACAAGTTTGATGATGAGGTGAGTCAGAGAAAGTATGCGGAGATGTTTATTCTGCATGCATATCCATTTTTCATGGCTGAGCACGTTGGGTTTAGAGACTTTCTCATGTCGATAAATCCATCATTTCAAATGAAATCACGAATCACTTTGAAAAAAGCTTGTATGTTTGTATATGAGGATGAGAAGAAGAAACTACTTCGTATTTGAGTCACTACCTTGTAGAGTGAGCTTTACAATGGATAAATGAACATCATGTCAGAACAAAACATACTTGTGCATTACAACTCATTTTTTAGATGACGATTGGAAATTATAAAAAAGAATCATCAATTTTATGCATGCTGAAGGAAGAGGAACTGGGGAAAAATTATGTGAACAGTTTACGAAGAAAGCTCTTGAATGGAATCTATTTTGTAAGTTGTTTTCAATAACAATTGACAATGATTCTGCCAATGATGTTGCTATTAAAATTGTGAGGTTAAATTTTCAGAAAAACCTTGTCATTGGAGGTGAATTTTTTCATGTGAGATGTGTTGCGCACATCATCAATCTAGTTGTGCAGGATGGCTTAAAGGAAATTGAACATGTGATTGATAGAATAAGAGAAACAGTGAAGTTCTTTCAGAAATTCTCCTCAACATTGAGAAAGTTTTGAAGAAGCCGTTAAGAAGGTAAATTCTTCTTGTGAAAAGTTCCTATCGCTTGATGTATCCACACGTTGGAACTCCACATACTTGATGCTAAAATCTGCTTTAGATCATCAAGATGCTCTTGGAATTTATCATATATTTGTTCCCAAGTATAATAAATGTCCTTCCGATGAAGAATGGACTCAAGTTAAAAAGATTACAGATTGTTTGAAAATCTTCTATAATATGACAGAGCTTATTTCTGGGACAAAATATCCTACTTCAAATTACTTCTTTGGAGAATTTTGTGAAATCTACTCCCTCCTTTTGGAGTAGTGTGAAGATGTTGAAGAAATCATTTCTCGAATGGCTATGAGAATGAAGGTAAAATTTGAAAAGTATTGGCTAAAAAGTAACACCATGTTGGCAATCGCATGTTTCTTAGATCCAAACTATAAGATGAAGTATGTTGAATTTTATTTTGGACAACTTTATGGAGAGAATGCTTCATATGAGATTGAGAAAGTTTCTTCTCTATTGAAAAAGTTGTTTGCAAAGTATTCTTCTTTGACTTTGTCAATTAATCTGTCTCATGTTGTTCTCATGATGCAGAAAAGTTGTGAGAATGATGGATTCGATCAAGGAGAAAGAAAGAAGCAAAAATTTGCTCAATTTTTTAAGCAAAGTTCTCAAAATCAGTCACAAAAGACTAAATTGGACCGCTATATTGATGATGGAGTGATTGATCCCAATACAACTACTACAACTTTTGATATTCTTCAGTGGTGGCGAGTTAATCAAGGTACATATCCTACTTTGTCTAGAATTGCAAGACATATTCTGGGTGTTCCAGTATCTACTGTAGCATCTGAATCTGCATTTAGTGGTGGAGGAAGAATGGTCGATATTTATCGAAGTAGGTTAGCACCTGATACTGTAGAAGCACTTATATGCGCTCAGGATTGGTAGAAAGTGACAAAAATGAGGTATATTAAATATCTAATTGTTTAGAAAGTTGCTTGGAACTTTAATAAAAAGTTGATTTATATCATTTTAACTTCAAATGTAGGTTCTTCGTCCACACTTATGGATGATATCACATCTACATTTGATTTACGTCAAGTTCTCGATGGATCAACTGTATATGATGCTGGAATATTTAGTCCAATTAAAGAGAACACATCTTTGAAGGAGCCAATTTAGGTAAACTAAACAACTTTTTAATATATCTTGATATAATTATACTCTATATTAATTATAATATAAATTGTGCAGGAAAATTGTGTATGCATCTCATAAGGATATCATGTCATTCAGGATATCTTTTATTTGAAAAGAGAACATCTTTGACATTCACTACTTCTTACCTTATTCTGTACTTGTTTTATTTGAAATTTCTGTTAGTGACTATTAGTTAATTTGAGACACAAAATATTGACTTGAATGTTTGATATGTACTATTATTTCCTTTATATTTTTATTTGTTTCGTTTATACATGTTGTTGATTTTGCATTATAGATTATTGCAATGCAATGCATGCTAATTTAAGAGAGTAGCCTAGATAAATGGTGAGTTCGAAACATTGGCACAATTTCTATAATTATAGTTATATGGTTACATAATAATATATCTTCTTAATTTGTCTAGATGATCTTGATATCATTTTCTGAAGATGGAGTAGATTATGTCAGTATACTTTACAAGAGGTATGTCTATTATTACAAAACAACATGTCTTTTTAAATCATATATCATATCATATCTATTCTAATTTAGATGGACATCTGATTGACTGTATATAATTATCATGATGCAACTTATTATATACCATTGACATTTTTTAAATCAATATGAACCATGATAACAATTCAATTCGTATATCAACATAATCTTTATTCAATATGTATTCAAGTACGATGTTTATTGGATCCATATTCGATTTCATTCTTTATGCGATCCGTTTTTGGATTCTCACTTTATTCGATTCGCATCCAGGTTCGTTCAATATTCGATCCAAATTCGGATTAGATAAATATCTGATTCGTGTCCGGGTTCGTTCAATATTCGATCCGAATTCGGATTCGATAAATATCCAATTCTGATTCGTATTCGTATTTTTAAGGATATGGTTTCCTTAATGCATATCCGAGTCATATCCGTATCCGTATTCGTATTCGATAGGGATGAAGCGAATACAGATATAAAAATAAGCATATCCGATCCGTATATGATCCGTTTTCATCCTATTAGAGATCCAAGTGGGACCACGGTGTCCATTAAATTTCTAGAAGCGGCCATTGCCAGAAGTAGTCGAAGTGGGCGAAAGCTACGTCTGCAATTAACTTTATCTGCTTGTATAAATAGCGGTAGAGCAGGAGGGAGTGCAGCAGTCTCTGCACCCGATGACGATGGAGAGGCTTCGTCAGGATCTGGCACCCGCACCGCATCATCGACTTCACCACTCAACCATATATACCTCGTTAATTAAATAAATTGGTTTACACATACGCGCGTACAATTAAAGACATGGAAAGTAGGAAGACCTTTGTCGATAAGATGGGCAAGAAGGCCTCCACTTGAGCCATCGGGTGCGTGTTTTTCCCCGACCTCTTCGTGGCCACCTTCAAGTTGCCCCTCATCTTCTCTGGTTACCTCCGCGGATAGGCCCGGGAGCACCACGGATCTCTCGCCCTCTTCCATCCAATGTGATACCCAGTGTCCCACCTTGGGGCCGGTGGTGCTCTACAACTAAAAGGAGGACACTGATTCTGGAGATGGATTGGAACTGCAGCAGAGTAACCGCTGGGGCCGCTGATCGAGCGGTTCTCACCATTTTATACTTTTTGTGACCATGTAAAATCGTGTCAACCGCTCTATCTACCGCAACAGACACTACAAGTGTTACAAGATCGCCACATCTCACCTACCTGCATGAAAGTCCTGCGGGAGCAACCCAGACCGTTGGATCGGACACATCCACATTGATAGAGAAGACAAACAAACTGGCATTTTGTTTAACTGCTGCGAACAGATCCAACAATCTCCTGTTTCAGTACTCGAATTAATCAAGCTATTTGTAGCCGGCCAATCTTCGTGCCTTCGCTTAATTCAAACCATGCGAGAATATAACACTAGATCGCATAATGCCCGATTAAGGTATTTTAATTAAAAAAATCAAGATAATCTAACAACCAAAATACTGGTTGTTAACTATCCTAACAACATTTAGCTGTTTGTGACCATTTTTCAATCTTAACGATACAGAGAGAAACAAGGGTAAAATCTAATATTACTATCTGGGCGAGATTGCATCAAAATTCGACAGCTGCAGAGATTGAAGCGAAGTAAAGAATGCTGCTCAATCAAAATTTGCCAGAAACCAACAAAAGATGGAATCTATTTATTTTACTCGCAACTCATCCTACGTTTGGTCTTAACGACCTTATTGAGATTTCCAAGGATCAACAACTACACTCAATCTCGTCACCCTGAAAATGGTCGAAACGACCTTATTGAAACCTTAGGAAGAAGAACTGGAGCTCAAAAACCCGGAAACTTTCCGTCTTTATCAGACGTCTGCGCATCGTTCAGGCTGCCGGCGTATCCGGGCCTTAACCATTTCGGCATGCTCGTGCTTGGCGGCCAAGACCGCCTCCTCTCAGCCCTCGGCCTGCCCCACGCCAGATCCCAGAACGACTGCAGGCGTCCCCGCCGCATGAACTCGTCCCTGGACGGCTCGTCCGTGGGATCCTCCTCCCACGGTGGCACTCCCCCGTAGCGGTATGAGTGCCCCAATAAACGTCTATTGTGCGGCTCCCGGCTGAACTCCTCGGGAACCCACAGTGGAATATCGAGGGCCGTCCTCGGGGTTCCCATTACGGGAGACGGCGGTGGGGCGTCCACGAGGAGTATGGATCGGCGGCGCTTGGGGGTGGAAGAGGAGGCTCCGTTCCCGGCTTGCTTGCGCTTGAGGGGAGTGATCTCGGGGGTACGGGGGCGTGTGGGGTTGTTGGGGGGACCGAGGTTGAGGTCGAGGTCGAGGTCTCGGAGCTGCTCGCCGAGGAGGGTGACCTGGGCGACGCTAAGCCAAGCCACGAAGGAGAGGAAGCTGGCCAGTGCCCACGCCATGGCCTCGCGGTTGTCGAGCGCCATGATCCACCTTCTTGCTGCTCTTCTCTCTTTCTGTTTGCTTTGGCCGTTATGGTTGTTTGGCAAGTTTTGGAAGGAAAGATGCAGGGGGTGGGCTCTGTTTAAATAGAGGGTGTTTGATCTTAGATTCCGGATCCTACGGTGGTTACCTCATCATCATCCTCGTATTCTCTCGGGTTAGCGTTGAGGTCGCGATAGCTTTTGAAGGCAGGGGTGGAACCCTAAATCTCTTGTAGGGGGTTACTATCAATATAAATATATACGAGGTTGCGGAGAATGCATCAATGTTGGTGTAAGTTTATATTACGTTTCGATAAATATTTATTTTTTCCAATTTTTTAAAATAAATCTTTGAAGGATTTACTTAGAATGCTAAGCCGATTGTGTGTTTCAAATTTCTTATAAAACAGACATTCCTAACATGTCCATATGCAGGTGTCGGTTTCAACAAATTTGAGACTGTTAAAGTTTGACTGCCTTGATGGATAGTTAGAAGTCTCGACTAATGTTGAAACTTTAATGACGCGACGATGATAACAAGGATTCAATTCAAAAATAAAAAACAAAAAAACTGAACATTTGTGGCACCGGTGCATACTCAACAATCCCAAATATTTACAGGTGTCTGCATAGAGAGAGACACATATGCATATACAAAAGAAACTTCAAATGAGATTAAGGCTCACCATCCCCTGATGAGCCTCTAGTCTCATCATTTCATTTCAAATCTTGAGGTTGTAACTAATGGCACATTAAGTTTATTCTTTATATGTTTGAAAGCCCATGTTGATCTTTTGTCATATTCTAAATATAGAAAATGACAACTCTACATCTTTAAGTATGAGGGAATCTATTTTACCCTAAATCAGATGGCCTCCTCTTTCTCTCATTCAAGGGGAGCATGGTGGTGGCATCATTCTCTATGTCATGCATCATGTCGAGGGGAGCATAACTACGATGTCACACTAGGCCATCGCGTCATTTTTAGAAGTTACACACCAGGCTAACCTTCGAAGAAGAAGAAGCGGCAGGCGAGAAGCTCTTCGTCGAGTACCGAATGTGCCTCGCTGAGATGACCAACCACGACGACATCCATATACTTTCGCAATGCTGCTACGCATTCCTACTTGACTGCGTCAACACATGGCTCGTCTCCCAGTCTTCCTGCCCCTCTTTCCAATCGAGGTTTGCTGCAATTGTGACTGCAACGAGGTGGGATATGTGTAGAGGATCCCCGACGGAGGAGGTGGGGAAGAATCTCGGATTTTTTTACTATATAATTGTACTTTCTACCGATCTTCACATTTTTTTACAAATCTCAAACTTTTTTTTACAAATCTTACATTTGATTTTACAAATCACATATTATTTTTTTACAATCTCATATCATTTTCCAACATATTATCAATTTCTAACAATATACTTTTTATTGCAGAATACCACACAAATATTACAAAGTGACGACTAATTTTGACAACGGCACGCGAAAAAAATACAAAGGAATGCGAAACAGTTATAAATATCCATGCAAGAACAGATTTTACAAAGGAGCACGAATAAACTACAAGTACTTATGAAATTTTACGAAGAACAATACAAATTATATAAATGAAAATAATAATTATACAATAAACTATTAAACAAGAATGTGCAAAAATATATGTTTTGAATTTTACAAAATTGAATCTAAATTATACATAATCTGGTTGTTGCCTATAAATAAATATAAATATATATATATATATATTAAATTGAATTTCTTAGAATATTCTTGGAAATTGATAAATAAAGAAATTAATGAAAAAAATCGTATTTAAAACGAGCTGAAAATGGTAATTGATGCTAATAAATGAAATTCAAATTTTAATTAAAATAAAATGACAGAAATATTATTTTTGGCAACACACTATTGAACCGAGATCCAATGGATGTCATTGATGACACACCATGGAAATGGTGAACCTCAATCTCGTTTGAAGGGTACTGTACACACACATAGATATATAGGTATTTTATCCAAAGGGCTCGTGATGGATCTCCCTTTCATAACTTTTCTTTCATTTTAGCCTTAAATCCCTAACTAAATGCATGTATATAGCATAAATTTGTATAAAATAACACTCAATGATTGTCACATAAATATTGTATGATATTGGTATTTAATTTCAACATAAAAGAATAAAGGAAAGAAAAAGAAATAAACTATGAAAGACACTGAATGACTCTAACCCCGAGACCAAGTCATCATGATGACTTCATTGTCAAGGAATAAAGTAGGGGGGGATAGGACACCAAATTGTACAGAAAACACATTTAAAACCATAATTCTTATTCATTAATAAATTTATCTAAGGCCATATTTTATTTTTCAAATTTTATACCTCAAATAAGAAAACCCTCAACATGTACATTGTACATAAAAATACAAATAAAAATAAAAAAATATTTCACAAAAAATAAGGCATAGTTTACTTGGGACACACAGAATAAAAAGCCACAAACGAAACTTCACATACATGTATTCTTCCATACATACTCAAATTGACCAAATTCACATTTATTGTTCATAAAATTAAATTATCTATTTAATTAAGGTGATTTTTTTAAATAGAGTTAAGATGCAAAAGTTAGCTTTCGGGTCCTCTTTATATTTTTATTCCTTTTATATTTTTATATACTTGTAAATATTATTCAAAATACAATTAAATAATAAACATAAAATAAAATCCTTAAAAATATAATAAAAATAAATAAAATAATAAAATATATAGGTAAACTATACATAAATAATACATATACATATTTATTTAAGTACAAGAACAACAAAGCCTTTTCTCATTTTAATTAGGGTCGACTACACGGATTTTTTGCCTCCATTAGGATCTATCTTGAGTAATTCTCGGATTAGATCCAAAAAACTAAGATCCCTTCGTATAGTCTCATTCCGACACTTCTTAAGACCTGAACGTCCTCTTTTAGACGGTTCAACATTTCAAAACCCACATCTCCTTATCGGTGCATCAGCTGACCTCCTTTACACATGGCCAAACCACCTTAAGCGATTTTCTTGCATCTTATCTTCGATTGAAGCTGCACTCACTTTTCAATCTGATGGCATCATTTCGAATCCGATCTTTACGTGTGTGTGTGTGTGTGTGTTGTGTGTATGTGTGTGTGTGTTTGTGTTTGTGTGTCCAGACATCCACTTTAGCATTTTCATTTTTGTTATTGTCATTCTCTGCACATGTCTATGATTTACAGGCCAACATTCAGATTCATAGAGCATAGTAGGGCTCACAACTGCTTTGTAAAACTTTCCTTTGATTTTCAAAGGAATTTTCTTATCACGAAGAACATTAGAGGCTCCTCTCCATTTAAGCCAACATGTGTTTATTCTATTTGTAACATCTCCATCATGTTGCAAAATAGATCTCAAGTATCTAAAAGAATCTCTCTTATGAATTTTATCATCACCGATCTTAGCATTGATTCCTTCACCATTGCTTCCATCAAAAGTATACTCCATATATTCAGTCTTAGCCATACTTATACGAAATCCTTTAGCCCCCAATGCATGTCCCCAGACCTCAAGCTTCTCATTTACTACATCTCTAGTCTCATCAATCAACACAATATCATCATCGAATAACATACAGCAAGGTATCTCATCTTGAATGTGACTTATCAACTCATCCATAATCAAAGTAAAAAGGAATGGACTCAAAGTTGAACCTTGATGCAGACCAATGTTGATGTCAAAATAGTCAGTCTTTACATAATGAATCCTTACACAAGATGAAGCCCTATCATACATATCTTTTATGAGGTTTATATATAGGATAGGTACTTGTCTCTTCTCCAAAACTCTCCACAATATCTCCTATGGGATAGAATCATAAGCCTTCTCTAAATCAATAAAAATCATATGGAGGTTCTTCCTTTTCGCTCTGTAAATTTCCATTATTCTCCTCAGCAAGTGGATGGCTTCAACACTTGAGCGACCTGGCATGAATCCGAATTAGTTTTCTATTACTTTGGAAACTTTCATCAACCTTCTTTTGATCACACGTTCCCAAATTTTCATACCGTGAGTCATCAACTTGATACTTCTATAATTTGAACAATTTTGAATGTCTCGTTTGTTCTTATAACGAGGCAGCATGACACTTCTCCTCCATTTTTCAAGTATTTTCTTGCTTCGCAAAATATCATTGAATAAATTTGTAAGATAGGTCAAACCACGCTCACCTAAAACTCTCCAAACTTCTACAGGAATGTCAATAAGTCCTACACCTTTTCAATGTCTCATAACCTTCAAAGCCGCCTCTACTTCCTTCCTTTGTTTTTGTCTGCATGTTGCACGATTCAAGTAATTTTCACTACTTGCTAGATTTCCAAAAGTTATCTCTCTATTTCCTTCCCTAATGAAAAGCTTATGGAAGTATTGCTTCCATCTAGTCTCTATATCCTTTTGAGTAACAAGTATGTGACCTTCCTCATCCTTAATGCATCTCACTTGAGAAATATCTTTGGTCTTTCTTTCTCTTGCTTTAGCCAGCCTGAAAATATACTTCTAATCCTCCTCATAATCAAGATTTGTGTACAAAACTGTTAGCCATGTGAGCCCGAGGCGAACCATTCTTACAATAAATGTTATTGTAATATATATATGTTTTATCAATAAAAGTTATTGATTGTTTCACTCCCTTTCTGAAATTAAATGAATGAATGCACTATAAGGTCCCTTTATACAATTAGGATTATGTACCATGGTTGTCTTGATGATCATATAGCTGTTGATTCATTAATTGAATCATAGAGGCTAGTGTTTGGATGAATATCTAAAGAGTTAGATAGAGGACTCATCAAGCACCGTCAAATGATTATTAAGAGATGATCTCCGACCTAAGTAGGAGATGGCAATCCTTTCTCATAAAGGCTGATATCTGACTGACCTCTTGATGCAGGTCCTCTGCATGGGAATAGTGATTCGGAGGAACGAGATTGAGATAACCTAAGTCCTATGTTGAATGCTGTCAATACATAGGCACGCATCCTCTGACCAGAGACAGACGTGTTACTATATGTCCGAGTGTGTACATTTGACAGACCAATATGTTGATGACCTAACCAAGGTCTATACACCGACGAGCTGGTGTGCATGTAAGGGCATATGAGTAATACGATCTCTCAAAGGGATCATACAGGTTCACTTGTGAACCGGAAGACATGAGCTCACTCATGAGGTAGTGGGACCGATCAAATTCCATGCATAGTCGTCTGCTTTGGAAGCATGACAAGAATTTGAAGGTATGATATATGCTTTGGGAAAGCATATGATCGATACCGATTCCTAATGACCAAGATTGAGAAACTTGATGATCAAACCCTGAAGATGACAGTGTAAAATTGATCTATATCTTTAGGTTGATCATAGGTCTTCCAATATGCAGGATATACAGGTATTGGGAATACCTGAGGGTGATGTGATCATAAACGATTGTATAATCATGATGCTTTCATTCCGAGAGAGTGATGAAATAGGTTTGGATTTTAGTGGCGCCTCTCAGTAGAGAAGTAATCTGATCTTGATCCAAGTGTTGGACATTGATCTGGATGAGATTAAGATTAGATTTACAGTCTTGATGCAATCAAGCATCTATGAGAGGTCCGTGAGTTCTGGATTTGAGATGAGATCTAACATCCAATTCACTATACGTGGAACAATACAATCGCATTGTCCTTATCTCCAAGTATCTGCGGAGAAAGCACACTATTCTTGAAAGAGTTCAAGAATAGTTCCTTAGATGAATTATGTATCCAAGCAACAAGATGTTGATAATTAAATGAGATTTAATTATCAAGAATAATATGAATAAGATTCATATTATGAGAATGATTATCTAAGATAATTAAATGAGATTTAATTATCAAGAAAATGCAGATTGTGGATAGTACTATCCATAATATCAGTGTATATTATAAATATGATTTATAATATATTAGATAGAGCACCTTTGTAAATGGCATTTATTAATTTATTGTTAATGTGAATTGGATTCACATTAAGCAATTAATTGGAAATGTAATTTACAATTTTGTTTGGATTGTAAATATGATTCACAATTTTTCAATGGCATGATTGAAATATTCACTAATTAATTTGGTAATTTAGTGAATATATTTGCAATAAATATTGTTGCAAATAATTAAGATATAATGAGATTATATAATAAAATAAAATAAAATCCACCAAAAAGAGGTGGCGTCACCCATGAATTGGTCATGGGTGACCCCCCTTTTAGGAGAGGATTATTATCCTTTTTATTATTATCTTGTAATAATTGATTTTATTGAATTAAATTATGTTGGTGATAATGCAACATATATTTAATTATTAATTAGTTGTTGTTTTAAACAATAATGATCATGGCCATTGATTAAAAAACACATCAATCTAACCATCGATTTTGTGTATCCCATGGATTGTGATCCATGGACTCCCAAACTAATATATAAGAAGGGCAACCCTAGCCCTTTGTGAATACACGTCTACTCTGTCTCTCTCTCTACTCTCATTCTCCCGCCTTCTCTCTCTCTCTAAGGGTGGCCATCCACCTTGAGATCTTAAGAGAACTGCAATCGTAGCTACGTCGTCGTGCTGTCGCCTTGATTGCTCGTAGATCTCTGTCTTCCTTGGAGCTTATTGCACTAGAAGGAGATGCCGAATTTCGTTGGACGAAATCGGGAGATTCAAAGCTTGGATATTCATCGAGGATTATGGGAAGCACACGTCTCATTATAGCGCCCGCAAGTGCCATCTTCGTGGATCAGACTTGAGTTAGGAGGATCTCTTACTTTAGAGATCAAGTGATCGTAACCACGCTTCAAGAGGTATTTCTAATACTTTGTGGTTAGATGAAACGATCCAAGAAACGTTCTTGGGATCATGTGGTTTCATCATATGATTTAAAATTTTTTAAATTCCGCTGCACCAAGCGACTAGTGCGACTATCTTTAAGTCCTTCAAAAACTTCATAAGTTTTTGACTTATCTTTACTTACCGCCTTCTTGGCTTCCTTCTTAGCTATTTTGTAGTTTACGACGATTTCATATGTTCTATCCTTAGACATAGCTTTAAAGAAAGCTATTTTAATTTTGAGCTTCTCTTGCACTACTCCACCACCAAGCCTTCTTTTGGTCTAAAGCTCCTCCCTTTGACTCTCCTAGCATCCCTTTGGCTACCCTTCGGATACAAGATGCTATTGCCTCCTACATCTCATTAGAACTTCCATTACAATCCCAAGATAAGTCTTCTAAAATGTTCTCCCTAATGTTTGATTACTTCAAATGAAGATTCCACCATTTAGTTCTAATGATCTTGGAAATCCTCCCTTTCTTTACTAGCCCTTTTATTTGCACATCCACGACTAACAAGCGATGTTGGGTGGTTAGGCTCTCTCCTGGGATTACTTTACAGTCTTTACAACACAATCGATCTCTTCTTCTCAACGCAAAGTAGTCTATCTGTGTTCTAGTCGAGCCACTCTTAAAAGAAACTAAATGCTCCTCCCTCTTCACAAGGGTACTTCCTCCTCACAGATTACTATTCACCCATCCCAACCCATCCCAACCCAGCCCAACCCAACCCTGCCCAACCCTGCAATCAAACAGGCCCTTGAAGAGAGTATTTGAATGAAAAGATCATAAGATGTTATAAAATCCAGAAAGGCTTTTCCATCTTCATTTCCATACATGAAGACATGTCCTCCATGAACACTAGCATGCCCTGAAGCATCCTTTCCTGCGTGCCCATTAAGATCTCCACCTAGGCAAATCATCTCTCTTTGTGGGATTCCTTGCATAATATTATCCAAATCTTCCTAAAAATATGCTTAATCCTATCATCTAAACCAATTTGTGGTGTATAAACTAAGATGATATTCAGAATTTCTTCTTCGAGCACCATTTTTAACAATATAATTCGATCTCCAGATCTTTGCACCTCAAGCTACACAATCCTTCAAATCCTTATGAACAACCACTCCAACACCATTTCTACCTTATCTTTACCTGAATACCAAAGTTTAAAGCATGTCTTCTCGATCTCCCTTGCTTTCTCTCCAACCATTTTATCTCCTGTAGACATAATATCTGAATCTTCCTTCTTTCCACGGCATCAATATCTCCATCGATTTGCCACTTAAAGTACCAATATTATAACTACTTATCTGCAACTTCCTTTGCAACCTCTTTTGGACTAGCTGCTTTACCCGCATGTGTCCATCATGCGAGAACCCTTGCAAATTTTAGACTACATCTGGGTGGTAATGCAGCGGAACTAGATTATTTACACGCATGTGTTCCTCATACGATAACCCTTGTGAATTTTGAACTACATCTGGGCAGTGATGTAGCGGTCATTGATAACTTCTCATTGCATTCAGGCCATGCAACACGTTGAAAGTAGGGAACGCCCCAACGAAATCTAGATGTTTACTTAAATCCATTAATAAAAGATCCAAACAAATTCGAGACAAATTACTAAATACTTCTTAAAATAAGACTATTTAGGAATTTATCCGAACAGTTTCGAGACAAGTTCCTAAATAGTATTCTTAAAAGAACACTGTTTAGAAATTTATCTCTCTCGCGTTGGTTGTCAGCTACCTAATGTGCAACCCTCCTCAATTTATCTGGGCTTGGGACCGGCCATGGATGAGTTCTACATATTTATTTAAGTAAATAAATAAAATTACAAAAATACAATAAAAATATGTAAATATATATTTGAATATACTATAAATATATAAAATACATGTACGTAGTAATAAAGTACAAAATGCAAAATAAAAATAAAAACCTAAAATGCATGTATATATACCTATGTATATACATGTAAATATTAGCACATAATAAATTAACTTGTAAAAATAAATAAAAATACCCTAAAACTAGTACCTTAATAAGAAACATTTCATGTTTTTACCTAATTTAATAAAACTATTTATTATTTTATATTGATTTTTGAGGGGATTGTTTTCCTGAATTTCCCGGTTGGTCGATGTGGACCAACCAGGAGGCGCAGACTATTGATCACTCAATCAACTGTCTAGCCTACTTGCCTCCTTCGTGTTAGAGCTCACGGGAGCCCGACTTTCTCCAATTTTTTGGCCTTCATCCACACTGATTCAGACCTCGAGCCCTTCAACTTATATCTTCCTCATCCTCCCCTGAACCTTACCATCACCCTAGATCTCACCAATCCCTCATCTCCAGCACGCAATAACCTTACCCCTTCTAACCTTCCATTTGTGTATAAATAAACCACTCCACCGACCATTTTGATTTTGATCCTTGTTTCTTCATGTAACCCCAATTGGACCCGTATGGTAGCAAGACCTTGGTGACAACATCGTCTTCCCCTCCTTATCAGTGTGGAGAAGGGTTAAAATCGACAAGATTGAGGTGTTACAGGAGTCCCTCCAATATACCTCCTTCTGCTCCATGTTCCAAGTAGGTTCGAGCTTCTTTCTTCGTATTTTTCTTTCACTTTTCATTCTAGTAGTATAGTTTAGATCTTAGATTGTATGATTAGTCCATAGGATAACTGTTGGACATGCGAGTCCATGACGAGCCATTATGCAATAATTGTTATTGCGAATATCATTCTTGATCCGAAATGAAGAATAAATAATTTGCATAATAGGTCCCTTAGTATAATTAGGGTTATGTACCATGGCCATCTTAATAATCATACAGTTATTGATTCAATAATTGAATCATAGAGGATGGTACTTGGATGAATATCTAAAGAGTTAGATTGAGGACTCATCAAGCACCGTCAAATGATTGTTAAGAGATGATCTCCAGCCTGAGTAGGAGATGGCAATCCTTTCTCATTTGGGTTGATATTTAACCGACCTCTTGATGAAGGTCCTCTGCATAGGAATAGAGATTCGGAGGTGTTAGATTAGTTAGGTCAAAGAGTTAACTTAATGAGATCGAGATAACCAAAGTCCTATATCATATGCTGTCATGATATAGGCACATATCCTCTGACCGGAGACAGATGTATTACTATAAAATAAGCCAAAAAATAAATAAAAATCATAATAAAATACTACATAAAATAATAAATATATTATTTTATGCTCAAAAACTAATAAAATCATTTATTATTTTAAATTAATTATTCTCTAATAAATTAGGTTTTTTTGTCGCCTAGCAGGTGACATGGCCCAATGGGGTCGCGTCAACTGTTGACCCTGGTCAACTCACCCCATGCCTTCCAATCTGACGTAGCCCGTCTTTTCCCTGATTTTCTATCCTATTTCCTGGGTGTTCCATCCATCTATCACGGATGCTTCCTTCACAAGAAATAATCTCTGATCATCCATGATTCACGCCAGATCATTGTATAATCTGTACATAACCATGATTCGTCAATCTAGGCTGATCAATAAGGGTGTTTAGCAAAGTTTATAGATAATGACCTTAGCCTCCTCTCCAAATTTGGTCACCATTAGAGCCCTAAGAGCCCTCGCCTTGAATCCCAAATGCCTCCTCGTGACAGGAGGAGGTGGTGCATGCTTTAGTGAAGCTCTAGGAGGCCGGGGTGCACCTACGGCAGCCACGCCGGCGACCCTGCTCCCTGGGCGTCCCCCATGTACAAGAGTTGTCTCTTTCTCTTTACTTTCACGTATTATAGTAGTAGGTTTAATTTTCTGCCCTTAGTGTAGAATTTAGTTAAGTAATTCATCCATAAATTCTCACCCCATAGTTTATCGGAGTTGAGCTCCTGCGAGTGATGAACGTTAAATTTGCCTCGTTAATAATGTAAAATAATGCT
This sequence comes from Ottelia alismoides, assembly GCA_037367405.1. Classification (NCBI taxonomy): domain Eukaryota; kingdom Viridiplantae; phylum Streptophyta; class Magnoliopsida; order Alismatales; family Hydrocharitaceae; genus Ottelia; species Ottelia alismoides. The sequence continues at coordinate 399,950 of JAZKJV010010584.1, read as the reverse complement.
GTAGTACAGGAGGCGAATTTGGTTCAGCAAAAACCACGCTCTTTGAATGTCGCGGAATATTTTAACTTGGCAAGTTTACCAAGGTCGAACACAGGGACACGGCTGCCTAATATGTTCATTGAATCTTGATTCATGAAGCGCAAAGTGTGTTAATTTCAATTTCAGGTCCTCATGATGCTCTATGCAAATTACAAAGCAATGCGAGGATGCATGCAATTTTTATCAATTTTTATGCAAGTTAAAGTGATGTAAGAATAAATATGCAAGAGAAATGTATGCTAAATAAAAGCCTACAATTATACCCTAAAGATACGAGCAACAACATATAAATTGAAGTCAGAGTCAATTTAATCCATCAATAAAAATCGCTCATCAGATCAAAGCAAGACAAGGAGAGCAGGGTCCCATTTTGCACATAAAAATTCACTTTAATTAAAACAGGAGCAAATGAGACAATTAAGCATGATAAGATGAAAAGGACAAAACAAGGATCTAAACGACACTAAAATCATGCAATTTGGACCTACGATGCTCAAGTTATGATAAAAACAATGCAAAGGCATATTTGTAATAAAAATGCAAGAAAATAAATGATAAATATTGCATTTAGGTCCCTGGAAGGACCTAAATGCAATTACCAAAAACCGCCTGGGCCATTTTGCAATTTCACCATTTATGCGTAGGGGCCTTTTTGTAATTTCCAAAAAGTCAAAGGGCTTCCCTGTCAAATACCCAGGCACGCACGTGAGGCATGTGCCTGGGGACCAAAGTGTAATTCCGTAAAAGTGTCGGGTCTTTTCTGCAAATTACCAAGCACCTCACGTGTGCTGCACGTGAGGGGCCAGGCTCGGGTCAGCCCCTTTGGCTCGGGCCACGTGGCAATGTCTGGAGGTTCGGCAGGAGGTTTGGATGATCCGAGCCTGTAGGTCGGGGAAGAGGCTCGGGTCCACCACGTGTCTTCATCTCGACCGTCCGATCAGATGATCGGACGGAGGCTGTAGCATCTTCCTCCTTCGCAGGTCACCGGAGAAGGCAGGGCTCCGGCGACCTGCCATTGGCTCCGCCTCGCCTCGTAAGGTAGTCGGATGGTCAAGGAAGCTATCTGGAGGTGCGGCGAAGTTCCTGGAGCAGAGACGAGGCTTCATGGTGGATCAGTAGTGCTGCTCGGTGAAGCCTCGCCGGAGGCGAGGAGCTCGAAGAAGCTCAGATCTGAACTCCGGCTATTGTCGATGGGGGCACCTGCAAACATTACAATAGCCGAAGCGCGGTGTGTGCGAGTGATTGAGAGGTGAGTGGACGGCCGTGGAGGCGTCGAGAGCGATGGTCGGGGATCTCTTCACCGGCGGAGCAGGTGGAGAGTGGTCGGAGTGGTTGGGGGTTCTGGAGAAGGGAAAGAGGGTCCGAGAGGGTGATTGGTGGTAGGTGAAGCTCGGAGGGTGGTCGGTTGGAAGTGAGGATGATTGTAGGAAGCGGAATAAGTGGGATAAAACTCAAAGAAAAGAAGGAGGAAGAAGACCTCGTCAGGGAGGGGAACCCTGGCGGAGGATGGGCTTGGGCGGAGGACCTGGGTGGTCCTCGGGTCGTCGCACGACAAGGGAAGCCAGTCCTTGGTGCTCAGCGGTGGAGGAGCCACCAGAACACGGCGGAGAATATCGTGGGTCGACACCGAGCTTACGTCGTTGTTGCCTCGACGCCCTGCCTCCTCCGCTGTCACCGGAGGGGCGGGGGAGACTGGGCGTAAGCCCAAATTGGTGGACGACGTTCTACGATGGTGGAGGTGGTGATTTATAGGCGGAGGTCGGCTGGACGTTATGAGGTCGGCGAGGCGTTTTCGAGGGGTTTTAATGGCGAAGCACTGTGGAGAGGGCGTTATGGAGGTTGTGCGAAGGAGGCAGGGGAACGGTCTATGTGGGGAAGGCGTTAGGAGAGGAGGAAGAAGGCTGGAGCGCTGGCTAGAAATGGAAGGGGGCGGAGGATGCGTGAGGTGAAATGGCTGGGGAAGGGGGGGTTACGGAGGTTGACGATGGTGGAGGGCCGTTGGATCTAACGATCCAACGGTTGTGGTTGGAGTGCTTGCGGAGGGCCACGATAAGATCCTCAGGATCTGATCGTGTGGGAGAGATCCAACGGTGAGTGATAGATAGGCGACGTGGCAAGTTGATAGGCGTTAGATGGAAGTAGGATCCGAGGGTTGAGGTGAGGGGAGACGTGGCAGTTTGATGGGCGATGGATGAGGAGGTGATCTGACAGCTATAGATGAGGCGTGAAATAACGGTGGAGATCTGATCGGGGGAACGGATCTGACGGCTGGGAATGGGCGAAAGATGGACGGGCGAGATGAGCGGATTTTGAAAGAGATCATACGGCCAGAACAAGCACCGGGTGGCAGAAGAAGAGGCGGGCCACGTGGTTGCTCCAGAGAGCACCACGTGGCCCAATCAGAAAAATTCAAAATGTAAATACAAAGATAAATACGAAAGAAATAGTTAAAGGATGAATTAGGAAAAAGTCAAAACATGAAAGTTGCTTGTCTCGATGAGATCTACAACTTTCATGTTGGTCAGAAAGTTAAAAAAGGTCATTTGTACAAAAAGCATTTTTGGGGGTATTTTTAGGGGGATAAAAACACCAATTTTGTGGTTTTGAGATGTTTTTATATTTTTTTAGTGTTTTTAAGAGTCAGTGATTTATAGACAATTATTTTACCTAATTTTTAGGGGTTTTTGAGGATAAAATAATTACAAGAAAAATAAGAGGAATTTAAAAACAATAATTTAATGGTAAAATATATACAATATAATACAGGATAAAAATATGGATTTAAAGGTTATTTTTATTGGATTGATTAAGCAGGGGGTTTAATTTGCAGCTTTTAGCATGATGAATACGAGATTCATCATACCCCTATACTTAAACCATTCTCGTCCTCGAGCATCTAAAGAATGAAGGAGTCGGATTAATTCCTGACAGTGCGCGTGAGATTTTCAAGGCTTGATCTTTCGAAGACCCTTGACCTAAGTGATCCTAAAATTCCAGGTTTATCCAAGCCTTAGTCAGAAGGAATTCAACTTCTCTGATTATCAGACTCTCTTTTTGTACATATAATATAAGGATATATGACATTTAGTGTACTGCATTTCATGAGAGCCGCGTCGATGCATCACTCAAAGTTCCAGTCCCAAAGACTCTCCTCTAGACCTAATCCTCAATACTAGGGAATAAATCTATTCTTGCTTCAGTCAACCGTCTCATTAGTTTGTCAGACTTGAAAGTGTAGATGGACGGCCAGATGATGGAGGTAATGGGATTGTGTCTATTTTTCTCACCCTCACATTGGAACAAGGGGCCTCTCGAGTGCCTTTTTACTCAACACATATAAATTTTTAGATTGTTGACCAATGTGTCCATCAAGAGAGTTGGAGTCGTCTGCACTTGTTTTTCTGGGAATACACCGGGGTGTGTCTCTTTTGAGTATCTAAGATACCTTCGACACCCAGACTTGTAGCATTTACGATGCAGAGCTCTTTTTTGGTGTCAGCCCGACTCCTTGGTCCTAATTAGTGCTTGGTCCAAGTGGACACTTTGAAAATGTTTGGGAGCGCTCGCCATTGGTGGAAGCTCATTTATAATTGACTTGGATGATAGAGCTTTTTCTTTGATATTTTGTTGGCTAGTTCCACTGCTTTTACCAAAAGTTGGCGCACACTGATCAACAATATTCATTTAAGTTTCATCACACCCTGGCACTTTTAGGTAAATTCAAAGAGATAGCATATGAATCTTGTTCACATACTAGCTAGGGTTTTGCTGACACTCAGGTTTTCTGAAGCCTTCATTAAATTTATCCCATCCTCGAATATCATTAGATCGGATCTGAACTCAAATCTCTGGTCCTACTTCATCAAGTGATATCTCAACTCAGCTCATCAATCATGCAGTTGTGGAAGTGACTGTGCTGATCATATTTTCTTGAAGGTAGAGATGAAGAGTGCAATATAGCGCTCAAATCTTTCAAACCAGGGAAGGGTGGATATTTAAGTCTTAAAAACCATAATGATTAAGGCATGTTAACTTAGACTCTCAGAATCACACAAATCAAGTGTCCTCAAAATCCTCAAGTCTTGAGTGCGTGTGAATGTGTCAGGAATACACCAACTCCTTAGGTTAGTGAATTTTGTGTGATTTTTGACTTTTGCATATTTTTATGGATTTTAATTTTTTTTATTCTTCGGAGAGACAATGGCTAGCCCAGGCTCAAATGAATAAAAGTATCTACTCTCAGCCCAGTATGGGTGTAAGTACGAGCCGATAAACGGACCCGTGATCCTTAAGGACGGTGCCTTCGTAGTGTCCTCTAAACCACCCACTTTGCTAAGGGAGACCGAAGTTCCCTCACTGAAAGTGTCTACTAAGCCTAGTAGTCAGAGTCTATTCAAAGAAAGATTTTTAATATTTCAAAAAAAATTCAGGAATATTTTCAAAAATTAATCCCTAAATTTTTTTAATAAACAATTTTTACAAGGTTTTTACCCAGTTCACAAGCTTACCAAAACCCAGCCCGAAAAATAAAATTTTAAAAGAGATTTAAAATGCATGCTAAGGCTAAGGTAAATATACAGTAATATACGGTTTACCCCCCTATACTTAAAATTTGTTATGTCCTCATAGCACAAGTGCCATGAAGCCAAAGCTCGGTTCAAATATAGGGTGATATAACGGAACTGGGGGAGAGGGTCCCCCTATACTTAGGCCAAACTCGGCCTAAGTACAAGAAGGCATGACAAGGGAGGGATGAGTAGGCAGGTCCCCCCTATACTTAGGCTACAAATAGCCTAAGCAAAGTCTGAATTAGGGGGGTTCTATGATACAAGGGTGAGGGGGAGGGGGTTCGTGAAATAGATACACAGAGAGAGATATAGAGATAGAGATAGAGGGAGAGAGTGAGTGAAATATACAGGGGGGATGGTGGGGGTGAGTATGTGCAAGTGTAGGTGTGTGTGTGTGGTTTTTGTGTGTGTGTGTGTACAACATGCAAAACTGGAAATAAATATGCAGATGCAATATTTTTTTTACAATATGCAATGCAAGCTGTCTGATCTAAAATTTCGATAATTTCTTCCCGAATTCTTTTGCGGCCTTTTCAGCGGAAGCTCCCGACTTCACGCCTCTATGAGGATGAAGTGTCCTCGGTCATCATGGGCCCTGCCACAAAAGAGACAAGTTAGGCATACCGAGGAATTAAATCAACAGATATGATGCAAAAATTTATGCATGAAATGAGGTCCTAAAAATATTAAAATTATTCAACAAAAGATCAAAATTCAAAAATTAAGAAAAGTCGTGTCCCCGGCAACGGCGCCATTTGATGAACGTTAAATTCGCCTCGTTAATAATGTAAAATAATGTTGTAGTACAGGAGGCAAATTTGGTTCAGCAAAAACCATGCTCTTTGAATGTCGTGGAATATTTTAACTTGGCAAGTTTACCAAGGTCGAACACAGGGACACGGCTGCCTAATATGTTCATTGAATCTTGATTCATGAAGCGCAAAGTGTGTTAATTTCAATTTCAGGTCCTCATGATGCTCTATGCAATTTACAAAGCAATGCGAGAATGCATGCAATTTTTATCGGTTTTTATGCAAGTTAAAGTGATGCAAGAATAAATATGGAAGAGAAATGCATGCTAGATAAAAGCCTACAATTATACCCTAACGATACGAGCAACAACATATAAATTGAAGTCAGAGTCAATTTAATCCATCAATAAAAATCGGTCATCAGATCAAAGCAAGACAAGGAGAGCAGGGTCCCATTTTGCACATAAAAATTTACTTTAATTAAAACAGGAGCAAATGAGACAATTAAGCATGCTAAAATGAAGAGGACAAAATAAGGATCAAAACGACACTAAAATCATGCAATTTGGACCTACGATGCTCAAGTTATGATAAAAACAGTACAAGGGCATATTTGTAATAAAAATGCAAGAAAATAAAGGATAAATATTGCATTTAGGTCCCTAGAAGGACCTAAATGCAATTACCAAAAATCGTCTGGGTCATTTTGTAATTTCACCATTTGCGTGTAGGGGCCTTTTTGTAATTTCCAAAAAGTCAAAGGGCTTCCCTGTCAAATACCCAGGCACGCACGTGAGGCATGTGCCTGGGGACCAAAGTGTAATTCCGTAAAAGCGCCGGTTCTTTTCTGCAAATTACCAAGCACCTCACGTGCGCTGCACGTGAGGGGCCAGGCTCGGGTCAGCCCCTTTGGCTCGGGCCACGTGGCAATGTCTGGAGGTTCGGCAGGAGGTTTGGATGACCCGAGCTTGTAGGTCGAGGAAGAGGCTCGGGTCCACCACGTGTCTTCATCTTGACCGACCGATCAGGATGATCGGACGGAGGCTGTAGCATCTTCCTCCTCCGCAGGTCCCCGGTGAAGGTGGGGCTCCAACGACCTGCCATTGGCTCCGCCTCGCCTTGTAAGGTAGTCGGATGGTCGAGGAAGCTATCTGGAGGTCCGGCGAAGTCCCTAGAGCAGAGACGAGGCTTCATGGTGGATCAGTAGTGCTGCTCGGTGAAGCCTCGCCGGAGGAGAGGAGCTCGAAGAAGCTCAGATCTGAACTCCGGCTATTGTCGATGGGGGCACCTGCAAACATTACAATAGCCGAAGCGCGGTGTGTGCGAGTGATTGAGAGGTGAGTGGACGGCCGTGGAGGCGTCGAGAGCGATGGCCGGAGATCTCTTCACCGGTGGAGCAGGTGGAGAGTGGTCGGAGTGGTTGGGGGTTCTGGAGAAGGGAAAGAGGGTCCGAGAGGGTGATTGGTGGTAGGTGAAGCTCGGAGGGTGGTCGGTTGGAGGTGAGGATGATTGTAGGAAGCGGAATAAGTGGGATAAAACTCAAAGAAAAGAAGGAGGAAGAAGACCTTGTCGGGGAGGGGAACCCTGGCGGAGGATGGGCTTGGGCGGAGGACCTGGGTGGTCCTCGGGTCGTCGCACGACAAGGGAAGCCTGTCCTTGGTGCTCAGCGGTGGCGGAGCCACCAGAACACGGCGGAGAATACCGTGGATCGACACCGAGCTTACGTCGTTGTTGCCTTGACGCCCCGCCTCTTCCGCTGTCACCGGAGGGGCGGGGGAGACTGGGCGTAAGCCCAAATTGGTGGACGATGTTCTACGATGGTGGAGGTGGTGATTTATAGGCGGAGGTCGGGTGGACGTTATGAGGTCGGCGAGGCGTTTTCGAGGGGGTTTTAATGGCGAAGCACTGGTGGAGAGGGTGTTATGGAGGTTGCGCGAAGGAGGCGGGGGAACAGTCTATGTGGGGGAGGCGTTAGGAGAGGAGGAAGAAGACTGGAGCGTCGGCTAGAAATGGAAGGGGGCGGAGGATGCGCGAGGTGAAATGGCTGGGGAAGGGCGGGGTTATGGAGGTTGACGATGGTGGAGGGCCGTTGGATCTAACGATCCAACGGCTGTGGTTGGAGTGCTTGCGAAGGGCCACGATAAGATCCTCAGGATCTAATCATGTTGCTAGGAGAGAGGCGGGCGTGAGTGGTTAGGATCGGTCGGTGGGAGAGATCCAACGGTGAGTGATAGATAGGCGACGTGGCAAGTTGATAGGCATTAGATGGAACTAGGATCCGAGGGCTAAGGTGAGGGGAGACGTGGCAGGTTGATGGGCGATGGATGAGGAGGTGATCTGACGGCTGTAGATGGGGCACGAAATAACGGTGGAGATCTGATCGGGGGAACAGATCTAACGGTTGGGAATGGGCGGAAGATGGACGGGCAAGATGAGGGGGTTTCGAAAGAGATCATACGGCCAGAACAAGCGCCGAGTGGCAGAAGAAGTGGCGGGCCATGTGGTTGCTCCAGAGAGCGCCACGTGGCCCAATCAGAAAAATTCAAAATGTAAATACAAAGGTAAATACGAAAGAAATAGTTATATGCTGAATTAGGAAAAAGTCAAAACATGAAAGTTGCTCGTCTCGACGAGATCTACAACTTTCATGTTGGTCAGAAAGTCAAAAGAGGTCATTTGTACAAAAAGCATTTTTGGGGGTATTTTTAGGGGGATAAAAATACCAATTTGTGGTTTTGAGATGTTTTTGTATTTTTTAGTGTTTTTAAGGGTCAGTGATTTATAGACAAATATTCTACCTAATTTTTAGGGGGTTTTGAGGATAAAATAATTACAAGAAAAATAAGAGGAATTTAAAAACAATAATTTAATGGTAAAATATATACAATATAATACAGGATAAAAATAGGGATTTAAAGGTGATTTTTATTTGATTGATTAAGCTGGGGGTTTAATTTGCGGCTTTTAGCATGATGAATACGAGATTCATCAGCGAGCTCCTCTGTGCGTACTCGGACCATCTCCGCTTCTCCTTTAGCCTTCACATCAATCCCCCGCCCCTTCTGATTGCTGCACGTGCATCCAATCCACCAGGACTGCCTGAATTCTGTGAATAAGGGTCTCCTCCATCGCGTCACAAGAGTCCTTTCCGTCCACCCTTTTCTCTTGCGTATCCAGCTTCAAGTTCGGTCGAGGAGAAACCCCTCGAGACGTAGTTCATTCCTGTGCATGTTAGGCATGTTACAAAGTGACAGGAGCCACATTCAAAGCCTGTCGGAGATACATGGGTTTCCTCGTCTTCCCCGACCACGCGGAGGAGCCCCAGTGAACCTCCGGCCATTTCGATGCCTCCAGCATGTAGAGTACCTCGCCAAGAGTGTTTAGGGCCATCTCGAATATCAAATGGACGTCGTAGGAGGGAGATCTCGCTAGAAGAACCTCGCCTACATGAGTGTTCTTCCCTATTCTTGGATCACGCCTCACCAACGTTGGATGAAGATGAGGCCTCCATATGCTACAGATGTCGTTCGATGGAGCTTCGTCTCAACCGTCAGATCCTTCCCTAGAGATCTAATCTACATCGCTCATCGGCGAATCTTTGTCAGTCGTCGGATGAACGACACGCGTATTAGTGAACATCATCCAGTCGTCCGTTCGCGCCTATTATGGGGTAATTTACATATCTTAGCCCCTATTTTTTGTATTTATTATTAAGTCCTGTAAATAAATTATAACATTTATAAATAATTGGACATTTTGCATCAAGGCTCATGTATTGATTTTATTTGCAATAGGGTCCAGTCCACGTCACCTCACGTGCCATCCCACATGAGGTGGTGCATGTATACCCCTGTAAGTTTTTATATTTATAAAACATCCAATAAAATGGAATCCATGTGTTATATTTTTGTGAAAATTGCTTGGAGGCCCATGAACTTTTTAATGTTGGCATTTTGGTCCCTACATGTATGAATTATGTGTTGTCCCACGTGATGGGTTAATTGTAATTCAGTTCATTAGATCTTTATTTACGTTGTATACTTTTAGGATATTTGCACTATGCCCCTATACTTTTTATTTATTTGCAAATATGCCCCTGCCAGGACATGTATTTTTGTGACTTTGATCTATTTATTAAAAATAGCTAACTTGTTTCCAAAAATCCACAAAAATAGGATTAGATGCTCCATGCATTGTACTTACACACCACATGCCCACTTTGTATTTTTTGTAATTAATCGATTTTTTGACATTAAAAAGAAGCCTATATAATCCCTGTTTAGCTATAAAAATCCCAAAAATATAAAAACATCTTGAAATATGACAAAAATAACATATAGTATATTTTGGTATTTATTGGGTCCAAAAAGTAAAAACCCCTAAAAATAATAGAAAGATGATAAAAATCATAAAGATCTAAAATTCAATAAAAAATATAAAAATTAAATAAAAATAACAAAAATATGTTTTTCTGTTTTATAATTATCTATATATTATTTATATATTAAAATTAATTTGGGTAATTTTAGTACTTATTTTATATTTTTAAAACCCAAATCAATTTCAGATTAATTATTAATCCCATGTTTGGGATATTTTTGACTTTAAAAATACATAAAAATTAGCAAAAATCCCAGAAAATAACAAAAAATTAGAAAAATATTAAAACACAAAAATATCTTATTTAATATAGTTTTAGTATTTTTACGTATATATATGTATATATAACCTATATATACCTTATATTGTACCTATACATATACATATATGCCCATACATATATTTGTATTTATAGGATATTTAAATGAAAAAGAAAATAAAAAATGGAAAATATACAAAAGAAAATACAAATAAAAAACCAAAAATAGAATTAAAAAATATATAAAATCCAAAACCCATAAAAAGAATTATACAAATCAATGACTTGATTGTACATAGATAATCGTAGGCTACCATTTTGCTCTCTGTGGTTCGACCTCTACATGCTTTCCTGTTATGCATTTCATGGTACAAATTTTAATTCCACACTCTTGCTATTAATTGCTTCATTAATTACTGTGGGTTAATTGTTGATTAAAGTGGAGTTTTGTTGAATGGTCACATCAGCGATGCTAATTGAGTTTGATTAGCAGATCCTCGCAAGATACCTCTTTATCAGATGGCGCCCTTGTTGAGGAGCGATGAGCATAGCCATTTTTACCAGACATTGTTGTAGAGTCATTAATTGATTCATTATTGTAAATTGATTCTTTGATTATTCATTAATTTTTTGATAATCATTTTTGCTAATAATTGATATCCCTTATGTTGTAAATATTTCATATTAATTCTTTGAGCATTGTTGTAAATACTCATTGATTTATTTGATTATTTATTCATTAATTATATATTTAGTTATCTGATCATAAATGCTAATGCCATATTTTTGCAACTTTGATCCGAGGGCCCACCATGCAAGGACAGTTTTCTAGGAAACCGGTGCAACCAAGCTTGGACGAGGTTGGTTTTATCTTTATGGCCAGCTGGAGAGAGCACCAAGGGAGCAAGGAGAGGGATTAGCATAGAAAAAAGAAAAAAAAATGCAATTTTGTAATTTATGGTGAGACAGAGTCAATTTTGGCATGTAATATAACTTGGACTCTACTCTTCACAACGAGGTCCAGTGCCTGGTGTCTGTTCACCTGGGGGCATCATCGCGTTTTTTCGTGTTTTCTCACCTTCTTTTTCTTTGTTTCCCACTGTTTTGTGCTTTTCGTCTTATTTTAATTTGTTTTGTATGCATGGAGCCCCTAGATATAGATTGCTTGACTCAGTAACTAGGTCCACACCTTAATAAGAATGCATGTTCCTATAGTATCTTACGTATGGATCTAGTCAAATTTAATAAATGTTAGTTGTTTAAATTCAAACCCACGTGTCGTGAGAGACATCATACAACGCTGGCAGGACCCGTTGTTGCGGGCATTGAGACGTATCCAAGATCGGACTTTAGGGTTTGATTCTGAGTAACTAACATATTGTTCTTCACGATTAATAACAACTACTGTTTAGGACGATTTTGTCGACTGCACATCGCCATGTAGATAGGTTTAAAACTGTTGTTTTGCATATCGTATGGACAGAGCTGGGAATAAGTCCTCTAACTCATCATGCATCATTAGATTCAATGGTGATATATCCAGCATTGAATCAACCTGCACGGTTTTTTTGCTATCTCCCTCTGATTTCGAGCACCTAAGACTTAAATGAAAATCTACAAAAACTTTAGGCGTCGGTATGAGACAGAACCAAAAAAAGTGAAAAACCAAAAATTAAAACAAGGGGACTGCTAAATAAACTTTGACCTTAATTTAAATTCATAATGCAATGTCATTATTTTGGGTTCATAAAGCCCTCATTGTTTTCAAGTATCTTAGGAGGGGATCAAAACCCCTTCCATGAGCGAGACATGACCCATTAAGGATTAGAGCCCAAATCCCAGTCTGTAACTACCTTGTGTGTCGCCTGGATTTCCGAAGTATTGGCACTTCTATCATACGTGACCGAGTATGTCCTCGTCAGCGATGGTAGTTCCCGCCTTGTGTGGAACACTGACATGGTTTGAAGTATTGAGCTTAGGCCACGCCTTCACGGAGGTTCTGTCTCATCGGTTTATAATTTTCTATATATTATTATGTACAAGTTTCATGTTGAAAACTTTATTTGAGGTGTGTATTATAAAGAATAAAATGGTGTAACATGACTATTTATAGAGTAAAAATTAGGGTTTCTGTATAGTATTCATGTCCTTATCTTCCCCTACTTTATTCCTTATCGACCAAGTCAATATTGACTTGGTCTCGAGATTTAGGATCATTCAATATCTTTGATACTTCACTAATTTTTCTTTTCTTTGTTTTGCAATTTTGGATTTAAATGCATGTATTTATACAACAATACAAATGAATGATGAATGTTAATTTGTATGAATTACTAGTATTTACATGTGTTTTATTAGGGAATTAAAGATAAAATGGAAGAATAAAGGTAGATAAATAGCTATTCATCAATCCCTATACTTTGCTAGTCCCTAACAAACAGTTATTAGAAGAATAAGCATGCAAAAGAAAAATAAATAACTTAGAATGATTATGATTTTTAAACTTATATGTACAAAATCAAAGTTTGGAGCTTAGTAAAGACCTTTGGATTGTTAGTTTGTTAGGAACACTATGGAGAATATGATGTAAAACTCAACATCCCTTAAGTTCTACAATCCTCTGCTCAGGTCACCTCAATGATTATGTCAGAATAAGTATTTTTAAATGCAAACCTTTATAACCATGAGCATCACTTGTACAGTGTATGCGAATGTCACTCTTCTCATTAGAAATGGTAATAAACATTTTCCTTCAACATGATAATCCTAATTCCCCAATCTAGCTACTCTTTCCTCAGGGATCGAGGTATTTCCTTTTAAGTTCAAGTACAAACGGCTCAAGAAGAGGGGGTAGAGAGAAGAATGGATTGTAACTGGTGTAGTCACATATCCTACGGAGTTTGACCGGTGTAGCGAAGTCTACAGCTGTAGACAACCTTCAGATTTTGACTTTGAAGAATAATCCTTGCTTATTTGATACATACTCCGATGGGAATTGATTTTTCATTATATTTTGTCAGTCTATTATTTTGGAGTCTTTTATCGTGCACATTTTTTTACTTTATACAACAATATTTATATAAGGAGTTTTTCTTCTTGAGCAAGTGGATTATCCCTCTTTTGAAGCTTTATTGCAACCCACATCGTCATGTCTTTATACGTCCATGCCACTAGAGAGGGTTGGGGGGCACTAGCCACATATTGGGGTGACGTATGTTTCCACATGTGTGCTTCTCAAGCTAAAAAAATCCTACCCTATCCACCTCATCAGAGTTGAGCTAAGTGCATAGTGCTTGTTTAAAGTTAGATCATTATCATCAAGAGACATGTGTGCACTTCAATTACTCTACTTAGGCAAATTAAAATGACATGCGAATATAGTCTAATGGGCTCAAAGAACTAAATCTTATTCACATGAAAAGTCTTAATTCCATTTCCCATAAAGTTCTTGTGAAATTAAGTACATTAAGGTATATATCAAGCTCCAATCTTAAGATTTTATTTAGACTTGTTCATTTACATCATTCCGAAAATGCTTATGCAATGAAGAAAATATTTTGTGAAGCATTTTTTTAACTTTTTATATGGATTTTTTCAAAAAGTTTTGTAGATTTTTATGGACTTTTGAAAATATTTTTCAATTTTAAATGATTTTTTTTATTTTTTGCAAATTTTGTGGGATTTTTTGAAAGGGGTTAGTGGATTAAATGCATCCACATATTTAAAAGAATTTATACATAGTTTAAAGAAATTTTATAAAGAATTTTTATGTAGGTATATACATGTTTTATTTAAAGAATTTTCACAAGGATATTATCTACAAGATTTTCAAATAATTTGAACCATTTTTTCAAATATTTGTCAAATATTTTGAAAACTTATTTTGCAAATAAATTTACAAAAAAAACAAAAATATTTTTACAAAAAAAATTGATAATCTTTTTACAAATATTTCTACATAAAGATTATTTTTTAAATGGTTTGAAAATATTTTACAAAGATTTTGCAAATGTTTTCAAAAATATTTTTTCAAACATTTTACAACAATTTTCAAATCATTTGCAAAACATTTTCCAACCAATTTGTACAAATACTTTTCAAAAAGTTTATTCTTTATTGTATTTATACGTAGAGAAAAGGGAAGTTACTCCATGAACTAACCAACCATATCTACTCCATGGATATTTTTTATCATTTTTATTTTTTTAGGAAAATACCACCTTTTATTTTCATCACTATATCCATATAATATGTCATTTCAATTTTGTCAGAAAAAAGACTCATATGGCCTCCATCCAGAACAAGTAATTTTAACGGTCTTACAATTGATGTAATTAACATGTTCTAGAAGCAGGGAATAGGAGCCTCTATTTTTGATGAAATTGCAATGACATATCAGATGGACATAGTGATGAAAAATACACAATGTTATTTTCCCAAAAAATAAAAAATGGTGAAAATGTCCATGGAGTAGATAAGGTTAGCTACTTCATGGAGTAGCTTCCTTTCCTCTTATTCATAAACGCTTACACAGTATAGTATATTAGCCACATTTATTTTAAATACAGAGTATGAGTTATGGCTAATGTATATATACATGTATACGACCCTCCCATACTTAGCTCGAGTTATGTCCTCATAATGATCAAATAGTAAATATGAGGACATAACTTGTGCTAAGTATAGAAAAGTCTATACTACAACTGAAGGATATTGTGAATCCTTAAGCGCATCACGGAAGCGTGTCGATCGCATCATATGCAATCGGGGCAACTAGTCGCACTAGTCGCTAGATGCGGCGGAAATTAAAATTTTTAATCTAGTGATGAAACCACATGATCACGAGAACATTTCTTGGATCGTTTCATCGAACCACAAAGTATAAAAAATACCTCTTGGAGCGTGGTTGTAATCGTGAGATCCCAAACAAGAGATCCTCCTATCTTAAGTCCGATCCATGAAGAATGCACTTGCGGGCGCGATGATGAGACGCGATCCTCCCGCAATCCTCGATGAAGATCCAAGCAATCGAATCCCTTGATTTCGTCCAATGAAATAAGTCGTATTCCTTTAGATCAAGCAGCCCCAAAGAAGAAGGAGATCCTCGAGTCGTCGAAGGCGAAGGCGAGAGACTCTCCTTCTCAATACACAAGATGGTCGGCCACCTTTATATATATATATATATATAGAGAGAGAGAGAGAGAGAGAGAGAGAGACGAGAATGTGTGAGAGAGAGATTAGTAATCTTTTACAACTCTTAATAATGTACCTTGAAAGGCTAGGTTAGTCCTCCTTTTATATTAGTTTAGGATCCAATGGATCTCAATCCATGGGACACATAGATCCAATGGCCAAGTTGGTCTATGTATTAATCTATGGCCAAGATTGTTGTTGGTTAAAAACCAACAACATTAATTTATATTTAAATCAAATATATGTAGCAATATTATCAACATAAATTAAAGAAATTAGGAGATAAATACTTTCAAAATAGGGGGTGTCACTCATAGTTGACGCCATCCCTATTTTTGGGGTGATTTTATCTCCCATTTATTTTATCCATTATCTTTTAATTAATTTTGTAATAACAATTATCACAAAATTTTCCACCAAATTAATTCCAAATTAATTTGTGAATATTTCAATCATGCCATTGAAAAATATGTGAATCATATTCACAACCCAAACTAATTTGTAAATAACATTTCCAATTAATTAATTAATGTGAATCCAATCCACATTAATAATTAACAAATGCTATTTACAAAATTCTCTCTCTTCAATATATGTATATTATAAATCATATTTATAATACATAAATATTATGGATAGTATTATCCACATTCTCTAATCCATGATAATTAAATCCCATTTAATTATCTTGGATAATTATTCTCACAATATGAATCTCATTCATATTATGCTTGATAATTAAATCTCATATAATCATCAAGTCCTTTTTGCTTGGATATGTAGTTCATCAAATGAATTATTTTTTAACTTCTTCAAGAACAATGTGCTTTCTCCGCGGATACTTAGAGATAAGGACAGGGAGATTGTATTGTTCCACGTATAGTGACTTGGATATTGAGATCTTATCTCAAATCCAGATCTTACGAACCTCTCATAGATGCTTGATTAAATCAAGAGCGCAAATCTAATCTTCTTATCATATCTGAATCTCATTCAGACCAATGTAGGGATATACATGTTTTATTTGAAGAATTTTCAGAAGGATATTATCTACAAGATTTTCAAATAATTTGAACCATTTTTGCAAATATTTGTCACATATTTTGAAAACTTATTTTGCAAATAACTTTACAAAAAAACAAAAATATTTTTACAAAAAAGTTTTATAAACTTTTTACAAATATTTCTACATAAAGATTATTTTTTAAATGGTTTGAAAACATTTTACAAAGATTTTGCAAATATTTCAAAAATATTTTTCCAAACATTTTACAACCATTTTCAAATCATTTGCAAAACATTTTCCAACCAATTTGTACAAATACTTTTCAAAAAGTTTATTCTTTATTGTATTTATACGTAGAGGAAAGGGAGGTTACTCCATGAAGTAGCCAACCATAGCTACTCCATGGATATTTTTTACCAT
Source organism: Ottelia alismoides (assembly GCA_037367405.1). Lineage (NCBI taxonomy): Eukaryota > Viridiplantae > Streptophyta > Magnoliopsida > Alismatales > Hydrocharitaceae > Ottelia > Ottelia alismoides. The sequence continues at coordinate 383,333 of JAZKJV010010584.1, read as the reverse complement.
TTTTATTTTTTTAGGAAAATAGCACCTTTATTTTCATCACTATATCCATATAATATGTCATTTCAATTTCGTCAGAAAAAAGACTCATATGGCCTCCATCCAGAACAAGTAATTTTAACGGTCTTACAATTGATGTAATTAACCTGTTCTAGATGGAGGGAATAGGAGTCTCTATTTTTGATGAAATTGCAATGACATATTAGATGGACATAGTGATGAAAAATACACAGTGTTATTTTCCCAAAAAAATTAAAAATGGTGAAAATGTCCATGGAGTAGATAAGGTTAGCTATTGCATGGAGTAGCTTCCTTTCCTCTTATTCATAAACGCTTACACAGTATAGTATATTAGCCATATTTATTTTAAATACAGAGAATATGAGTTGCAGCTAATGTATATATACATGTATACGACCCCCCATACTTAGCTCGAGCTATGTCCTCATAATGATCAAATAGTAAAATTGAGGACATAACTTGTGCTAAGTATAGAGAAGTCTATACTACAACTGAAGGATATTGTGAATCCTTAAGTGCATCACGGAAGCGTGTCGATCGCATCATATGCAATCAGGGCATCTAGTCGCACTAGTCGCTAGATGTGGCGGAAATTAAAATTTTTAATCTAGTGATGAAACCACATGATCACGAGAACTTTTCTCGGATCGTTTCATTGAACCACAAAGTATAAGGAATACCTCTTGGAGCGTGGTTGTAATCGTGAGATACCAAACAAGAGATCCTCTTGTCTTTAGTCCGATCCACGAAGAATGCACTTGTGGGCGTGATGATGAGACGCGATGCTCCCGCAACCCTCGATGAAGATCTAAGCAATCAAATCCCCCGATTTCGTACAACGAAATCCGTCGTATTCCTTTAGAGCAATCAACCCCAAAGAAGAAGGAGATCCTCGAGTCGTCGAAGGCGAAGGCGAGAGACTCTCCTTATCAATACACAAGATGGTCGGCTACCTTTGTGTATATATATATATAGAGAGAGAGAGAGAGACGAGAATGAGAGAGAGAGAGAGTAGTAACCTTTTACAACTCTTAATAATGTAACTTGAAAGGCTAGGTTAGCCCTCCTTTTATATTAGTTTAGGATCCAATGGATCTCAATCCATGGGACACATAGGTCCAACAGCCAAGTTGGTCTATGTATTAATCAATGGCCAAGATTGTTGTTGGTTAAAAACGAACAACATTAATTTATGTTTAAATCAAATATATGTTGCAATATTATCAACATAATTTAATATAAATTAATTTTTCAAGAGATAATAAGATAAAAGAAATAAGGAGATAAATAAATACCCTCAAAATAGGGGGCATCACTCATAGTTGATGCCACCCCTATTTTTTGGGTGATTTTATCTCCCATTTATTTTATCCATTATCTTTTAATTAATTTTGTAATAGCCATTATCACAAAATTTTCCACCAAATTAATTCCAAATTAATTTGTGAATATTTCAATCATGCTATTGAAAAATATATGAATCATATTCACAACCCAAACTAATTTGTAAATTACTTTTCCAATTAATTAATTAATGTGAATCCAAATCCACATTAATAATTAACAAATGCTATTTACAAAATTCTCTCTCTTCAATATATGTATATTATAAATCATATAATACACAAATATTATGGATAGTATTATCCACATTCTCTAATCCATGATAATTAAAAACCATTTAATCATCTTGGATAATCATTCTCACAATATGAATCTCATTCATATTATGCTTGATGATTAAATCTCATTTAATCATCAAGTCCTTCTTGCTTGGATATTTAGTTCATCAAATGAATTATTCTTGAACTTCTTCAAGAACAATGTGCTTTCTCCGCAGATACTTGGAGATAAGGAGAGGGCGATTGTATTGTTCCACGTATAGTGACTTGGATATTGAGATCTTATCTCAAATCCAGATATTACGAATCTCTCATAGATGCTTGATTAAATCAAGAGCGCAAATCTAATCTTCTTATCGCATCTGAATCTCATTTATACCAATGTCTAACATTTGGACCAAGATCAGATTGCTTCTCTACTGAGAGGAGTCACTAAAATCCATACCTGTTTCATCACTCCCTCGGAATGGAAGCATCATGGTTATACAATCGTTTATGATCACATCACCCCTCGGGTATTCCAATACTTGTACATTCTGCATACTGGAAGACCCATGATCTACCTGAAGATTAAGATTAATTTTACACTGTCTTCTTCAGGGTTTGATCACGAAGTTTCTCAATCTTGGTCATTAGGAGTCGGTATCGATCATATGCTTTCTCAAATCATATATCATACCTTCAAATTCATGCCATGCTTCCAAAGCATGATGACCATGCATGGAATTTGATCGGTCCCAATACCTCATGAGTAAGCTCATGTTTTCCGGTTCATAAGTGAACCTGTATGATCCCTTTGAGAGATCGTATTGCTCTTATGCCCTTATATGCACACCAGCTCGTCGGTGTATAGACCTTGGTTAGACCATCAACCTATCGGTCTTCCAAATGTATATACTCATACATATAGCAATACATCTGTCTCTGGTCAGAGGATGCGTGCCTATGCTGTTACAGCATTCAACATAGGACTTAGGTTATCTCGATCTCGTTAAGTCAACCCATTGACCTAACTAATCTGACACCTCCGAATCACTATTCCCATGCAGAGGACCTGCATCAAGAGGTCGGTCAGATATCAGCCTATGTGAGAAAGGATTACCATCTCCTACTCAGGCTGGAGATCATCTCTTAACAATCATTTGACGGTGCTTGACGAGTCCTCTATCTAACTCCTTAGATATTCATCCTAACACCAGCCTCTATGATTCATTTAATGAATCAACAACTATATGATCATCAAGATGGCCATGGTACATAACCCTAATTGTACAGAGGGACCTTATAGTGCATTCATTCATTTTATTTCAGAAAGGGAGTGAAACATCAATAACTTTTATTGATAAACAAATATATATTACAATAACATTTTATTGTAAAAAAGGTTCGCCCAGGGCTCACATGTCCAACAACAACGACTCAAATAAAATAATAAATGGAATCGGTCACCCCCCATATACTTAGGATCAACTAATCCTAAATATAGAAGATTGTACATAAGACAAGGATGATCGAGGATTAGAATTTATAGAAAATCAATGACTCAGCTTGTCTCCTCCTATGCTTAGGGTGAAATAACCCTAATAGAAAAGAATTATCAACAATTTATAAGACAAGTGAGGGAATAATGAAGAATAACTCAAATGCACTCATCCCACTATACTTAGGATATGATCATCCTAAGTATAACACAAATGAATGGGATGAACGAATAAACAGAAGAATGAAAGAATTTGCAAAAGAAACAAAAAGAGAATGAATTAAACAAAATAATTTTGGGGTCATTTCCTAAATCTTCTGATGCTACAGCTATGAGATCTTATTCAAATATCACATTTATCGAACCGATAATGGACATCAATGTATCATGCTATAAATACGATTTCAGCAACTGTCTATTGACCACAAATGTTTGTGACAACTCAAATATCAATGTGCTTCCATTGTAACACACAATTCTCACTAGAAACGGCAATGTCAATTTACTCTTAAGTTTGTCTGGGAATATCTTCAACTTTGCATCAAATAATCACACCTTCTGTCCAAGCTCTAAAGTCTTTCTTCTGATGTGCTTGTCATGCCAACATTTTAGTTTCTACTTCAAAGATGTTGTAAAGTGAATCTGGTACTCTCTTGGGAGAAGAATCACTTCATGGTGACCGAAGGAATTGTATTGTGCCACCTTATCTACAAGTGAGGCATGGAGGTTAACCCATTTGATAGAGAGATTTTACACCGGTCTGTTAATCAAATACAATTAGCAATGGCTGTAATGACCAAGTGTATCTCAATCAACAATTAACCCACGATTAATTAAATAATTAATAATGTGATACGATTTAAAATTTGTTATATTTAACTCTACAAAATATATGTTGAGGTGCATGTATGCAGAGTGTCGAACTCTGGGGAGCAAAGTGGTAGGGTTATTAATTACTATAAATTATTTATAATTAATACTAATAATTATTATTCTACATATATATTTGTTTTTATGTGGGTTTTTAACTATATTTGATTTTTATGGATTTTAAATTATTATATATAATTTTAAGTTAATTTTTAATTCATTTTATTTCTTATTTTTTATTTTTAATGTTAATGTTTTAATTTCTTTTTATCTTTAAAATAATATATATAATTATACATAATAATAAAGATATTATAGATAATATAAGTAATATATAGTATATATGTAATATAGTTATTTAGATTTTTAAATAGGTAAAAATATATTCAAATCGCAGAAAATAAAATGTTTTTGTGTATTTATATTTTTTCTATTATTTTAAATTTTATAGATTTAGTTTATTTTTTATGGATTTTTAAAGTAATAAAATATATAAAATAGTTAATAGAATAAATATTTGAGATTTCTTTAAGTTTAATATATAAGTCCAACATCAACTCAAAATTGTTTTTATCATATAATATATATAATAAAGAAAATCCACAAATACAAAGTTATATTTTGGGGTTTTATATAATTTTTGTTAATTTTTATAATATTTTTTGGGTTTTATGATTTTTGAGTTTTACATTTTTGTAATTTTTAGTGATTTTTGGATATGTGATAAAATTTATAATAATAAAGATAATAAAAAATTTGGATTTTTTGGAATTTTTATAATTTTTATGGATTTTTATATTTAAATAGTGAATAAAAGCATCTTTATGTATTTTTGAAAAATAGTAAAATGATTTAAGCATTGTATCACGCACTTAATATGATTTTTCTACATTTTTTAGAGCATAAAATAATTAATATGCACAAAAGATAAGAAATAAAAAAGCCACAATTATAAGGACCTATTTGCTATTTCAAAGAAACATAAACTTCATTTAATAGCCATGCCAATAACTTAAAGGGTATACATGTAAAGTTTATCATGCCTCGCGTGGTGCTACACATGAGGGGAAAGGACCTAAGTGCAAATGTACAATAGTTTAGGGGTCCAATTGAAAAGTTCACTAAAATTATCACACTACATATTATATTTTACAAGATCAAAATGAAATACAAAAAGGCGGAGGGGGTCAGAGCAATATACCCATGAGTTGCTTGTGCAGTGCATGAGATGTTAATGGACGACACAAATAACTTCACTTAACACAATCAATGGCCTAGGATGGCCAATACCCCTTCATCGATCTGCAACCCAGATCAGATCTCAAATGCGATTGAAGGGCTACGATGCTCCCTCAACGAATCCAATGGTGCCTTCTCTTCCCCAAGAACATGGAAGAACTAATGGGTGAGGCAACCTTCGATCGATTGATTCTTCATCCTCCGATTAGCTCTCGAGTAGTTAATGGTTGCAATGGGTTCCTAGAGGGCCTCTGTATCAGGTTGGGGCTTCGATACATACCTCGCTGAGAAGAGGTCTGGAGGTTGAACAACATGGAGATGGAGTTCCTGATCGAATACCCCTCAGATGGGGATCTCATGTGCTTAGATATGCAACAAAAGTGTCATGCTCAAAGGAGAAACTCCTTGTTATTAGTGGAAATGGTGAGGGGGAGGTGAAATGGCGTGGTCTCCGACGAGCGAGCAAATCATGGAGACGATGGACCTTGATTCATGCAGAATTCGAGGGGGATAAGTGATCTGGATGATGGAGAATATGATGAGGATTGAAATGGTGTGGTCGGTGAGGCGGAATAAGGTAGCTTAAATGAGGAACAGAGGTTAGAGCCTAGATCTCTGTCATACTTAAATTTTTGAGATTTTTGCTGATAGAGATGAAATTAAATGAAATAAAAATAGGATTACACTAAGGAATAAAATGAAAACTGGAATGATAAGAAAAGAAGCAATTCACCTTCCTGGAGGGGTTGAGAGCATAGGATCATCGGAGGTGTCTCCGATGATGTGTTAAATCAGCTCCAAATCATCTTGTCCTCACAACAAAATCACTGGGGATACCTCCTGTCACTAGGTCTCCTCAACGACTAAAGATTGAGAAGGGTTACATTGACTAGAGAGCGATTAGAAATGGATTGGAAGATGGAGGTTCAACTTTATAACAATGGCGAGGGGACATCGAATATTTAGGGTTTTTGATCGATTCGATGCATATCATGATGATCTAGGGTTACGACCTGATGGAGGGGTGTGTTGCGAAGAGTTTTTGTGAAGGAATCGAGTCGAATGGAGTAGTGTGCCATGCTTGAAAAATCGGCGAAATCAGGAGCTTGGTGAGCTTTGACAAGTCGCCGCCCTAGTAAAGGACATGACTCGAGGTCAAAGAATAGGTACACCCGATTAGTCCATCTTAGCCGCAAATATGATAAAATAGAAATAAAAATGGGAAATATTTCAAAAACAATTATAAAATGAATGTATCTACAAAAACATAAAACATAAAAATATTACAATTTTATAAACTATTTTATGTTATTTTTATTTATTTTTACAACTTAATTTTATATGTTAATTTTTACAAGTATAAATATAAGTATATTTACGTGCATTATGTGTATTTTATTTTTATTATGTATTTTTTATATTTACTATCATAATTACATACGTTATATTTTATAACATTATTAAATACATATTTACAGATTTTTGTTGTATTTTTTATGATTTTATTTATATGTGTAGAATAAATACATGTATATATTTGTAGATATAATATACATATATATTATAATTTATCAATTATTTTAGTATCTTATGAAATGTTTTAATTTGTATTTATGTTTTTTATATGTTTAATATGATATATTTGATTATTTAAAAATATAAGAAGAGTAAAAATGTAAATAATATAATATATTAATATTATATACATATAAACAATATAAAATGGTACTCTAGAAAGCTGGATTTTGCATCTTAGATTCATTTTTAATGCAATGAACTTCATTAGATAGATATTTAATTTGAAAATAATGGATGTGAGTTTGGTTCAATTTGAGTTTGTATGGAGGATATATTGATATGTGAAGTTTTGTTTGCGGCTTTTTCATCTATGTGTACAAGTTACACTGTGCATGATTTTTATTGGTCATTATTTTTATAATTTTCTATATTTTATTATGTACAAGTTTCATGTTGAAAACTTTATTATTTAAAGCGTGTACAATAAATAATAAAATGGTGTAAAAATAGCTATTTATAGAGTAAAAGGTATGTTTTCTATATAGTATTCATGCCCTTATCTCCCCCTACTTTATTCCTTGTCGACCAAGTTAATATTGACTTGATTTCGAGATTTAGGACCATTCAGGATCTTTGACACTTCATTTTTTTCTTTTTTTCTTTGTTATGTAATTTTGAATTTAAATACATGTGTTTATACATTAATTGCAAAATGAATGATAAGTATTAATTTGTATGAATTAGCAGTATTTACAGTTATTTTGTTAGGTATTTAAAGATAAAATGGAAGAAAAAAGATAGATGAATATTCATCAGTTAGCCAAACAACCAAAGTAAAGGGAAAAGAATTGGAGATAGAAGCAGGTGGAATGAATGGTTATTTGGGTGTAAGGAGGCAAAGCCCTTGTGGGTTCCTCCTCGCAGGAGGAAGAAGATGAATGACATGGAGGGAAGTCCGGAGAAGAGGAGGAAGCCATCAAAGTGGTCCACGAGAAGGTAAGCGGTTTGGCGATGGTGAAGGAGCCTGTGCGCGAGAGGCCGGTGATGGAGGGATAGTAAGGAAAACCTTATCCCTCGTCTTGATTACAATACCAAAATGTTGAATGTCTATAAAGGGATAAGATATTGGAGGAATAATGAGGAATATCCCTCCTTATTCCTCAAATGAAGATCCCCTTAGTTTCATCCATATTTAGGTATATCTTACTCTCACACATTTATTGCCTTGTCCTTGCCCACCACTCGCAGCATGTTCGTTATCATATTGATACTAAATATCTCACCATCCTCGTTTTCTATTTGCAATAAATAATTTCAAGATCGAATATCATGGTCACATCTTAAAGTCCAATACATATTAAAAAAAGGAAAGAAAAGAAATGGGAGGCAACTAAATATAAGATGCAAACAACTGAGTAGGCTATGTCAAGTTGGGGTGACACACCAACTAAAACCTCCACGTATTGCCCCCTCTCTCCAATAACCAATGCCTAATAATCTAGTTGGGGACATGGCACATCTCACTTGACCATCACTGCCATCGTACCTCTTTATAGGTATGGCTTCATTCTCACAATAGACATGTTGATAGCCAATTAGTGTGTTTGACCTTTGCAAAAAATTCATGTAGTCGATCTTATTTAATTGCGAGAAACATTTTGTTATTGTTGTTGTATAACTTATGCTTATATTTTATTTTATGAGTATACCATCGGCACAATATATTGTTGTATGTATCTGAACGGGATTTTGCTTAGTTAATATAACAAGAAAAAAAATCGCACGTTATGTTTCAAAAGTTAGAAAGCAAGGTTTTAAGATAAATAATCGATGCTTCATATACCGTTTTTTTAAACTGTCAAAAATGTAAATACCCATTTACAACCATCCAAAAAACTTAAGCTCAATTTCCCTAGTACCCTTAATCCACACCCTTACTTGTGGGTTTTAGATATTGGACTATGTTTGGGGTTGAGATGTTATAACCTCCCCTATTCGCAACGTCCTTTTGTGACATGACCAATTACTTATTCCTAGTTACAGTGACGGTTGCACGCTCCTAGCATAGATTCTCTCGGGTAGCCCTTTCCACTATCGGAGGGAATATTCTCAGATACCATTTGTAACGTTTCAGACTGGTCCCCGAATTGTTATCGAGGAAACTGACCCAGACAACTTGTTGGATTTGAACTTAATTGAACCCGTTGACACCTCCTAAAATGCTTAAGCCTAAGTTGTAAAGTAGTAATCCTCCCAACTTATAACCCACATCCACACTTCATGATCTTTATATGGGGGACTATGTTTGAGAGTTGGAGTGTTTGTAACGTCCCGGGCTTAGGTCCCCGGTCCGTTATTGAGGAAAACTGGCCCTGACAACTTGTTGGGTTCGGGCCCAAATGGACCCGTTGACAACCACCCAAAATGCTTAAGCCCAAGTTATCAAGTAGTAGTCCCCACCACTTATATACCACACCCACACTTTGTGAGTTTTAGGTATGGCACTACGTTTGAGGTTGGGGTGTTACAACCTCCTCCACTTATATTCGCAACGTCCTCGTTGCGACATGGCCCATCACTTATTCCTACTGACAGTGGCGGCTGCGCGCTCCGGGTAGCCATTTCCTCCTATCTCTTTGTAGGGGTAGCTCCACCTCTCGGGTAGCCATTTCCACTATCAGAGGGAACATGACTTTGATACCATTTGTAACATCTCGGACTTAGGTCCCCGGCCCGTTATTAAGGAAACCTGACCCTGACAACTTGTTGGGTTCGGGCCCAAATGGACCTGTTGACAACCACCCAAAATGCTTAAGCCCAAGTTGTCAAGTAGTAATTCCCACCACTTATATACCACACCCACACTTTGTGAGTTTTAGGTATGGCACTATGTTTGAGGTTGGGGTGTTACAACCTAAATCAATATTTTGGGATTCATCTTCTGGATACAATCACAATGCAATGGGACTTAGAATTAACCATCTTTTCCAATCGGATTGCCACTAAACCTCACAAAATAATCTAATAAATAGGCATGCATATGAACATTGAAAATATGGATAAATAAAGGGAAAGGGTCGACCACCTTGAAAGCTTGAGTAATAACCTATTAGTTAATTAAGATTATTCACCATAAAATATGTAAGTAGATAAGAGTCAAAAATAATAATAAATGGTTGAAAATCCGTGTTTTAGGACAAGAGATTTCTTAACGTGTACATACTGTTAAAATACATATCTTGTGTTTAGGTGGTAACTGATTTTTGTTCGTGGACGGAAAACCTTACGGATATATCCATTTCAAAAATTCTAAGCAAGGTATATACATTAATTTATGTCTCATACCATTTTCATTTATACCATACATTGCTTTATATCAGTTATGGAATGTTGCTTTTATTTTATACCATTAAAATGCTTTGATTATATTTATGTGTTAAAGCAATAGATTATCAAGCACTACTTTGACATTTAACCATAACACCTATTTACGGACTAGTTGTTAAATGTTACATAGTTGGATACATTATTGTCTTTTGATATATAGGTTAATTTGTTTTTTATCCTAATAGTTTATTGAAAAGTAAATTATTGTTTGACACCACCATTGTGAGGGAGTAGATATTGTTCATTGTTGGTCCATTAGAGACTTTGACCTGGTGGGGTGCCGCGCGGACGGTTAATTCCGCCAATTGACCGTTGTAGGCGGGTAATCCTACACTACTTCCGAACAATTTCCGCTACAGCGGTTGACTCAGTACTGATGTCCATTGCATTGGGGTTTGGATAGGAGACCTCGTATTGATATTTGTTTTAGTTTTACAAATATTTGATTTAAGGGAACGGGGTGGTTTCTATCCAAGCTCGGGCTGCCAGGTGTCGGCAGATGGTATTGATTTATAGTTGATAAAGATTTTGATATTATGGTCACAAAATTTGTGATATTCAAGATTTATTGAATTGTCATTGTTATCCCATGATTGGCATAATTGAAAAGTCTTGTATAGTTTACTGGTTTTATTGCTCTATATGCCTTAATATGTGGAATTATTGTCATATCATTTTTTCCCCATGGTATATGGATATTGATGGTATGTCTCGTAAATAATTGATGCATACTTAGTCAAATTCGTTTGACTAATATTGATTTATAACCTTGAAGCTTAACGGAGGACGAGGTTGGGTTGCTCAGCTAAAATAAGGAGTCATTGCTTTATCCTAGTTCATTAAGATTAATATATGGGAGATTATTGATAGACTTATTTCTTTTCTTTTTGTAGTTCAGACTTGATAAGTCTTTTATTTATTAGTTATGTTCCTTTATTCCTCCATCATGTTTGGCACTCTGAATGTTATTTATGGATTATTGAGATTTTGTCTCTCTCCTGGACTCGAAAAAAAAATTCATTGTCATGGGATGCTTCCGCAAATTTTCCCCATGTTTCGAGGTCCGAGACGTAACAGATACAATATATCTTTGGACATTTGAATTTAGCAGTGTGGCACTATGTACATGACTACAGTACACTTCCGTCCGAAAAAGAAAGGTTCGCGGTCGGAGGATACTATTAACGATGGATGATGGCACGTGCCTACAGACATTGCCTATTTATCAAAAAGGTTTATGTAATTGCCTACTTATCAACCGAATTACTCTTCTAGCTCAAATATTGCTGTTCACTGTTGGGAGTCTAAATCGTTGTCTACTCGAGATCTGGGAGTCGGATCTATCATTCTTATACTTTCCATATGTTCTCTTCCCTCTTCTCTGCTCAAGGGCATATAAGGTCATATCGATAACGATATCGTTTCGATATCGTATCGATACGATATTTCGACGATATATAGGTGATATATGGTCGAAATACTGCTCATATCCATGCACTTTTGTGAAGGAAATGCATGTAAAGGAAGATATATCGCCGATATGAGATTTTTCTCGATATCGATATATCAATGATATATCGTCGAATATTGTGATATTTCCTTCCCTGCTCAAGGTATGATCAGTTCAAAAGTCACTAGATTCGGAAAACCAACATGGCGTCTCATCCAGTCTCGACTTTCCAAGTAATAACCGTTTTACAGATCAAAAATATGTAATCAACGTTTTAAATACGCACATCAGATACTAATCCCGACGGAGATGCGATCAACGAACTAGACCTGTTCACTTTGACCACTCTCCTAATGAACCACCGTCATCACGACTCCACAGCAGTGCCCAATCATCCTCAGCAAAATGGAAAAAAAGAAGAAAGAAACTGCCGAGAATTACTCCATCCGCGTCTCCCATCTCAACCGAGTCAATTTCCACGCGACTCTCAGCTCCATCTCCGCAAACCCTAAAACCCGTGACCCCGTCTCCCGCGCAGATCTCCGATCCGGTCGCCGTCCGCAATGCGCCCTGTCCCCTCCCCCTGAACCAGAAATGCGGCTCGGCCGGGTCGCGGCGGCTCTCTCCACCAACGCCTCCTCCCTCCGCAGCTTCCTCCGCCCCTCCTCATCCCTCCAGGACCTCTCCTCCTACCCGAAACCCGATCCCGAGTGCGGTCTCCCTGGACCGGATTCGAAACCCGCAGCTCTCGCCCGGGAGAACGGCTCAGTAGTCTTCACCAAGCCGCCGCCGGTCCACTTCCTCCCATGGAGGCGGATCGTCCGTACCGGCATATGTATCCTCTCTGTTCTCCTTTTGCTGATGCTGGCCACATACGCCGGTTTCTCCTACTTCAGAACCGCGTCGAATTATTATGTTGTGATCGACTGCGGCAGCACCGGGACCCGGGTTTACGTGTACCGGTGGTCGGTGAACCGGAGCAAAGGGAATGATGGGCTCCCGATCACGCTGCGGTCGCTGCCCGAGGGGAAGAAGTGGAAATTCAGGGGACGGAGCGGCCGTGCATACCGGCGGATGGAGACGGAGCCCGGTTTCGATAAGCTCGTGAGGAACGAGACCGGGCTGCGGGCTGCGATGATGCCCCTCCTGCGATGGGCCGAGAAGCAGATACCGAAGAATGCACACGAGAGCACGTCGGTGTACTTGTATGCCACCGCGGGCGTGCGGAGGCTCCCCAAGTCGGATTCGGATTGGCTTTTGGAGAAGGCGTGGTCGATTTTGAAGAATTCCAAGTTTTTGTGTAGGAAGGAATGGGTGAAGATCATATCAGGAATGGAGGAGGCTTACTACGGATGGATTGCTCTCAATCATCACATGGGAGTGTTGGGAAGTTTGCCGGCAAAAGGCACGTTCGGATCGTTGGATCTTGGTGGTTCCTCGCTTCAGGTTACTTTTGAGAATGAGGACGCTATGAGTGATGAAACCGGGTTGAGATTGAGCATAGGGGCGGTCAACCATAACCTGAATGCGTATTCCTTGTCGGGTTATGGGCTTAATGACGCCTTCGACAAATCCGTGGTTCACCTCCTCAAGAGATTCCCTGCAAGAAATGGTGGCAGGTTGAAAGATGGATGTATTGTGCTCAAACATCCGTGCTTGCAGACTGGCTACAAGGAGCGGTATGTCTGTTCTCGATGCGGTACACTGAACCACGACGGAAGCCCTTCTTCTGTTGGAGGGGGAAACAATAGAAGACGTCGAATCGGTGTACCTGTTAAGTTGATGGGCGATCCTAATTGGGAAGAATGCAGTTCTGTTGCAAGAGCAGTTGTAAACCTGTCGGAATGGTCGGTTAGAAACTCTGGGATTGATTGCGACATTCAACCTTGTGCTCTTAACGATAAATTGCCTTGGCCTCGCGGACGATTCTATGCAATGTCTGGATTCTTTGTGGTTTTCAAATTCTTTAACCTGAGTTCAGATGCTACCATTGAGGACATGTTGCATAAAGATCACGAATTTTGTTCAAAATCGTGGCAGGCTGCAAAAAGCAGTGTTGCATCCCAGCCTTTTATCGAACAGTATTGTTTCAGGGCACCTTATGTTGCCTCCTTGCTGAGAGATGGCTTGCACATTGGGGATACCCAAGTCGTGGTTGGATCTGGCAGTATCACGTGGACTTTAGGGGTTGCATTGTTAGAAGCCGGGCAGGCTACGTCGAATAGAATGGATGTCTCTGCTTATAATTTTTTCCAGACACGGAAAGTAAATTATGCTGTTTTGCTTCTTGTCATTCCGGTTCTTCTGCTGTGCTTTTTAACATTTTCTGGCAAATGGAGGAACATAATTTTGCGAAGATCGCCCATCCCACTTTTCAGACAATACACTATGTCTGGTGCTACAATTTTCAACAGAGCTTATTTTGGTATTCATCGTTGGTCTCCTCACAACTCTGGTATGACTTTATGTCTTCATTTAGTTACTTGATGAAGTGATTATCTTGTTTATTGTAGATGATTGACTTTACTCACCTCCAGGTGTTTTCAATTGGACTTTTCCTGAACTGCCTTACGTTGCATTTTTGAACTGCAATCATATCTCCATTAATCTATATAAGAATTATGATATCATTACTAATTTTTTGATGCATTACATCTTTCAATCATGGTTCTGGGTGCTTACCTCTATTTCCTATTCACTTATTGGAAGTAATAATAATGATATTATTGCCTTTTTGACCATCTTCAAAAGCTCAACAGCTTATGGTGTTAAGAATCCAAAAGTATCAAAATCAAAAGGGATGAAGGCATGTTGATTCTCAATGCACGCTTTTTCGTGCTTCACCACTTTTACTGAAGCACCTTTAAGCGCAATATGTCCCACTGTGAAGGTCCCATTCTTCAATCCCACTAGTGGATAACCTCCTGTCAAATCTACACAAGCATGTTTCCTTCCGATCCATCCAAAAACAAAATATCAGCATGTCTAAGTATAGATCTTCCCTCCTGCAGATCAATTAAAAAGTTCACAAACGCATCTTTCTTAGCAGCAACACATGCACATTTGAGTACATAAAACAAAACATCTCAACAAGATCGTATATGTACTTAAAATCTGGAAGCTCCCTGCAATGAATTGCACGATCCTCAAAAGTGTCTAAACATGCCTTACGACAAACCGGATATATCTCATTAGCTGTAAATAAATGAATCATGAGACGATATCCGACGATACTGTGATACTCAACCGGTGACATGTGCAGGCTAAGTCTATCAATAAGAATAGTAAGGAGAAAATTTTGAGCACAGTCAACTTGAAGACACCGAAAAATTACCTTTTGTCTAACAGTCATGTCAAATTTCATGTCTATTTTCTCAATTATTTTGCTAAAAAACAATCGCCAAAACATCTTAGGTCTTTAGAGGGACGGTGTCCTTTCTAGAGAAATAACTAAGGTCGAATGTGGGAATCATGCCACGAAGTCGATGAAGAGCAGAATCAAAGATGGAGTCCATATTGTAAATCTCATTGTCTCGCAAGATATAATCCTGAAACTTTCAAGACTGTGCCCTGGAAGCCACAAAAGCATATGAAGAAGCCTCAACTGCTGAAAGTAGCCCCAAACTGCTAAACCGAATGGGTAATGAAGCCATCCTCTATTGAAGGTCTCTAAAAAAGGGTCTCCACAAACAACAATGTCTTCAATAGACTCTCGTAAGCCTTTCTCAAATAATATTGCTGCCTCCTCCATGTACATATGTTGACAAGTCCTCAAGCTAGATAACAGTTTTGTTATACCCATACACGAACGGAGTAAAAGAAGTCCACTCTGTGGATCATCCAACTGAGGAAGAAGATGCATCAACTTTACATCTTTACCAGCCCTCTCCGAAGCCAAATTTTCGATAAAGTTTTTATCCATACTAATCGCCCCTCCAAGCAACTTCACGCCTAATGAATGTCTTCCAATACATGTTGGGAACAATCCTTTGCGAAGCTTCCTACCATCACATGTAGGACAAAAGAATTCAGTTTTATGAATATTTAAAACTAGACCCAAATCTGATCCACTCTGTTGGATGATACCTAGAGCCTTAACCACCTCATATGTGTCCTCAATAATCATTTCATCATCAAGATACCATGCATGAAGAAGTAGCTTGCAATTATCCTGCTATAATGGATAAGTGGATGTAGTACACGGGAAAAAAGGAGCGACCCTAGAGGTTCACCTTGTTGCACTCCAATGGGTGACCAAATATGCATGTCTCCAAGGTATACCTTGCTTTCTGTCTATATAAGAACTCCACCCACAAAGAGATGGATGAACATCTTTCTCTCACCTGTCGTAATAAGGCAAACATATCAACCATATTGAAGGCATTAGAAAATCCACTGTGAGCATGGAAAGAGAACCATCGTTCGTTCAACACTCTGTTGACACTGTATAGAGTAGCCTCTCCACCAGAAACTTCCACTCCAAATTGGAAGTCATTCAGATATTTGACCACATCTTTACTTACTCCCATCATAGCAACTTTAGACACTAGCCGCCTCCAATTAGTGCCAATTCTAATAGGACGAATGCTGTTGTCTGGCTTAAGCAATGGAGTAAGCAGTGCAGACGCTATAAATTTTGACAAGCACAAAAGGTATCTCCCTCCCAATCATAAATTAACCACAATGTAAAAGGTCCATGGTCACGATGACCCCTCTCCACACATAACATCAAGGAGGTGTTGGTCCCACAAACCATCTCTACCACAGGAAGTCCCTTTAGGGAAATGTTTGATACACCCAAGAACGGTGTCAACATCCGTAACAAGAAGAGCTTCGGAAAGGGGATAATCCGGCAGGGACGGGGGTGGATTGTAAGGGTGTTTCGCCTCCAAATCCTTAATGGTATCTCCATTGAAAGGTGTCACACTTGACGCAGATAAAACTTTTACCGTTGCTGTAAAATGGTCATCTGCAACCTTGTGAAGGCATTGCCTGATGTTGGGATTTAATTTTTTATCTCCATCTTTATAGCAGCCACTGTTATGGTTCATAGCCTCAAAAGCACAGGAGCATTCCACACATGGTCCACTAGCTTAGCAATACCGTCGGTGTCTCCCCAGGTAGAGAGTGAGCTAAGGATAAGACATTGTTGTATAGACTTTTTGTTGTCAGACCTACAATCACATCTGTTTTGAGGACAGAACACCTACAAAGTACAACGTGAAAGAAGCAACAACATCACCCATGCAGATACAGATCCAAGCTCAACGATCACTTTATAAAGAGATATCTTTAAAGCTTGAGAGAAGACAAGTCGACACCTATAAGGGATGCTTTTCACTGTCAAGATAGGTGCTCTAAAGATCCAATCAAGAAGTCTACCATCAAGGACCAATCCTCCATAGCAGTAGATATCTCAAGACTCTGGAGCGGCTTAATGATGCCAACAAGGTGACTTTTAATCTCGCCAGTCTCCTTAGTGACCCGAGTAATGCCATCATCGTGATGGCAATCACGACTCCTTGCATGTATCTTCATACACTTCCCCATAACCAATGATCAAGGACCCTCAAGGTCTCATCCACAATAGGAAATAAGTCACAGTCTTTTTGAAGAGCTCCCTGCAATAAGGTGCAATGCTCTTCACCGGAGAGATGCATTCTTTAGATAAGAGATCAAATGCGTAAAGTCCTTGCTACCCTCTCTACCATCCGGGCAATAATGAAAATCCTGGAATGAACATAATAAGATCTCTTTAAACGATAGTTAGCGGCTGGATGCATGAATTATGTCTCTAGGATTTTCTCTTCTTCTAGATTAGACATAATGCTGCTCTCTAAGCAAAAAGCGAATGAGGCAAAGCTCCGAACACCTAGTAGGTACTCCAAATCAATGGACATCGAAAAGATGGAGTTTGGACTCCTTTTTTTTTTTTTTTGAAACCAAACCTTTTCGGGGGAAGCACATCGTGGTGATCGCCCCAAATATTATTAGAATCAAAAGTAGAGAGCAGGGGGGGAGAACGAAGAGAAAAACAGACACAACGGATCGAGAGGATCCAACAACACACGCAACAAAAACTACAGCAACAACCAGTCACGCAGAAGACAACCGACGAGCGCTAGAACATTCTCCGTATAGAAACGTTGGCCCCTGAACATCTTAGCATTCCTAGCGAGCCACAGTGCCCAAATGCAAGCGAACGGGCAAAGCAATTCCCGTCTAGGACGATCGGCACCCGAGCGCACGGAGGCCCAAAAGGAATCAGCCGAGGAAGCATTGAGCCAAGAAACATTGAGAACGACCCAAACAGCGGCAGAAGACGGACAAAGGAAGAAAAGGTGCTCCAAAGTCTCCTCACACTCGCCACACAGCACGCAATCCAGGGATTGAGATTCCGAGAGGAACCTCGCACACCTGTCACGAGTCAAGATCCTCCCACGCCTTAGAAGCCATAGAAAGAAAGTCACCCTCTCCGGAATCTTTAACCGCCACAGCCCACCCAGATCGTTGCAAAGCAGGCCCCGCTCAGGACTCAGCTGCTGAGAGATGACATTGAAAGCCCTCCTAGATGAGAAAGAGCCGTCACGCCAAACCCAATGGTCCCTTGGCGAAGAAGATGACGGCTTTGGCGCAGTCGAAAGTTGCTGAAGAAGCCTCATGAGATCATCGAAACGCGCGTCAGACAGATTGCTAGCAAACACCGGGAACCAATCGCTTCCGTTCCAAGCAGAAGCCACCGACGCCCAAGAGTTCGCAGACAGCGCAAAAAGGCGGGGGAAAGAAGTGGCAAGAGAAGTCTCCCCCGCCCAAGCGTCATGCCAAAAGAGTAAAGAGCTGCCATCACCCATTGCCTGCTTGAAGCAATGGGAGTACCGCCTCACCGCCGAAGCAACCCCTCGCCAAAAAGGGGTACCAGAGCGCACTGAGACAGCATCCCGCATCATGTTCCCCCCGATAGAAAGGACCTCCCGCAGCATCGAAGGAAAGAAACCAGTGGCGCTACCCCACAACGTGTTGACCCACTTCAGCATCAGAGCGTCGTTGACCAAATCAAGCCTTCGAATGCCGAGGCCGCCATCGCACTTCCTCTTGGCCACATCAGCCCAGGCCACCAGATGGATGCCCCGCGACCCAAGACTCCTTCTTCCCCAAAGAAAGCGCCTCATAAGGGACTCAAGGCGCCTTCTAATCCCCGCCGGGATCGCCCAATTCGAGAGGAAGTAAACAGGAATGGACGCAAGGACCGATCTGATCAGCACGAGGCGCCCACCCCGCGAGAGCATCGCCGCCCCCCAACCAGCAAGTCTTCTTTCCGCCTTTTCCGTCACCCTGCGCCAATGAACCAACCTCGCCCTTCTTGCGCCCAGCGGCATGCCCAGATAGTCGACCAGAAGAGAAGAGGGTTGACAACCCAGCAGCACGCCACACAGAGACGCTTCCCGGTCCTCCAAGTTGAAAGGGATGAATTTGGATTTCGAGTGGTTGATGCGAAGCCCCGACAGCTCGCTAAAGATCTTCAAGGTAGCCACCATCCCTTTAACCTCCTCCACACCCCCCTCGATGAAGGCGATTGTGTCATCCGCATACTGGAGGGTTGGAGTGTTCTTGAAATCGCAACAGAAGCCCGAAGTGAGCCCCCGCGCAACCACCCTATCCGCCATCCTAGGAAGAACATCAGCCGCAAGAACGAAAAGCATGGGTGCCAGAGGGCACCCTTGCCGAACGCCTCTCCTTGGCTGGAAAGAGTTACCAGCAATACGTCCATTAACCATGATGGAGAAGGAAGCAGTGGTGACGCACCGCCGCACCCAGGAGATCCACACATTCGGAAATCCGCGAGCCCGCAACACGGACCAAAGAAAAGTCCAGTCCAAGGAGTCATATGCCTTTGCGAAGTCAACTTTCCAAAGAACCCCTTGCTTTCCCCTTCTCACCCAACTGTCGACCATCTCCGAGGCAAGAGCCGAGACCTCAGAGATCCTGCGACCAGGAATGAAAGCCACCTGCGAGGGGTGGATAAGCTCCTTCAGCACAACCGCAAGCCTCCGCGCCAACACCTTCGCGACAATCAGGTAAACGGCATTAGAAATCGCGATCGGCCGAAAGTCCTCAATAGCAACAGGAGCATTAGTCTTTGGGATTAGAACGATAAGTGCCCTGTTAACCCCATCAAAGCCAAAGTTTCCAGCACAAAACTCCGAGACCACTTCACAGACCTCGAGACCCACCACCTCCCAGAAGTCTCTGTAGAAAGCAATAGGGAATCCATCCGGGCCAGGAGAGGCATCAGCATTAAGTTCCCATACAGCAGACTTGACCTCGTCGAATGAGATTTCTTTAATCAGCTCCTCACCGCTCGCCGACGGAATCCTGGAGTCCTCCTCCCCCAGCCAGCACCAACGCCGCTGCAAACGCACCGCAGAGAAGGCCTTGAAGTAGTCGGCCACCGCCTTCCCAATAGCCTCCTCGCCCACAACCTCGCGACCCTCGAAGGAGATCGAACGAATCCAGTTTGAGCGTCTCCTATTAGAAGCGGCCCTGTGAAAGAACGAGGAATTTGCGTCGCCCTCCTTGATCCACCTCAACTTCGCCCTCTGGCGCCATTCCGCCACCCTCATTCTTTCCTCCTTCTCTACCGCTGCCATCGCCACAGCCCTGGATAGTAGCTCCTCCTCACAGAGCTCGCGCTGTCCCTCCAAACCGTCCAACTCAGCCACGACAGCCTCCGCATCCCTCCTGGCCGACTGCCTAGCCTCCCGGGATCTCTTCTTGAAACCAGAAAGCACGCCTCTGAGACGAACAAGCTTCCTACGAAACCTCTCCACCGCCGACCGACCCTCACAAGGCTCCGCCCACGAAGAAGATACAAGGCCACGGAAATCATTGTCCTGCTGCCAGCACCTCTCATATCTGAAGAAGCCCCCCACCGAAGAAGAGGCCATGGAGTCCCAGATGATTGGGGAGTGATCTGAGAAAGCACGTGGTCTGGAGAGGACCACCGAGAGAGGAAAGAGCTCCATGAAAGCCGAGGAAGCGAGAAATCTGTCGATGCAGGACTTGGAGGAAGAACTCCTCCAAGTGAACCTGATGTCCGAAGCCGTTAAGTCCTGAAGAGCCATGTCGTTGATGACGTCGGCAAAGTCATCCGACCCCGGGTCGAGACCCCCCCTGGATCGGGGCCTATCATCCGACCGCAACGTGACGTTGAAATCGCCCCCAACCAGCCAAGGCACACCGTCGTTAGCCGAAGAGATCCCGCGGAGCTCCTCCCAAAGGTCCTTCCTGCGAGCCGCATCGCAAGGGCCGTAGGCACAGGAAAAAAGGAGCGATTGAGAGTCATCCTTCGAAGAGAGCAGCACGGAGAGCGAGTGGCTGGCTGAAACATTAGAAACAAGGGAGAACCTAGATGACTTCCACGCAATAAGCAAACCGCCAGCACTCCTCGAGGCATGTACAGCGGAAAACTGATCAAGGTCCCCCGCCCCCAGCGAGCGCCAGACATCATCATCCAAGAAGGCCAGCTTTGTTTCTTGCAGAAGGACCACGTCGCACCCCCATTCCTTGAACCTGGATCCCAGAATCCTACGCTTAGCCACATCCCCCAAGCCCCGGACATTCTAAGAAAGGATCTTCATTTAGCAACATTGTAGAAACCCCCAGAAGGAGCCACACCCGCCGCTTCCGCCACCGCCTCCTCGAAGGTGTGGCAAGAAAGGCGCTCCCTCGACAGCGAACGCGCGCTTCGCCTTCTTCTGTAACGCTTGCAAGCTCTCTTCGGAGGCACAACATCTGAAGCTCCATCACCACCGGGCGAAACAGGATGAAGGGCGGTCCCCTCCCGCAACAAAGGGCTAGAACAAGAGGAGGAGAGCGCCACGTTGAGGTTGAGAACCCGAGAGCCGGACAAGATCGAAGCGTCCGCCAAGAGCGGAGGATCCTTCAGCAAAGCAGGGTCTGGTAATAACGAAGGGCCCACCAGCAGAGGCGGGTCCGCCAACAAAGGAGGATCCGACAGGAGAGGGGGATCCGCCAAGATAGGAGGTTCCGACATAAAGCGCTGATCCGCCGAAGGGATAGAGTCCGCCAACCAAACAGAGTCCGCCAGAGCCCTAGTACCCGCCAAGAGAAGAGGAGGATCCGCCTTTAGAACGAAATCCGAATCCAGCTCAGCAACCCGATTCGGCGAACGAGGAGCCGCACCGAATGATGGGGAGGCGGCAAGTCCAAGGACATCAACGCCTGGCGAGAAGATCCGGAAGGTAGAACGAAGCGACCCCACCGGGAATGTCAAATCTCCTCCGGGCTCCGTGCACCTACCCTCCACGTCATTCCAACCGCCCATCCCTGGATCCGCCACGTCCCCCCGCATACTCCCGAGGGCAGCCACCATGCACCGATTCCATGCAGCGGGATGGCCTTCACGTACAACAGCCGGAGAGGGCCTCACGTAAACTTCATAGCAAAGCGCACTCCCCAACGAGGAGCCCAACCGCGGCGAAATCTCCGAGGCGAAGTCCCCAAGCGGCCGCTTCTCCTCGGAAAACGGAGCGTCCCTCAAGCTTGTCTCCCCCCCACCGGCCCTCCGATCCGGCAACGGTGGAGGCGGCGGAGGCACCACCACAGAGAACTCAATTCTACAGAAGAATCGACCCAAACTTAGCTCCTCGAAGAAGACCTGGCCATCCGCCCGATCGAGGAAGGACTTGTTGCACTCCATGAGGATCTTCGTAACTGAAGGGTCATCTCCCGTCGATAAGCCATCGTTTGTAACAGCCAGGACCTCACCCCACCTCCTCAGAGGCCTGCGAAGGCGGTGTACGGAACGAGACAGGAAAGGGACCCCCCTGACCTCAGCCACACACACCTCCAGCTCCGAGCAAGCCCCGTCAGCAAACCTCAAATCCCTCCAGACGATTCCTCCACGAGTCCCTGCATGTAGCAAACGGGACCGCTGGTGAAGCAGGAGACCCCTAACACAGCATCTCTTCGAACCCAACAGGAACAGGTCTCCCGTGAAGCTGGCTCCCAGAAGGCCGCTAAGAACATCTTGCACCTCGCCGAGAGAGAAGCACCTGTCCAGGAAAACCCCTACCAGCACCCTGCCACCACGACAGCCCCGCGCCTCGTTCGACCCCCCAACCGAGGAAGAAGGACCTCCTGTCGACACGGCATCAACCACCGAGGACCTCCTAGGATCAAGCACCCTCCGCGCGGCGAACGGCGCATGGAAACAGGATTCGCGCCTTCCGCCCGCTTCGCAGACCTCCGCCGAAGAACGCGCCCCCCCCGTGACCACCTGCGCGAACGACCTTCCAGCATCCACCAAGGAGTTTGGACTGGTAATGGCGCTGGCGGAGGGCACTGGTAATGGCTAGCAGGAGGGCGTGTGGGCCCATGGTGCATGGGTGGGCCGGAGCAGACTGGCAGAGGAGGACGCGCAAGGGCGTGAGATCACGCTGACGAAAGAGGGCATGTGACGACGCACTAGCAGAGGAGGGTGTGGGGGTGTACTGACGAGGGAGGGCGTTTGGGCGCGCGGGGGCGGCGTGGGTGTGGGGTGTAAGGTGCACGGGCATGGGGGGGGGGCAGACTGGCAGAGGAGGGCGCACGGGGGTGCGGGACCGCACTGGTGGAGGAGGGTACACGGGGGCACATTGGCAGAGGAGGGCGGGGGGGCACACTGACAGGGGAGGCATTTGGGCATGCAGTAGTGGGGGCACGCTAGCGGAGGCGGGCTCGGCAGCTGGCGCGGGGGCGCAATGGCGGAGGAGGGTGTGCGGGTGTGGAGGGCGTTGGGAGGGGTAGGAGGTGGAGGGCGTTGGGGAGGATGGGAGGGCGCGTGGGTGCTTTGGGGGAGGATGGCGAGCGGGTGTAGAGGGAGTTGTGGATGGGTGGGAGGCGCGAGCTTGGGGGAGGGGAGGGGTGGGAGGAGGCGGAGGACCTGGAGGCGGAGGGCTGGTAGAGGAGGGTCCAAAAAGTCACGAGCAATAATATTATGGTTCCTAGGTTTATGGATGTAGTGTTTAGACGGATTGGTTTTACAATTCAAAAAGAACTAGTGGTGTAGCTTGTTGCCCAATTGTCTCCTATTTTGATGTTTTAAAAAGTTTGTTTGCTTCATATTGATTATATATAGATATTATTGCTATACGTGTCTTCTGTTTCAGTTCAATAAGCTGTTAGGTATCTTGTACTCATCCTTATCTATTGAATCCATCTATAGGAGCTATCCCCATTCTTTACATAGTAGAATAGTGGGTAATTTCATTGACAATACTAGATATGATTGTGGATTTAATGCATGATTAACAGAAGCATGGACCTTCTATCACATAAGCAACTTGCCCTTTTCTTGTACGCATTTTTTCATCATCTTTAACTATGTAAAGGGTGCTTCGTTCCCTGAATTCCTAGTTAGTCTCATCTAACTTCATAATTGGGATGAAAAAAGGTTCCTCATCCTTAGAGGGGTCTTATGGTTCATCGTAGAACCATCGGTTTCTTGAACATCCTTCACTTACTTGGACATCCTTTTAGATAGTGAAGCTTGGGAAAATGGAAATTAATTAAGGATCGAACTAGCATACCGATTATAGGTCGGAGGAATGTGGGTGTTTGCTGCTTAGCCATTGCAAAGATTAGAAGAGCCTTGGGTCTCGTGGGGATAACTATATATAAGGTCTGGGCATAAGGGCCTTGGATTCATATGTTGGGTGGTATATGCCAACACATCATGTTGACGGTACACATCATCTCCCTGCTTTTTCAGCAGCGATTGGAAAATGCTCCCCAATTCCCAGATCCAGTGACATATCTCTCAACATGCCGGTTACCTTGGAGTTGGAGATAGTGGCGACATTATGAGAACATCTTATTAGATAATTTGAATTATCAGATGATATCAATGAATAGGAGGGGGTATGCCACTACAATTGGCATTCTCAAGACTTGGAGAAGTCAAGAGTTGCTGCAACTTTGTAAGGAGGGGGTTTTCTCCCTAGTTGTTTCTGACTTACTTATTCTTACTTTTATCTACAATTTTAAATGAATATAAGATTCTTTACTTTTAGCCGACCTTAATTGTGGGAAAAAGGCTTTGTTGTTGTTGTATGAGGTTCTTTACTTCCATCATGTGTTGGGTTATTATTCTTTCATTATGCATCCTTCTACTTTCATTACTATTCATGTTGACTAAAAATGTAATAATTTAGTAGCATGTATATTCAACATATTTAGTTTTAGTGTGTTAATATAATGGGTTCTAGTATGGTAATACATGATTTTACGTATCAAGTTCTCCTAAATACCCAAAATATAAGATAGTAGTTGAATTGCATTATTTATACATGCATGAACTGGTAGGAGTTTTATAATTTTGAAATTAATTGATCTCAATTAATTTTGGCACGATTGTGGGATATCTTTAGCATGTTGGCAGCATGACTTTTGCATAAACTTTTCCAACATTGGTGAAACGATGTCGATAACAACACTTAAAACATCGAGAAGGATGGCAACATGGCTTGTAGGGCATCGCAGTGAGGCCCATGATGGATCTCACATGAGGCGGTGTGAGGGAAGAAACTAGAAGTTCTTTCCTCTATCTCTCGAATGCGAGGATATTTAAATTCGGCCAAAGTCGTTCCGATATCATATCTATTAGAATGTGCAATTACATGTTCATTTTTATATAATAAGAGGAGCACCTAATCTCAAAAGTAAAGGTGCAATTACATGTTCATCTTTATATAATAATAGGAGCACCTAGTCCGAAAAGTATAGGGGGACACGTTTTAAAAGACTAAATAAGTTTGATGACAGTTTTTATCATGTAGACTAGTTTTCATCATGAATTCCAAAGCCGGAAGATCTTACCTTTCAATTTCGACTAGATTAAAAACTATTTTTTCCTTCAAAAGATGGAATCCCATAATCTCATATCCATCTTGGGAATCCTGTTTTATTTTTAGTCAAATTAGACATTGTTATATTTATTGTATAGTGTATAGTATATAGGGTTGAGCATGGGCTGGGCATGGGCTGGGCTCGGGTCAGGCCCACTATAGCCCAGCCCAGGCCCATCAATTTTAGTGGGTCTATGGGTCTGGGCCCTTGCCCGTGCATTTTGCAAATATAGGACCCAAGCCCGAGCCCGATCCGCAATATCATGAGTTGGGCTTAGGTTGGGCCGGCCCATGATGTTCATATACTGGTGGGTAACATGTATAAAATCCAAATATCCATTTTTTATATCATCTAAAAAACATCATAATTTTGTTCATTCGACATCTAATTTAGTTAAGAAACATACAGATAAGTGTTCTGGCAGTTAAAAAAAAATCAAAATTTCAATCAGGCCAATTAAAGATAAGCAACATTACAATCCAAACAATATATACTTGTACTGGATAGCATATTAGTATTCCATTTTAGATTTTCATCAATAGTCGAGATACATTTTAGGATTTTAGTTCCCACTTCAAAGACCAAATTCAAGCTTCACACAGGAGAACAATGGATAACATATAACTTATCCGAGATTCCAAGCCTCTGTTGGTGTGGATGCTCCATTGGCATGCCACATTACTGCATGACTGTGTGGAGGATGGTCGGCACCACACCGATATGGGATGATCATTGGGTTTGGAGGAGGAATTCGGTGGCCGGTGGCCCTGGTGGAACTTGGAGGAGTCTTTGGAGCAGTGATGCATCGGGTTGGGAGGACGACAGTCTCCTTAGATAGTGGGAGAGGGCGGAGGAAGGTGGGAAGGAGGCGGCGGGTGGAGGAAGGGAGGGATGCGACGGGCGGAGGTAGGGAGGGAGGCGGGGAGCAGTAGCCTGTAGGATTTGTGAACTTGGGGGTCGAGGGGCCTAGGGAGTGGAGTGGGAGTTGGGGTTTTTGTAAGAACGGGCGCGCGTAAAAGAGGGGTTTTGGGGTCCAATTAGTAATTTGGGTTCACAACAAACTGTTTCGAGCCTCTATCAGGTTCAAATCGGGTCAGGCTTGGGCCGACATCTAATGGGCTCAATTCGGGCTGGCCCTTGGGCTTCGAGTTTGTGGCCATTGAAGCCCGAGCCTGGCCCATTTGCGCTAATGGGCCATAAATACGCCCCATGCCTTCCCATTGAAATGGCGGTCTTGGGTTGGGATTTTGCGGGTCAGGCATCGAGTTGGGTTGGGCCAACCCTATCCCATGCTCAACCCTAATAGTATTTACTCGAGTATTTCCTATATCACGATAGGACTTAATACTAACAACGTTCTCATAAACAGTGTTAACACATCTTTAGGGATTTTCTTATTCTAATTGGTGAAATTTAGATAGCAAAATTAAGTTCTTTAGACTCAAACTATTAATACTTGAGTCTAATTATGAATCTAATAGAGATGAAAATAGATCAAAGATCAGATATGCCTATTTCCATATCCATATTCGCTTCATTTGTATCGAACATTGTTGAGATATTTCCTATCTTCGTATTGTTTTATTATTATCTATTTATTTTGTCTTATTCATATAATTTGCCCAATAGGTTCCTCTCCTATATAAGAGATCCCAGGGCCTCATATTAATGTAATCAATTCATTTTCTTCTACATGCTATCGGAGCGACGATCCTATATCGGGGTTCCCTTCTCCCACCAAACCCTAGCCCTACCCACACCCCCTCTCGCTGCCCACAGCCGCCTGACCCCAGGCTATCGCCCAGGACGCCTCGACCTTCCATCCTGCCGCCTAGCCCCTCGGTCGCCTCCCGGGCACAGCTTGGCCCCCCAGACGTCGCCCAGGGGCACAACCCGACCCCACCGGTCGCCTCCCAGGTCGGTGCCAGGCCGCCCCTGGATGTCCAACCTGCCGCCTGGCCCTTCCGGCCGTCGTCCCAAGCATGGTGCGACCCCTCCGATCGTCAACCAGACTGCCCCTAGGCCGCCAGGCCCTCCTCCGGCCCTCCGGTCACCGCCAACCCTCCCGTACGCATCCTTGCACCTCTGCGGCTAGAGTTGTAGTCTGAATCGGTCTTATTTTGATCGGAAAATGTGATTTCAGACCCATAAATTGTGTTTTTTGGCCCTAGTGAGTAGCGAAGATTGATGGGGATGGTTGTATGAGTCTACATGTACAACCAATCCTTCGTATGATTATGTAGATTCGTTTATATCGGTCTACTCCCCAGTTAAGATTCGTTATTCAACCGTTTTTCCATCATGTCAGAGAACAAGGTTGATATTTTTTTGTCTGAAGCCTTTAAGGGCCCTGCTCCCATCACCAAGATGGATGAGACCAACTATGAGTCGTCGTCCATGCAATTTATGACCCTTATGCAGTGCCATATATTTATATTTCGTGAAATTTCGGTGAAATTTCGCCAAAATTTCGTTTTCGAGAGGTTATGGGTATCGAAACTCCTATATATGTCGATTTCCCGGATTTCGACCGAAATTTCGGTGATATTTCGACATTTAGACCCATTTCGACCCATTTCGGTTGAAATTCATGGATTTCAATAACAAATTTCTTGGATTTCTACCGAAAATTCGGTGATATTTCGACGTATCGACCCATTTCGGTTGAAATTCATAGATACAGGGTATGGTGCGATAACATGGTACATACATTGATTATTCAACTTGGGGAGCTTCCTCTCCTTTGGGTTTAGGCAATGGAGATGAAAAAACTCTATAGCTTGTATATATTTGATATAACTTGTTCCCTTTCATTCGTTTGTCATTTATCTTCGTAAATAAATGCACCTTTATTGTAAGTATGTAATTAATTCTGGAATTCATTCGAACTTTTTATGTGACGGTTATTTCTATGAATAAAACATTGTTGAATTAATCATTATCTACATTTTAGAATAAAAAATTCTCATCTATTTTTATGAACAAAAGATGTCTTCTAAGTGTTGTTAACTTAGTTATTTTGATTTCCATTTCCAGTATCTATCAGTCATATCAACAATATGTCTGATATGATCAATATGCATGGAAGGCCGTATCGATATCGATATCGTTTCAGTCCACCCGGAAATGGATATATCGGGATATATCGATGATATCGGTGGAAATGTCGCAAATGGCGCAAAAAAGCCAATTTTTTGGCATTTTTTTCAGAAATTAAGGACATCCAAGATATTAAAACAACAAATAACGTACAAATATACACTTATATCACATATATCGGTCCATTTATAGACCATATATCGCACATATCGGTATTGCACATATTGGTCATATCGAACATATCGATATTACTATTGATTCTTGACTTATAAATATTGGAAATGGATTTCATTCAAGTTTTTATAACATGAAATAATACAAATATACACCTAGAAAATACATATAGATCATTTATGAGGACTATGATCCTTATAGTGCACATATCAGTCATATCGAAATATCGCTGATATTGTTAGTTGTTGACATACTATATATATTGAAAATGGAGTTCATCCAAGTACTTTGATCACTAAATAATTTACAAATGTACTCTTACTCTCTTAAATAACACATATCGATCATCTATGAACCTTATATCGCATATATCGATACGGTTGTACTGTTAGTTGTTGACCTATATATATATATATTGAAAATGGAGTTTATCCAAGTTTTTAGATCACTAAATAACTTATAACTATACTCTTAAATCACACATATCGATCATCTATAGAGCTTATATTGCATTTATCGATAATTTCGAACATAGCGATATTAATGTTGATTCGTGACTTATAGATTTTTTTGAAGAATTGACTTATAGAGAAATAGATTTCATTCAAGTTTTACAACATGAAATAACTTGTAAATATACACCAAGTTGAAGAACCATTGTATGCACCCTCCTGTCGCACGATACCCTACCAGTATGGGGGTCTCGGCGTCTCGCTGCCCGGTCAGCGAGCTTGGGGGGCTAGGGGGGGCCAGGTTGGCCCCCCCTTGCGGGGGTGCGGGGGCAGCGCCCCCGACCCGGAACAAAGTATATAAATCATAGATTGTTTTAATACTAGGTGTAGCTAGATAGGTAGTGGAATCAAGCTTGCATGAATAATAACATTCATATATAGGGATATCGACGATATCGGTCGATATCTTGTATTTTTTGTACTGAATCCATTCATTTCTGACCGATATGAGCCGATACGGCGATCGACGATATATCGCCGATATCCTTGTAAAAAGATATACACTCCGATTTTGACACCCCCAACCTCTCGATACCGATATATCGGTGATATATCGCCGATATATCACCGATACGTCCTTCCATGTCAATATAGTGTGATATAAGGCTCACGGATGAGAGATATGTGTGATATAAGTGTGCATTTGTAAGTTGTTTTAAGACCTTGGATTTGATGATATTAATTTCCAGTATATATTATCAGTCAAGAATCAACATTAACATAGATTTGACCGATATGATCGATATAAGGGGCATACATATAGCAATATGTGTGATATAAGTGTGCATTTGTAAGCTATTTATTGTTGTAATAACTCGGAAGATCTTAATTTGCAAAAAAATCATCGAAAAATGATTTTTTTGAGTTATTTTCGACATTTCCACCGAAACAATCGAAATTCCCGAAATTTCACCGAAATTTCAGTTTTGGAGGGACCGAAACGAAATCGAAATCGAGATTTCGAACCTTGTGCAGTGCAACAACAAGGAGCACATCCTGACAGATCCAGAGCCAACGGATAAGAATGGGGCAAATGCTTCTTGGAAGCAAGATAATGCATATGCACGTGTTTCGCTATGTAAGACGCTCATCACAGAGATAGCCAATGATATTATGAACCAACCCACCGCTAAGGCAATGTAAGATACTTTGGCCTCCACCTATGATCAAGTAAAGAATGAGGCCAAGACTCTTCAGCTACAATTTGACATCTACAAGGCCAAACATAATGGTCGTCCTCTGCACTATACTACAGTTCACTCTGTGGCATGTTTGAGAAGCTTCATAGCTATATATATATATTCCTATTACGACATCTCTTGAGCAATAGAGGGCATATAGGAACTCCACGATGGTTGGAGTTTTCATGGCTGGCCTTGATACAGAGTATGATGGAGTACATGCTTAAATTCTCAATGGAGCTACCATACCTCCCATGGAGGAGGCCTATAGCCGTCTCAGCAGGATTATCATGTCTCCTACGACCACTCCTCAGCCCTCGTCAGTTATGGCCATTTATCGTGGCCGAGGAGTGATGACCCAGTCTAGAGGACGCACCCCTCGTGGCAGAGGTGGTGGATGTCCGCGTGTCCCCTGCACCTTTGCCGACTTCTGAACATGCAGAGGATACATGCTATCAGAAGTATGGATATCACGTTTCTGGTCGCGTGGCAAAACATATTGAGCCTTTAGATACACTTGCTTCCCAGGCCGATCCTTGCTTGGATGATATCGTCTCTCGTATTTGAGAGATCATGACTCATGTTGTAGGAACCACTACTACAGATACCGCAGTCGCAACTAGAGCCTCTTCAAGCTCCTCAGGTATCTATTATTCTTTCACTGGTAGTAATGGTGTAGATATGACAGAGTGGATTATGGACTCTAGTGCTTCCCATCACCTTTGTAGAGACAGAGCATAACTGAGGTCCTACAGGACCATACCACCTGGTAGATGGGTTGTTATTGCCAATGACGATCATTTACCAATTACAAGATAAGGGAAGGTGCATTTGACGTCGTCCATGCATCTTCAGAACGTTTTATGATCTTAACTTTCAGATGAATTTACTTTCCATTAGTCAGCTTACTAAAGATCTGCATTGTCGTGCTATCTTTGACCTTTCGTCTCTTGTGTTTTAGGACATACTCACGGATAGGGTGATTGGATGTGGTCGTGAGCAGCGGGGACTCTACAGACTGGTCCAACCTCATCATGTTGGCATTCCTACTATAACTACTGGACCTGTCCCATCATATCCGTGGCACCTTCGTTTTGACAACCTTTCTCTGCAGAAGCTATGCCATGTTCTCCCTCAGATTTCCACGAGATTCTCCTTCTAGTGTGAGGCATGGCAGCTTGGGAAGCATCACCGTTCCTCCTTTCCATCCTGTCAGGGTCGGAACAGTTCTCAGTTATTTGAGCTCTTCATTTAGATAGCTGGGGTCCGAGTCGTGTTCCTGATAACCAGGGACACCATTTTTATCTTGTTGCTGTTGATTTTTCTAGACTTGCCTGGGTCTTTTTATTGAAGAATAAGTATGAGGTTGGATTTGTGATCAAATCATTTATTAATGAGATAAAGAATATTTTTTCTGCCAATGTCAAATATATTTGTTCTAATAATGCTTTAGAGTTCTGCCCCTTACAGCTTTCTGACTTTCTTAGATCTCTTGGTATTATTCTTCATACCTCATGTGCCTATACATCCTAGCAGAACGGTGTTGTCGAACGCAAACACCGTCACTTACTTGATGGGACTCGAACCTTGTTGATACAGAGTCATGCTCCTTATGCTTATTGTGGAGATGCTGTCCTCAAGACTTGCTATCTGGTGAACCGCATACCTTTGTCTATGTTGGGAGAGAAGATTCCTTTCTCGATTGCGTTTCCCAAGAAGGATCTTTTCTCTCTTACACCTCGTGTGTTCGATTCAGTTGCTTTTGTTCATGATGTCTCTCCAGATCGTGATAAGCTCTCTCCCAAAGCTGTCAAGTGCGTTTTTGTTAGTTACTCTCGTACCCAGAAGGGGTATCGTTGCTTTGATCCGCTTATGCAAAAATACTTTGTGAGTGCTGATGTTACTTTCTTTGAGTCTATCATGTATTTTTCTCCTACGAGCGACAAACTAGTCCTCTCCGACTCTGATGATGAGATCTATATGCCTCCACCTCCTAGTGTCGTACCACCTTGTCCCTCTACTCCTGCTCCACCACCATCTCCTCAACTACAACCACTACCACCACCACCGCCACCACTACCTACACCTACTCTTGTCTTTACACCTGCTCTTGTGGCTCCACCTCGTTCTATGACTCAGTTTTTACCACGTATTTTTACTAGTAGGTCTCGCTCAGTTCCCCCTGCTCACAGGTCTTGCCCATCATCCAGCACACTTAAGGTATGTAATGAGCACATTGTTTCTATTGATGGCACTGCTGACTTGTTTGTGCAATAGGATTCCATACAGGATGAGCAGGTGACCTTGACAGATGATCTTGATGTGCCGATTGCTCTGCGCAAGCAGAAATGTAGGTGTGCCACTTATCTTCTTGCAACTCAGGTTTCCTTGAGCAGACTATCAGAGGATTTCAAGAGGTTTACATTAGCACTATCAGTCGTGGAGAATCGGAGATACCGCAGACATATCAGGAGGCTCTTCAGGACAGTCAGTGGAGATTAGCCATGGAGGAGGAGATGGCTGCGTTACAGTCACGCGGTACGTGGAGTCTTGTTTCTACTCCAGTTGGCGCATCCGTTATGAGATGCAAATGGGTGTTCACTGTGAAACATCCTGTAGATGGCAGTGTGGATCGTTTAAGGCGTGACTTGTGGCATGTGGGTTCACCTAGACATATGTGGTAGATTATCATGATACTTTCTCTTCAGTTGCCATACATTCTACTCTGTGCATTCTACTTTCTGTTGTTGTGACACGAGATTGGCCCCTTTACCAGCTTGATGTGAAGAATGCCTTCCTCTATGGTGATCTACAGGAGGAGTTCTACATGCAACAACCACATGGGTTTGCTACTGAGGTGAAGTGTAAGAACGTTTATATGCTTCACAAGGATATCTATGGCCTTAAGCAGAGTCCAAAAGTATGGTTTCAGAAGCTCTCGAACTTGGTAGAGCAACATGGGTTTGTGCGATCGACTACAGATCACTCTTTGTTTGTGCAAAAGACCAAGAGAGGTATTATTGTCATACTTGTTTACGTTGATGATATTATTGTTACAGTGGATGACGAGTGTTTATGTAGCCACTTAATGGTCTACCACACAAAAGACTAGGGTTCAAATCCCACTCTTGCAGGGGTTGTGTTAGGTAGTCGACGACCAACGCATGACCTCAACAACAACAACAACAACCAAGCCTTTTCCCACAATTAAGTAGGGTCGGCTACATGGATTCTTCGCCTCCATTCAGATTTATCTTGGGTCAATCTCGGGCTTATATCCATAAAACTAAGATCCCTTCGTATAGTTTCTTTCCAACACTTCTTGGGTCGTCCTCGCCCTCTCTTTACCAGCTCAACATCCTAACACTCGCATCTCCTAACTGGTGCATCAACTGATCTTCTTTGCAAATGACCAAACCATCTTAAGCGGTTTTCTTGCATCTTATCCTCGATCGGAGCTACACCAACGTTCTCTCTGATTGCATCATTCCGAATCCGATCTTTACGTGTGTGTCCACACATCCACCTTAACATTTTCATTTCTGCTACGGCCATTCTTTGCACATGTCTATGGTTCACAGGTCAACATTCAGATCCATAGAGCATAGCAGGTCTCACAGCTGCTTTGTAAAACTTTCCTTTAATTTTTAAAGGAATTTTCTTATCACATAGAACAACAGAGGCTCCTCTCCAATTTAGCCACCCTGCATTTATTCTATTAGTAACATCTCCATCAATTTCCCCATCATGTTGCAAAATAAATCCCAGATATCTAAAAGAATCTCTCTTCCGAATGTTATCATCACCAATCTTCACCTCAATTCCTTCACCATTGCTTCCATCAAAGGAGCACTCCATATATTCTGTCTTAGCCCTACTTATATGAAATCCTTTACTCTCCAACTCATGTCTCCAAACCTCAAGCTTCTCATTTACTCCATCTCTAGTCTCGTCAATCAACACAATATCATCAGCAAATAACATACACCAAGGTAACTCATCTTGAATGTGACTTGTCAACTCGTCCATAATCAAAGTAAAAAGAAATGGACTCAAAGCTGAACCTTGATGTAGACCAATATTGATGTCAAAATAGCCAGTCTTCCCAGACGGGATCCTTACACAAGATAAAGCCCTATCATACATGTCCTTTATGAGGTTAATGTATAGGACAGGTACTTGTCTCTTCTCCAAAACTCTCCACAATATCTCTCGTGGGACAGAATCATAAGCCTTCTCCAAATCAATAAAGATCATATGGAGGTTCTTCCTTTTAGCTCTATAAATCTCCATGGTTCTCCTCAGCAAATGGATGGCTTCAATAGTTGAGCGACCTGGCATAAATCTGAATTGGTTTTCTTTTACGTTAGAAACTTGCCTCAACCTTCTTTCGATCACACGTTCCCAAATTTTCATAGTGTGAATCATCAGCTTGATACCTCTGTAATTAGAACAATTTTGAATGTCCCCTTTATTCTTATAAAGAGGCACCACGATACTCCTCCAATCTTCAGGCATTTTCTTGCTTCGCCAAATAACATTGAATAGATTCGTAAGCCAAGTCAAACCACGCTCACCTAAAACTCTCCATACTTCTACAGGGATGTCATCCGGTCCTACACCTTTCCCAGGTCTCATAACCTTCAAAGCCTCCTCTACTTCCTTTCTTTGAATCCGTCTATAGCTTGCAAGATTCAAGTAACTTTCACTACTAGCCAGATCACCGAAAGTGATCTCTCTATTTCCTTCCCCAATGAAAAGTTTATGAAAGTACTGCTCCCATCTAGTCTCTATATCCTTCTGAGTAACAAGCACGCGACCTTCCTCGTCCTTAATGCATCTCACTTGAGAAAGGTCTTTGGTCTTTCTTTCTCTTGCTTTGGCTAACCTGAATATATCCTTCTGGCCCTCCTTAGAGTAGAGATTTTTATACAAAACTTCATAAGCTTTTGACTTAGCTTCGCTTACAGCCTTCTTTGCTTCCTTCTTCGCTATTTGTAGTTTGTGACAGTTTCCTCTGTTCTATCCTTAGACATAGCCTTAAAGCATGCTCTTTTAATTTTTAGCCTCTCTTGCACCCCTTTACTCCACCACCAAGCCTCCTTTTGACCTGGAGCTCCTCCCTTTGACTCGCCTAGCAACTCTTTGGCTACCTTTCGGATACAAGATGCTACTGTCTCCCACATCTCGTTTGCACTTCCGCTACAATCCCAGGATGAGTCTTCTAAAACCTTCTCCCTGAAGCTCGATTGCTTCAGTGGAAGATTCCACCATCTAGTTCTAGTGATCTTAGGAACCCTCCTTTTCTTTACCAACCCTTTCATTTGTACATCCCAGACTAACAAACGATGTTGGGTTGTCAAACTCTCTCCTGGGATTACTTTGCAGTCTTTACAACACAACCGATCTCTTCTCCTCAATGCAAAGTAATCTATCTGTGTTCTAGTTGACCCACTCTTATAAGTAATTAAATGCTCCTTCCTCTTCTTGTAGAGAGTGTTTGCTATGAAAAGATCATATGCCGTTGCAAAATCCAAGATGGCTTTTCCCTCTTCATTTCTATCCCCAAAACCATGACCTCCATGAACACTAGCATACCCTGAAGCATCTTTTCCCACATGTCCATTAAGATCTCCACCTATGCAAATCATCTCTCTTTGTGGGATTCTTTGTAAAATCTTATCTAGATCCTCCCAAAAAGCTTGTTTAGTCCTTTCATCTAAACCAATTTGTAGTGCATAAACTGAGATGATATTCAGAATTTCTTCTTCAAGCACCAATTTTAGCAGAATAATCCGATCCCCGAATCTTTGCACCTCAACCACACAATCCTTCAAATCCTAATGAACAACCACTCCAACACCGTTTCTACCTTTATCTTTTCCTGAATACCAAAGTTTAAAGCCTGTCTTTTCAATCTCCCTTGCTTTCTCTCCAACCCATTTAGTCTCTTGAAGACATAGTATATGAATCTTCCTTCTTTCCGTCGTATCCACTATCTCCATCAATTTTCCAGTTAAAGTGCCAATATTCCAACTACCAATCCGCAACTTCCGTTGCAATCTCTTTTGGACTAACTTCTTTACTCGCATGCGTCCATTATGCGAGAACCCTTGTAAATTTTGGACTGCATCCGAGCGATGATGCAGCGGAACTAGCTTAATTACCCGCATGCGTTCTTCATGCGAGAACCCTTGCAAATTTTGAACTACATCCAGGCTGCGATGTAGCGGCCCTTGCCAATTTTTCATTGCATTCGGGCGATGCAACGCGTCGCAAGTAGGGAACGCCCCAACGGAATCTGTATGTTTGCTTAAATCCATGTTGAAAAGATCCGACTGTCATGAGGCAACTTTCTAAATAATATTTTTTAAAAAAATATTATTTAAGAAGTTGTCTCGGACTGTTTTACGCTGGCTGTCGGCTACCTAACGCAACCCTCCTCATTAACCCGGGCTTGGGACCGGTCATGGCTGAGTTCAATGCATGACCTCAAATTTCAGCAAAATTCGGTCGAATTTCTGTCGAATATTGATATCATGTCGAAATCAAAATTCGACCGAAATGGCCGAAATGACCGAAATATGAGGGCCCTAGTACAAAAAATGACCGAATTTATCGAAATTTCAATCGAATTTTGACCGAAATTCCTCGAAATTCCGTTTTGGTAGGCCTTGGGCCAGCGTAAAAAATAGTCGAATATTTCAACATGAATTTGAGCAAGAATCCATGTAACCGACCCTACTTATAGTGGGAGAAGGCTTTGTACTTTTTTAGTGGATGACGAGCATGGTATTAAGAGTGCCAAAGACTTCCTTGGTCAGCAGTTAGTGACCAAGAACCTTGGTAATCAGGCCAGTGAGGTCTTGTGATGACCCAGAGGAAGTATGTTACATGCCGTCTTTCAGAGACAAGCATGGCAGATTGTAGACCTGCCACTACTCCTATTGACCCAAGCATGAAGCTATATGATGATGACATTGAGGAGGTCGACAAGAGGAGTTACAAGGAGCTTGTTGGCAAACTACTATATGTGACTATTTCCAGGCCCAACATATCCTTTGCCGTAAGCAATGTGAGTCAGTTTATGGAGCAACCCAGACATGCACATATGGATGCAATCCATATGATCTTGTCGTATCCGAAGACTTCACTAGGTACGGGACTTCTGTTCAGCAGAGATACATCTCTTTCAGTTACAACATGGGCAGATGCAGATTATGCTGTGTGTCCAAAGAATATGAAGTCTACTTCAGGTTTTGCTGTGTTCATAAGGAATTCCCTAGTTTCTTTGAAGAGCAAGGTCAGACTGTGGTTGCCAGATTGAGTGTTGAGTCAGAATACAAGGTCATGGCGCAGACTAGCATGGAGATGATGTGTGTTAGATCTGTTCTCACTGACCTGACTATAGAGGTGCCACTCCCCTTGCACCTCCAGTGTGGCAATCAGGCTGCTCTTTTCATTGCCAACAACCCAGCTTTTCATGAGAGAACCAAACACATTGAGGTGGACTGTCATTACACTCGTGACATGATACAAAAGGGTCTTATTTCCACTACTCATGTCAATTCTGGAGATCAGACATCATATATTTTTACTAAGGCCCTAGCCAGAGGGCCTTATCAAAGATGTTCCAAGCTGAGCTTGATCGATATCTACACTCGAACTTCAGGGGAGTGTTGAGATATTTCTTATCTTTCTCATTATTTTCTTATTATCTATTAATTTGTCTTCTTCATATGATTTTCCCAATACGTTCCTCTCCTATATAAGAGAACCCAAGGGCCTCTCATTAATGTAACCAATTCATTTTCTTCTACAAATATGAATAAAAATATAGATATGAATTGGATAGACTTAGGGAACCATATGTTGGCATAATCTGATTCGAAAGCTTCGCTACATCCTTTTTTGAAATTGTTGTACATGACTTTCCTCAGTCAAAGCACAAAAGTAAATGGATATTTAAGCTTGTTTTCCACGTTATTATTTTATTCTTTACCAAAAAAGCAGAGAAGTTGGCATCTGAATCATAGCTTTTGGCTTAGGTGGGCTGCCCGGTAAATACACATATACATGAATTAGCTTATCAACCCCTCGAACGGTATTATAAAAATCGATACTGGTCATCCCCCTAGTAATATTACATCCTCTTATAGCAATAACATATCTTGGTTCATGCATTTTCTCCCATAATATCACTAAAGAGGGAGCCATTTTCATTGTTACTGCCGGTTGTTAAATTAAGGTCTTCTTACCGGGCAGCCCACCTAAGCCAAATCGGGAGATTGAATAAAAGAGAAAATAATAATATTTATCGACTAAAGGTCAGATGCGGATATGATCAAATAGAGCTAACTTACGAATTTAAATCGAATTATTATCAATTATGAAGCGATTTAAAAATATCGCATTAAAATGTATAGGATGAAGCATACATGTGGCTTGTCCTATTACGATTCCTATAAAATTATCGAGGCAAAGAAGCGTAGGAGCCATCAGAGATCGAGGGGATGCATGGACCCTGGTAAGGGGAACAATTTTAAATTAGTTGTTTACTAAACATAATATATTATACTATAGGCATGGAGATGGTTTGGAGGTGGGTGGTTAGTCGTGGGGAGGGAGATGGTTTGGAGGCGGATGGCAGAAAGCGTCCGTTGGTCGCGGCTAGGGATGCCGGTGCGGTTTGGGTACACGTCTCCCACAAGAAGCCGGGGAGAAGGTGCTTCAGGTGTGGTATTCGTGGTCATTTGGCGTCGTCATGCTCGACTCCTCCACGCTGTTTTGTCTACGGGCGGGTGGGACATTGACAGGACTCTTGCCCCGACATGCTGGATCGTCGGCCGACGCGGAGGTTGGAAAGGGCCTCTTTTTCGCCTGGCGGTGGTGCGATGCGGGGAGTTCGCTCCTATGCTTCAGTTGTGGTGGGCCCTACACCCGATGATTGCTCCCATGCACTCGTGGGGTCTTGGTTGGCGGGCTCCCTATCGACGAAGTCTGTGCAAGCTTATCTTTCCGATCTTTTTGGTCCTCGGTTATCCAGGGATGTGGTGCCGTTGACAGATCGTAGGTGCTGTGCTCGTGGGTTATCTTCGTCGCAGAAGGACCACCTTCTTTCTTTTGGCGGTGTTGGTGCGATTACGTGGAGAGTGTTGCGCTTTGCGGACAGGGTCGTGGACGATTCTTCAAGGTGTTTGATGCGGGTGCGTGGGGTCCCTTTCCTCTCTTGCTCTATTTACTGCTTGGGGCCGGTACACAAACGTTGGGGCTCGGTGATCTCGATTCTGGAGGATGACAGGCGCCCGGGGTTTGACCCGGAGGTCACGCTCTTGCTGATGGACTGCAGCTGTGCGGATGTGGCTCTCCTGAGAGACTCGCTCTTCTTTGCGGTCTTGGATGTCGGTCGGTTCTGTTTCCGAGTGGAGCTGCAGCTTCTCGATCCTCCGCCGTCGCCTGTGTCTCTGGCGTCGATGGTTGACGCTTCATCTTCCAGTTTGGCATTTGGGTTTCCTGCTTTTGTCGCGTCGGGCTCGGGTCGCGAGGAGGCGTTGAGGCATCCTTTGGAGCATCCGTCTTGGGGGCTTCGCTTTTCGGTCTCCTCGCCTTTGCGGCATGCAAAGGCGGGTGGTTGGGTACCTTTTGGTTCTCAAGCCTTAATGTACGTGGGCTCTTGCTCCCCATTTCAATTTCAGGCTTTCGGATCCATCTACGAGCACTGTTATGGGAGATCCGACTATGGAACGTTTCACGCTTTCGGGCTCTCTGGTTTTCTCGGGTCCTACTTTGCTTTCGAACCGGCCTTCGACTTTTGGTTTCACGTACCAGCAAGGGAGGGCTCGCGGGGGTATAGAAGGTATCTCGCTCGTGCTGCAGATTTGCTCTGCTGATCCCCTGGACCTTGCTGAGGGGCTCACTCCTCCCTTGGGGGGCTCGAGCTTTGATGAGCAGTCAGAGTGCAGTTCGGGGATGGGAAAACGAACAATAAAGGAGGTATGTTTGGGTTTGTCTTGGAAGCGGTTGGTTTGGGTCCTGTAGGGGATAGTGCAACTGACAAGAAGTCGGGAAAACGTTATAGGAGGAGGCAGAGGTCAAGGCCTCAACATGGGGTGCTTCCGCCGGTCTCGGAGCAGAAGGCTCGAATTGCGGAGTTGGTGGGAGTGGTTCGCACTCAGGGTTCGAAATTGTTCTCCCAATGAAGGTTCTTTCGTGGAATGTTAGGGGTCTGGGTGACCCGGATAAGAGGAGGATCCTTGGTGCGTGTTTTCAGGATTGGGGATGTGATGCTATCTTGCTTCAAGAGACGAAGCTTCAATCATTTTCTGATTTAGTCTGCCACTCCTTTGATGCGGGTGGTATTGATGAGTTCAGGGCGATCGGTGCCTTAGGTTCCTCAGGAAGCTTGCTTCTGGCTTGGAGAAGTTCGTCTCTCGATTTTCGTGCGGAGCTCAGGGGCAGGCATGTCCTCACCGTACTCCTGGAGTGCATTCGTTCGTCTTCCCTATTGGTCCTCTTTTGTGTCTACGGGCCGTGCAATCATATTGAGAGGTGTGAGTTGTGGACGGACTTGCAGGCGGCTAGGGCGGCCTTCGTGGGGGTCCTTGGCTCGTTGGCGGCAATTTCAACGTTACGCTTCGATCTGCAGATCGGTCGCGTTCTAGGGGAGGCCGGGATCTGGCTCTGAGGATTTTGCAGATGCTATTGACTCCAGGGAACTGGAGGTGCTAGATGCGGCTGACTCGGGTTACACTTGGAGGAATTCTACCTCTCGGTCACGTATCGATCGGATTTTGGCCTCCTCGGAGATGCTGGATATTTTCCCCATGTCCTTTGTGGTTATTAGGCCGAGGACTCAGTCCAATCACACTCTGATTCTTTGGATTCCGGTGAGCTCGTTCCGTCGAGGGGGTTTTTCAGATATGAGAGGAGCTGGCTTTTGGAGGACTCCTTTCGGGATCTGGTCAATGCGCACTGGTCCTCCATGTCGGCTTCCAGCTCTTCGGCGTCGAGGTTTGTGCATAAATTGGTCTCTTTGCGCACGCGTTTGTGCGCATTCAAGAGGGACTCCAGAGATACGCGTCGTGCAACTCGGGTAGAGGTGGAGGATGAATTGTCCAGGCTTGACGTCGTGGAGGATCTTCGGGACCTGACCAGCGACGAGCTGGCCCAACGTGCGCTTGCCCAGAAGAGAATTGCCGATGAGGATAGGAAGCATGTTACCGAATGGAGGCAACGGTCTAGGAGCACTTGGCTCAGCGAAGGTGATGCGAACACGGCTTTCTTCCACCGCGTGGCTAGTGGAAGACGTAGGGGTAATGCTATGAGATCCGTGATAGTGGACGATGTGCACGTGGATGGCAACAACAAGATGGGTAGAGCGATTGCAGACCACTTCCGGGAATTCTCGACTGGCTCGATTGAGAGGTGTTGGAGATGGACGGGGCTGGGCGCTCCGTGTTTGCCTCCCTCTATGGCTTCCAGCTTGACACAAGATATTTCCATGGAGGAACTGAAGGCTATTATTTGGTGTCTCAATGCTGATGGGGTCCCAGGCCTTGATGGCTTTCCAGTGGCCTTTTACAAAGACTTTTGGGACCTGGTGGGCGAGGATGTGTTGGAGGTTGTCTTGGAATTTTGCGGCGACAACGCGGGTTTTGAGAGGATAAATAAGGCCCTGATCTTTCTCCTTCCTAAGAGCTTGGCAGCAGAGCGCATTGAGGACTTCCGGCCTATCGCGTTGTCCAACGCTCTTTACTTGATCGTGGCGAAAGTCCTTGCAATAAGGTTAAGCCATACGCTCAAGCACATCATCTCACCGCTGCAATCGGCATTCGTCCCGGGTAGGCAGATCGCAGATTGTTTGGTTCTTGCTTTTGAGATAGTTGCGGAGTGGAGGAGGCGGGGGAAGGAGGGAGTGCTCTGGAAGGTTGACTTCGCGAAAGCCTGTGACACTTTGGAGTGGAAGTTTCTCTGGTCAGCCTTGCGCATGGGAGGATTTCCAGATTTGTGGATTTCGTGGATGAAACGTTGTGTCATGACCTCTTCTCTGTCCATTCTGGTGAATGGTCGCTCGGAGGTTGGTTTCCAGCCGAGGCGGGGAGTCCGGCAGGGGTGCCCTCTGGCCTCCCTTCTTTTCGTCATTACGTCAGATGTCTTGGCTCGAATTGTGATTCGTGTTACTAGTGGTGGCTTTTCTGCGGGGTATTCGCGGGATGGAATTTCGGTCCCGCTTCTTCAGTACGTCGATGATACCGTTTTCTTCGTTGAGGGGGGGTGTTGTGGAGGCTACTGGCACAACA
This sequence comes from Ottelia alismoides, assembly GCA_037367405.1. Taxonomy (NCBI): domain Eukaryota; kingdom Viridiplantae; phylum Streptophyta; class Magnoliopsida; order Alismatales; family Hydrocharitaceae; genus Ottelia; species Ottelia alismoides. Next base: position 340,576 of record JAZKJV010010584.1, on the reverse strand, counting down.
ATCGCTCTGGAGCTTTTCAGTGAACTTTCTGGTCTGTTAATGATTGTTAGCAAGTCCAAGGGCATTCCCTTTGGATTATCGGAGGGGGAGGCAAGTAGTTGCAGCCAGGTCCTGGGTTCAGATTGTGGTACCCTCCTTGTCAGGTATCTCAGGGTGCCGTTGGCTGTGGGTAGAACCAAGCTGGCTGATTGGTTTCAGGTTGTTGAGAAGCTTGAGAGTAGGTTGGCGGGTTGGAAATCGACCATCTTATCCAAGGGGGGCGCCTAGTGCTACTCAAAGCGGTTTTATCATCGATCCCGATTTTTTCATGTCCACTCGCCTCATGCTGACAGGGATCCGTAATCGTCTTGAGAGATTGATGCGCAAATTCTTATGGGGCAGGGTCAGGCGGGGGTCTGGTGGGATGCATCTTGTTGGATGGGATGTGGTCACACTCCCTAAGGGCCTGTTTGGTTGCAGGGTTGGGCAGGGTTGGCCCAACCCTGGTTACTATTCACAAGGGTACTTCCTCCTCACAGATTACTATTCACCCATCCCAACCTAGCCCAACCCTGCCCAACCCTGCTACCAAACAGGCCCTAAGAGTGAGGGGGGTCTTGGCGTCCGGAGGTTAGACGCTATGAATGAAGCCCTGCTGCTGAAGTGGGTGAGCAGACTCTGGGTTGACAATGATGATCTGTGTTGCAGCCTTCTTCGTCAAATCTATGATATTGACGGTGCCTCACCTCTGCTTGGCTACCGTGGTTTGTCTCCTTCGCCCTTCTGGAAGGGGATTCTGGGGATTCTTCCCCGTTTTCATGCTCTCTTCAGGACGATGCTTGGCAATGGGGAATCTTTTGCTTTTTGGACTGATGACTGGACGGATGCCGGGCTTTACATGAGCATTTTCTCCATCTGTTCGCTTTGGCCGCGGATCGAGGGGCGCGTGTTGCATCGTGTTGGTCGGATGGAAACCGGATGCCTACTTTCTCTTCAAACTTTTCGGATCAACGCCTCGAAGAATTTCTTGAGTTGCTGGATTCCTTGCGCAAGTCGGGGGTGGGGGCCTGCAGAGCACATGGATCATTGGATCTTGCGTGGGGGACCCTTTTCTGTTAGGAAGGCGTATGGGGCGATTCACAGGTCGCCCCTCTCGAGCTCCGAGGCTCTGGCTAGGAATGCAGGTTCTCCCCTTGTGAAGCTTGCAAACCTTTTGACACTCCCCCTCAGTAGCGAACCAGTGGTTGCTACATGTAAACCTCTTCCTGTAGGTAACCATATAAAAAAGCATTTTTCACATCAAGCTGATAGAGGGGTCAATCCTGTGTTACTGCAACTGATAGAAGGATACGTAGACTAGAATGCCTGACCACTGGAGAGAATGTATCCTGATAGTCCACCCCATATATATGGGTGAATCCACGTGCCCTAAGTCTTGTCTTGTAGCGATCTACATTGCCTTCTTCTCGAGGCTTTACCGTGAACACCCACTTGCACCCAACAACGAATGCACCAATTGGTGTTGAAACAAGGCTCCAAGTGCTACGCGACTGTAGTGCGACCATCTCCTCCTCCATCGCAAGATGCCACTGACTGTCTTGAATAGCCTCCTGATATGTCTGAAGTATTTCCATGGCTGACAAAGTCAAGGTAAATCTCCTGAAATCCCCCTGAAAATCTTTTCAAAGAAACGTGTGCTACCAGAGTATATGAAGCACAAGTACGTCTCTATTTTCGCAGAGCAATCGACACATCAAGATCATTTGCCAACTCATGAACCTGTAAGTTTCCCTCATTAGAGGGTATCCGCTCATCCTATAAGGAATCCTACTGCACAGGCAACTCGATAGTGCCATCAGTAGAAGCAATGTGCTCATTACATATTTGAGACGTGCTGGATGATGGGGAAGACCTATGAGCAAGGGGAATATAGCGAGACTTGTTTGTAAATACACGTGGCAAAAACTGAGTTAAGGTGGATGGCGGTGTAGGAACAGCCACAGAAGCATGTGTAGGTACTGGAGATAGGGGTGTAGATGGCGACAACGACGGTGGTGGTATGGGAAGTGGTAGAGTAGGTGCAGAGGGTGGTAGAGCAAGTGCAGGAGGTGGGGTTGTAGGAGCTGGAGACATGCAAATCTCCTCGTCAGAGCCATATGGGGTCACTTTGTCACTTGTACGAGATAAGTACATGATAGACTCAAAGAATGTAACGTCAGCATTGACAAAGTATTTTCGTTGAAACTGATCAAAGCAACGGTACCCTTTTTGGGTATGAGTAGACAACAAAAACACACTTGACAACTCTAGGGAAGAGCTTGTCATGACCATGCGAAAGATTATGAACAAAGGCTACAGATCCAAAAACAAGGGTATAAGGGAGAACATATCCTTCTCGGGAAACGCAATCGAGAAATGGACCTTTCTCCCAAAACAGAGGAAGGCATACCGTTTACTAGTAACATGCAGTAAAAATCGCATCACCCCAAAAGGCATGAGGAGCATGGTTCTGAATCAACATGGTTCTGGTCACATCGAGTAAATGACGATGTTTGCGCTCGGCAACACCGTTCTGTTGAGATGTATATGCACACGAAGTCTGGTGTACAATGCCAAGATATCTGAGAAACTTGGATAGTTGTAAGGTGTAAAACTCCGAGGCATTATCAGAACGTAAATACTTGACTGCAATAGAAAAAAATATTCTTTATCTCATTAATGAATGACTTAATGACAGACCCAACCTCAGACTTATTCTTTAACAGGAAAACCCAAGAAAGTATAGAAAAGTCACCTACAACAACCAAATAAAAACAATATCCATGGTGATCAGGGACACGACTCGAACCACATATATCTAAATGATGGAGCTCAAACAACTGAGAACTGCTTCGACTCTGATGAGATGGAAATGAGGAACGGTGATACTTCCCAAGCTGGCAAACCTCGCACTAGAAGGAAGATCACATGGAGATCTGTGAGAGGACATGACACAACTTCTGCAGAGGAAGGTGGCCAAAATGAAGGTACCACATGTACGATGAGATTGGTCCAATAGGAATAGTAGATGCACCAACATGAGGAAGTTGGACCAGTCTATAGAGCTCCCTCTGCTCACGACCACATCTAATCACCCTGTCCGTGAGTATGCCTTGTAACACAAGAGAAGACGAGTCAAAAATGGCACGACAATGCATATCCATAGTGATCTGACTAATATAAAGTATCATCTGAAAACCATTGGCATATAAAATATTCTGCATGCATATGGATGGTGTCAAATGCACCCTCCTCCAATGATGGATAAGTGGATCCCATTAGCAATAACGACCCATCTACCAGGAGGTATAGTCCTGTAAGGCCTGAACTGAGCCTTGTCTCCACAGATGGTGGGATACACCAAAGTCCGTGATCCACTCTATCATATCTACATTGCTGCTACTAGTAGAAGTGTATGCGATACCCAAGGAGCTCGAAGAGGCTCTACCTACAACTACAGTATATGTGGATCATGTAGTTGTAGTGTCGACCACTGGAGTCATGATCCCCCAAATACGCGAGACAATATCATCAAGGTATGGATCTGTCTGAGGAGTTGTAGAGTCTATAGGCTCAATCTGCTCTGCTACGTGGGTAGATGCATGGTATCCATGCTTCTGATAATATATGTCCTAAGAGTGTCCTTGATGACAGTAGTAGGTGCAAGGACCATGCTGACGTCCACCACCTCTGCCACGGGGACTATGCCCTATGAACCGAGCAGAACCTCTTTTGCCGTTAGAAGCAACTATCACAGAGGAGGGTTGTGTGGTGGCAACAAGTGGAATAAGAAGTATGTTGAGACGATTGTAAGCCTCCTTTATGGGAGGTATGGTCGCCCCATTAAGGAGTTGTGCACGTGCCTCGTCATACTTTGGATCAAGCGCAACCATGAAAACTCCAACCATCGTGGAATTCTTGTATGCCATCTATTGCTCTGTAGAGGTTGTGATCGCATGAAGCTGTGAAGCTTCTTGAACATGCCCCGAGGCGAGGAGTAGAACGTGTGCAATGGACGACCATTCTGCTTTGCCTTGTATATATCAAATTGAAGCTGAAGAATCTTGACCTCGTTTTTCTCTTGCACATAAGTGGATGCAAGAATATCCCACATCACCTTGACGATGGCCTGGTTCACAATATCATTGGCTATCACTGTGGTGAGGGTCCCAGAGAGCCAACTACGCGCATATGCATCATCTTGCTTCCACTAAGAATTGTCCCTAGTTTTGTCCATTGGCTCTGACTTCGTCAGAATGTGCTTCTTATTGTTGCACCGTATAAGGGTCAGAAAATGCATGGACCACAACTCATTGTTGGTCCCATTCATCTTCACGATGGGAGCCGGGCCCTTGAAGGCATCAGGCGAAGAAAAAATCTCGCCCTTGTTTTTTGACATGATAGACGAACGATCAAATAACAGAATTCGACTGGGGAAGTAAACCGATTTGAGTAAGTCTACACAAATATATGGAGGATTGGTTGTACGCATAGACTCATACAACCATCCTCTTTAGTCCTCAGTCCACGCTAGGGTCGAAAAACGTGATTTAAAGATCTGAAATCACATTTTTCAACCAAAATCAAACCAATTCAGACTGCTGGTTGGCACCGAAGAGGAGACAAGAGGGTCGAGAACAGTAGCAAGGGGCCACTGCGATAGCCCTGAGGCGGCGTTGGAGATGACCAACTGCTTGTTGCAGCGTTGCTGGGGGTCCCGGTTGCACTGCTTCGGTGTTGGGTTCCCGGCAGTGCTGCGATGGCCTCGGCCGTGCTGCTGCAGTGTTGCGATGACAAGGGGGCGACAACAAGGGGGTTCCTGGTGGCAGCGCAAGACCCGAGAGAGAGAGAGAGAGATGTGGAGAGGCTAGGGTAGGGTTGGGCACAATGGGTATGAGAACTTCAGTCTATGATCGTCGCTCTGATACCATGTGGAGAGAAAAGAATGAATTACTCATTGAGGAAGCCCTAGGGTTCTCTTATACGGGAGAGTAACCTATTTGATAAATTACATAAAGAAGATAGAGAAAATAAATATTTCATAAAAAATATGAATGATAGCTAATATATCAACATACGTAAATATAAGGATATATGTATAAAAATAATTATATATATAAAATACTTTAAAAAAAATCAAAACTAACTAAAGGCTGACTAAATCTGATTAATCGCCCAACTGTTGATTAATCCTTAGCTAGTGACCCCTCTGATCGAGTACGGAGTACTGATTTATACAATCTTGTGGAGATGATCATTGATAATTAATTATTGAGGGTAGACTGGTAAAATACAAGTAGCCACAAAAACAATTCTCAATTAAAAAGGGAGAAATGTAGTTTTGTTCTTTCTGTTAGAACTTAAACAATTCCTAATGGTTAGTGTATTCATGCCCACTACGTTGTTGTATCTCCACAGAAATTTCACTTTCTAACCACACAATTACTAATACACCTATTGTTTTTCTAATATCAAGATAAAAATAGGGGCAAAGATTCATATGAGTTCATAGATCCCTTTTAAGAATTCCGATCCTGAAAAGAATTTATTAGCCAAATCTGATTCTTGTGATCTAAGAATAAAGGGATAAGATTAAAGAAATATTTTTCAATTGAAACACTCATTGATTCATACTACTTAATTTTACCTTAATTCTTATTTTTTTATTATATCTTCCTAGAGTTTATTCTCTGGATAGTTTTCTTTCGATCAATATTTACCAAGCATGTGGTCCTCAACTGCCAAAGGATTCACCATGGACGGAATAAAGAAAGCCTATATCAAGTTGTAGTTCCTAGCAACATTTCTAGAAGCCGACACCTCCTCAAATATGAAGCTTTTATATGTCTTCTTTATAGAAAACTTGCTCATAACCCATGTCCAGTAGTCACATCCCCTAGTTGGACCCTTAATCTTGCCAAGAGCTCTTGTCAGAGAGGAAAAAACATGTAATCGATGATCATAGCGTCTTACAAAAAGGTTGTCTGCCAAGTCCTGCCATATTAAGCCTAAGATACAATTGATGCAACATAAATTTCTAAATTAAGGCTAAAATTAGGAATCTTATAAGATTAGGGTTTTTTGTCCGTCTTATTAGAGTTAGTAATTTAATAGGATTGTGATTAGTTTTATTTACGTGTAAGTAAGTCCATCACAATATCTATTTTTATTTAAATAGTGAGATCAATTGTGATCATCGATTAATTAGTTGGTCGAATCAACTTAGGAGGATATTATGATTTGTTAAGATTTTATTTTATTTGGTTTCTTTTATTTGTAATCTCACCCCTCTATATAAAGGGGATATGGGTCATTGTATGAGTCAGTTCAAGTTATATTAAAATGTGTAGTTTCTCCATATATCCTCTCCCTTTTTCCTCCTCTTCCTCGCATATCTCAATGCTTTCTTCTTCTTCTTCTTCAAAAATCCTAACGCTATAGGTGTGCTTCTACCTCTCTCTTTCTCTCTTCATCTCTATTTATCTCTCTCCCTTTATTCTCTTCTCGGAGTCATCGTCTCTAGGGAGATGATCCTGGATGAGGACGAGTTGAAGATGCATCTTCAATATGCAGGCCTCAGAACTCGGAGAAACCATGGAGAGAGGGTCGGGAAACCACAACAATGTGGAGTATGAGATGCATCTTAACACCGTATCTCATTTTATAGAAGGCTCGAAGGTCATAAATTCTAATAGGAATAGGATTTGGACATCCTCTTCCTATTTCATCACTTCTTTATGATTTTTTTACGTGGTGAGCGACATCCTAATTGAAGTGCTGGGGACGCAACTCCTCCAAGTGGCGACATAGGTGTTTCTCTTTGTATTGATGCTGCTTCACAAGTGGCGGCGATAATGTTTTTGGAGGCTCATGCAATAACTCATTAGACGAAGGTTGTGTCGGATTTTATGGCAGTGCCATGCCTGGAGGCGGTGAAGGGGATGGCGTCGACCTCAACTTTGTGTGGGTTGTCCCATATGGGCTAGCAGTGGATTTTCTCAGCTGAGCGAAGGGGTCAGTTGCTTGGGGTTATGGCAGCAATGGCTTTTCAGGGGTAGGATTGATGGTGATGGGTTGACAACAGTAATGGTGTTAGTGTTGGTGAAGGCAAGGATAGTGGCAGTAGTGATGGTTTGGTAGGAGGTGGTGGTAGGGCTATGGTCGGTGGAGGTAGCTGTAGCATCATGGATGGCGGTGGTAGCGAAGGGGGTTCTACGGAGCTTGCGACACAAGTGGCGATGTTGATGGTTGTGAAGGTGGAGTTTCGATTGCTACACAGGGATGGCTCTAGTGGTGGAGGCACCACATGCAAGATTGTAGGTGTTTGATGTGTTGCAATGGTGACTTCGGGAGGCAAAGGTTCTGGTGAATCAAAAACCTTTAAGACAAGCTTCAAAGGTGTCTTTCTTTAATTGTTATTTCATAGATTTTAGGCTCTCGGATCTCGTAGTGACGTCGTCAAGTCCGAGCAAATCCGATGCAACTCTACAAGGGCTTCCAAAGCCTTAGACTATTATGGATTGCCTGTTGAACACACTTTTGTGGTTTTGTGATTGTGCGAATGCATCGAATATAGATCATGCTCTGATACCACTAATGCGGAGGAAATTTTCCACGGTAGAAAAATAGAGAAGAGCAAAGAGAGGTAGAAGCATTCCTGTAATATGAGGTTGTTGGTAGAAGAAAGCACCGAGATGTGCGATAAAGAGGAGGAGAAAGGGGAGGAAATATCGAGAAACTTCAAATTTTAATGCAACTTGAACGAACTCATATACTGACCCATAGCTCCGTTTTGTTGAGGGGTGAAATTACAAATAAAAGGAAACCGATAAAATAAAATCCTAACTATCCTCCTACATTGACTCAACCAAATAATTAATCAGAGATCACAAAGCAATCTCGTGTGATATGACGTTTTTGGTAGAAGAAAGCACTGAAATGTGCAATCAAGAGGAGGAGAAAGGGGAGGAAATATCTTGAAACTTCAAATTTTGATGCAACTGGCTCATATACTGACCCATTGCTCATTTTTATCGAGGGGTGATATTACAAATAAAAGGAAACTAATAAAATAAATCCTAACTATCCTCCTACATTGACCCAACCAAATAATTAATCAGAGATCACAAGAAATCCCGTTATTTAAATAAAAACGTGTGCTTTCCCCCCTTCTTTTTATCTTTGTCTTTTGAATAAAACTCTGGAGCGTGCACCATCGAGTGTCTCCCCCTCGTTTATGGATTTCAAAAAAAATCAAATAAAAATAGAAATTAGGACGATCTAAATTGGATGTAAATAAGACAACCCTATTCCTAATTAACTTATCGACTATAATTAGATGGACAAAAGGAACTTTAAGTTGGTGAAGTCCCTTATTTTAGCCCTAATTTCTAATTTCACTCTATATCAAGGTCCGAATTCTTTTTTGTCAAAAATCCTTGTAAAGTGCTCAGAAAGCATTCATATGGACAAATCATCTTTCCAAAAAATGAAACGAATCACGATTCCTTAGTAGTGGATTTAGAAGATGTCTCATCACCAGAAGGATTGAATTAATCTCATGTTAAAAGATAGATAGTATCCATGCATCCCTCATCTCAATATCAATCGCCAGGCCCATCTTATAAAAATGTTGCAATAATAAACAAGGGAGGTCCTTAACATCCCCCCCAATATTCTTCCTCATTTTGCTAGCAGAGAGCTTGACATATCTCTTTGATTCACCTAATAACGAACCTCTTTTTGCCTTAGGTGACAACGCACTGGTCCAATCCACTAGTGGGATCCCACAAGCCTCTTGTCTCACGCCGAACTAGAAGAAGTAACTTATTAGAGCCTCCAAACGATTGTAGCACCTAGCCGGGATGATCTAATAGACATGAAAATGTTGAGATTATTATACATCATTGGTGTTATTTTCTATTTCATTTTGTTTATGTACCTCTCATGCAATTTACCCAAGGGATTTTCTCCTATATAAGAGAGCCATGGGGTCTCATGAATATCAAGAAATTCATTTTTCTCCAACATGGTATCAGAGCAACGGTACTAGACTGGGGTCCCATATCCCACCCCTAACCCTAACCCTACATGCCGACCCCCCCTCCGTGTGAGCCATCACTAGCCCTTGCCTTGCGTGCCCCTCCCCTCTCGTGCGCACCCCTCTCCTCTCGCACGCATCCCTCCCCTCTGCCCCGCCGCCCCGCGCGCCCCTCCTCCCTCGCACGCGCTGTCGCCAAAGCGCAACAACCCTTATGGGCCTTCCAACGCTGCCAATGGTTGGTTGTTGCAGGCAGCTGCCAACGATCTCTTCTCCCAGCTGCTGGTGTCAAGCATTTGCAGAACCGACATCTTCCAACGTATAAAAGACAGTTCTGCTATAGTTGGGCCATTTCTGAGGGCCGATACAGTCTAATTTGTTTCAGTTTCATGATTGTTTTCTGACTCTAGATCACACCAACAATGATGAGGATGATTGTATGAGTCTACAGGTACAACCAGTCCTTCATATAGTTGTGTAGACTCACTCATATTAGTCTAACCCTCAGTTTTGTTCCAGCTATCATCGTTCATTTTACCATGTTAGGGAACAAGGGTGACGTTTCTTCTTCTTCCGATGCCTTCGAGGGCCCGACTCCCATCGTGCAGATGGATGGGACTAACTACGAGTTGTGGTCCATGCAATTTCGCATCCTGATGCAGTGCCATAACAAGGAGCACATTCTGATAGAATCAGAGTCAACAGATAAAATTGGGGTTAATGCTTATTGGAAGCAGGATGATGCCTATGCTCGCATTTGGCTATCTGGGATGCTTACCAAGGATATTGCCAATGATATTATCAATCAACCCACGGCAAAGGCTATGGTGGGACATCTTGGCAGACACATATGGACATATAATGAATGAGAGCAAGATTCTACAATTGCAGTTGGATATTTTTTTGACCAAGCAGAATGATCAACCTCTTCATGCACACTTCTCTCATCTTAGAGGCATGTTTGAGCATCTGCATAGCCTCATGCCTATTACCATGGAAGGCCGTATCGGCGATATATCGCCGATATATCGGTATCGAGAGGTTGGGGGTATCGAAATCAGAGTGCATATCTTTTTACAGGGATATCGACGATATATCGCCGATATATCGACGATATATCGCCGTATCGGTTGCGGCTCAGACTCCCTTTGCTATGACAACTTCTCGTGGCAGAGGTGGTACTTCACAGTTTCGCGGGCGCAGACTACGTGGGCGTCAACATGGTCCATGTTTGCATTACCACCGTCCCGGTCAATCTGAGGAGACATGCTATATGAAGCATGGGTATCCTACGTTTGCCTGTGTTTCTAAGCAGACCGAGCCTACTCCTACTCATGCTCCTGCTCATGATGCACGTTTTGATGATATTTTTTCTAGACTGAGAGAGATGATGAATACTCCTACCACTTCAACTGCAGGATCTTCAGATGTCGCACACGCTGCCTGAGTCTTTTCCGAGTCATCAGAATCATCACAGTAGTCAGCTGTTTGAGTTGTTTCATTTTGATATATGGGGTCCTAGCCATGTTCCCGATCATCAGGGACATCAGTTCTATATGGTTGTCGTGGATGATTTCTCTAGATTATCTTGGGTTTTCATGTTAAAGAATAAGTGTGAAGCTGGTCATGTTATTAAATCTTTTCTTATTGAGATCAAGGTTCAGGAAAGAGGTATGCGTATGCGTTCGGACTGGTCACCGAATACTGATTAAGCGGTATGCGGGGGTATATGCGGGCTATATGCGGTTGTAAGCGATATTCTAATTTTTAATTTAAAAATAAAAAATATCTATGAATAACATTATCAATGAAGTTATGTATGTAAGTGGAGTTAAAGAAGATCTAAGAAAAACGGTTCATGTTAGATGGGTGTGTATATATACTTTAAATTGCCTCATATTTAATCACAAAATATTTACCATAAAAACTTCACATTATATGATTCGTAATAGCAAAACTTCAATACACATACATGCACTACATGAGCACAACCTCAATCGGCATATATAAAAAATATTCGATGATACATTGCATATACTCGTGAAAACAATAGATGAGAAAAACATAAAACATTGCATATACATAATGGTATAATGCATTGCAATTGTATAGAAATGCATGTCATATTCTAACAATTGAATGAAGAGGTAGAGTTACGGAATTACGGACCAGAGAAGCACATAGATGATGTGGGTTAGGTCGATTTTGACTGATCTTGTAGTTGATGTACCTCTTCCTATACAGCTTCTATGTGTCAATCATGCAACACTTTTATTGCAAATAACCCTGCATTCCATGAACGTACGAAACATATAGAAGTGGATTGCTACTATACCAGAGACATGATCCAGAAGGATCTGATATCCACCTCTCATGTTTCTACTGGAGATCAGACTGCTAATATATTCACAAAGCTCTTGCTAGAGGCCCTTTCCAAAGATGATATTCCAAGCTGAGCATGATAGACATATATGCTCCAGCTTGAGGGGAAGTCTTGAGATTATTGTACATTTTTGGCATTATTTTCTATTTCATTTTCTTTATGTACCTCTCATGCAATTTACCCAAGGACTTTTCTCCTATATAAGAGAGCCTGGGGCCTCATGAATATCAAGCAATTCATTTTTCTTCAACAGGAAAAAAACGAAATTGTGGCTATCATTGACTTGATGAGCACAAGTCACCCCCTTCGAGAGGCATGACAACTTCCATCCTGTCAATTTCTTTTCAACTTCTCAACCAACAATATTGAATTTAAGCACACAAACACGATACGAGTGAGTGGCGGTCCAAGCTAGGAGAGGGGAGACCCAACCTAGGGGATCTAAGCACTCTACCATAAAAGCTTGCCTCCTTGTGTGAATGACCAAATGGGATGAATGTAAACTTGTTTCTTTTAAGGCTTGAGATTGCATGAAAGTTGTCTAGCATTATGTATATGCCCCTAGCTTCCCTCATTCTTCTCTCGATGAAGAAAATCATGTTGTATGCATATTGGAGGATATGAATGGAGATATCACCGTAGTTGTAGCTGGAGCTAAAATCACCACGAATTGCTCAGTCTACTAATTACAATGATTGCTATCACAAGCTTTGGATTTCAAGTACCTTAACCCTTTACTCAATTGGATTTTCTTATTTATTTATAGCGACGATGAATGGTAGGGGTTGTAGTGTTATATCACTTCCGAGCCATTAATTGGCGCATTCTTTTTGGACGTGCTCTGTGGTTCGATAGAGTTGTGAGTATCATATCACATTAGTATAATGAGTATCTGGTTCTTAAGTTTGGGATGTAAGAAGTTTGTGATGCAATTTCGAGTTTAATGTGGATAAATCCCATGGTCATGATGGATTCACGATCTTCTTTTTGAGAGAATTCTGGGATGTGTTAGAGGTGATGCCATGGCTTTGTCGGTCGAATTCAAGCAAGGGAATCATGTATTGAGTATTAGAACCGTTCTCTTCTGTTTTTGTCAAAGAAGGAGGTGGTCTTGTGGGTGGAAGACTTCATGCTGATTGTATTGTCTAACACTATTTATCACACTATGACAAAATTATCAGCTATTCGGCTCAAAAAATGTTGGATTTCATTATTTCCAAGGTGTGGTCTTTATTCATTACATGCATGCAACTGATGGATAATGTGATTACATCGAGGTAATTGTTGATTGGAAAGGATGTAAGGGTAACGAGATGTTGTGGAAGATAGATTTCTCCATTGCATATGATTGTGCTGATGGGAAATTCAGTTGGGCTTCTTTTTATCGCCAATGATTTTTGGAGCTTTATTGCATGAATGAGGAGATGCACTTTCACAGCCTCTCGTTGAATTTTGGTGAATGGACGACTTGAGGGAAATGTTGTAGAAATTGGTAGTTGGTACTCAGTTGGTTGGGTCACGGACCAAGGATCAATCAACAGTTGGGTGACTAATCGAATTTAATCAGCCTTTAGTCGATTTTGTATTTTTTAATTCTTTTAAATATATAAATGTTAGAGAAATAAACATGCGGAAGCGAACATGGAAAAAGTATAAATAAACAATAAGAAGAGCGGGATTTAACGTGGAACCCTACTATATGAGGAGCGGGATGAAACCACGGGAGAAGCCCTCAAAGGGGCGTATGCTCTATTGCTTTTTCTCAATGGATACAGGAGGTCTGGGACTCCTTATTTAGCCTCCACAGAGCCTCCAAGTCCCATTACTAGTCGATGTGGGACTAAACATGTGGGTGGGGTAAATGGATCTCTCCAAGATCCATTTACCCTCCTACAACTCATATGACGCACAACCAAATACTCCAACACTCCCCCTCAAGCTGGAGCAGGCAATACTCAGCTTGGACAAACAGAAAGAAACTCAACTCAACGCTACAGGACACTACAGACAATATCAACTCAACGCGCACCTACTTCTGTAGGATGTTGCTTCTCATGCCATGCATGTGAGGAGGACTAACGGACTGGAGTGTGAGTCTGCTGAATCTCCTCGTCGGAGAGCATACGCTCTGAATTGTGCATGTCAGAGTCGATGCAACTGAAAATGAGTCTCCTCGTTGGAGTACTTTGGCCCGCCACAATAATGTGGACAACTGCTCCATCTCTGAAAAGGGTCTAACTGAAAAGTTCGTAGAATTGCAATCCTCGTCAGAGTCCACGGTCGCTGGAGAATGGAGTCTGAAAGAAGTCTACTCGTCAGAAAACTGGGTCTCTCCCATCTGACACAGAGAATGGTACACTACTCTGCAGTACCTATGATACCACATGAAAACCCTTGCCCACCTGGCATAGGGAATGGTCCTCTACTCTGGAGTCCCTATGGCTCACATGAAAACTCTGGCTGAAACGACAAAAGATGATGGGGACCACTGACAATGATGGCAAACATGTGCACATCTTAAAGAAGACCGCATACGTGTGCGTATCTGAATCTGGAGACCCGAAAATTTCTAACGTCGAGTCTGAACAACTGTAGAGTTTGAACAATCTGATTAGCTTGGATCTGACATCTGAATCTGTAACAAAAGCTGTGACTCTACATAATGCTCCCTCTTTCTCCCATACTTGTCGGAAAACATGGGCGTCGACCAAGTTGGGAGAAGACAAGATAATACATAAATATGGGGGTAATAAAACATAAAACTCACGGTTTTTTTAAATAACCACCTTATTTTTTTAAAAAAATTTTCTTGCTTACGGCTTTTCATTTTTACATGCCTCTTCCCTTTTTTTTAATCCGAGAATTTTTTTACTAACAAAATATCCGGCCTCCTTTTTTTAACTCTGGACTGCCCTTATTTTTTTAAAGCCCACTATTGGGCTCAACTCTCTCTTTCTATTTTATTATTTTTTTAAATCACCGGCCCAAACTGCAAAGGGCCCACTCACCAGAATTTTTTTATAACATTCGGCCCAACATGGGCTTTCAACAAAAACCCTCAAGAATTTTTTTTATAAAAAAGGATGCATTGGCTTAGTGTTCCTACGATTGGGAACCCCCTCGTTTCTGCGCTGCCCCTCAAAAATTGGAGGTACCGATGAAGATGCCCCCACGAGGACATTGCCTAGGAGCTGCTGAAGGTGGGCGGCATGGTTTTAAAAGGCGGCGCCCCGAGGCGCAAAGGCGTACGCCTCGAGGCGAGGCGGGCCCAAAACGCCCCGAGGCGCACGCCTCAGGTACATCTTAAGAGGCGTACGCCTCAGCCTCGCCTGAGGCGCTCGAGGCGTGAGGCGCTCGAGGGGAGGCTGAGGCGTAAGCCTCAAAAAATCGTATTTTTTTTTTAAATTTTGGCTTTGCACGTGACCTTTTTTTGTAAAACCGAAGGGTCAGGGGGAGGGGGGCGTTCAAAGAGAATTGATTGCTTGAAATAAGTGAAGGTGAAGCTCCATGATCTTGTATACATCATGTTCCATTTATCATACACCTACACATACTATTTCTATTGCACACAGATTTGAGCTTGAATTGTAATAATAAATATTTTATATCAGTTGCAAGTTTTCAACTTGATGTTATTATTTGGTTATATAAGTTATGAATGTTAGATTAATTATCGTATATCTGAGGGAGAAAGTTTGAAAATAAACACGTGAAGTAAAATAATTATTTCATTTTATTGTGAACAACAAAATAAAAATAATCATATGGCAGGAGGGGATGCATACGGTTCTCCAACAACGTCCAACAAGACAAATGGTTGGGATTCAAGGTATGTTGGTATTTTTTACTTCGAACACTAAAATTTATGGTTTTTATAGTACTTTAGTATTAAGTATAGACTTTAATTCAATACTCATATAGAATTACTGAAGTTGGAGTTGGAACTTGATATTCCATATATTAATAGCTTAGTATTAGTTTTTTTTTTAACTACAATGCCTTCGTCGCTTATATATTGTATCTTTTACTAGTGTTGAACTATTCTTAAATGTGTTTTTGGGAAAACTTAATATTATCATATACTTTTTTCAATGTATTTTGCTCTAATTTTAATTTTTTTTTCCAAAAAATTGAGGCTTACGCCTCGACCGCCTCGAGGCTTACGCCTCGCCTCAATTTTAGGAAAAACGCCTCAGACCGCCTCGCGCTTTTTTAAACCTTGGTGGGTGGTGCCTTTGCTGCCAGGATGGAGCGTCGTTGTGCGTGTGAGGGGACCAATCGAAGAAGGGGAAAGATCGTGAGGTGCGGCTGGAGAAATTGTTTCGCCGCCTGGACTGGCTGCTGGAGGAGATGCGGCCTGGTGTGGTGATCCTTCGTCGCCAACTGAAGCCGCGCATACTGCGCAAGGATGATCGACGTGTGCTGGAGTCCCCATCGCCTGGGGTGCGCATTGAAGAGGCACATGCGAGATAGGGCTTGCCTTGGTACTGTGTGGATGCCTGATAGGGCTGCGGAGCTCCGTCTGGAAGATGGAAGGGGACACGACTAGAAGGAGGATTGCCGCCTGTGCGGTCTGGTTCTGGAGCGCAGGTGCGACCACCGTCGCTTTGGGATTCACAGAGCACAGAGCACGGTCCCACTTTGGGATTCTGACGAGATGGATTCCGCCAGGGCTTGGCATCGCCATCGATGCCGCCTGGAGACCGAGCCTAGAGGCGTGCCAAGGCTAATGACATTTTGAGCCATGGAGATGCAACTAGGGCCGCAAATGGGGAGATCCCCCATCGTCTGGGATGTGCACCGCCTCATGCGCGGCTGGAGACCAGGAAGTCAGGTGGTGCCGATGCCGATCCAACTTAAACATGAACATGGACAATCGAATCTTGAACCATATATGAACAGAAAAAATCTCCAAGAATAACTCAAAATTGATTCTCAAATCGATTACAAAAAGAATAATCGAAGAACATGATGAAATCCTCGAGAATCGACCCACTCTGATACCATGTTAGAAAAATAAACATGCGGAAGCGAACATGAAAAAAGTATAAAGAAACAATAAGAAGAGCGGGATTTAACGTGGAATCCTACTCCGTAAGGAGCGGGACGAAACCACGGGAGAAGCCCTCAAAGGGGCGTATGCTCTATTGCTTTTTCTCAATGGATACAGGAGGTCTGGGACTCCTTATTTAGCCTCCACAGAGCCTCCAAGTCCCATTACTAGTCGATGTGGGACTAAACATGTGGGTGGGGTAAATGGATCTCTCCAAGATCCATTTACCCTCCTACAACTCATATGACGCACAACCAAATACTCCAACAATAAATAAATTTCTATACATATATTCTTCTATATTTACGTAGATTTGCACATTTTCTATACTATCACAATGAAATAAAAGAAGTAATCGAATTTAAATAAAAGAGTAGGCACTAAGTTTGATTTTAAAAAAAACTTCATGCAAAAATTGGCGGATTAATCGGTCGACTAGTCTAATCGATTAGTCGGGTCGATCAATTATTGGCCAACTAGGCCTAGTCGTATCAGGTATCTCCCCCGACTTCGGACCGACTAGTTGGCCCAATCGGATGATTTTTACACAATGCTTGAGGGTGGTTTTTTTTCCAATCACATAGAGGGATCATGCATGGTTGCCCTCTAATGTCCATATTGTTTGTTCTTATGGCATGCGTTATTTTTGTTGGTGGATTTGAATGTGCTAGGTGTGTTCCTCATAAGTACAATTGTGATGAGCTCTCTATCCCAATCCTATAGTATGCTAACGATGCAATCTTTTGTGGATGGTGGGGTTTCAGGTTATAAAAAGGTCTCTATAGTCTTTGACATCTTTGGTTATATCCCTAGGTTGTAGGTAAATGCAAGAAATCTAATTTTATTCCTTTTGGTATGTCTCTCGAGCATGTGGTTGCTTGTGAAGCTATTTTTAAGATCCTGAGGGTGAGTTTGTTGATTACCTACTTGGGTGCACCATTGGTGTATGGTAAACGTTGTCAGGTTGATCGATTTCCAATACTGGAGAAGATCGAGAGGAAGCTCATCGATTAAAAGGCATCATGTCTCTTAGGGGTGGACGTATAACACTTATGAACTTTATTTGCTCTCGATTTTCTTCCAATCATTTCGATTACTTTCGATAGCGGTATGGAAGTTCCTCGATTCTTTAAGGAGGCTATCTTGATCATCCTCGAGGGAGATCTCATGTATTACCTTAATGGAGAGGAAGGTGGTGAGGTAGAATTTAGATGATGGTGTTCGAGGTGTGTTGTATGCACCTAAAGGTGATAAACAAGGCTTGGTGAGATGGGCCGTGCAAATTTGGGGGTGTTGGTCACTTTATGAGATTTCTTCTAGTTTAACTGTTCGTAATGACGTCGTCAAATCTCTATCTACTTTTCTAGAAATGGATTTGTTCTCTCTTTCTTGAGATCTCGTCCTTTGAAGTCTATGGTCGGTGCTGATAAGGGTGTTAGATTTTGGAACGATGATTGGGACTCGGTGGTGGTGGTGGGGGTACTTTGATGATGGTGGTCGAGGTGTGTTGTATGCACCTAAAGGTGATTAACAAGACTTGGTGAAATGGGTCGTGCAAATTTGGGGTGTTGATCACTTTATGAGATTTCTTCTTGTTCAATTGTTCGTAATGACGTCGTCAAATCTCTATCTACTTTTCTAGAAATGGATCTGTTCTCTCTTTCTTGAGATCTCTTCCTTTGAAGTCTATGGTTGGTGCTGATAAGGGTGTCTTTGTAATCGTTTTCCTAGGCTTGTAATCCTAGTTGCTGATTGATGATTGCTAGATGCGATTTTTAGGTCATGGTGTCTGGACAACGTTGTTTAGCTCGGAGCGTTCATATCAGAGGGTGGAATAATTTCTGAAAACTTCATCATCTTTGGATATAGCTGTAACGGTTTGACGAGGGTGGGGGCGGTGAGGTGTATGACTTTCATACATGGCATGATATGAGCTTTTTTATAAATAAATCATATAAAGCTCATTGATGGTTTTTTATCACGGAATTGTTTCTCAAGCTTGAAAGAGGATATGGAGATGGAAAGTTTCTCATGCATGTCAAGATCTTTCTTTGGCATTTAGACGAGTGTGTGTTGATTGTGCTCGGAGTGTCATATTTTTTGTAGGGTGGCCGATATATGTCAACAGTGTACATATAGTTCAGAGGATGTGGAACACATGTTCTTTACATGTGCTACTTCTAGAGATATCTGAGATGCCTCTCAGATAAATGGGATAAAGTACAACAATGCTGGTCTTTTTTGGGTTTTATTGGCTACAACTGGATCGAATGGTATAGTACTAGGGTTTGGGCACCAACTCTCATGTGGGAAATTTTTCTAGC
This sequence comes from Ottelia alismoides, assembly GCA_037367405.1. Lineage (NCBI taxonomy): Eukaryota > Viridiplantae > Streptophyta > Magnoliopsida > Alismatales > Hydrocharitaceae > Ottelia > Ottelia alismoides. Next base: position 321,758 of record JAZKJV010010584.1, on the reverse strand, counting down.
AAGTAATTGTGTGATCTTTGTCTGGAATTATCTGTGGAAAATTTAATTGAGCTTGCTAAGGCTATCGAAGTCTTGATCTTTGTCTCTATATGCTTAAACCTGTGAATGTTTAAAGTTACTGGATGCACAGCTTAGCTTGATCACCCGTTTCTCGTTTTACTAGCCACTTTTACAAAAGAATCTGATTTCTTCTACGCTTCTCCCCAAGCAATTCTATGTGGAGCCTACTCTGTTGGCTCATGTTATCCCTTGCTTTGATCTAGACTGGTTATCATATTGCCTGTGCCAAATGAACTTGATCATTCTTGATTTTTGCTATCGTTTTGTTTGATCCTATCTAGGGCATGTGGGCTCCATCATGTAGTTGCCTGTCATGTTTATTAGCTTGAATATCTTGTGCATGGTTTGTTTTGAAAGCATGCTACATGTTGGTTTTGTTTTGCCTTGAAGGATGGATTGGTTTTTGTTATTTCTCCTAGCTCAAGTCTGATCTGAAAACCTGCTCGAAATGAAGTTAGCGTCATCACTTGTTGAGGAGGTAATGAGGCGGCTCTTTGTACCGTCTTTCAAGTTTGTGATCTCATATGTACTATACATACGTTTCTTTTGAAGGAGCATGATGGGGCTTTGGGACTGAATTCCAATGCTTCATCACTTGTTGCTGATGATATAAAAACCATTAAGTATGATCATGTAGGTGCTACTTGCTCATCATCATCTTTCTTGCAAGTATCCATCCTGCCTTATATAGCTTCTTTCCTAGCATTTGCTGTTGCTTACAAGTTTCGAAAAACAGCCAAAATATTGACTGTAAGAACATGATGAAAGATGCGGAGAGTTATGGAAATAAGGGGACACATGCTTATGGCATGAAACGTAGGGAAGTGCAAAGATGCATGAGTTGAGAGGAAATATGTAAAGGCCCATGTGATTTGGAGGCAAAGCACTAAGAATCTAAGATGCATGAGGAGAGAATGGAATCCGTGGAGGGATAGCATAGTTGAACTCTTTATCTGATCCATTTTTTTATTAAATTATATTTCCCATCTGTTCTGTTTTTTATTAACCAAATGGGTCTTTAAATAGGTGCACAGATTATTATTTTAAACAATTTAAAATTTTGATACAAAAACAAACTCTAAACCAATTATCCTAAGCAATTCAAAATTGTGATATAAAACATACTCTAAACTATCCTAAACATTTAAAATTTGAAAACTAAACGACCTATAACATATTATCTTAATGGATAAAAAGTAAGCTTAGAAAAGGAAAATTATCCATTCCACCCAAATGGTAACAAATAATGAAATTTATTGAATTTTCAGAAAATTGGATTTTCTCACAAAACTACATTGTTTTATGTGGAGATCTGCATTGCATGCCAACACATGATATTGAATAGGTGAGCATCCTTTTTTCCATAAAAAAGATACTGAATGCATGCTAATAAGTTTGACGTTGGTTTTGATGATTGTATGCAAGTATGTTATGTGATTTTTTGTTTGACTGAAGAATGAGGCCTATGCCTTTCATCAAATCATGACTCTAATCCTCTTCTAGAATAACACACCCAAACTCCATGGTATTTGAGCAAGGACGGTGGCAAACTGGCAACCAGATGAAGATGGGGTGTGGTTATGAACTTATGATGGTCATGAGTGAAAGACTGGGTGGTGGGTTGAGTGAAAGGTAGAATGGGTGGCAGTGCTGGAGCAAGATGATTGGGGGTTTGTCGCTCATGGTGGTGTAGGAATGTGGTTGTCTATGATAGCTACGAATGTAAGTAACATCATTAAAAATTTAGGTAACAATTCCTAATGGTGTATTAATGAAAATCTTACATGTTGAATTGATATGTTATGCATCACAAATTTCATATATGAAGGTGGATATTTTCGTTCATAACCTTGCATTTGGGCTTGTCCGAGAGGAACTAGCGATTTGTGTTTTTTGAAACCATATGCTCTTAGGCTCTTATATAGAAGAAAAAGAACTTAGGATTAATGGGGATAGTACATAAATAGTCCGAATGAAATAATAACTATAATTACATAATTCTCTCTTTTACACTGCTCAAGTTATTGCATATGAATTAGTATACGTGGAGCGGGCACCGTCACGTGTTTCCCCTCTTTGATCTCAAAAAAAGTTATTGCATATGGATTATTCATGCTTAACTTGGAAGTAAGGAAAAAGTATTTTTCGGAAGCAATTTCATAAAAATATATGCAAACTGAAGCTTTGGAGAGATGCAAGTTGTACCAATCTTCCTATCGCACTGTATTTTCGATAAACTGTCATTCTATCTAAATGTGCTTGATACACTCAAAAAATTGAGTTAGAGGCGTTATAGGTAGCAGATTTGTTAAAAGAATAAGAAACTTGGTTAGAATACCTAGTTCCTTCAAAAACGACACAAGGTAAGTGAGCTTCCAAGTGGCCTGTGTGATAGCCTTGCTTTCAACTTTGCTCTAGATCTAGGGTCAACATTCTTCTTTATGCTCCTTGGGGTGATGAGATTGACTCCAACAAAAGTAACATAGTAGTAGATCACCTGCAATCTGGACAAATAACATAATCTACGTCGATGTCCAGATGCCCATGCAGGCGTAAAAGAGCCTTTCCCAGGTGATCACTCAAAATAGTGCATGATAAGTAGTACATCTGACTAGTGACTGTACAGATTTTTCTCCATATGCTGATTTGCCTTGCTAACAATGTAAGCAATATCTGACTGACTGTAAGATAAAGGAGCTTACCTACTAAGGTCATGTATCTCAGGCAGTCCTCAAAGTAGGTGTTACAACATCAATACAACGCTAACAACGAACCTTTGTTGGTATCAAGGATGACTTGTAAGTTGCAATTGCGTAGGCTATCCTCCTCCTAGATATCAATGTAATACTTCTGTGTAGATAACAGAAGTATCATTTGGTGTCTGGTTCCCTTGATACCTAGAAAATGGCTTAGTGGATCAAAATCTTTGTCAGAAAGACTTGCTGCAGAAAATATTTGATGTGCCGGATGTTTCTTAGATCATCGCTGTAAAAATCATGTCATCAACATAGATTCTGGGAAAACATGCATCTGTTGCCTATCAAATACGAGGTTATTAGACGAGGTCGTGCAAAAATCTACAGTAGCATTCTCTGTACTGGGCATATTAAACGAATACAGAAGATTTTGCTTCAAGCTATATATGACCATGAGTCGGCTTACATAGTCCTTGATGGCATAACCAAGTGCCTGCTACATATAAAACTCATATTCAATATGTCCATATAGGTTAGCATTTTTCATATCAAGCTCATAAATAGAACTCTCGTTGACTGCTAAAGAAGAATGATACATATGAATCCCATTCAGACCACTAGAGAGGTCTTGAAGTAAAATAAACTCCATACACCTGGATGAAACCTTTAACCACAAGGCTGGCCTTGATATATTCAACTTTGTCTAGTGAATTCTCATCGACAAGCAATACGAGAGGTAAGTGGAGGAAACGGTTCTAGATCCTAACTGCTAAGAGAGAGAATGGTGTCCATTTGATCGTCAATAGCTTGTTTTCAGCAAGAATCATGTTGTACCTCTATATAATCTCTCGGAATCGGCACAATCATTGGTGAATTACTTTGAAGAGGAGACAATCCATCAATCACAAAATAATGAGATATGATGGATAGTATAGAATCTAAGGAATAGTAGGGCGAGCAAGCAACAGAAGGGTGAGCTTGATTCAGATTGATAAGGAATTTTCACATCGGGAGTAGTTAAATGCATTGAGTCAGACACATTGCTGTTCCTGTTTTCGTAGATCTGGAGTGGAGGCAGGAACCTTATCTCAAATATGATCAGTGAAGTGGCTAGAATGATGAAAAATAATGATATTAACTGAAACATAGTCGTGACTGGTAGTGAAATCATAATACCTTTATCCTTACCGAATTCAAGAACACCCTTAAAAGATCATTTGGTGCACGATTAAATAGTTATTAGCAGGGCGAAAGCTATGAACAAAGACAATTCAATAAAAATGTACAAAGGGAGGTGAAAAGTTGCATTGTCGAGGTAAAGCAGAGAGAAGGTGGAAATCTCCTTTTAAGAACAATCGATGGATTCTTGTTGATTGGAGGTAAATGATAGTCAAGATGGCAACCTCCGAAATATCTTGGGAACTTTTAGAGTAATGAGAGGATGTGCACCATCAAGAAGATCTATCAGCTTTTGCTTTGTAACCCCATTTTCCTAAGAGGTATTGTGGCATAAAGTACAACTTAAGATATCTCGAGCCGTAAAGGAAGTGGTTAAATCCTTATACGTAAACTCGTGTATATTATCAGATCGAAAAGTTTTACTGCAACAACTAAAAGATGTCTTTATTTCACGAAAGAAAGATCTAGCAATAAAATAAAATTGATTTGAGAATCTTTTGGATGAAATGAAAGTGGTTACTCGAGCCGCACAATATCGGGCTTGTTAGTAAGAAAGATTTGTTTTGTGATGCTTTTTTCATTAAGCAGACCTAATAACTATTTTGAAATCATCCACAAAACCAAGAAAGTAGTCATAGCCAAAAATAATGCACAAGACAATGTGCTATCAAAGAGAGATGAATGACGAGAAGGCGATTTGATGGCATTTACTGAACTGATATTCATCCTGCTTGTGGAAAAACAATGGATGGAATGAGTTGATTCTTATTGAAGGGGTACATTTTTTGTATAGAGATGAAACCCTAAAACCCAACAGGTGGAAAAAATAAGGTTGTCTGTAGGGAAACAATGTATACAGGAAACACTAAAATAATTAAAACATCAAACTATTCCTCAAGTTGGAGCATATCTATCGCTTATGCCCAACTTGGAGGTCAACAGTGAAGTGTGTTTCTTCAGAAGAGCTTTGGTGAATATATCCGCAAGATAAATCTCTAGAAATATTTGGAGTATTAATTTTCCCTTCACGCACTGTATCCTTAGTAAAATGGCAGTATACTTCAATATGTTTGGTGTACTCATGAAAGGTAGGATCGACGGAATATAAGTGGACGACATGTTACAGTAGAGAGGAACTAGAAATGTGATAGACAATGCAAGTTCCTGTAGAAAAAATCTAGCCAACTGATCTCACATGTCTTGAGCCATGATTATGTATTTTTCTTTTGCATTGTACTGCTTGCTTCTCACTATGCCAAGTAATCGGATTTCCATAAACAAACATAGTAAAACCAGTGGTGGAGCACCTGTCTTTAGGAGAACTTGCGTACCTTGCATTTATATGAGATGTAACATATGTGCCCATCAGAAGCATAAAAGAGTCAATTTCCTTGAGAATGAGAAAAACCATCATGACGATGACTATGTTTCGACTTCTCCATATACAGACTAACTCTGTTCACAAAACAGGGAATATCATGCTTAAATATGTAAGATATAAAAGCTTGCCTGCTAGGCTTCCATACTGCATAGCATCCTTAAATAAGTGATTCACTGAAGTGACATGCATATGAAATTCTACTAGAATAGGTGGTTTATAAGCAACCAAGTAAACCTACATTTGCAAGGATGTTGTCGACAGCGGTGCCGAGAGAGAGGGAGGAGGCTACGACGACGCCCTTGGAGAAGTGGGGGGGTCGGTGGTGGGAGGGTTAGGGGTTTAGGGTTGGGGTTTTGGCTCTGATACCATGTTGGTGGAAAAGAGTAATCTGTTATTCCAAAGAACTCCAGGCTCTCTTATATAGAGGAAAGCCTATGGGTAAATTACATAAGTAGCAACTACGGAAATAGAAATTAATAAACAGTACACCGACTACATAAATATCTCTACAGATGTCAAAACAGAACTTTCTTTGAGATATATGCAGCCCTTCAGAAGCACAACTGACCTCCATCCCACGGAAATATTATTACTGACAACAAATGTCTATATTGAGAAAACCTTTTATAGATCTCAATGCCGGCATTGTCATCTAAGTAATAACCATATTATCAAACATAAACGACAAGAATATTAGTACCTGAAGCACGTCTTAAACTACATAGAGTAATTGTACATAGTTTTGTGAAAACTGAGGGAGCTGATCTCGGAGGTCACTCTAGAAAATCAGGTTCATGAGCTCTGCTTTATGTCATAGTTACCCTTGTGATATGACACACATACTCCCCTCCAATGATGTAACATCGTTGGTCGTGACATATGAACATCATCGTCTAGATTATCGTAAATAAAAACACTTTGACATCTAAATGAAAGATAAGTCAGTTTTTGTTGACAACAACGAAAATAATCTTATAGATTGAGCCCATTTTGGTTACTGAGAAGGTCTCAATATATTCACAACACAAGTTTGAGTAAAACCCTTGGCCACTAATATGGCCTTTAGTTTGTCCATAGACCCATATGTAACATGTTTTGTCATATAGACCCATCTGCAAGCTATAAGAGCAACAACTATTGCACATGGCACAAGATCCTAAATGCTTCTAGAAACAAGAACATTCATCTCCTCGTTCATAACCTATTTCCAACTTGGCTCCTGAAGAACTGCATGATAATCACGAGGAAGAGGCATAACCATAAGAGCATATGTAAAAATATTGTCACGACTAGAGAAACCATCGATTTGAGTAAGATGTGACACATGGGGCAGGATGCATTGCCTTTTGGGCTTCCTCAGGGCAACAAGTTCTATAGAGGAAGAGGGCCCATCTGAGTCTGCATTGAGGGGGAGGTCATTCGAAGGAAGCTCGTCAGCGTGCATGGTAGGAACATGTAAAGGGACATGTTATGAGGTGCCTCCTGTGATAGAACTGGATCGGAGGAGGGAACTCTAAGGGAATTTCATTAACATGCATAGAATATAAACTAGTCTGTTAAAAATCATGATATGTAATTGTATTTTTTTGACTACCTCATATTGTAGTCCTATACTTGTAAAGCTTGTGAATATAGGGAGTTTTTGTGTGCGTACCTTATTGTTGAACACCCTTTTTTCCTTTAAAAAATAATGTGACATTCATCGAAACATAATATTGACTCCTAATTAGGTTGTAACACATGTACCCCTTTTATGTTTTGGACTATCCAAGAAAAACCACTTAATTGCACGTAGATAATTTATCCGTAGTATGAAAGCTGTGGACAAAAGGCATTGCAATCAATAACTCGTAAGGGCATCAGAAAAGGTTCCTCACCTATTGAGGAAGGAGAATGAGGTCATCCTATTAACAACAAAAGAAGGTACACGATTTAATCATGTATACAAACATGAGATCTGATGTAAGGTACTCCGTGTCGCAAAGAAACCAGCCAAGTCATGATGAACAATCTCAAGAGTATTATTGGATTTGAAATTTTAATGCTTGTCAAAAGAGGACATTTTTATAAATTCAAAGAAAGACTTGATAATATCATCGAGACCAATGATCGTTCATCAAATACGCCCAAGAGGATATGGTGTAATCATTAACGAAATTAGCAAAATACTTATGACCACCCATACTACATATCGAACATTATCGAAATATCATAGCCGACTAAAGTAAAAGGAGTAGAGTGATGTGGGTTAGTCCTTCATACCTTAAGAGAACACTGCTTCGTGGTGTTTTCTGAACTGATAGCTCTTACACTCAAAGGGTTTCACCGAAATAAGTTTAATGAATATTTGAGAGAGAACTCTAGCGCACATGTAACCAAAATGTATTTGTTATAGGAATTGGGTTAACAGATCAAAGTTGATCCAACAAAACATGAATATATAGGAGTATCAAGATAATATAGACTTTTCTTCTCATGGCTCCCGCCAAAAATCAGCCTTATCTAGAAGATCCTGAAAATTGCAAAAATCACAACAACAACAACAACAAAGCATTTTCCCACATTAGGCAAGGTTGGATACATGGATTCTTTGCCTCCATTCAGATCTATCTTGGATCATTCTCGGGATTAGATTCAAACAACTAAGATTTCTTTGGATAGTCTCATTCCAACACTTCTTGGCCTTCATCGCCCTCTCTTAATCAGCTTAACATCCCAAATCTCGCATCTTCTAACTGGTCTGGTGCATCAGCTGACCTTTGTAAATGACCAAACCATCTTAACTGGTTTTCTCTCATCTTATTCTCTATTGGAACTACAACATATCCACCTTAGCATTTTTATTTTTGCTACTGTTATTCTTTCCACATGTCTATAGTTCACATGCCAACTTTCAAACTCATATCAGTTGCATGGAAAACTCCAATAAGCTCGAGTATTGAAGAAAACTTCATATTATCAATGGATGTATGTGAAAAAGCTTCATCAGCTAATCAAACTGACTTCACGTGTGTAAAGGGTTGAGAGGTCAGAAATCTATCTTTTCTAGTTAGATAAGTAAAAGGTAATCCAAATCGGAGTAAATGCAGGAACCGAATTGGCTATAGTACCAGAGGTGCTAGCTAAACTAGCAATACATGCATAGTGATGTTCTAGTACTATCTTGATTTCTCTGCAACAGCTTCATGAGCATAGAGTGATCTATAATGGAGAGTTGAACAGTCTGCCCCAACTGTTGAAGATGTGCCGTCATCTCAAATGTGGGGGGAGATGTGTTACCTCAGGAGCTATGGACTTTAGGAAGCAGTGTTTACCTCAAATGCATATCTATACTATGATTTTTTGTAATATTTATGTTACTGTGATATCTTATCTCTAATTTTGGTTGCAGGAGATGAGAGAGTAAAGCTTCCCCTTAGCCCTAAAGTTGCAGGTTCACTGTATTCATTTGGATCAAAGCACGTCCTTAGAGGCGGTAGTGTTCACCTACCAGAATCTTTACATGTATCAGGCTCTGGCCTCTCTCGGAGTTATTCTGGTGGCTTAGGGCAAACACATACCGAAAATGCAATTGGAAGCTTTTGGCCGCCCCACAGAAATCAAATGCAGATCTCGAGTCGTAGATCATTGTCTAGAGAAGATCTCAACTCTTCCCTATCAGAGGTTCACTCGGTGAAAAGCTAGCAGACAAATATGCATGTGATAGTCAGGTATGCTCGACAGTTTGCGTATTAACCTTTTGCAAATAAAATCAAGAAGAAAGAGTTTTAACTGAAATTTATGCCATCGTGCACGTAATCTATTTTGTAAATGGTCTTTATCAACTTACAGATCTCAAACTGATGTATCTTCTTGCTTTTTAATGAAAGCTTTGGTGTGGTGATTCCCGTCTTGGGAAGTCACCCCCGGCTTCCTTAGTCAAAAAAAATCAACTTACACCTTTCGCTTAGGTTTTTGCAGTAACAAGTGAGATACAACACCAGATTTTATTCTCCCTGTACATGAACTTGTGGCATTTTTCATTTCAGATTTTCTTATTTTACAGTTGAAATCATGTAGGTGTTCCATAATTGTGGAGAGCAAGCCAGGTCCATGAGCATGCTCGCTTACCTTGACCGGCACAAATTATCACGACCAGGTGCATCTGTACAGTCGCTTGCCTTGAATTTCACCCATCAACCGGAAGAAATTACAAGAGGCATCTTCGCACATACTAGATCTCAATGCAATGTTGTTATGCATAGTCCCATTCTTCACCTAATATTTATTTGATGATCTTCTTTGTATAGACAAACATATGCACAAAAATTCTAATGAAATACCTGTACTAACACGTTTTGATATCTATCATGAGTTGCAGTGAAAATTTTGCGAGTCTCCCAGACTACTGCGCATCCGACAATTGGACTTTCTAGATGAACAATAAATTGTCAATGTAAATCTGTCCAGATTACCTCAAGGAATAAGGTTGCGTAAGTAGTAGTTTTTCTATATTCTCTGTTCAGTTGTATGGTAAAGGATAAGGGTTATGCAAAATATATGTAATCATTGACAATAGAAACATCAACTTACAGAGTTAGTGCACATGCAACTCTATTAGTAATCACAAGTTATGAGACTGTTTAGAAAGGTATTGATAGATGAAACATAGTACATAAGGTGGGATTCGACCAACAAGATGATTTCTAAGTGAAGGAGAACTCGAGCGAAATCAATTCTGAATGAAATAGTCGTTGATCAATATAAATGATAGCATATTCATCACCTATATTTGTGATTAAAAAACTAGTTCTCGATTCCTTTTACGCTCTTGGACCCCCATTTGGAGAGAGAGTAGGACCAACTAGTAGGGTTTCGAGATGTTGGTGGTAAAGAAAGGGGAGAAGGGGTAGGGGAAAGAAAAAGGTTTTGATTTACCCTTTGCGTATGTCGAGTCTCCTCACTTCTTTTGCCCCACTTCTTATGCAGGGCAATTAAGGCGATGGAAGTTGCCTTCTATTTTTGTGGGAGGGAGTGCTTGTAAGAAGCACTAGACGGTGGCTAGTTAATGGTACTTTCGAATGTTGACCTTTAGATTTAATAGCTCTTTGCTAAGGGTTATGATTAATGATCTTGTTAGCACGCGTTGACTCTCTTGTCATCGCACTTCCATATACTTGTTATAAAACCTTGTCCTCATATTCTTCAACTACTTAGCACATGCCGCTTACTAGTGTATATATATAGTACATCACATCATATTTACCATTTCATTCCTCTCATTATCAAATACTCACTTTTTTCAAAGACATTACTCATTTTAGAACATTTTCCAAGGAACCTACTCTGATCTAATTCAACCATATTATCAAGGGATTTTTACACCGTGAACAAATTACATGCTCGACCTTGTAAACATTGTATATTATCCCCTCGACCTCGTAAAGTTGCTAATCCTTACATGATAGACCTTATGGTTAACTCCCATCCATTTGGCCATTAAAATTAATTGAATTCTGTTAGTTTTTTTGTATATTTTACATATTTTATTTATCAAAATAAAAAAGAATATCGACCTTCCTTTCTCCCATCTCATCCTCCTCTCCTCCCCTTCCTCGCTCAACACCGACCTCCCTGACCTTCGCCCCTCCTCCACCACACCACACTGACATCTTCCCCACCTCCACTGTACCCCACTCGTAGCACCAATCCACAACTGGAGCTTGAGGCTCCATGCCATTCACCTCTCGCCTCCGTCGTGCAAGCAGGGCCTCCGCCTTGTCAGGATCGTGCCCCCCAATAGCCATAAGAGATGAGGAATCTGCTCTATGGACTCAGGGCAGCAACCACTGATTCGATCTTCCACCTTCAGTACACTGCCGGAGCTCGAGGCTTCAGGCCATTCACTCCTCTGTCGCACGAGCAACGCCTCTGTCTCACCAGGATCATGCTCATGCGCTTGTCATCATCGTTCAACTGCAAGAGACGAGGGTTCTAGCTCCAAGGAGGTCGAGGTGACCCGAGCTCAACAATTCCACTGCCGGAGAAAAGGTACACGAGTCACCCTCTAGATTTGGAGCTCAGCCATCCATTTGGAGATGGACCTTCATGATTTCACATGTGATTTGATTAACTCAATTGTAACCCAAGTAGGTTAACTCAGGAAGCGTCAAATTAACGATAGGGTTCGTGGTATTAAATAGAATTACTTTATATGGTCGTGTGGATAATAATGATGTTTATAGATCGAGCATGTAATTTACAAAGATTATAGAGTTCATGATCTAAAAATCCATGTTATCAAACATTCCACAAGCTAGATGGATGCATTTTAGATGTCATATGAAATCAATAAGTGACATACAACTTTCTTGATCCTTTTTTTGTTAGTCTTTTGGTGGTGTTTCTACTAGATCCGGACAATGGATCGAGGACCTACCTGCTCGACAAACTCATAGGTCGACATTGGCCCGCACATCAAATCAATGAGCATGGATGCGTGCCACATTATCCGGTCTGACTTGCAAATCTATATACCTCTTTAAAGCTGGGTTTTTTACCCATTGATTGACACGTGGCTTCATAGCCATGCTTTCTGTCTCCCATTTGCATTTCCTTCACTCTCCCGTTTCAGCATTTAATACCCATCATTTGACACTTATCACCGTAGGAGATGTTTCCGTTTCCCTTTTGGCTTTCTTCACCCCCCGCTCCCACTTTATCCTTCATGCTCCTCCCAAATTAATGACATGTATTAATGTTCGTATGGCCACATGCACTACAACCGTATTTATCAAAAAAAAAATATTTTATTCTATCTTTGTTATTGTAACAATTGTGCATTTTGAATTCTTTCCTTAATGTATGAGCATGCATGACCACATATTTGGATTTATGTTTAAATTTTTTTTGGAAATTATTTGCATTGATAAATTTAGTTTAACAAATTGGATATAAGTAATACATTCTCCGTTTAATATATTGATTAAGGAAATCGTTATCCTTCTCTATGTGTTTTCTGTTGAGGACATATCGTCTTTCCATTTATGGTTTTATGGTGGTGCATTTTTATATAATTATTTACAATAATTTTGATTTTGTTATATTTTTTATTGTAACTATGTTGCATGCAATTTCTTTCTGTAATGTTGGAGCACGTAACAGTAATAAAATTAGCTTAGCAAACATGATATGGGTGATATCTCCTCCATTTATATTTTTCTCCTCTGTAATTCGGCTAACTAAAATATTTTATGAAAATGTTTTGCCTATTTAAGTGATCAGTATTCTTGTGTATGCATTTTTTTCTACGTATGGTTCCTGAATTATTACTAATTTTTCATGTATTATTGGTTTGTATGTCTTTTCTTTTAAGAATGAAAATATGTGGACGTTTTTCATCATCCTACATTAAAAAAATTGACTACGTGTACTCCAAATTCTCACGGAAATTTTTAAGTCATTGTTTGTAATGTATCAATTTCCGCTCACATTAATCGAATATTACCTTCAATGAATATTGGAGTCTTTGGTTGCAAGCAATTGTTTTCTGATATCGATTTTCTAAGAGAAGCATCAATTTTTTTAATAATTTAATCATGTGTAATGCTAGCTAATGGTGTAGTTTGTACCAATGTACTGGTATTTAGGGTCTTATGTACTTTTATATGTGCAGTTTTTAGAATTCTGTCATTTTATTTCTCATTTTCCATTTATATGACAATGTTCTCGTGCAATATATCGATTAAAATTATTTTAAAAACTACTATAAGAATTGTGATTTTCAGAATGCATGAGGTGCTGTTGGCTAGATGAAATGCCCCTATGAATGCTCCTAATTACTTTGTTTCATCAAGTGTATAATATTTCTAGAATCATCTTTTATATTATCTAGATTGGGATGATTTGATCTTAGTATTCTTCCATCTTTGTAGTTATTGTCATCAACAAAGTGTTTTAGTGTTATTTGATATACATGTTTCATGTCTATAGTTTTGCAAGTTACTATTTACATCATTTGGTTTATTGTTGTTTCTATGTTATGGGTTAACATCTTTCTAATTTAAAGTATTATTAGCAAATATAATAGATAGTTTTGTTGAAAAAAATCTTCAATTGCTTTTCCCTTAATTTCTCTCTTGATGTTTGTTTACCTTGCAAATGTATTATGTATTCTAACAAAATTTGCTGCAATTTTATATGTTCATTGATTTGATTCGTCTAATATTCCATTTACTGACGGATAACATTATCTTCTTTACACTTGCACTAAAAAAATTATAAACTTATAATTAGCAAACAAAAAATAACAAAATTTTATAACTCATAATTTGGAAACTGTAAAACATGATATGCCTTTGAATTCTCCCACGTATCAAACTCCCTTTATACCGAGTATCAAACTCCTTCTATACCGAATTCAAGATAGGTTGTTACTTCAATTTATATACAAATACGCTATGACATATATCTCCAACTTGAGTTTATAAAAGTTAGATTTCTAGTTCTGTTTTCCATTTAAGAATATGAGATGAACTATTATTATCGTTTAAGAAATTCTTTCCATATCCTTACATATATATTCTTTAATGCTTTTATTTTCACTTGTAATTTCATAAATTTTCTACCACTACATCCTTATATTTAATCACCCGATTTCTCTCCCGCCGCGAAGCGCGGGTATCCTCCTAGTATATATAATTGATAGCACAATAATACATACATTTAGTATAATATACTTCTTCATTTTGTTTTGCATTATTAGTGTTAAATTATATTCAATAACTTACATTTCAAGTAACACATACGATAATTGCATGAGATTTAGATGTTCTGAATGGTGGTAAAAAAAATTAGTTATATCTATCAAACAATAAAAGGAAATCGATGGATTTTTTCTCAAGTTTCTCCATGGGACAACTCGACCAGGACATGAACCGAGCTTGAACAAAGAGAAAGAAGGGGATCCAAAATCGACTGACCAGGGTGGCTGCTCCCCTTCCATTTGGCAAACACGTGACTTCCATTCCACCACGGTACTCTTTAGGGCTCGTTTGGTAATCGGATTACTCAAGGGTAACTCGATTTACCCCTCTCTTTTCTTGGGTTGGAAATCCATAACAAATCATAGTGACATCAAATCACATTCCTTATTCCAACCCTCAAAACCATTCCAAACAACTACTATTCAAATTAGGTTACCCCAATCTACTGCAACCCAGCAACCAAACAGACCCTTATTTGTCATGCTCCTCCACAAGATCCCTCTGTTTTCTATTAGGTTCTTTAATTAACTTTTTATTAAGGGGAGAATGCACTAACAAAGAAGAAGGGCGATGCTTCCTATAATAACACCACCATAGCTATATCATTACCAGATGAAGATGCTACTATCCTATTCTGTGAGAAATAACTATATGTTTGGTTGGGGGTTACCCCTCTTTGAGGAGTTACCTCTAAAATCTAAATCCTTAACTCTCTTGTAGGATCCATCAAAGTCAATCTCTTTCTTTTTTTATTTAATATATCAAACAACTCATTTTTGTTTCATCCATTTCAACAAAAAAATTAATGGGATATTTACACCTGTAACCCTGAGTAATTCCGTAATTACCCCAGAAATCCTTTATAATCACGAATTACACCGAGGACCCTCAATAATGCTCCGTTCCCATAACCTTCCATTAGTTTGATTCATCAACTCAACCATATGAGTGAGCTAATCTAACCAATCCACTGTCTAACGACTAAGATTAACCAAAGTAAAAAATAAAAGAAAAAAAGATTGCAAATATAGGTGGGATTTGCTGGAAGCGATGGGGTCTCACATGAAGGGGCTTGCATGCGGAGCTGGATGTAGTGGGTCGGCCTTCCACTGGGGTTCGAGGTGAGGAGGACGTGTAGGCGGAGGTGGGTGAGGGGGGCTTGCTGGAATCGGTGGGTCAGGCTTCTAGGCTTTAAGGGGGAGTTGCGGGCTTACATGAGCGGAGGAGGGAGGGTGGGGGAGTGCGGGATTGCAGGTGTTGGAGGGGGTGCGGGCTTGCGAGGGTGGGGGGGGACTGCTGCTCAGTGGGAGGGAACTTGCGGGCTTACAGGAACGGGAGGAGCACGAGCTTGCAGGGGTTGCGGGCTTCCAACGAGGGGGAAGCTTCCAGGCAACGCAGGGGTGTTGCAGGCTTACGAGAGCGGGAGGGGTACGGGCTTTGCGATCTTGCAAGAGCGGGCTTCTAGGTCCGGCGGTCTGGCAGAAGGGGAGGAGGAGGTGTCGGTGGAGGGATGGCGAGCGGAGGGCTTCAAGGTAGTGCAGGGGAGGGGGTGTGGGATTGCAGGCAGGTGGGGGCATGTGGGGTGTTGTAGGCGGAAGGGGAGGAGGTGGTCAGGAGGAAGGGGAAGTTAGCAGAAGATGCCGACGATGGGACGAGTGGTTGACTGGCTGGAGGAGGAGGTTGAAGGGAAAGGGATTGGTTGGAGGAGGAAGGGGAGTAGCCATTAGTAAATAATGGAAAATAAAAGAGTATAAAATATAAAATACATGGCTGATACCGTCATTGTTAACGGGGCGAACCTGCTGCTCGGTGGGCGGACACTTGCGGGCTTACAGGAATGGGAGGGCATGGGCTTGTAGGGGTTGCAAGCTTACAAGAATGGGAGGGGCACATGCTTGCAGGGGTTGCGGGCTTCCAAGGAGGGGGGGAGCTTCCAGGCAGTGCAAGGGTGGGGGGAGGGGGTTGTTGCAGGCTTACGGGAGCGGTACGAGCTTGCAGAAGCGAGGGGGGGAGGGGGGGTTGCGGGCTTGTAAGAGCGAGCTTCTAGGTCCGGCGGAAGGGGAGGAGGATGTGTCGGTGGAGGGATGGCAGGCGGAGGGCTTCAAGGGGACACATGGGGAGGGGGTGTGGGATTGCAGGGGGAGGGGACATGTGGGATGTTGCAGGGGGAAGGGGAGGAGGTGGTTAGGTGGTGGTCAGGAGGAAGGGGAAGTTGGAGGAGGATGTCGATGAGGGGACGGGTGGTTGAGTGGCTGAAGGAGGAGGGAGGGGGTTGGTTGGTTGGAGGAAGGGGAGTAGCCATTTGTAAATAATGGAAAATAAAAGGGTATAAAATGTAAAATACCGGACTGATATCGTCATAGTTAATGGGAAATGAGATGGAGGTTAACACGAAGATTGTGGGTGTAAGAGTTAAGTATTACTGGGGGTCGTGCATGTAATTCGTGATTATAGACGGTTTCCGGAGTAATTACGAAATTACTTAGAGTTATAGGTGTAAATAATCCAAAAATAATATAGTATACCATCTTATCATCTAAAAATTACAAAGTACTTATCTTCTCCTCACTTTTTCAAATTGCAATACAATCAAATCACAATAACTACTTACTTTTCCAAACTTTAATGCAATCACATCACAACAAACTCTCTCAACCTCAAAACTTCCATCCAAATATCGAAACACTAAAACGAGTTACCCCACCCTAGGGTAACCCACTATCCAAACGCACCCTAAGGGGGCGTTCGGTTCGTGAATAATCATGAATAAGTATGGAGAATAAGGATCTATTCTCTGTTCAGCTGGAGGATATGAATAAGGAGAACAAAGCGAAATAAGGATAGGTAAAGTGAGATAAAGATATGAATAAATGTGAAATAAGATGTAATAATGAGGAATAATCGTACAACTGGAAACCGTGTCGGGAGGAGAAGTAGCCCCTTAGTCCGAGGCTAATTCTCCAACCGAACATGCCTTAAGTGCCTAACCCATCATGTTTACCTCCAAATATTCAACACAGGGAAGGGAACAAGATATAACGCAAACTTAGATAGGAAATTAGTATCCTCTGAAAATCTTTACACTTGCGTTCTTCCATTTTTCATGATAATTACACATTCTATTTTTTTTTTGCAATTACTCTTATGCCACTAAATTCTTGCAAAAATTCACAGCATTACCTTTCAGTTTTAGTATAATATATGGGCTCGAGTGCAATAATGGAAAGGCACTAAGAATATATAGACACAAACGTAATTGCAAAGAAGTTGGAGGTAAAACTGCTGTTGGAATAACACAAGTGCAAAACATCTCCGCAGGAACAGCGGAAGCCCCCTCTCCTCTCCTCCCAACCACACGAGCCGTTTCTCTCCATCTATCGCACGCGAGTCCATCCATCGCGTCGGCGTGTGGAGAAAAGAGCTCCCTTTGCTTTGCTTTGCTTTGATCCCACCACTGCTCCTCACGTCATGATCATTCCTTCCTTGCCGATGGCTCCTCGTCTCCGCTTCGTCCTCTTCCTCTTCCTGTTGTGCCTCCGCTCCTCCCGCGCACAGGACGCGTCCAAGGTCCAGTTGGATCTCTACTACGAGACGCTCTGCCCCTACTGCTCGAGGTTCATAGTGAACGGCCTCGCCAAGATCTTCACCGACGGGCTGCTGCCCATCGTCGATCTCAAGCTCGTCCCCTACGGCAACGCCAGAGTCGGAACTGATGGCACCATCAGATGCCAGGTCTTGTTTGTTTCTCACATCATTTTCTTTTTCAGCTTAGTTTTTACTCGTGTTTTTGAAATGGGACCGGACATGTCGGTTCGACCACAGTCTGATTGGTGAACCGAGCATGGACTGGTCCGTTTAATTGGTTCGACTATTCAAATTTTAATTAATCCGTCCTATTCAATCTATTTTTTTGATCCGATTTAATTAAGTTCAACCGAAGTTGAACCATATTTAATTTTTAAATTATTTAAAAATTTTGTTGGTAATGAGAGTTGAACCCATGATCTTTGATTATCTATTTCACACTTCTAGCCAACTACACTAACACAACTTTTTCATGTATTGGGTTTTAAATATAATTAAATTATTATCATGTTATAGAGCATCTAATCCAAATAATATGTATATATAGAGAGTTTAATGGGGTTGCTCCCGCGTCGTTTTCGATGTTTTTTATTTTTTTTTTTGAAAAATATCGTCACGTATATTTATCCCTATATCCCTCCTATATGTCATTCGAATTTCGTCAGAAACAGACTCCTACGACATCCATCGAGACAGTTATTTTTTAATGGTAACAATATTTTTTAAATCGACACCATCTCGATGGAGGCCGTATGAGTCTCTGTTCTAACGAAATTCAAATAACATATAGAAGGGATATATGGATGAATATACATAAAATATTTTTCAAAAAAGATAAAAAAAAGTTCTATATCGCTACAACATTCGTATGATTGAAGAGGTCGTATATGGCTAGGTTCTCTTAGATCATGTCCGGTAAGGGAATAAGGCAGAATAAGAAGGGTGGAATAAGCTGGAATAAGGCACTGTTTCTCTTCAGCTGGAGGATAAGAATAAGGTGGAATATGGTAGAATAAGGTGGAATAAGGGATATTCTATGTTCTATTGGTAGAATAAGGGGGATAAGGAATAAAGTTTCTAAGTTAGTTAAAGTTATTGGTTGCATTTAGTCCATTTATGTTTGATGCGTTAATATCACACGTTTTAAAAAAATACAGCTAGTGACACATCCACGAGCATATGTTTGCTGAAGACACTTGTTCTACTTTTAAAAAATAGAACTCCATAAATTATACATAAGATGTAGGCAGCCTTACATTGGAAACCATTGAGAACATGCTCGTCACACAAAGACTCATTGATGATGTCATGTGTTGATGTTGATCCATCGGTGAGATGCGGAATGGGTCGCTCCCTCTCATGTAGTAATCATTATGTTTCTTCCAACTTCTCCTGGTAGAAATCATCCGCAAACTCTACGTCATTGATATTGTCTACCAGGAAGAGCTTCTTCGCAGCCAAAGACTCGATAGTGGGTTGTAAGGTGAACAGCTTAACTCTATATCCGTACGGCCTCTGGAAGGTGAAATTATGTAACCTAATCAACTATAGTGTGAAATTGACATAAAAAAGGGAAGAAGGATGTGTACTCACGTTCTGGGGGCATATGTACCAAAGTCGATCCTCCATATCCTCTTGCTTTTGGTAAACTTCGTATGCAAGAATGACCATTGCTAGGCAGTAGCGGCTACTGACGTGGCTCTTTGTCCTATCACACCTTAACAATGACATCATGTATTGACTTAAATGGTGTCAACAATGACAGAAAAATAATTAGACATCCAACCATGCAAGAGTTGTTAAATACAAAGTACATAATATTGTTTTAGTAAGAGAGAAGTTAATGGAAAAAAGGTTTACTAAAACTTTTGCCCAAGTAGCCAAGTATTCATGCGAAGACGAGAGAAGTAATTATCAGTAAAGCCATGCCACTGCAGTAACTGCTCATCCAAATCTGGTTCTCCTCCTCACATCACATGTCATGATGTGGGCTATCAACATCGTGGTTGTTGCGGACATGTGCTATTGCATGAAGGCACCAAACTTTGCAAAGAAAATACGAAAAAGAATCAACATATTGTATTCTTATGAAGCTCGAAAAATAAATTACAAAAAACTGAAGGGTTCTCTCACCTAAACGAGGCTTCGCGTGCGGTAGGAAGGCACAAGCGGAGGTCCAGCCTCACCAACGTAGTGGCTGCTCAACCAGGTCTGATTCACCTCCTTCTGTCGTTCAGTGAGTTGGTCTATCATCATCGCGTAAAGGATGCATCAGGATTGAATGCGTAGAACCTCTCCACGGTCATGACTGTTCATCCCTCGTCCAAACACGTTAATTCCCCCAAAAATGATGGCAATCATCAATTTCATCATTACAATTCCTAATGGAAAGAAAAGTATAGCTCTGCCTTCAGGTGTCTGGAATTCCTAAGACCCGCATGTTCCTTAAGGTAGGTGTATAGCCTTGTTATCGTCTCAAGGTACATGCGAAATATCGCATATGATCGTTGGACTTCATCGCTAAGCATATTCCTAATCCAGATGTCGCCTATCTATGCCATGGCATGCTTCAGCAAATGGGGAATGAACCTTGTATCGTGTTGTGCATCCTCGTCTTCCTCCTTTAGCAATGCACACATGTATGTCATGTTGAGCATCACCAAATTGGTCCTCATCGATATTATGCTTTCCATCTATTGTGCCAAAATAATGTATTTAATATTATCTACAGACATTGTTATAAAAATTGAAGATAATTAGTCAAGACATGACGTAGATACTAATGTGTCATATGCCATGCATACAACATAGGTGTCCACAGAGGTTACATGAATTTCAAAAACAACAACATAGAAAATAGAGGATGCTAAAGGTTAAAGTGATGGCAAGCGTACATAAATTAGAAAATCCAAAATAATATGAAAATTAGTTCAAAAATCAAGAAAGTAAATTTTTCTTATTTATGCTATGAAAAATCCAGGATACATTTTTTGTATTTCTATGAAATGCATGCATGAAGAATGGACATTTTTATGGGATTTTTTTACAAAATTTCATGCAAGTGGTACACAGAAAATTATGAAAATTTGACAGAAGTTAAAAATTGTGAAATTAAACTACTTTAATTTTTTTATAATTTTTAGATAAAAATAAATTTTTAAAGTAAACAACAGACAATGTTATTTTTAATAAGTTAATTTCATTAATTAGTAGACTTAATTATTTTCCTAAAATAAAATTATCCTAGAGATGTCTAACTAAGATCTATCCAAAAAAATATAATTTCTCAAAATATTAAGTTTACAAAGAATTAGTTTTCAATTACCAAAATCAAAACATAATTTATTTTAAGAAAATTAAACCTGAAAATGCAATTATTTTCTGGCATAATACAGAGCACAACTGATTCTTCCTAAGATGAATTCCAAAATTTTTAGAGAAATGATTGATTTAATACGATTTATGGATCTCATAATGGTTAAAGTATGTAAATTACCACCAAAATAATATTAATAAATCAATCAGCTCCTAAAAATACATTTATTTCATCATATGATAAAGAATTAATTGAACACATACTGAAATTTTTGGAATTAAAAATGAAAGTCAAATGATGGTTGAAATGAATACAAAAAGTGAGGGGTCTAAATGCAACATCGAATTAAAATAAAACTTATACAAAAATGCACAAGGGCTGAAATGTTATTACCTA
Organism: Ottelia alismoides; assembly: GCA_037367405.1. Classification (NCBI taxonomy): domain Eukaryota; kingdom Viridiplantae; phylum Streptophyta; class Magnoliopsida; order Alismatales; family Hydrocharitaceae; genus Ottelia; species Ottelia alismoides. The sequence goes on along the minus strand of JAZKJV010010584.1, from coordinate 300,401 downwards.
TATGCGGAAGGTTATGTATGTTATATATCCAGGCGCACACATGCGCAGTACGTGCTTCTATCGGTGGGGGCCTCTTTGTGGTTTCCAAGAAGCGTAGGGGCTTAGTTGCAAATTGCCCCTGCACTCATGTGCGAGTCACACACATGCAAGTATAAGAAGCAAATGTGGCTCGGGTGGTGATAAGGGCCTCCCCAGCCTCCACGTGGATGCTATATATAGCTTGGATGGCCCAAGCCAATGGGTGTGGTTGGAGGCCCGGCGGGCTGTCATAGAGGCATGTAAGTCATTAGATGGAGAAGAGGGAGATGTTGATCGATGGCAGCTGGAGCTTGGCCGAGATGCTAAAGGTGTCCAACGAGCGCAAAGGTACCAGTGGCGTTAGGCATTGTGCGAAACTCGAGGTTGAGGTGGAGCTCAATGAAGCTCGATTGGACGGGGAAGGCGATGGCGGAGCTACGCTTTGGTCGATGCAAGAAGGCGAGGTAGTATTGTTGTTGAGAAGAAAGGCATAACACAGAAGGCAAGGCGGCGAAGCGTCGATCGTGGCACGCTGAGGTGCAGAAAAGTCATGTGGTGGAGTTGCTCCCATACGGCTGGTTAAATTGCAAAGGCTAAGGTGGAAATGAGCGAGGAGTGGTGGAGGAGCATGGAGGGCGAAGGTATTCGAGGATCATGGAAGGCAGAGCGAAAACATTGAAATCGAGTTGCTCGATTTGAGTAGGGTACAAGAACAAAAGAAAGAAACAGAAAAAGAAATAAAGGAAAAAGAAGAAGACGAAGAAGAAAAATAAGAAGGAAGGAAGAGAAGGAGGAAGAAGGAGGAAGAAAGAGAGAAAGAAGTTTACCTGATAGGGTATTCATTGGAGAAGGAGCTTGATGTGTGGCTCCAATGTCGTCGGCTCAATTAGCTCCGATGGTGTGATCCAAGAAGCTCGTCCGAGCTCTGATGAGATACGGTGGCAGTGTCCTGATGAACCTTGGATCACACCTAGAAGTATCAACCGACTGTCTTCATCTCAAGATGGATCTCTATTGTTGTCAATGACATATGTTCAAAGCTGGCTAATCTCGCGCTAATGGAGGATGATGCTCAACAATATGCGATGGCAGGGTTTTGATGGGTGTCAGTTGGATGTCACGAGAACATTGGGGAGGTGGAGTGAGAGGGAAATGGAGAGAGGGCATGGAGAAGACGATGGTGTCGTGGGGTGAAAGGGAGTTGATCGTCGAAGAGCAGGCAGTTGGGTTGATCCAGAGACGGCGGAGGGAAGGTTGTGCGACAGTTGGGGAGTAGAGGAAGGGGAAAGATCCTTGATCGTTTGATCAGCTGAGATCGATCGGATGACCAAGGTGATGACACGTGGCACAAAATAAATAAATACTAAAATAAAATAGTAAATAAATAATTAAAAGAGCCTTAATCTAGGCCACTGGATGAAGGGCTCTTCATCCAACGACCTAGATTGGGGCGGGTAAAGAGGGGTAAGGGGATGACACATAGTTGCTCTTGGAGAAGCCACGTGTCGCTCCAAGATATCAAGAAAGAAAATAAAAAATCAATAAAAAAATAGAAAATCTTGATGAAGTTTTTCGTATCGACGAGATTTATAATTTTTTGTGAAGGAATTATAATCAAAAGAGATCATTTATGCAAAACGTATTTTTGGTGACACTCTATAGATATAAAATGTCGTATTTTTGTATTTTGTCATTTTTAAATAATATAAAATTCAGAATAAAACAAATATAAAATAAATAGTTACACATTATTCTAATTTTTTGGTAATTTTAATAATTTAGAAAATAAACAAATAAAATAAAAGGGATATATATACAAACTCTATATAAAGACTTAGGGTGACTTATTTTCTTTGATTTTTTTACTTCAATTTTGATCTGAATTTTTTAACATTTTATTAAAGAATAAATCAAAGAAAATAAATGAAAAGAAAATAAATAAAAAGAGTTATTTTTGCACATAAAATAGTTGGGTTAAAATCATGCAATATGTATAATGTATAATGAGGTCTCAGAATTTAAACTTCACATATGAACTTCAATTTTTTTGAGTTTAGTCTTGTTTTGTTGATAATTGAATGTACATTAATTCAAAAGTGATTAAAAGATCATAGGAGACTGTATAAGAGAGATATTCACATTTATGACTTTTTATCTCCAAATTGGGGTTTGGGTCTATTGAGCACTTGTACAAGTAAGTCTTTTTTGTTATTTTCCCTTGACTAGTGCTAGTAAGTCTTTTTTGCTATTTTCCCTTGACTAGTGCTAGCAATATGTAAACAACAAAGTTGATTCTACTTTATTTGGAGTTAGTGAGAAATAACTAAAAATAGGGAAGTCATGGCAATATACATGTGATAATGTACGCCGATTTTTGGGCTTCTTATTCATGCAATTTTGAATGCTAAAATATGAACTTTACACATGCATGAATGATAAAAATGCAATATAGATGAATAAATGCAATTAATTACTTGGGAACATATCTATATTTTTCATATTTTAGAGTGATGAATAAAGGTTCATCAGCTGGATAACCACCCATGCGACAAGCTTCGCAGGGATATTCTTTCTATGGTTGAACATTATACTTTCGTACGGATCACCCAGGATATGGGAAAGTCAGATGTGGGCATCATGGGGTAAACCCAGGTAACAATGTCTCGACTTCGTCAAGGAGATCCTCCATTCTAGCATGGGGGTCATTTCACATAAAATTCTTAATTTGTTCACGTTGTAATTCGATCATCTGATGGGTCAGCCTAACCACATCTTGCCCCTACGACCTGATATGCGGAAGGAGCACCATCACTCACAGATTTCTTACCACTAGATAACTGACCCACGAAGTCTCTACGCCATCGCCTTCTGCTCCCCATAGTAGTTTGACCACCATCCTCCATCGGGTTGGGAACATCTGGAGTAAGTTGCTCCCCTTTAAGTTCCTCCTCGAATGCCTGCTGCGTAAAGGAGTCTCCTTTGAAGAAAGCCGTGAAGGACCCTTATGAATCCAAGATTCCTTAACTTTTCTTTCGCATTTTATCTTAAAACCCTTAACAAATGCATGTGAATATCCATTATCTCACATTTCTTATTAAAACATCATTCATGAATAAAATGCATTTTTCAGCATTTAAAACATGTAAATAAATAAATGAATAAAATAAAGAAAATAAAAAGAGTCATACTTTAAATATGGATATGTGTACGGTATGACTAAATTAAATATAAATATAAATACGAGATATATTTATATAGCCAAACCCCTGAGACCAAGTTCGTATGGATTGACCGACAAATAATAAGGTAGAGGAAGATAATGAAAAACACAACAAAAAGAATTAGTTATGCACATCGAACATTATTCCTTATTTATTCATTATTCATCAAAACTTCATTGATTTTGATTTAATTCACTTGTATATATTTTTCACCAAACCCTTCTCCGTTGTATTATTAAAAAATACTAAAAAATATAAAAAAACATAAAAATTCCAACTTGTTAGTTTAAGAAATCCAACTTTCAAACTGTCAATTTCTCAATTTCCAAACATCATAACTTCTTCATACGAACTTCAACTTCACTTTACTCACCTTTAAAGTTCATAAAATAATATTTTCTAATTAATGAATGTAATTTCACTAAAATCAGAGTTTGTTTGCAAAAAGTTAATTTTGAGACCTAATGACAACTGTGTTTATGGGTCATTTATTTTATTCTTAACATATTATATAAAATGCCATTGTTTTTTACAATTTTTAATTACTTTCATGATCGTGTAGATGATCTATAAATTATTTCAGAATTTTAAACCCTTATTAGTATTTTAAATAATTCAAAACTTTAATTTATAGATGAATTTGAACTGTGGCACACAAACTTGTATTTATTAATATTTATAAACTAATTTATTAAAATCCAGAAAAAATTACACTACTCATTCTATTAATTAATAAAAAATAAAAATGATATATAATATATTAAGCTATTGTATTAAAAATACATAACATATTTATTAAATATATTATACCTGTAATTATTAACATCACATTTATATTTCATAAAATATTTATTATATATAGAAATAAATTACACCATAATTTAGCAAATTTAATTTTTTTCACATTTATTTTTTTCACCTATTTAAAATATATCCATTAATTATTTATAATCTATTTATTAATATATTTAAAATTCTGGCATATCAGATGCTAAAATGTGTCAACACCTATGGCCTTCTTCTCCAAGAACAAGCTGTTGGAGTTTGTTTCGACTAGCTTCGTTCATGGATTTATTCCCCTCCATGTCTTTCACCTAAAATCGCATCTTCACCCTTGATCTTGTCTTTGTAAGAAACCGGATCCATGCTACTCCTTAGATCATATTCCAGCCTTCATCGATTCACATATTTATTGGCCTAAACTTTATCTTTTGAAATGTACACCAAAAAACAAACTATTTGTCCACTCCAATTCCTCACTCCACTCCGACTACCTCAGGTGGTGACATTTCCTAGGTGATCCCCTGCGTGGTAGAGGGCACGTTGATGGACAGTTCTAATGTAGTTATCCACTTTGCATCATCACCTTCCATGACGTACAACTCTAGCAACACCGACCGTCAAGCAAGAATAGGGGGTCTGAAACTCTCATCTCCCTAGGAGAACACCCATTTTATTCCTTTGATTTCTCGATCTTCGTGCATCCATTAGTCGTCTTAATCCCATCTTTTGCTCAATCTAATCATCCTATCATGATTCACACTTCAAATTCACTTCAATTTCATTTCGAATTCACCCAATTTATGTTCGGTTATATCCCTATTATGGAATCTATTTAGACTTGTAAAAATCCCTGAATAATCTTGGTCGATTCATGGTGAATCAAGCATCAAAATGCTTTATTTGTAGGTCATATTGTCATCTGGAGTGCATCCATATAATCATCAACATCTGGAGCATTAGATATTCTCCATCAATCAAAAGCAGCCTCATTCAAGTCAACAAACCCTAGCTGCCACCATTCCAGACCTTTGTCGTCTTCTTTCCTCTATTATCCCTCTCCATAAGAGAGCACAAACGTGGAGGCACCCTCTTCTAGGCCTACTGGAGTCCGACATAGTTGCCACTTCATCCGAGCTTCAATGAAGAAGAGCAGACAAAGGGATTTCTCGCTGCCTACATCTGATTTTAGGGAAGATTAAGCGAAGAACGTTCGAAGTGCAGATTCATGACACATGTCATCATCGGATGGACTAGATTGCGCACCACCGTTTAATCTTTGTCTCCCCTTCACGAAGGGGTAGAGAAATTCCAGAAGAGCCTTGCAATTCCAAAATTCCAGACCCACCTTCAAAACTTTCATTATATACATTTAGGTCCCTACGTGGGGACCTAAGTGTAAAGATTTAGATTTATTTTCTTGCAATTAGGTCCTTGACCATTGATCTAACTAAAAGAAGGACCTTTTTCTTTTATTGTATTTTTTTACATATTTCTAGACTAGATTTTGGACTATTGTGAATATCTTAGGACATTATTCTTCGCATATCAATTTTCTACATTTTATTTTGCATCAAATTTCGAGGAATTTCACCGCATTTCTATTGGGATTTGATTCTTCATTTTTTAAACTATTTTGGTTTCTTTTTATGTTCTTTCTTGAGCCTGTTGGTCGAGCGATTTATCTACTATATAGTATCCCTATTTTCTTTATCATCCCTTCATACTATATTGTAGATAAATTGTTTAAAAATGTCACATTAAAAATTAAATTTAAAAATAAAATAAAAAATAAAAACTAAAATAAACCAAAAAGAGTTTTCTTGTACAAGAGAAGAAAGAGATATAAAAAATAACAAAAATGATTCTTCACTCTAAAAATTTAAGACAGTTTTCTTCCTCTTGAGTTCGTCCCAAGAACACTTGTATGGTTAAATAAAATAGTCAAACAGTAAAATTTAGGATAGAAGCTGACTTTATTCATTTTCTCATTTTCTCTCTCCTCAATTTTATTGTCTTTTTGTTCAATATATCAGATATGATTTAGCAATTACTATGGCCGAATCTTTTACAACATTGACCAGAACCATTTTCAAAATGGCATTGTTGTAGGGGAGGCGTAGTCGTGCTTGATTTTTTAGCATTATTTTGTGGTTTCCTTCCCTTTCTTAGCTTCTTCTCGTTTTCCTTGTTTTCTCATTTTTTGAGTGTTTTTTTGCTTGATTTTTATTTTTTTCTATGTTTTGTTTTCTCTTATTTCTTTTTGGTTTTTGTGTGTTTTCTTTTTCTTTGATTTTCCCTGATTTTCTCAGTTTGAATTTTCTCATTGTTTTATCTATTTTTCTTCTCGATTTTCGAGCGTCTTTTTGTCTTTTGATTTTTTGTATTTTATTTTATTTTCTTTTATATGTCTGTGCTAACCCATGTTGCAGGGTCTGTATGAGTAGCCGGGTTCCTAGGAAGTCGATTTAGTAGTAATCCTAGAGATCACCTCGATCTACTAGGGGCCGGTTGCAGAGGAGTAGAGCGAGTTAGAGAGTCAGATAATTTTTTGTATTTTCTACAAAGACTTTATATTTTTTGTTTTCTTTGAGAGATCAGGGTCTTTGCTTGTTTTTCTTTTTTGGTGATAGAGGAAGGGGAACTTATCCCTTTTTACTTTTATAGAAAGCGATCGACTAAGGACATCCCAGTTTGTAGAGTGGACTTGGACTTTTCTTTTCAAAGTATGTTTCGCTAAGTACCGGTGCACTTGGCAGACCTCACCATGGTGTTTGTTTTTCTGATTTTTTCCTTTGTTTCACACAATTTCGTGAAAGTCTAGGGTATATGCATGATTGATTAGACGAGTAAAGTAGATCCCACTATCCTAATCCGTACTTATACGTTATTCCACGATTAGAAAAATAATTTGTTCTTACGCTATAGCTGCAGATTTAGGGTATGTTTTTCACAGCTTTTTCATTCATTAGCTTAGGCTTAAAATTTCTGCACATATTCTGCATGTAAAGTGCCGGAGACAGATACGTCCTCTTTCTCTGCATTCATCATTGTTTTTCGCTGCATTAAACGATTTCCTCTCTGTTAGACACATCTTTCAAAATTAAAGGAAATCAGATCAACGTTAGTTATTATTAAAAATATCCAAAAAGTGAAACTTCAATAATTAAAAAATATTCTTAAAAATAAAAAAATATGGACTTAAATTGTATTGGGAGAGCAAACCCCTCATTGTTGGAGATAATAAACTTCATATTGAGTGGGTGGGGACAATGCCTTAAGGATTAGAGCAAAAAAAAACCCCGAACTTATGCCCTAATACATGTGTACCACTTTTCGATATAGGGTTGAAACTACAAGCAGTTGCCTCTGATCATAGAAAGTCATTTTGGTATGCTCTGACTCACAGTTCCCTTTGGACATGATATAACATGACAGCCCGAGCAGATGCTACCACTGTTTGGAGGATTGTGAGGATGTACGCTGGGCAATAGGGTGACACCACCTGTGAGTCTGTTTATACAACTTCTTGATTACCAAATTAAAATTGAAAAGATAAAAGACCAAACTCTTATGGTCTCCACTACATGCATTGAGCTATGGTATGTTGTCTTGTTGAGCAACGACTTGAGGTTTTATACCTTCTTATTCCCAAGTAATATCTTCATTCCTCTCGTATTTCTCGATCTTCGTGCATCTATTAGATAGTTCAATCACATCGGTAGGATAATCTAATCCCCTCCTTTGATTCTGACTCAAAATCAAATCGCAATTCCATCTAAATCCACCCAATTTCTATTTTATTATATCCTTATTCTCTATTTCAACTTGTGGTTCTTCACATTTCTTGGTTGATTCTTCGCGACTCGAGCAATCCGTCCTTCATTTGCATGTGTTCATATCAGCTGGAGAAAATCCATTCAACGCCAGGAGCATCATTATATCCACCAATTGATCGATGGAGCTGCAAGTCATCTCCATGTCTTCAAGCCCTAGTCGGTCCTCCAAATCTTCGTCGTCGTCCATTTCCACCATCCCTCCATCATAGGAGAGCTCGAAGGGGGAGGCGCCCCTTCTGGCCCTGCAAGGCATCGTCAGACTTCGCCGACCATTGAAATCATCAGAGAGAATCGAATCACCATTTCCTGCAACTCAAAATTAGGGAAGAACAGAAATAGAACGACCACTCTGCAGAACGTCGCCACGTATCTCCTATGGAAAGTTCAGATCGATTGAAGAGCATCTAATCATTACCTAATGACGTGGCCTTGCAACTCGGGTTAGGAAATAAAATAATCAAGGGTCGTTGCGACCTATATCACAAGGCACAATCATAAGCAATCAATCAAAGCACAAAAATGTTAGCGGTCTCCACTATTTATTTTAACTTGGTATATCAAACAGGGTCGAACACAAAGAGCACGAGAAATCCTACGAAGTAGTTGAAATTCAGAAAATAAAATGCATATTTTTATTGATTTTAATTTTGCAACTTTTTATGATTTTTAATTTTGCAACTTTTTATAATTTTTAATTAAAGAACTAAATCAAGACAATAAAGGAAACACAGCACACAAGGAGATTTTTGAATTTTTATTTAAGGCTAAAAATGCTCAAAAATCGAAGTAAAATTTTTTTGGGTTTTCTAAATTTTAAAGTGTCTTTGATATTTTTGGGATTTTTCTGATGTTTTTGGGGTTTTATAATAATCAAATAAAAGCTAAAATTGCAAACAGTGCACAAACTGGACAATATTGCAAGTTAAAAATAAGGAAAATGCCCTAATGTCCTGGGAAGAAATTTTATGATAAACTAGATAAAAAGAGCCATAAACAGGAACTGAAATTTTATTTTTTTTATTTTTCGAGAATTTTTTATGATTTTTAGAAGTTTTTTAGTCTTTGTAATTTTTAAGGTTTTTATAATGGTTTTCAAAATAAAACTAATATTGAAGGTAAAGTACACAAAAATACACAATAAAAAATTATTATGAAATTTTTAAAGGCATTTTTCGAGTTTTTATGTATTTTCTAAAATAGACAGAATATGTTTTACGGGTTTTTGACTTTTGGAAAATAATAGACGATGCGAAGTCATAATAAATACTACGTGTTAGCAGGAACTAACAATAATTTTTATACATTTTTTAGACTTAATTTTGTATTTATTTAATTAACTAAGATACACACAGATTATAGGTCCTTACTTGTAATTTTAATAAAACTTCAGGCCAAATAATGACGCACGTGAAAAACTTAGGGTGAAAGATGCAAAACATCTAGTGAATTTGTGCACATGCACAATAAACCACGTACAGGAGTATAACTGCAAGTACTAAATACTTTTCATTCAAATCATAACATTTAAATGTTTAGGACATAGCATGTAAATAATCCAGAAAATCATGTGGGACGGCACATGAGTTTGCACATACTAGACCTAAATGCATATATTGAATATAACAAGGTCTACAACCAAAATATCCAAGGTATTTTAAACTACGACAAATATTTACAAAACTTAATAATAAACGCAAAACAGAGAGGGGCCTAAGTGAAGTTTACCCCTTATTAAGGTGCGATCCAATGACAGAAAGCGGTCCACTTATGGATGCACGGTCGAGATGCACAGGTACCCCTTTCAGCGATGAGCGACGACTGATGGATCCGTAGATGATTCTGACAATCGAGGGCCTCCAGATGATGGACGGATGAGATTAAACCTAGAAGAGGCCTCGATCCAATGGTTGGGAGGACGTCTGGATGAACTAGGATGAACTCACCTCCGGTGAGTTTCAATCGACGATGGAGCACTGGTCCGACGTCGCCCGGAGCTGCTGAGATGGGGGAAATGTCGACGATGGTCTTCCACAGTTGTTGGTGAGCTCAGAAGGTGCCAGGACCAAGGAGAGGATCCTGGCGTGGCATGGCAGACCTGGAGCTTTCTGGGTATATCTTTGAACTCCAGATGAGGCCTTCTCATGCTTCTACCCTGCAGGAAAGAGGTGGTGCTCAGAGAGGTGGCTCCGGTGAGGGTTAGAGAACTACTAACATCGAGAACTGAGGGTGGATAGCGAATGGGTCAGGTCTCCAGCGATGTGGAAGATTTGATCTGCAGATGGCTCCATCCTGATGACTGTAGTTAGGGGGTAGGTTGCGTGACGTATGGAGAAGAGAAAGGAGGTCAGAGAGAGTCGGGTTAAGGTTGGAACATGGTGAAACAGGGTATGAATAGATAGTCGTTGGATATGCTCTATTCGTCGGATGATTGATCGAATCAAACGGAAAATGAATGGGAACTGAAATGATTACTGGTTAAGGTGGTCGTATGCGAGTAATCAACAAGGCCCATAAGGGAAATGGACTCAATGGCCGACGTTGCCAGAGGCTATGCTCCTCACGGCGGAGCTAAGGGAATCCTTGCTAGACTTGGGGGCTCTCACACTCCAAAAGGTGCCCTCACCCTCTCATGTTGTCACTCTTGAAAAGGAAGGACGAGTGTGTATGAGGTGGTGGCGCATGCAAAGATGGTGAAAAATGGAGGAAGGCGCAATCTATATTGACGTGCATGTCCGGGAAGATGGGGGTGTGGCCCACAAACCGAGGCACGGATCTCAGGGATTGGTGTCGGGTGTGGATTAGGGATCCGCGCTCTCGAATCGGAGCAAAAGTTTGGGTGGAATGGCGGTCGGATCAGCTCGGAAAAAATGACTGAAGTCAGTGCAAAACCCGACTTGGGATAAGGAGGGTCGGCGGGGACCAGTTGATCGAGATCAACGAATCCACGCTGCCCAATCAAAGCCCGTCTAGGATGCGGACAAAAATCGCTACATGACTAAAATTGTTAGAAAAATAAAGATAAATGGATTAAAATTAATAAGTGAATTTAAATAAAAAAGTGTATAAAATAAAAACATCTATAATTTTTTAAATAATTTTGCTATAATTTTTAATTATTTTTATGAAAAATAAATTAGTGTATATACAATATATAGTATTATATACATGTATAATATACCTATGTATTATGAACAATTATTTTTATTATTTATTTTTACATAAATACCCCAATTTTATATTTTATTTATTTTTAACATATTTTTAGGAATACAAAATAATTTTTATTTTATTTTTATGAGTTATTTAATGATACAAAATAAATATGGGAATGTAATATATATACATGTGTTCTGTACATTGTTTTGTACAATAAAATGATAATTTTATTTTTATTTTTATTTTATTTTTATTATTTTTATTATTTTCCATTATTTCTATAATTATATACAAGGGGGTAAAATAGTAATTTATTTTATTTTGTCAAAAGTAATTATATACAAATATAGGTAGCATGTACAACCACAAAGTAGACCCTATCTCTCTCTACTTATTTTATTTTGTGATCAGGTCAAGTCTTGACCTTCTCTTGGGGTTTGGGTCACTCTGTATTTATCCTAAATACCTCCTTCCTTTTTCTTTTCCTTTATTCTTTTATTTTTGAACAAAAACATGCAAATTATGCAACAATAACAAATGCATGCAGAATACTAATTATTGTAATTACATATATTTACATGATGCTTTACTAAGATAAATAGTTAAATAAAAGAATAAAGAGTGAGAGTCAGGGATTCATCACCATCCTATACTTTACCTTTGCTAGTCCCTTAACGAACACTTATTTGAAAAAGAAGTGGAAAGAAAAGAAAAGAAAAAGAAGGAGAAGCATGGTTGATTATTAAACTTATTTTCATTAAATTGAAGTAGAGCTCAATCAGACCTTTGGATTATTAATTTATCGGAACCTTATTGGGATCTAGGTTTAAGACTCAACAAACTCTAAGTTCCACCATTTTATAGTCAAGACTCCTCAATAATCTCAATCAGAACAAGTCTACATACGCAAACTCTAATGACCATGTATCTTTCCTTGTAGTGTGTAAGTGATATGTAGCTCCCCACCTTAGAAATGACAAAGAAATAGCCTCCCTCAACAAGGTAACTCTAATTCCCCAGTCTAGCAACTCTTTCCTCGAGGAGCGGGGTATTACCTTCTAAGTTCAAGTGCAACCAGCTCAAGAAGAGAGGGAAGAAGAGAATGGGCCATGGACAGTGTAGCCACGTATCCTTGGGAGCCCAACCAGTATAACTACGTCTCCCACTGCAAGCTTCATGAGATGAGAAGGTGTAATACACAAGCTTTGCTTTATTTGGCTATATACACTCTGGCAGGCATTTTATTTTCAATTAGGCATGTCCACTTTTTTAGAGTTTTTCTTAAATTTGCACTTTTTTTGATGTGCATATGTACAACATATCTACACGGTGCAACATATACATAAGGAATTTTACTTCTCGAGCTAATAGACTATCCCTCTTTTGAAGTATTATTGCAACCCACAACTCCTGTCTTTAGACCTCAACATTGTCAGACCAAGTTGAGGTGCACATCCCTCCCTAAAGGAAGACGAGAGGTTTAGCCTATAATTACGACCCTTGTATGCTGCCCCAAGCCAAAGGATTCTGTCTCCTCACGACCTCATCCATGGGGAACTATGTGTAAGGTGTTGGTCCAAGTAAAGCCATTATCTGTGCGAGTCATGCGCGCGATGTTAAGTCTTCTACTTAGGCTCATCAAGGTGACATGTGAACATAACCTAGTGGACTCAAAGAATTAAGTCACTAAAGGACCTGTAAAGTTTTAACCGCAAATCCTATAAGGTTCCTCTAAGAATTAGGTGGATTAAGGTCTTAACCAAGCTCCATTTTCCAATTTTAATTCTAGACTAATTTAAATGTCAACTATGATTCAGAAGAATATACCAATATATACAAAATTCGTTATCAAAATATGTAAAAACTTTTAAAAAATTTTGGATGCAAGGATGCAGAAGTTTTACAAACTATTTTTAAATATTTACAAAAGGATTTTTGCAAACCTTTATTTTAAAACATTTTTCAAAAACTTTGTACTATATACATAATTTTGATACAAAAATATTTACAAACTTTTTACAATCAAAATATTTTTACAAACATTTTTACAAAAATAATTTTAACAAATTGCTATTTACAAACATATATGTGCAAGAAAGAATTTTATGTATAAGAAAAAATTTAAATTTTTATGACTTTTAGAAATAATTTTTAGCCATTTTATTTATTAATACTCTCACTCAAAGTACGAGTTATGGCTAAAGTATATGTACAATATATATGGTACTCCCCTATTCTTAGCTCGAACGATGTTCTCAGAGTGACAGAGCGATGAAGGAAGACATAACTCGTGCTGAGTATGTGGAAGTAAAAAAAATGCTATACTATAATGATGAATAAAAGAATATAATGAATAGATGTCGGTGATCCCCCTATACTTAGGAACAAGTAATCCTAAGTATAGAAGACTATACACAAGGGGAGAACCAAGGGTCAGAATGTACAGGGTCTACCTCCCCTATACTTAGGGTAAAATATCCCTAAGTATATGCAGCAAAATAGAGGTAAAAAGAATCAAAAGAATAATCGCAAATCTGGTACCTCCCCTATACTTAGGGTAAAGTACACCCTAAGTATAGCATAATCATAAAATGAAGATGGGGTGCTAGACAAAGAATGTATGATATGGACATCTGGATGTATACAACTACGGAAGAAGGTGATAATCAGGCATGAGATGCGAATGATGTGAGTCAAAGACCACATCTCATGCAAAATGAATAGGGGTATCATCAATGATCAGTGGATCATCATCAGTGGATCATGATTTAGATATGGCTTCAGGCACTGACCGTTAACTCGAAAGGTGGACTCAGATGACATCTCAGATATATCAATGGTACCATTGTCATGCTTCTTTTGGACCAATTATGGTCCCTTCCACTTGCTCTGCAACTTCCCCGGAAATAATTTCTGCTTGGCATCGAATAACCCTACTCTATGGTTCGACTCAAACTGCTTATGGCTGATAAGAGAATCATGCCATATCTTTACTCACTCCTTATACTGTAGGCTACTCGAAAAGGTTGTATCTCTAAGCTCCTCCAGGGATGCCAACTCTGCCTTCCTCTGATCTCTTATACTCTCTGGATCCAATAATATCTCAGTGACAACCCATAGTGACTTGTGCTTAATATCCACAGGTATATGGCATGAATTGCCATAAACGAGACGAAAGGGAGATGTACCCAAAGGTGTCTTGAAGGAAGACCTATATGACCACAAGACCGAGTCCAAAATTGTGACCAATCCTTTCGGTCTGGACAAACAACGTTCTGCAATATCGTCTTGATCTCCCTATTCGATATTTCTGCAAGATCATTGGCCTGAGGGTGATATGAAGTGACAACTTGATGGTCTATGCTGAACTCATTAGCAAGGATCTTTACCTTGTCGTTGATTAAATGAGACCCCCGTCAGATATCAGAACTCTAGGCACCTCGAACTGTGAAATGATATTTTCCTAAAAAATCTGCAAATAGTCTTAGCATCTGCGGTTCGGAAGGGAATGGCCTCAACCCAATGACTCACATAGTCAACAACCAACAGAATGTTCTCGAATCCCTGACTCTTAGGGAATGGACCCATAAAATCGATAGCCCATGCATTAAAGACCTCACAGAAGTGAATGGGCCGCATCGCCATCATATCACGATGTCCACAGGTGCCCATCCTCTGATAGTCAGTATACATCTTCACGAATTCATCAGAATCCTTGAAGAGGGTAGGCCACCATAGGTCGGATTGGAGCACTTTCTATGATGTTCTCCTCCCAGAATGATGTCCTCCTACATCAAGCTTGTGACAGTAAGTGAGGACGTTATGGTGCTCCTCCCGAGGAATGAACTGACGTCAGACGCTATCCCCTCCTTCATGATAAAGGATGAAATCCTCCCAATGGTACGACTTGGACTTCACAAGGAAGGTCTCAAGTCGCTGTCTGAGCCAACCTTATGGAACTTTCTTGGAGACAAGATAGTTCACAATAGCAAGGATTGCCTCATCTGGGAAGGTCTTTGTAATAGGCTCAATCTGCTCAGATTCCTCAGGATGTTCCAATCGGGAGAGATGATCTGCCACCGCATTCTTGACTCCAAGCTTATCCTTAATCTCAATATCAAACTCTTGGAGTAGAAGCATCCATCTGGTCAATCTAGCTTTGGCATTCTTATTTGACATGAGGTACTAGATGGCGGTATGTTCTGTATAAATAGTCACTTTGGATCCAAGAATATAAGATATGAACTTATCTAAGGCAAAGACTACGGATAACATCTCTTTCTCCGTGACTGTGTAGTTCTGCTGGGCAGCATCCAAAGTACGACTAGCGTAGTGAATGGCATATGGTAATCCATCCCTCCTCTATCATAACACAAGTGCTACGGCAAAATCATAGGCATCCGTCATGATCTCGAATGGGAGAGACCAATCAGGCGGCCGAAGGACAGGAGCCTCGATAACTAGATTCTTGAGAGTCTCAAAAGACGCAAGACACGTATCATCTACAATGACCTCGATGTCTTTCGTCAGCAGATCAGTAAGCGGTCGGGCAATTCGACTAAAGTCGAATAAAATATCGGTAGAAACTGACATGCCCTAGAAAAGACCGCAACTGCCGCAAATTGGACGGTGGATTGAGTTTCCTGGTGATATCCACCTTGGTCGGATAAACCTCCATACCCTTGTTGGACATGATATGATCAAGCACCATCCCCTGAGTCACCATGAAGTGGCTCTTCTCCCAAGATAGAATAATATGAACCTCGATGCACACGGTCTAGGAAGTCAAGACAAGCGTCTAATCCATTACCGTAGACTGAGAAATCATCCATGAAGACCTCTAAGAAATCACCCACCATGTCCGAGAAGATGGACGACATGCACCATTGGAATGTAGCCGGAGCAATACATAGACCAAAGGGCATCCGTCTAAAAGCATAAGTCCCAAAAGGATAGGTGAACGTTGTTTTGTCTTGGTCTTCCGACACTATGACCACCTGATTATAGCCGGAGTACCCATCAAGGAAGCAATAATGACTCTTCCCGGATAGCCTCTCAATAATCTGAATAAAAGGCATCGGGAAATTATCCTTCTTGGTGGTCTGATTCAATCATCTATAGTCCACACATAACCTCCAAGAAGTGGATACCCGGGTAGCGATCTCCTCTCCAGACTCACTCACAATTGTGGCGATGCCTATCTTCTTAGGCATCACATGTAATGGACCCACTTGAAGTCGGAGATGGGGTAGATAAAATCGGCGCTCCACCATTTTGATATCTCTTTCATGACCACTTCTCGAAGATTCGGGTTCAGCCGTCACTGGAACTCACGCGATGGCTTAGCATCCTCTTCAAGAAAGATATGATGGGAGCACATGGTTAGACTTCTCCCCTGGAGATCAGCTACGCTCCATCCTATTGCCTTGCGATTTCTTTCAAGAACCTCCATCAGACGTTATTCTTTCTCTCCAACAAAATCCGTTGAGATAATGAATGGCTATATATCTGGCTCACCTGCGAGGAATCTATACTTCAGCGACTGCGGCAAGGGCTTCAACTTTGGGTAACTAGGAGTTGGAAAATCTGGCTTCTGGATGTCTGTGTGAAAGCAACTAGATCGAAATGTGAGAACTCTCGCTGATCATGAAAATCTAGTGAAGATGGCTCTGCTGGTGTGTCTGCAATCAGTGCTGGCTTAATCTCCACCGTAGCTGTCGGCTCTGTAGGAATCAGACAAGGTAAAAGCTCATCAAAATCATCCCAATCTATGTGAATTCGAGGGATCTGAATCAAAATCACAAGAAACATAATATGCTTCGCTCTCTATGACATGATTGTCATCCTCGAAAGTGTCCTCTATCAGGAATGTGCTCTCCGAACTCTCATTTGCTGGAAGTTGTGACTTTGTATGTAGATGAGACAAGATCTCATGAAACGGGGTCGGACTAAATGGCTTCATCATCTGTGATCACAAAATCACATTCCTGGTGGATGTCTTGCTCTACCTCTTCCATCTGCTCTGCATCATTGAACTGCTCTGAGCAAGATGAATCTCGTACTTTGGTCTCATCGATCATCTCTATTTGTATACTCTCGCCCTCGATGCGAAAGTACACCTTCCCACTATCATGGTCAGACACAGCCTTTGTTGTGGCCAAGAATGGATGTCCTAATATGATGGGGGTATCCTTCACAGACTCAAGGATCTCCATGTCGAATACAACAAATTCCACAGGGAATTTTAGACCCTGAATTGTGATGACCACGTCCTTCAGTAACCCCTTTGGCCTCTTGACAGATCTATCAGCAAATTGAAGGACTATCCTGCTTTGTCGAAGAGGGCCAAACTCGAATCGATTGAGTAAGGATGCCGGAAGGAGGTTGATGGAAGAGCCACTGTCTAATAGAGTCCGATTGAACTGCTGCTCGTGAATATGTCATCTGACATAGGGAGCTTCTGCATCTGGCCTTTTGGCTGGCAAGTGGTTCTGAATCGTGAAGCATATGGCATGGGTGAGCACATGTATCACTGCATGGTGGTTCCTTCTCTTCCTGCAGATGGTAGTCTTCTCTCTCAAGTTCTTCTGGAAGAGAGGTATGTGCTCAAGTGCCTCCTATAGAGTCAGCTGGATATGGAATCTGTCTATCATATGCTGGATGAACTCTAACTGTTGTGATTTTTTTGGATTTTATTTTTATTCCCTTTCGCCAAGCGGAGTTCTTGAGGGAAGGGGATAGCTGGGCCCTACTCAGATTGAGGGCTAGGAAGATGTTCATGTGCTTGTGATGGAATGGAGAAGATCAGCATGCAACACATATGGACTCAAAGTAGATGAAGAAACCTTTCCTTTATTCTTATTTTGGTTCTTTTCAAAACTGTCTCGAGATACAATAGCATGGTGAAACACAACTGGAGTAGAAACAATGACATCAACACCACCCACGGCATCAGTCTTCACGGCATCAGTACCACGCTCTAGCTCAACATTAGGAAGAATGGTGGCATCAGTATCACTGACTGCATCTGGAGAAGCGACGGCCTCAGTACCGTCGACTAGATCATCATCCTTGGTGGCATCAGCACCACCGTCAACATCATCATTAGCAGCATCAGCACCGCTATCCTCCTCATAAGGCGTTCATGAGTCCTCGTGTAGTTGTCGCTCAGATGACGCACCACCGGATGGCATCCTACCACTCCTAAGTGTCACAAATTAGCTTCAAATGTGTAGGAATAGTGTCACCCAATGAATCACTAGGAGTGGTGGTCTCTGTGAACTGTACCTGCTCTAATTTCCTCTTGAGGTTGTGCGGATTGGGCTCGAACTGAGCGGGTATGGCGGCCTTGACCTTAGTGATATCCCTCATTTCCTGCCGAAACTCGTCCATCTCCTTCCTGAAAGATGTCTGCTAGTCTGAGAGTAGGCAGGCTAAATCGTCAAGGGATGGGTTCTCATAGACCTGTCCATGAGAACCGGACAGGTTGCCTCGTTGGAAATGAGGCTATTGATGGAACTAGTGAGGGGGAGGCTGAGTGAACAGTTGAGGCTGTTGGTGTTGCCTCCACTGTTATCCCTGATGGTAGGGACGAGGACCCGACTGGTAATACTACTGTGCCTGGGAGAACTGGGGTTGTTGCTACTATTTTTGGCTGCTTTGTCCACCTTGAGATGGAGGCTGTTGCTGAGATGAGGTGCCTCCAGTAGACCATCTGAATTCGGGACGATCCCGACGGATCCCGAGCCGCTACCAGTCACACCAAATCCTGTTGATTTCCATCAACGGCTCCTGCTCGTAAGGAGAGGAGGGAAAAACTGCAGGGGGTTGATCCGGCTGATACACCACCATCTGAGTGCCCTGAGATGGCGCTGGCTGAGAGTAATGCTGCTACAACAGCTGAAGCAGCTCTGCCTAGATGTCGTGAACCTGGCGGTATTAGGTAGAGTGCTGGGAAGAGTTGTTGTTGCTGGAATCAGCCCGTGACCTGAGATGGGTCTGAGAAGTTGTCTATGCCTCCTGGAGACACATAATCTGGCTCTTCAGGTCACTGAGAGTATATGCCAACTGATCTATCTGTGTCATGCCTTGGCACTGCTTCTTCTCTATAATCTCTATGTGGTCCAACTTCTCACTAATAATCCCCATGTCAGATGCTGAAGACTCTGCCTATGTTGTTGTTGTTGACGAAGTAGATGGGACCATGTCAACACGTACTATCCTATGATAGGACACGGCATATGGAAGAGGTTTCCCTGTTGTGTAGACTCGGGTATGGGATATCGCTGTGTAATTCTCATCCATCTCCTTATAGATGGCCCAGACCTGGTCCTCATCCTTGGCGAAATAGGACCCTCCACAAGAGGCATTGACAAGCCTTACAGCTCCGGTGTTAGCCCACAAAAGAAACTCTGGACAAGATTGGGCTTGGATATATCATGGTGTGGACATCGATCGATGAGCTCACGAAATCGATCCCACGCCTCATGGAACTGCTCATTAGGGATCATGGAAAAATTATTGATCAGTACACTCGTTGCATTGGTCTATCCGAGTGGATAGTATTTGTTCAAGTACTCGGTCCGGAGCTGCTCTCAAGTGAAATCATATCTCCCTAAATGCTTCAGCTAGTAGGTTTCCCTGTCGATGAGGGAGAAAGGAAATGCCATCATCTTGATGGTGTCCTTATCCACGAATCTGTCGTGGACAGTGCTGCAAATCATCTCGAATTCCTGTAAGTGCAAATGCAGCTCCTTAGTGGCTATCCCATGGAACTTGGGCAAGAGCTGGATTGTCTGGGGGTCGAGCTTGAAGTCGCCCAGAATCTTCGAAAGCTGGATCCAACGATGGGTGAGGGTTGCACCAGGGTTGTGCAACTGCATCATCGTCCTGGCGTGTCTAGCTGGCTCCTGCAGTTCTTCTGATCATCAGTCTGCTCCTCCTCCAACTGCTGGTATATCTCCACTGGTTGGTCTCTGCGACTCTCCTCTGTCTGCTCGCATTTGTGCTAACTCCCGATGCAACTCTGCCATAAATGCTCCCTGATCTCTGATCTGTCTCTGCATCATCTCAAGGGAGGCTAGAAGTGTGTTGTTGATGGTGCCTTGATCAATAACATATGTAGAACCCTAGGGCTACACATTGGTGTGTCCCCTCACTACTGGCCATCTCGCGGGCCTCTATAAAGGTAAAAGACCCGAACTCAGGTGTCGTCAAATGGACAAATAACTATGCTAGCCTCTACTTGGGCACCTTAGGACTGGAAGAAGGGTAGTCGAGGAGGAACAAGGTGGTATCAAACTCAGGTTCGGAGAGCAGGTCTAGGCTCTCTGAAACCTTTCTATATGAATGAGGCGGAGTGCTCGAAAGCAGTGCCACCAGAGGCGGCCTAAGGGATCTCCTGCCATCATCGTGATGTGGGAATTTTGCAGATGAGATCTGGATGCAAATAAGATCAGAAGTCAAGCCCTCAATTCACCTACTCAACACGAGAGCTGATGATCGTAAAGGTCCGGTCGTTAATCTTGTCAATTTTAATTTAGGTGATCAATCAGTCTAGCAGAGAGATTAAGCGAGCTGTTAGGAACCCGACGCTCCCAGGAGACTGATCCAATCTCAAAGTTAGATCTTTCCCAACCAGTATGAATTGCGAATCATTTACTGGCTACCCGATCAATTCAATCTGCTAAGGACGTCGTGGACCGTTTACCAACTACCCGGAGAGATCCTCACTAGAGAACGCCTAACCCCAAAACTAGTAGTATAATGGAAGTTCATGTATGGCTCTATACTAGTGTGCGGGTGACTCTCTCGCTCAAGCAAACCAACCAATGAGGGGGCGACTCTCCTCAAAAAAAATATTTTTAAGTGAGGTAGGTTTTAGGGTCAAGTTTGCATTAGCAGTCCTAAATTTTATTGCTTTCACTTTTTTAGACATTTTTCAAAGACAAACAATGCCTAACAATTTTTTGATATCCTTCCATCATTTTGAGTCCATAAAACAGGGGGAGGAAGTCGAAAAAGTCGATGCGCGATCAAACACTATGATGCAAGCAAAGATAGAGATGTGTACCTATCACCAGCACTCTACATGTTGGGTGATCCATGCTTAAATTAAAGACAGAAATAAAACTAACTATATGATGCACAAAGAAATCAGCCTTAGACGAGCAATTTCTAATGATCGTGAAGAACGGTAGCTAGCTAATCGAATCGAGTCTGGAGTCCGATCTTGGGAACTACTCGGTGCCCACCACAACGGGTCCTGCTAGCGCTATATGTGGTTCCTCACGACACATGGTATCAAACCCAATTAAACTAGTTTCTTCTTATTCAATTATTAATAAGGTCCAATTACGCTCTATAGGAACATGTAATCTATTACAAATTGAGCCTTAAATTATTTACGTCACAATCAATCAAAAATCCTAAGCCTAGGGGCCAAATCTACGAGAATCAAATACAAAGTAAAATATGATAAAAACTAAAACCGCAAAAAACTCGGTGAGGTCCCTCGAGCACACTGGTGCTCGATGAAATAGACCCCGATAAGTCAAGTACCAAACAAGTCCAGCATCCAAATTATTACAACAATAAAAAGTCTGATGAAATAATAAACTAACTAATCTAATCTATAAGCTATAACTAATTCATGCTCTTCTCTGCTCCTGGAGTGTGATCTCCTCCAAAGCATCCTCAAGCGGTTCCTCACACAAAAAGTGAAACAGAGATGGGTTAGAAAATAGTTATATCAAATAGAGATAAAAATATATGCAAAAATATGAAAAAGCGGCTACTAAGCCGTGCTCCCCGGCAACGACACCATTCTGATGATGTGGCCTTGTGACTGGGGTTAGGAAATAAAATAATCAAGGGTCATTGCGACCTGGATCACAAAGCACAATCAATAAGAAAAGAGAGAAGCACACAATCAAATAATCAATCAATCAAAGCACAAAAATGTCAGCGGTCTAT
The DNA here is from genome assembly GCA_037367405.1 of Ottelia alismoides. Classification (NCBI taxonomy): domain Eukaryota; kingdom Viridiplantae; phylum Streptophyta; class Magnoliopsida; order Alismatales; family Hydrocharitaceae; genus Ottelia; species Ottelia alismoides. The sequence continues at coordinate 278,413 of JAZKJV010010584.1, read as the reverse complement.
GCTATTTATTTTAACCTGGTATAGCAACCATGGTCGAACACAAGGAGCACTAGAAATCCTACAAAGTAATCGAAATTCAGAAAATAAAATGAACATTGTTATTGGTTTTAATTTGCAACTTTTTATAATTTTTAATTAAAGAACTAAATCAAGACAATAAAGGAAATATAGTACACAAGGAGCGTTTTGAATTTTTATTTAAGGCTAAAAATGCTCAAAAATAAAAGTAAAAATATTTTTGGGGTTTTCAAATTTTAGAGTATTTTTGATATTTTTTGGGATTTTTCTGATGTTTTTATAATCTTATAAAACTCAAAAAAAGCTAAAATTGCAAACAGTGCACAACCGGGACAATATTGCAAGCTAAAAATAATCAAAATGCCCTAATGTCCTGGGGAGTAATTTTAGATAAACTAGATAAAAAGAGCTATAAACATGCACTAAAATTATATTTTTTTATTTTTCTACAATTTTTATGATTTTGAGAAGTTTTTGAGCTTTTAAGGTTTTTATAATGATTTTCAAAACAAAATCGGTATTGAGGGTAAAGCACACAAAAATACACAATCAGGATATTTTTATGGAATTTTTAAAGGGGTTTTTGAATTTTTATGATTTTTTTAAAACAAACAGAATACTTTTTAAAGGGATTTTTTTAGAAAATAGTAGACGATACAAAATTATTCCCAAAAATCACAATAAATACTACGTGTTAGCATAAGCTAACGGTAATTTTTATAGAATTTTTGGACTTAATTTGGTAACTAAGAGACACACAGATTATGGGGACCTACTTGTAATTATAATAAAACTTCAGGCCAAATAATAACACATGTGAAAAACTTAGGGTGAAAGATGTAAAACGTCTAGTGAATTTGCGCACATGCACAATAAACCGCGCACAGGGGTATAACTATAAATACTAAATACTTTCCATTCAAATCATAACATTCAAATGTTCAGGACATAGCATGCAAATAACCCAGAAAGTCACGTAGGACGGCACGTGAGTTCACATAACTGGATCTAAATGTAAATAATGAAAATAACAAAGGTCCCCATGCAAAATATCCAAGGTATTTTAAACTACGATAAATATTTATAGGACTTGATAATAAAAGCAAAACAAAGAGGGGCCTAAGTGAAGTTTACCCCTTATTAAGGCACGATCCAACGACAGAAGGAAGTCCACTTATGGATGGACGATCGAGATGCACGGGTACCCCTTCGGCGATGAACGATGGCTGATGGATCCTCAGATGTATCTGACGATCGAGAGCCTCTAGATGACGGACGACTGCGATTAGACCTGGAAGAGGCCTCGAGCTAACGGTTGGGAGGACGTCTAGACGAACTGGGATGAACTCGCCTCCAGCGAGTTTCAATCAGTGATGGAGCGCTGGCGGCATCGCTAAGAGCTGCTGAGATGGGGGAAACATTGGCGATGACCTTCCGCAGCTGTTGATGAGCTCAGAAGGTGTCAGGACCAAGGAGAGGGTCCGGGCGAGGCATGATGAACCTGAAGCTTTCTGGGTATATCCTTGACCTCCAGATAAGGCCTTCTCGTGCTTCTACCCTGCAGGAGGTGGTGCTGGGAGAGGTGGCTCCAGCAAGGTTTAGAGCACTACTAACATCAAAAACAGAGGGTGGATGGCGAATGGGTCAGGTCTCCGACAATGTGGAGGATTCGACCCGGCGGATGGCTCCAACCGATGGCTGGAGTATGGGGGTAGGTTGCAGAGCATGTGGAGAAGGGAAAGGAGATCGGAGAGAGGCGGGTTAAGGTTGGAACACGATGAAACATGGTATAAATAGATAGTCATTGATGATGCTTTGTTCTCAAACGATTTATGGAATCAAACCGAAAATGAACGGAACTGAAGTGCTTACTGGTGAAGGTGGTCGCCTGGGAGTAGTGGACAAGGCCCACAGGGGTAATGGACTCAATGGCCGGTGCTGCCAGAGGCTATGCTCCTCATGGCGGAGCTGAGGGATGTCTCACCGGACCTGAGGGCTCTTACACTCCAAAAGGTGCCCTCGCCCTCACCCTCTCGTGTTGTCACTCTGGAAAAGGAAGGACGTATGCACAGGAGGTGGTGGTGCGACCAAAGGTGGTCAAAAATGGAGGGGAAGGCGCAAGCTATATAGACGTGCAGTTCCGGGAAGATGGGGGCGCGACCCACGAATTGAGGTGCAGATCCCAGGGATTGGCGTCGGGCGTGGATTAAGGATCCACACTCTCGAATCGGAGCAAAAGATCGGGTGGAATGGCGGTCGAATCGGGTCGGAAGAAATGGGCAAAGTCGGTGCAAAACCCGACTCGGGTGAAAGAGGGCTGGTGGGGACCAGTTGACCGAGGTCAATGAATCCGCATTGGCCCAATCAGAGTCGATCTAGGATGCGGACAAAAACCGCTATAGGATAAAAATTGTTAGAAAAATAAATATAAATGGATTAAAAAATAATAAATGAGTTTAAATTAAAAAGTATATAAAAATGTTTATTATTTTTCAAAGAATTTTGCTGTAATTTTTAATTATTTTCTTGAAAAATAAATTAGTGTATATACAATATATATTATTATATACAGGTATAATATACATATGTATTATGTATAACTATTTTTATTATTTTATTTTCCTATAAATACCCAATTTTATTTATTTTTAACATATTTTTAGGAAAATAATTTTTATTTTATTTTTATGAGTTATTTAATGATACACAATAAATATGGGAATGTAATACATATACATGTGTTTTGTACAATAAAAGGAGGATTTATTTTTATTTTTATGTAATTTTTCTTATTTTTATTTTTATTTTTTATTTTTTTAGAAATATATAGAAAGAGGTAAAAATAGTAATTTTATTTTATTTTGTCAAAAGTATCTATATACAAATATAGATAGCATGTACAATTACAAAGTAGACCATATCTCTCTCTACTTATTTAATTTTACGATTAGGCCAATTCTTGACATTTTCTTGGGGTTTGGATCACTCTGTATTTATTATAAATACTTCCTTCCTTTTTCATTTCCTTTATCCTTTTATTTTTACACAAAAAATATGTTAATTGTTACAGATATTTACATGATGCTTTGCTAAGATAAATAGCTAAAATAAAAGAATAAAGAGTGAGAATCAGGGATTCATCATAATCGTTAATCGTTGAAATGGTAGGCAAATTGCTAAAGAACCTCGTTGTAGCCAGGAACTTAATCACACCTCCAGAAGTTTTGTTTATTGCAGTTAGGTCCCTGATCAAGGACCTAAGTTTAAGGTTTCCAGACTTTTCTTACAATTAGGTCCCCGACTAGGAACCTAATTGAAAGAAGCCTCGTTTCTTTTATTTTTTTATTGTATTTTCTTCTACAATAGACTTTGGAAAATCGTGGAGTCATTTTGGACATTATTCTTCATATATTATTATTCTACATTTTATTTTGCATCGAATTCCGAGGAATTTCGTCGCATTTCTTTTGTATTTTATTCTTCACTTTTCGATTCATTTTGGTTTCTTTTTGAGTTCTTTCTCGAGCATGTTTCTCGAGGGATTCAACTACTATATAGTATCAAGCTCTATCATCCCTACATACTATATTGTAGATAAATTATTTGAAAAATGTCTCTTTGACAAATAAATGAAAATTGAAAAATAAAAATCAAATAAAAATAATAAATTAAAATCAACCAAAAAGAGTTTTCTCGAGGAAGAAAAGAAAGAGATAAGAAATCTTAAAAACAATTTATTCACTAAAAAAATCGGAAGATAATTTTCTACCTTCTTGAGTTTGACCGAGGAACACTTATCCAGTTAAATAAAATAATGAAACAGTAAAATTTAGAAGAGAACCCGACTTTCTTCATTTTCTCCTTCTTTCTCTCTCTCTTCAATTCTAGTGTCTTTTGTTTGATTAATTGGATTTTGCTTCAACGGTTCGCTAGTACTGACTCGTTTTTACTGCTAACAAAAGCCATTTATCAAAAGACCAAACTCTTATGGTCTCCACTGTGTGAAGTTGGTGAACTGGGGGTTTGCATTGTGTTTGTTTGCATGTGTGTGTTTTTCAGCGTCTTATACATCTTCACACTCATGTTCTTGACTTGACCTTGTATTCTCTCCCGTATTCTCTTGACATCGAGAATGGCGTAGACGGATTTTACGTTCAGACTCCATGAACCTTCAATCTTCCACCGTCTTACTTGCATCTTCACGGACTCGGGATGACCCTCTTCGTGAATTTGTCCCACCTAGTCACAAGGTGAGTTAGACCTAGACTTCCTTGCTTCCCAGCCTTTCAGTCAGGTAGACCCATGCCTTATCTTATTATCTATTTCTCATGCACTTTTTTCCGTGAGTTCTTATGAGATTTTCTCCTTCCTAGCGGATTTGAAGGACATGGCTAGAGGGAAGACACCAATCTAGGATAGAGCTATTGAGGACAGACATGTTGATGAGAGACCCGATCCATCTACTGATATCACAACAGAGATTCTTGACACACTCCAACAGATGAGCATACAGATTAGAGATAAGTGTAGAGTCTAGGACAAGTTGAGAGCCAAGATCATGAAAGCAGGAGCCGGGAACCCACCACCACCTGTCGTAGTTCCTTCTATGTTAAGAGATGAGTATGACCCAGGAGCTAGGATGCTACACCATAGGATTTGGTTACCATCGAATCAAGGGCCATACTAGTTGGGAGCGCCCTTCATTTATTTACTTCCCAAGTTCTATGGGAACACTTTGGAAGAGTCGCTCACCTTTTTGTAGCAGTTTGATTTGTAGAATGTCTAGCTATCTAAGAGCTACGTTGGAGGCTATATGCCTCAAGTTCGTTCCCTTCACCTTAGCACATAAGGTGCTTTATTGGTTGAGTCACTTGAGGAGGTATATTTCTATATGGGACAATATGAAGTTCACTTTCCTATATAAGTATTTTCCTTTGGGATGAATGAATATGATGAGGAGTCGTATCTCCAACTTTACATAGTTTCCACATGAGTCGCTCCATGACGCATGGGAATGATTCAAGGATTTGACTGAGAGATGCCCTCATCATGATATATCTTTGAAGGTGCTTGTTCAAAATTACTTTGGATGGCTCCAACCAGATGTTCAAGGCCTAGTGAGTGTCGCAAGTGGTGGTAGTTATTTGAATAGGGATACCGGGTATATTTGGTCCATCTATGAGGAGATGGCAGAGAATTCACATGTTGTTGGCTCTACTCGAGCATTCCAAAAGTGCCCACAACCATTACACTAGCGAGATCATCAAAAGATGGCACATGTTTCATATTCTGATTCATGATCCGACATGGGATTTATTAGTGAGCAGCTTATACTAGTTGATGTGGTTCAGAAGCAAGTTCAAGATTTGCAGTCACTGCGAGAGTTAGAGACACTTTCATCACTTCCTTAACAATTGACGATTTGATAAAGAAGGTGATCGAACTGCAGCTTTAGTAGCAGCAGTCACGTCCTTCTTCTACTTCTCAGCCTGTATGGAGATCTTCACCCTGCTCCTCTCACCCGTCGCATTCATTACATTCAGAGCGAGCCGATATAGCCCATTGAGCTTTCACAACTAGATTGGCATGAGGATTCATCAAATGCTAACCGGGTTATATTACAGGTCCTATAGTGGATGATGTTGTTCTTCACTCCACTCTCGAGATCAACAGAATATGGTATGCTCCTATTCAATATCAGTCTACACTTCAGAGCATACATCAACATCAACAACAGTTTCATCCACAGCATGGACATCCGTCTCCTCATTTTCAGCACCGACAACATCACACGCAACAACAGTCTCCCCAGCATGCATATCAGAGACCACATTCTTATCAGTCTCCTGCTATACATACACATTCTTATCATCACCACCACTAGAAATTGTTTCTTTTACACCATAGAGATCTCCTCAGCATTATACACCACAACAGCAACACACTACTAGGCAAGAGAAAGTAGACAACTAGAGACAACACATTGAGACGGAGTTATCTTCATAGTCCCTCTCAATGAATTAAATCATGGAAATGACTGGCACACTATACACGTAGGACAGAGACGGAGTGGGTTAATCATCGTCTGGATGAGTTAATCGCACCTAAGACCACTCTCCCAGTACAACCTCAGATGAACCCGAACAAGAAGAGGTGACACACGAAGCACATAGATGCCACTACAGGTAAGGTCACTTTTCCTTTTTTTTATATCATTTCATTCACCTCAGGAGTGATAGACATCCATTACCACCTGACTTAGAGGAGGAGAGGACACATGATGAGGACCGAGAGTCAATCCATGATGATTTTGATTTACAGTCTGATGTTGAGGAGGAGGACCACCACGATGAGGACCAGTATGATGTCCACGATGATGTTATTCCGGCGAACTATGCAGATATTGTTAATAAGGATATAGATCACTCAGATGATGATACCATGCCATGCTATACATACACTCCTAATGATTCTACTTTTCTCCTTCTTTTCCTATATTCGAGAGTTTTGCACATACTTCTAAGACTTTCAATGTACATGTTGATTCCACTCATGTTGATATGAAAAAAGAAAAGGATTTTGTTGTTCATGAGATTGTTCCTTTTTCCGATGCTTAATGGAAAAGGAAAGAAAAACAACAAAAAGAATGTTGTCCTTTCTGAGACGTAACGATTATTGAAAGATCACATATTTTTGAAGATTCCATTATATGATGCCTTGGCTCACTTTCCTGCGCTCAAGCAACAATTGAGGAACAAATGTATCACATGAAGAAAAAGGAAATCATGAGTTGAGAAGCATGTCTTGACCAAGCCTACTTCATATGCTATTCAAAACAAGGTACCCAAGAAAAAGAGAGATTCAGGAGCTCACTATGTCACATGTCAGATTTCAGATACAACATTCGATTGCACTCTCTTATATAATGGTCCTCGCTTAATTTGACACCATCTTCTCTACTTGATAATCTCAAGCTAGGTCCTCATTAGAAATCACGAACGTTACTTCAGTTTGCAGATCGATCTGTAATGAGACCTAGAGGTGTGTTGAGGAATATTATCGTGACCATACATGGGTTGCAGTTTCCAGTGGACTTTACAGTCTTAGACATGACGTGCTCTACACAATTACACCTTGCTCCAATCATTCTTGGGAGGCCTTTCTTGTGGACCGCGGAGGCCCTATTTGATTATGATTTTGGGAGTATCACTTTGCACATACAATGGAGAGGTACATATTGAGATGGCGAGAGGATGTAGCAATCCCAAATCCGTACTGTCATTCACTTCAGAGGATACATGTCTTGCAGATGATTGTCAACACATAGATGCGATGCGTTCTTTGGATCTTGAGAGTGTTTATTTTAATACCCATGATATCCTACGCATATATGGTACCTAGTTCTTTAGACGACTATTCACATAAAGATACAAAGATCATATCAAGACCAGATGAACAAACAGTTGCAATAGATATCTCCATGATGTAGGTTGTGAGTACACATCTTCTAGTACGAGAGTCAGTTGATTATATTTCAGAGATCATACGATCTATTTAGCATAGAGAGTCAGATGGTGTGATGATAAACGTATAGACACCTTCTATAGTCTGACTCCGGAGATGTTTACTGCAGTAGAGAGACATATGCCATGTGCATCATTAACTTATAGCGGCATCTTTACACGAACAACTAGGGATCAATAGGCATTTACACAGCAGACAATTCCATACGAACAAGGTTGAGGTGATCTATTCTTCTACATCATTTTGTTCTATATAGAGACCTGTGAGCCATTCACTTTTATGGAGTACATCACTTGTATATTCTTCTTAAATCTCAATCGTCCCCATTATTTTGCTCGTCGTTATATTTAGGATACCATATCCTAAGTATAGGGGGACTGATTGTCCGTTGATTCATGTTTTCGATTTTGTTCATTATACTTTTCTTTTGATTTTTCCTTTCTTTGACACCAATCACTAGTCCTAAACATTTGGACACGTTCTTTTCTATACTTAGGATGCCTGATCCTATGTATAGGGGGACCGAGTGATTTTATTTATTTCATTTCTCTTTCGTTCTCTTTCATTCCTTCGTTTGTATATATCTTACCCTCAGTCACCTCATTTATGCTTTCCATTATACTTACGATAACTTGATAATAGGTATAATGGGGCGACCGATTTCTATTCGCTTAGTCTTTTTTACCCACTTTTACTTAGCACGAATTATGTCCTCCTTTTTCTCTTTTCATGCTATGAGGGCATATCACAAGCTAAGTATGGAGGGGTGTGCACATATTCTATATATACTTTTGTACATAACTCGTACTTTTATGTATTTTATATATCTATAAAATCCATAAAAAGTGGATAAATACACATTTTTATTTAAAGTATATTTATTAACTATTTATAAAATGTTTGTAAATAAGTAAAATAAAAGTAAAATTCTTTTTAAAATTCTTAATTTAAAAGTTGCATTTAAAATATTTATTTAACATGTCGATTGTTTATTTAAAATCCTATTTATGAAAATATGTAAATTATTTAATATTTAAAATCTTTGTATATAAAAATTGTAAAATTCATTAATTAATTAATTCAAAATAAAATATTGGTAATGTATCTTGTAAAAAATCTTGTGAATATGATTGTGTATAAAAAATGAAAATCAATAAAAAAATACAAAGTCCTAAAATTCATAAAAATGAGTAAAATTCAGAAAAAAATGTACTTCACAAAAATATGGTTGCATTTTCATTAGCATTTTTTCAGAATAAGTTTGATTTCTTGAACCAAAGATTGGGAGTAGTTTAAAGGATAGAACTTGATTATGGCTTTTGCCTTTCATTGTAAGGAGCCTCACTAGGAACTGAAATTTAAACTCTTCAGGTCTTTGACTTAAATATTTTGGTTCCATGAGACCATGTTTGGGAATTAAACTTAAACTTTCCTAAGCAGGGCATTTGGTGTCATCCATTTATCTCTCCAACAATGAATCAATTTTGGACACATGCACTTTGCACATAGCGTGAGGAAGTTCATTTTAGTGGTGCATTTTAAAGGTTATGGGAAAAAACCTCAAGCGCATCACTGAAGCATGAAGATCGCATCATATGTGATCAGAAGCAACTGGTCATATTAGTTGCTCGGGGCAGCGGAATTTAAAAATTTTAAAGCAATGAAACTACATGATTTGAGAACACTTTCGAATCGTTTCATCAAAACTACAAACAAGATATAGGAATACCTCTTGAAGCGTGGCTGTCATCATGTCTTTAAAGTAAGAGACCTCCTGATAACTCGGATTTTACGAGGGTCTAAAGTAGTCTACACTAGGCGAGAACAACAATGTCACTGAAGCGACCGCTCATGAAATCCCAGAAAATCAACAATTAACACACAATATAAATCAGGCAATAAAAAAATACAATGTGGAGTTAAAATTTATTATAACTCTACAATAGATATGTATAGTGTGCAAGTATATAGTGGTCGAATACATGGAGAAAATGGGAGGAGGCAAATAAATGCACAAAATTGTGTGCTTCTTGTCTTCTATGTTATTTTGTGGGGGGTATTTTTAGTTTTATATATTTTTTAATTTTTTTTTCATTATTTTAATTGTTTTTAACTTTATATTTTTAAATTTTCTTTATGTATTTTTTATTTTTAATTTCTTTTTCTTTTTTAATATATAATTATAGAATATGTAAGGCTATATATACAATATGGACTAATATAGATATAAATACAATTGAAAATAAAGAAGAATTACAGAATTAAATATTGTTGGGTTTTAAATAATTGCTTACTATTTTTTAATTTTTAAGGATTTTTTTTAATTTTTATAGATTTTTAAAGTAAAAAACGTAAATTAGAGGCTAGATAAATAGGCATAATTGAAATGGAAATTACAAATATCAAATAATGTCTAAAATTTCTAAATCAGTTTCAATAGTTAAATAATTATATAAAGAAACTTATAAACATAAAACGGTATTTGTGGAGTTTTTTATATTTTTATAATGGATTTCGGAGCTTTTTAATTTTTATGTATTTTCTTTTTCTATTTTTAGGATTTTTGGTTTCTGGAGTTGTAAAATAAATTGAAAACAAAATTAATATTTTTTTTTAGAATTTTTCAAAATTGTTATATATTTTTTTCGGTATTTTCTAAGTCAAACAAGGAATATTTTATGGTACTTTTGATTTTTATAAAATATGAAAAAGTCTTGAGATGTTAGTTGCCACACATCTTCACAAGGAGGGTCGATGACGCTTCGCATGGACGGCTATGATTAGATCCCTAGGAGGGATCGGACAGTGATGGCTCGACATGATCCGACACCTGCTGCTACGCATGAGGAACAAGGGTAGATCGGACGACGTGGAGACGATCTGCATGAATGCCCGAAGAAATCATGCCTGGCAAGTTTGAATCGACCAGAGCTTGATTCTCCAGGCACCTGGGACTCCTCCAAGGGTCTCGATGCACTCTTGTGGTCCTGACGAATCCTCCAGGTGTCTCAAATGGCTCCAGGGACCACTTATAGGTCCTTGGAGGTCACTAGGCATCCGATGAACCCGGGAGCTTCTCTTTGACGAAATTCAATGCTCAGATGCCTCCTTCTCAACCTTCAGGAGAGCTAAAAGGCATGGCGAAGATACGACAAGCGGGTTGATGCATTTATTGGTTGGAATCGGTACGAGAATGGTGGAAGGAGGTGAAGCCCTGCGAGATGGAGGAGGGTGGACTTCGAAGCTTGATTTTAAGGCAAATATGAGGGGGATAATGGATCAATATAGTGAAGAAACAAGATGAAAGGTAAGTGGAATGGAAATGGTGAGTCTGAGTGGTGCGGTGGACAGGGATCGTTTGAGCTCAAGAACTCCGACGAAGGCTTAGATCTAAATCAGCCTAATATAAAAAATAAAACAAGAAACGAAAAGCATAAAATGAAAGATAAAGGAGAGATATATCTAAAGAGCGAAGAAAATAACTCAAGCGGACATGAGCCATGAAATTGACCGTCAGGAACTGGGCTCCAACGATGGGGTTGGGATCAATTTTAACCTCTACCTCCGCGCTTCAAAAGGGTCGGGCCCTGAGCTAGCTCAGAACTAAGGACACGGGATGATGATAAATAAAGAAGCCAAAAGTTAGCCAAAAATGGGGGAAGACGGAGGGTGTTTTTTGTATAGGCAGAGAAAAGGGTGCAAAGATCGATGGGTAGCAGACGAATCGATGGAAGATGGGAGGAGGATTCGTGGATCGCGGTTGTACAGGTAACAAATCTTATGAAGAGTCTAATCCTCCTCGAGCGATGTATAAATGGGTAGAAATTTGAGAAGTGTAGGGAAGAAGTTGTTCTGACATGCCTTAGACCTAGGGTTAGAGAGTTGACCCGAGGTCAACGGATGGCGTGGCCTGATTGAGCCACATCATCCGCAAAAAGACAAATCAGTGGGAAAATTCAAAGTAATTAATGATTTATTTAATTTTTAGTTATAAAATAAAAATTGTTTATTATTTTATGTAGTATTTTATTATTATTTTATTTTTTGAACTTTTTATTATAAGTTTATTTTTAGAGTTATTTTATAGGTATATTTACCTATGTTGTATGTATTTTCTTTATTTTGCATTGTTGATTTTATTTTTTTGATTTTTATAAATTTTAAAAATTATAACTTATTTTTATATACATAAATATTTTTTTATTGTATTTTTTAGATATAATATTTACACTTGATTAAATATGGGTGTATATTATATAGGTATAGTTATTGTATATACATCTTTCTATTTAGTATACATATTTTATTTTAATATTTTCTTTATGGTTTTATTTTGTTATAAATATGTACATGAGTTATAAATAATATTTATAGAATTATAAAAATATAAATTTATAAAAATATTAAAAGATAAATAAAAAACCTAACTTTCACACCTAAAGTCCAAAAGATATGAAACCACCTTCATTAAATAACTTATTAAAAGTTATACACAATTAAATGATTTTGGTACATTTTTTGTTTTTATTTAGGAGATATGGGTCTGGGAAGTTGGGATTTCAGTTTTTTATTTAGAGTATAAAAAGTACATTGTATATTATTTTTGTAGAAAATCAATTTTGTATTTTTATGTATTATTATCTACAATTTTCATGTACAAAGGTTAGTGATTTGAGGTATAAGAAATAAAGAATAAAATAGATACCAAAAAAGGATTATTGATGAATTAAAGAATGAATATTTTAATTGTATTTTTTGCCCTTATCTCCACCTACTTTATTCCTTGTCGACTAAATCAATTTTTGACTTGGTCTCGAGGTTTAGGGTCGTAAAATATTTTTGGTATTTTATTCTTTTTCTTTTCTTTTCTTTATTCTATAATTTTGACATAAAAACTGTATTTTATATACAATAAATGGAATGAAGAATGAATGTTAATTTGTATAAATAAATGCTATTTACATGAATTAGCTAGGGGTTTTAAGGCCAAATTGATAGGATAAAGGCAATGAAACGTAGATTCATCACCTCATGTCTCAAGTTCGATCCAATAGAGGAGACGCTTGCGAGCGTGTTGATAAAACACGCGCTCCTCACAATTCAAGTTGATGATCTAAGCAACGAATCTCCTAATCTCATCTCACAAGATCCAAATCTTCTTAATGAGCGAGGTGCAACGAAGGAGATGGAGATCCACGAGCAGTCAAAGCAGCAAAATAACAGCATGGCGACGACGACGATCCACTCTTGGTTTAGAGTGGACGACTACTCTAAGGAGAGAGAGGGGAGATGGGTGTGAGAGAAGGAGCTTGCAATTCTATTGTCTAAAAAAAATCTAGGGTTTCCTCTTCTTTTATAATATTTTGGGAGTCCATGGATCTCAATTCACGGACAAAACAAAATCAATAGTTGGTTATTTGTGTTTCTTTCAGCGGCCATGATTTTTTTTGTAAAGCATAACAATAATTAACTAAATTAAATTAAATATATTTTTAATAAATAATCAATCTAAATTAATTCAATCAAATCAGTAAACCATGAAGGATTAGGAAGGAGGCAAGCCTCCTTCCAATTAAAGGGGGACGACCACCTTGACTCCTAAATCAAGAGTGGTCATCCACCCTCCTTATATGGAAGGGAGACTCCTCATTCCAATTATATGAGATCTTATATCTCATATAATCCTTTTTTATATACAACAAATTTTATTCTATATTATTTCACAAAAATAATTATAAATTATTTTATGAAATATGAATCATGCCATTGTAAATTTGTGAATCACATTCACAATCTAAAATAAAATGTAAATTACATTTTCAATTAATTATCCAATGTGAATCCAATTCACATCAACATTTTAATTATAAATATTTCTCTCTCTTGTATTATAAATCACATTTATAATGTATATGATTAATATGGATATTTCTATCCACATTATTCATATCCTTGATAATTAAATCATATTTAATTATCTTAGATCTCTATTCACATGTGTCTAAATAACATGAATCACATTCATACTATTCATGATGATTAAATCATATCTAATTATCAATACCAATGCTCAGATATATTATCAACAATGGAACTATTCTTGAACTCTTTCAAGGATAATGAGTTGCAGATACTTGGAGATAAGGACATGGTGATTGTACGTTCCATGTAGTAACTCGAATATTGAGACCGTATCTCAAATCCAGATCAAGGGGACCTCCCAAAGATTTTTGATTAAATTAAAGTTGTAAATCTAACCTTCCCATTGCCTTTGAATCGTAATCAGATCAATGTCCAACATTTGGACTAAGATCAGAGCACTTGGAATCACTAAAATTTAAACATATTTCATCACTCCCTCAGAATGGAAGCATCATGGTTATACAATTATTTATGATCACATCACCCTCGAGTATTCTGAATACCCGTACATCCTTCATATTGGAAGATCTAGAATAAATCTGAAGATTTATATCAATTTAGACTATCTTGTTCATGGTTTTATCACTAAATTTCTCATTCAATCATTTGGAATTTGCATCTATCATGTACTTTCCAAAAGCATATATCATACCTAGGTATTGATCATATCCTTTTCAAAAGCATATATCAAACCTATAAATTCAGTCAAGCTTCCAAAGTGAGATGACTGTGCACGAAATTCGATCTCAATATCTCATGAGTGAGCTCATGCCTTCTGGTTCAGTAATTGAACATGTATGACCCCTTTAGGAGATCATACTACTCATATGCCCTTGTATGCACATTAGGTTGTCGGTGTATAGAACTTGATCAGATCATCAACTTATCGGTCTACCAAATGTACATACTTAAACATATAGTAATACATCTATCTCCGGTCAGAGGATGAATGCCTATATTGTGACAGTATACATCATAGGACTTTGTTATCTCGATCTCATATAAGTCAACTCTTTGACCCAACTTATTGAACACATCCGAATCTCTATTTCTATGTAGAGTATCTACATCAAGGGGACGATTAGATATCATCATATAGAGAAGAATTGCCATCTTCCTCTCAGGCTGGAGATCCTCTCTTAACGATCACTTGACAGTGCTTGATGAGTTCTCAATCTAACTCTTTAGATATCATCCAAGCACCAACCTTTACGATTCAACATTTGAATCAACAATCGCATTATCATTATGATGACTATGGTACATAACCCTAATTGTATAGAGGACCTACTAAACAAATTAGTTATTCTTTATTTCAGATTAGGAAATGATTTGTAATAACATTTATTTCATAATGGCTCGTCATGTGCTCGCATGTCCAACAATCTCCCACTATCCCAAAAAGCCATTAATGCTCTAATATTTAAACCCACACCTATGTATTAATGATAAGATATTTAGAAAAAAAAGACCGACATGGGTGGGAAGTGCACTTCACCTCGGGTTTGTGGCTTCTGGCCTTTTTTAGCACTTCAATGTCGTTGAGGAGTGAAGTCTTCCCATACCATGAGAGGAGAAAGAAAGTACTCCATAACCTGCTCCTATTATATATTTCAGCTTCCCCATCTACTAATACAAGGGAATGCGATGCAGAAAGAAGATTAGATTGGACCCATCGAGAACTCAAAGTCACCAGCTAGTAGAAAAGGCCTTACCGGAATGCATAATATCTAGAATTAATATAGTTTCGGGGGTTAAGACCAGTCCCTATTTCCTTCCATCACCCACTAGATAAGCTCTAACAAAAAGACAAAGGTTGGTAAGAGGACAAGTGATTAGTGGAATGTGACTGTCCTACATAACCAAAACAAGCCCCTGAGATGAGAAAAACCAACAACAAAAAAATCCTAGAGATATCCAGAGATATATAGTAGGAAAAGGCCAGTTTTTTGTGTTCGTGAGCTTCACTTCGTTTCGTAGTGCTTTTCTGGTCCGCATGAGTCATCATAGGTTGACCATCAGTATTAGTAGTTGATATGGGGAAGGGATTCTTTGGCTTCTTTGTTCGGAGAGATAGAGAGTACTCCCACACAAGTTGTGAGAATCTTATAAACAAAATCATCCTAGGATTGATGTCCCTTCTCAGACCCTTGGGAGATGCCTCGGGATGAGCGATAGGCCCAGGGAATGAGTATGAAAGACAGAATTCTCGATCTCCATACTTACAACCCATTCGTACGAGGTCCCATCCTTCAAAAGATATTCGGCTAGGGCTCTTCCCACAAAGGACTCAGAGCTTGAAAGTCAAGAACCACTTTCACCCTTGCTTCTCTATGACTCATACCTTCCTCACTATCTTCAGAATAAGGTGGAAAAGAGAAGGCCAATTATTTGAGATGAGAGAGAAAGGGCATTGAACTAATAATTCTCGAAAAATCTGGGGAGCCTCAACAGTTCTCAATGTTATTCCCAACCAGCCACCATCTTAAATCTTTCTCCTGTTACATGAATCAAATTTTCATTTCATTCAGAAAAAGTCATTTCTGAGCAATAACTTCCATGTACGGCTCCTTGAGAAGGTAGAAGGGAATGGCCTTGTTTTACCTCACTCTCATCTTTAATGGGGTCTGCTCTTTGAACACCAGCCTTACTGTATTGTTCGAGTGAAGATGAGTTCAGTTGTTGGAGGAAGAGCATCAAAGCACTAGTTGAAGGGACAACGGAAGCAAACTCAATTCAATGGGAACTAAATATTGCTAGTATATTGTACGGCACTTAAATTTAGTATAATAGCCAGTCACATGTATATAACTAACTTTAGAGCTTATATCCTTGGCCTTGGGATAAATAGTCAGGATTCAGGCAGTTAGACAAGGACGAGTGTGAGCGTGGGTGAGTGAGGAGAGTAGCAGTCAGAACCGACATCAGGAAGTGAGTCTCAGCTAAAACATCACTATACTTGGTAAGCTAACTAGTCACTTTGTTCCCGAGAGGCTACTCCAAGTCTTTTTACGGTACTTCCATATCTCCTAGTAATAGTGTTCGCATCCAATGTGAATGTCACATCTTATACAACTAATACTCAATCCTATTAAAGAAATTTTAGTGTATTTGACACTACAATTTAATAATCGTTATAACCAGTATGTAATTTCTATTATCCTTATCAGAATAGCTTTATTCTTAGAGACCTCTATCTCCTACGACTAACACACGGTCTTATGTCTTATAAGGCATATGCAGTTAAGACCTTTTAGATCAGTATCTATAAAGTCTTAAGTTCTTGAAGATAAGACTCTGAGATCACTATCTCAAAAGTCTCTCCATCTTTGAAGATAATGTTATTACTTCAATCAAGTATTTTATCTCCATAGTAAGATTAGTAGTAGTTTACTACTCCTATTGCTTAGCAGACATCTGGGTTTTGTACACATCTAGCATACACCAGGCTTCTCGTAATTGATGTACAAGGGCAAGCAATTTTAGCATCATCAACACTTGATATGGCATCCCTTTAGAATGATAATTACAATGTCTTAAGGGAACGAAGCCTTCCTTGGGGTTTTCCAAAAACTGTAACATATCCAAGATGTACTACAAATGTGACGGTCTCAATACCCTCTTCTCTTTGATTTTGAACATTTTCAGAACTAACAACTAAGAGGTATCCTTGAGACCATATCTCAAGGTATGGAATATCGAGATCATAAAATACTTATTATCATCCTTATATCATTCCAAATTTTTAGGATTTCAGCTACATTAGCACAATGAACACAATGGCATTCCCTCTAAGCTTTACATGGTTCATCAAGATTTGTATGAAATCATAACTTTTAAAATTTCATTAAATCTTATATTCCGACTACTAGAAGCTTATATGATCCCATAGATGAAATTCTTTAGTTCACACACTTTGCTTTCCTCATCTATGAAGCCTTGGGGCTACTTCATATAAATATCCCCGATGAGGTATTCATAGAGGAATGCAATATTGACTTCCATCTTGTAGATGCCAAAGTCAAGTTGTAGAGCTATAATTTGCAATATTCTGATGGGTTTAAGCATGGTCACTAAAGAGCAAGTCTCATCGCAAATGATTCTTCTCTTCTTCATGTGTATCTTGTAGAATCGAGTCATGATTTGAAGGTCTCTAACTTTTCATCAGGTTCCCTCATTCTCTTGAATACCTATTTACACCTAATGGGTCATACTCTTATAGGTGGATCCTCAAGGGCCCATATATAACACTTTGTATATGAAGTCTACTTTAGACTTTATTGATAACATCCATATTTCCATGTCATGATCTATAGAATCTTCATCATATGAAGTTCAATCATTGTCGGATTTCTTTGACACATGGAATCTTTACCCTTTAGGTGGTCTTACCCCCTCAAACTAATTTGAAGAGGTATGTGTGTTTCATCTTTAATTTTCCTTTAGTTTCCGATTTTAGGAGCTTCATCATCTTTCTCAAGATTCAGTGAGTTCCTTTATTTCTTTTTCATCTTGATTCTCAAGAAAGTCATCCTCTTAAAATCATATTCTTAGAGATGAAACCTTTTCAAAATCTCAAGGTCATAAAGTATGTATCCAATATCATCCTTTATGTTTCTAATGAATTAGCACTCTCTGGTGCTAGATTCCATCTTACTTGCATCCATGACATGGTTATGGACCAAGAAACCCTAAATCCTAAAGTTTCCAATACTATGCTAGGTTCCAATCCATAGCCTATGAGGGTTTTGGGGTTCAGATTTGCACAGAATCTTATTAAGATATATATTGTAGTCTCTACTACATATATACCTGGAAACTAAAAGGTAATTATGTTGATAGTCATCATTGATGAAATCATGTCACACATGATCCAATTGTATCTTCCTACAACTCTATTGAGTTAAGGTATATTAGGAGGAGTGAGGTAGGAATGCTATTCCTTTCTCCATAAGGTATTCCTTGAATTCATCTAATAGGTACTTGCTACCTTGATTAGATCAAATTCATCTCATCTTCCTTTAAACTTTGGTTATAAATTAAAATTGTGAAATCTTTGAACATTTCAAAGGTTTCTTAGCTGAAGGGAAGAAATCTCATATCACAAAGTAATTAATATATACCACATATCATTAGTGTTTATTATGATAAAAATGATCCACATACATCAATATGTATGAGATTTTGAATACCTTGGCATCTAACACCATTCCCAGAGAAGGGTGCATTGGATATTTTAATTTGAATACAATATTCACAAGTATGTAAGATTTGAAATTTTAGATAATCTAAAGTTTCATCTCTTACTTGTTTATTGATGTCATCAATAAACATATGTACATGACTTGATGTCAGATCATTGTCAAATGATCTTTATCCTCCTATTGATCTTTTAAGGTTTAGAGTTTCAATATTTAGAAATGTTAATGACCCATTCATTAATTTTCTAATTTATTAGAATCCTCTAGATGTTAGATTGTTATCTGAAATATGTCCATCATAAATCTTTATGATAGGTCTATTGCAGAATACATGTTTATTTCCAACATCTAGAAATAAACAATGATTGTATTCTAATACCTAGTTCATAGATACATGCTCTAAGACTAAGGGCTCTTCTACTAAAAATATACTATCTATCTATCCAATGGAGATTGTTGCAACAATTGCATCAACATACATGTAGATGACTATTAAACCTTAGAGATCAAATTTTCTAATCTTCTAAAATATATGCAACCAATTGCAAGTGTTATTAGAAGAATGTGATATAATTATTAGACTTTTATCTTATCTAATAAGCAAGCCAATTTCAATGATTATATGTAGATGTATAATATTCCAATGCACTATTCGGATCCTTCTCTAAGGATCTTAGATAGTCTAGATAGTCATACTATCAATAAGTCGGATTGCCGCAGTATTGCCATTCATATAACTCTGTAGATTTCATGTGTGGAAATTATGGGAGTACAATAAACTCTTTGACTTTCCTTCTTACATGGGTCAGACCCATGTTTCTACTGTGCTTCCTTCATCTTTAAACAACCATTGCTTAAGACAAAAGAACTCTTATGTTGAACTCACAAGATTTCCATATATAAGAGCATTTCAACATTTATATATACTTCATTCAATTCATACAATATGAATATTACGAAGCTTCATGAAAGACTAGAGTATACATAGTAGAATGATGGCACTAAACATATCTACCTTCATCTTAACTATTAAAGACTTTGGTTCAGGCATGTACTCAAACATTTTGAGTACATCATCTATGATCGAGCCACTATTCTTCATAATGCAGTGAACCATGTTCTTCGTGGTCAAATGTCGAGAGCACATATGCATGCCAAAAACATCTTCTTTGTTTTATAAAGATTTTTGATAATTACAATCACCATCGACATGATACTTCCAAAGCACATTATATGAGAGATCAAGACTATAGAGATAAACAAACCATAGGTTGTTGTCCTACTGTCTATTTAATTGTCATTCGTCATTATTGTGAGGAAACTTACATATTTCAACCACATACATTATGTGTCCAACTGCAAATACAATATCTTCATCATGGATCCAATCCATGATATTTTATTGGATATTATTGAATATAGTTTTTGAGTCGGTTTAATGTAAGTTATCTGAAAGAAGAAATATTTGCATAAATACACATTTTACTTTGATATTTCTAGTCATATCAAGCAAACATATTATTGGTTTTGCATGTAAAAGTTATCCTACAACTATTGTAGGATAAACTAGGATTTTCATGAAACATACGATAAATGGACAATGATGTTTAATCAATTATTTTCGTAATTATTAAGCATCATAATTAATCAAGATAAATTCATAATTTCCATGATTTTCATTGAATAATAAACACATTAAACAAAGATATTTGCTAAACATCTTCCGACCCATCTCTACTAAATATGGAATATCTGGGGCAAACAAAGTCGGAATCACGTAAAATAAATTTCAAAGATTTGCTAGTTTGATTCTATACTTAATCCAAATGTTTATTCTATATTTCATGATGTAAATACAATAAGGAAAAATTATTTTCTTATAGATCCATGAATACACGCAAAAAAATTTCACGACGAGAACTATTTGAATTATATTCATGCACTTTTAGTACCAATAACAGGTTATTGTTTTTGAGACATATTTAGAAATTCTAAATACATTTTAGTAACAGAAAAATATTTCCGAACAATGCACAAATAGTTGGTTTTTAATTTAGCGAAAACCAATTCGAATCCTGCCTCCAATACAAAAATAATGAGTCAGGCGCACCTGAAACATAAACCTTGTTCACCCAGGGTTTTGGATAATATCCAAGATCTGAACCTGGCTCTGATACCACTTGAAGGTTATGGGAAAAAATCTCAAGTGCATCACAGAAGCATGAAGATCGCATCATATGCAATCTGAAGCGACAAGTCATACTAGTTGCTCGGGACAGCAGAATTTAAAAATTTTAAAGAAATGAAATGACATGATCCGAGAATACTTCTAGAATCATTTCATTAAAACCAGAAACAAGATATGGGAATATCTCTCGAAGCGTGATTTCGATCGTATCTCTAAAGTAAGAGACCTCTTGTCTCCAGTTCGATCCAAAGGAGGAGACGTTTGCGAGCGCTTTGATGAAACACGTGCTCCTCGCATTCTAAGTTAATGATCCAAGTAACAAATCTCCTGATCTTGTCTCATGAGAATCAGCATCTTAATCATGAGCGAGGTTCATCAAAAAATCCACGAGCGGTCCAAACGACAACACAACGGGTATGGCGACGACAACGTCCTCTCTAGGATTTAGAGTGGACGACCACTCTAAAGGAGGGGGGAATGTGGGTATAAGAGAGGGAGAGAACTTGCAATTCAATAATTGAGATTACTTTGTGTTTTTTCAATGCCATGATTTTATTGTAAAAACACAACAACAACTAATTTAATTTA
Organism: Ottelia alismoides; assembly: GCA_037367405.1. Lineage (NCBI taxonomy): Eukaryota > Viridiplantae > Streptophyta > Magnoliopsida > Alismatales > Hydrocharitaceae > Ottelia > Ottelia alismoides. The sequence goes on along the minus strand of JAZKJV010010584.1, from coordinate 256,972 downwards.
ATATAATATACATTGAATAAATCATCAATATAAATTAATTGAATCAATTAATAAACCATGAAGGATTAGGAAGGAGGCAAGTCTCCCTCCAATTAATGGGGATACGAGACCACCATGACTCCTAAATCAAGAGTGGTCGCCCACCCTCCTTATATGGAAGGGAGGATCCTCATTCCAATTATATGAGATCTTATATCTCATATAATCCTTCATTATATACAACAACTTTTATTGTATATTATTTAACAAAAATAATTTTGAATTATCTTGTGAAATATGAATCATGCCATTGCAAATTTGTGAATCACATTCACAACCCAAAATAAAATGTAAGTTACATTTTCAATTGATTATCCAATATGAATCCAATTCACATAACATTTAAATTGTAAATAGCTCTCTGTAATTATTATAAATCACATTTATGTATATATGATTAATACGGATAGTGTTATCCATATTATTCATATCATTTATATTTAAATCATATTTAATTATCTTCGATCTCGATTCTCATATGTCTAAATAGCCTGAATCACATTCGTATTATTTATGATAATTAAATCATATCAATGCTCAGATATATTATCAATACTATTCTCGAACTCTTTCAAGGATAATGAGCTTTCTCCGCAAATACTTGGAGATAAGGATATGACGATTATGCGTTCCATGTATAGTGACTCGGATATTAAGACCATATCTCAAATCCATATGAAGGGGACCTCGCAAAGATGTTTGATTAAATCAAAGCTGTAAATCTGATCTTCCCATCGCATTGTGAATCGTATTCATATCAACATCCCACGTTTGGAATAAGATCAGACTACTCTATTGAGAGGAATCACTAATATCCAAACATGTTTCATCACTCCCTCACAATGGAAGCATCATGGTTATACAATCGTTTATAATCACATCACCTTCGAGTATTCCTAATACCGTACATCCTGCATACTGGAAGACTTAGAATAAACCCAAATATTTAGATCAATTTAGACTGTCTTGTTTAAGGTTTTATCATTTAGTTTCTCATTTGATTATTGGGAGTTATTATCGATCATGTACTTTCCAAAAGCATATATTATACCCAGGTATTGATCATATTTTCCAAAAGCATATATCAAGCCTACAAATTCAGTCAAGATTCCAAAGCGAGACGACCATGCACAGAAGTTGATCCCAATATATCACGAGTGAGCTCATATCTTCTGGTTCAGTAAATGAACCCGTATGATCCCTTTAAAAGATTGTATTACTCATATACCCTCATATGCACACCAACACGCCAGTGTATAGACCTTGATAAAATCATCAACCTATCAGTCTACCGAATGTACATACTCAAACATATAGTAACACATCTATCTTCAGTCAGGGGATGAGTGCATATATCATGACAATATACGACACAGGACTTGGTTATCTCGATGTCGTTAAGTCAACTCTTTGACCTAACTTATCTAACCCGGCTAAATCTCTATTACTATGCAGAGGACCTGCGTCAAGAGGTCGGTTAGATATCAACCTATAGAGAAGAATTTCCATCTTCCTCTCAGGCTGGAGATCCTCTCTTAACAATCACTTGAAGGTTCTTAATGAGTCCTCAATCTAAATCTTTATATCATTAAGAACTAGCCTCTATGATTTAACATTTGAATCAACAGTTGTATGATCATTAAGATAGCCATGGTACATATACTAATTGTACTAAGGTACCTACTATGCAAATTAATTATTCTTTATCAGGGAATGATTTGCAATAACATTTATTGCATAATGGATAGTCGTGGTGCTCGCATGTCCAACACATTTTCATCCTTATCTAGTGGTGCAGACGTCTAAAGACGTGAGTTGTGAGGTTGAAATAAAGCTTCAGATTAGGAAAGGTTCTGCTGGCACAAGATTTCCAAGACCCCAAAAAATAGATGAAATGAAAGGTTCTATATCTGTCCGGACACAAAAGATTGATGCAGTGCATGCAACATTACAAAGATTACTAAAAAGAATCAAGCCCCTAAATCTAAATATGACCACAATGGTCCAAGCTTCCAAAAAGCCTACACATCTTAGTGGAGAGTTAGCTACACCCTTTGAGCTTCACAAGGAGATGTGACTACACTGGTCATACTCTAGTTCTTTTCTCATGCTTTTACATTCTCTCTATATTCGATTGTAGCAGCATGACCTGACCTTAGAAGGAAATTCCGTGCTCCTCGAAGAAAAGCTAGTTGGATGAGGAACCCATGGGAGTATATTATTGGGATGGGCGGTCTCTTTACTTCTTAAGCAAGAAGAGCTAACGCAATTCACACACCGTACAAATTGAATTCACGGTTGATAGAGTTAGCGATATGGATAAGTGGATCTGTGTTGGTTCTGTATGGTGAACATGAAAAAGGATTTGTAGAACTTGAGGGCTGCTGGGATAAAAATCCTAATCCTAGTTAAGTCTCTGACAAAATGCTTGTTTAAGGCTCGACCAAGCTCAGTCCTTTGTCTGTTCTCATGAATTGGTTTAGGAAAACAAATTCATTCTAATTTTCTTTCTTTTTCATTATTTTTCAAATAAGTGTTTGCTAAGGGACTAGCAAAATTTAAGCAAAGGAAGTTGATGAATCTATGATTCATGAACTTTTCTTTCGCATTTTGTAGTAAAAGCCTCAACAAATGCATGTAAATACCCATTAATTTACATTTTTTCCGTGAGTAAAAATTTATTTTTATGCATTAAAAACATGTAAATAAATAAATGAAGAAAAAGAGAGTGACTGAATATATATATATATACACACAATATGACTAAATTAAATATAAATATAGCTGCAAGATATATTTATATAATGTAACTCTTGAGACCAAGTCAGTATGGATTGGTCCATAAATAATAAAGTAGAGGGAGATAAGTAAGAAAACAACAAAAAGAATTAATTATGCAAATAGAACATTATTCCTTATTTATTCACTATTTATCAAAATTTCATTATTTTTAAATTAATACATTTGTAAATATTTTCACCTAACTCTTAACGTATGCATTCTTAAATATATATATAAAATTATAAAAATAAAAAAAAATCCTAACTTATATATATATATGCCAAGAAATCCAACTTTCAAATTGTTAATTTCTCAACTTCCAAACATCATAACTACTTCATGCAAACTCTAATTTCATTGTACTCACCTTTAAAGTTCATAAAATAGTATTCTCTAATTAATGAAGTGATTTCACAAAAAATCAGAGTCTGTTTACAAAAAATCAATTTTGGGACCTAATGACAAATGGGTTTTCTGGCTATTTATTTTACTATGAACATACTATTTTATAGTACCATTGGTTTTATAATTTTTAATTATGTTATGATCATGTAGATTATCTATAAATTATTTTAGAATTTTAAACCCTTATTTAATATTTTAAATAATTCAAAACCCTAGGTTATAGATGAATTTGAACTATGGTACACATACCTATATTTATTAACATTTATAAACTAATTTATTAAAATCCAAAAAAATCACACTACTCCTATTTATTAGTATGTTAAATAATAAAATATAAAAATGATATATAATTTATTAAATTATTGAATTAAAAATACATATTTTATTTATTAAATATACTATACATATATTTATTAATATTATCTTTATATTTCATAAAATATTTATTATTTATAGAAATAAATTATATCATAATTTAGCTAAATTAATTATTCACATTTCTTGTTTTTTACCTATTTAATTTAAAGCAATTAATTATTTATAATCTATTTATTAATGTATTCAGTAATCTGGCGTATCATGTGCTGACACATGTCAACACCTGAGGCCTTCTTTTCCTAGAACAAGCTGTTGGAGTTTGTTTCCACTAACTATGTTCACAGATTTAATCCTGTTATGTATTTCACCTAAAAACACATCTCCAATCTTGATACTATTGTCCTAACAAACCACAACCACGCTACCCCTTAGCATCTTTCAGCCTTCGCCGATTCACATATTTAATGACCTAAACTTCTTCTTCTAAAACCAATTCATCTTACACCAGAAAAAAGAATTAGCCGTCTACTTTACTTCCTCGCTCTGCTCCAGCTACCTCAGATGGTGACAACTCCTAAGTGAGCTTCCGCGTGGAGGAATGCACATCAGTGGAGAGTTCCAAGGTGGTTATCCACTTTGCATCGTCGCCTTTCATGATGTACAACTCAGCAACACCGACCGTCGAACAAGAACAAGGGTTTGAAACACTCATCTCTCCAAGTGAACATCCATTTTATTCCCTTGATTTCTCAATCTTTGTGCATCCATTAGTCATCTTAATCCCATATTTATCTCAATATAATCACCCTATTGTGATTCACACATCCAATCCACTTCAATTTCATTTCGAATCCACCAATTTATGTTCTGTTATATATCGATTCTGGAAGCTATTTAGACCTGCAAAAATCCCTTGATAATCGTGGTTGATTCCTAGTGAATCGAGCATCACAACACTTTACTTACATGTTGTATTGTCATCTAGAACGCATCCATATGAATCGTCAACATCTAGAGCATTAGATATTCACCATTAATCAAGAGTAGCCTCGTTCATGTCAACAAACCCTAGTTGCCGCCATTCCAGACCTTCATCGCCTTCTTCCTCCATCATAGGAGAGCTCGAAGGGGGAGGCACCCCCTTCTGGCCCTATCGGAGTTTGACATAGTCACCGCTTCACCTGAGCTTCATCGGAGAAGAGCAACCAAAGGGATATTCCACCGCCTGTACCTGATTTTGGGGAAGATCAAGTGAAGAACACCTGAGGTGCAGATTCGTGACATCTATCCTCATAGCATGGACCAGATCGCATGCCACCATTTAATCTCTGCCGCTCTTTCGCGAAGGGGAAGAGAAATAACAGAAGAGCTCTACAATTCCAGAAATCCTGACTCGCTTCCAGAACTTTCATTATTTACATTTAGGTCCCTACACAGGGACCTAAGTGAAAAGATCCAGATTTCTTTTCTTGCAATTAGGTCCATAACCAGGGACCTAACTAAAAGAAAGACCTTTATTGCATTTTTTACATATTTCTACACCATGCTTTGGACTAATGTGGATACCTTTGGAATTATTCTTCGCAAATTATTTTTCTACATTTTATTTTGCATTGAATTTTGAAGAATTTCATCACATTTCTTTTAGGATTTTATTCTTCATTTTTCGATCCATTTTGGTTTCTTTTTGAGTTCTTTTTTGAGCCCGTTGATTGAGCGATTCATCTACTATATAGTATCACTATTTTCTCTATCATCCCTCCATACTATATTGCAGATAAATTGTTTTAAAAATATCACTTTGAAAATTAAAAATTTAAAAATAAAAATCAAATAAAAGAGATAACTAAAATCAACCAAAAAGTGTTTTCTCTGAGAAGAAGAAAAGAAAGAGATATAAAAAATTACAAAAATAATTTCTTCACTCTAAAAATCTGAGCACGTTTTTCTGCTTCCTTGAGTTTGACCCGATAACACTTGCTTGGTTAAATAAAATAGTGAAACAATACAATTTAGGAGAGAAATCGTCTTTCTTCATTTTCTCCTTTTTTCTCTCTCCTCAATTTTACTATCCTTTGTTTGATATATCAGATCTGATTTAGTTGTTGCTACAGCCTCTCTTTTTTACTGCTGGCCAGAATTGATTTCAGATCCGGACGGTATGGTCTATGACGAAAAGGCATAGGTACCCCTCGTCGTACTTTCCTCGATCATGGCATCGGCGAGATCATAATGGGGAAATGTCTTCCTCATGTACACCTGTATGCCTTGTCGATTTGAAATGGGTGTCGTATATGAGATGTTTGCCATATCTCTCCAATCTAAATGTGACACTGAATTCATTAAAAGCTTCTTATCAACCATGCATCATTGTCCCGTACAACCATGATACATGACACCGAGTCACACCCACAACCGCTCTTCGTCATCAAATAGACGAAGATGTCGTATTCTTTCTTTGTGATCTTCCACCTATCGCTGAGATTGTACTTATCAAAGGTCTTCCCAGTCCGCCTGTTAAAATGTGCCATAATGCTCTACCAAGTAGGGGAGGGGGGGGGGGTGAAGGTCCCACCAACTCAGTCGTCTGTGTCAAAACGATGCTAAAAAAGGTACAAGAGGCACTCATCCATCGCCAGTGTCCATGTGATATGATGTTTGGAGGAATCGACCTCTGCGATATGAATCCTTGAAGTGCTTGCTCATCATGTGCCTATGTGCAACAACTATGCAGTTTGGACATGATAATAACATCATAAGTAACGACTATGATCGTCGACCTTGTAACAATAAAATCATATTACAGTACAACTAACAACATATACAAATGTTTGATATAAAGAAAAATATTCATTGCTTAAGAACTAAAATCAATCTTTTTCTTTATAATAAATGCTCTAATAAGTATGCAAAACTGCCGGGATACCTACAAAGAGGAGATTAAAATTTTTCTTATTGCTAACAACATACAACCATACAACAGATAATGGAAAGCATAACCATAATGAGGAACCGAACTACATAATTGAAAAATGGTTAAGTTGCAAAATCGAATAAGATACACAACACAAGTGCATTGAAACCCCTCAAAAACTACTCGTTTCCGAAATCAAACCCTTCAAAAGCCCAACAAATGATGTCTCTATGCAAGTATGCATTGTGAGAGACCCAAATCACGACTAATCCCAAGAAAATATCGACAATAGTAAACATGAAACATCAGAGGCCGAAGCTTACCTTTCACACTATAAGGCCCACACAAAGGATGAAATGCTAATACACCAACATAAGATGAACAAATCGACGAGGGACAGGGAGTTCCCATTAGAGGGAATTGTTGAGACCCTTTTTAGGACTTCAATGGTCTACCCCGAAATGCTAGATCTGTGGTCATGTTCCATTGGAGAAGGCAACACAAGTAACCCCAAGGACACCACACCCATCTTGGTGTACCTCCAACGACTCCGATGAAACCATAGTAAAGAGCTCTAAGACAAGCGATGGAAAGCCTGATGGCAAGGATAACCTGTAAAGCTCAAGGGAAAAAGCCGAGCACACACGAAAACATCGTTAGGGGTAGGTGCCCCTTGGAGAAGCTGCATGTTAGGGATGGAGGATCATTGACAGGAGAATGTGTTGGGCACATGGAATAGGCATTACCTTTATTCCATGCGGAGAATAGTGCAAGTTGGAGTGTTGGACAACCGAGGGGAAATAGCCGTACCCCAAAAGGGAAGGGAATAGGGCCCTTATTCCAGCCCCTATTCCCGTGCCGAGCATAACCATATGCTACATTAAGTAGATCCCTTTTTCTTACATAACAGGTAGAAAATGACTAGGATTTTTTAGGATTTATCTTGATTATAAAATGGACTCTACAACTTAAGGTAAGATGAGTTATCGGTTATCCAAAGAGATTGACCTTGTTTAGATGCATGTTATTATCTCCTTATCTCGAGATAGAAAGATTTTATCCTATAATAAATTATTCTAAACTCACCCCTTCGTCGTCCTGTACAATATATGAAGAGAAAAGGGAGCCTACACCTAGGGGTGTAGGTAACTACCTACACCCGACTCATTTTTTCATAGATTTTTGATTTTTTTGAAATTAAATCTTGGGAGAATTAGATCACTATGTACCACCATGGTGTCATTCAAAATTCAATTTAATTTGAGACTCTTATCATCTTCATCAAGACTATCAAATTTTAACGGTCTCAAAATTACTGAAATTGACCCCTTCTAGATGAATGTGTTAGAAATGTTTGTTTTGCATGAAACTTGAAACACATATTCCTCTTAATATATTTAGAAAATTTCCCTAAGATTTCATTCAAAAAAACTCAAAAATCATACAAAAAAGGTCGAATGTAGGTAGTTACCTACACACTGAGCTTAGGCTCCCAGTTCCCATATATGAACAACAACGATAATTAAGTACTACTATTGCATCAAGTCGGAGCTCCACCACAGAAGAAAAACGCCTCTAACGTCTGCAACTTCACCTACCTCGTCCCGACACTTGGCGCTCCGCCGTCCACGGTGCCTTTCTCGCTACCATCACCACTATGCCATGATATAAACACGCCTCGTTGCTTCTCTTACCTCTACTCGAAGATCTCGACCTCCTCCTCCTCCTCCATGGCTTCACCCCGCAACGTCGCTTTCTTCTCGCTCCTCCTCCTCTTCCTCCGCCTTGGATCTTCGTCGGAAGAAGCTCTCAAGGTCCAGTTGGGGCTCTACTACGAGAGCCTGTGCCCTTACAGCGCGGACTTCGTCGTCAACTCCCTCGCGAGGATCTTCTCCACCGGTCTCATTTCTATCGTCGATCTCGCTCTTTTCCCCTACGGCAACGCCAGGGTCAGCTCCGACGGCGTCATCAAATGCCAGGTCGAATCCGGATCTGTGATATCTTTTGTTTGATTCACCTCACCGTTCATCCCGAGAGATTGTCAATTTCGGTCTCGCAAAGTAACTTAGGAGATATGAATTTGAGGACACTATGAGCTTGTTTGGTGGAACAGGAGGGAGGGTAGAAATGTGAATGTTGGGTTTTGAATGGAAGGGGAGAGAACGGAAATGAAAGCAGAGAGGGACAGACGTGTTAATTTAGCATAAATAACTTTTTTAGGGTTCGTAGGTTTACTATTAAAATTGACGAGAATATTGGAGATATGATAATCGATTATCGTAACATTTTTGGGAAATAAAGATTGAACCAACTTTCATCTTTGGCGATTCTGGGCTCTCACGTAGATTCCTTATATCTAAGGAATCCTAGTCTAAGCAGCGTCCCACCATTAGATAATCTTTCTCCACTAGAAAGTTTCTTTCCACCGCCCTATATTAGAGAAAACCTAGCCTTTTTTATTGTAACAATTTTATAATAATTTGTAGTTATTTTGATCAACTTCACCTCAAATGCAATTATGCAAATCATGGAGTGGAAAGGTTTGGAAGTTAGTGTGGGAAATCAAAGTTTCTATTTTGAGTTATCTCCTTCTCATTCCAAATGGATGGAAAGATAAAGAGGAAACCCCTACTTATTTTTTTATGGTTTTTGCCCTCTTTCACGTCATCTCTAGCCATTTTAAAACAAATGTATTTGTAAAAGCATTGTAAACATCCCCTAGGCGAACACAACCAAAGATGTGAGTTAGCATTAGTAAAGAGCAAAGGTCCTTGTGAGGAATCACAATTGAAAAAGGAATCTTTTCTATGGTTGATGAAGTACCTAGCAACGAGGACAACATCTCCCTAATAATAGAGAGGATCATGACTGTATCAGGAGAGGCCTAGTAATATCTACAAGATGACGCGTTTGCGCTCGACAACACCGTTCAGTTGGGAAGTGTAAGCACATGAAGTCTGATGGAGAATCCAAAGAAACTTAAAGAACTGAGATAACTGAGCAGTACAAAATTCTAAAGCATTGACAAAAAGGACATACTTAATAATAGTAGAAAAAGGGTTCTTAATTTCAATGATAAATGTTTGCATACTAAAATCAAGACTTAATTTCAATACAAAGACCCAAGAAAGTTGAAAATGTCATCAACACCGGCAATACATAACTGGTGTCCTTGGTGATCAAGAACACGACATGAACTCCAAATATCAGAATGCAACAACTCAAATAAATAACTACTGCTACAATTCTAACGGCTGGGAAAATTATACGATGATGCTTCTTAAGCAGGCAAACCTCACACAGGAAATTGGATTGACATGGCTTTTGTAGAGGAAGATGACTGAATCGAATGTGCCACATATATGGAGAAATTGATCTGATAGGAAAGGAATATCTACCAGCATATGGAGATTGGACCAATCTGTTAAGACCCCCTTGCTCACTGTCACATCCAATCACCCTTCTTACAAATATATTTCTTGAAAAATAAGAGAATATGTGTAAAAAATGACAAAAATTGAAATCCTTAGTAATATGACTAGTATACAATAAATTCACAGAAAATTCCAATGCATATAACACATTCTACATATGCATGGGAGGCATGAACTGAACCTCTCCTTGTCCTGTAAAGGAGAATGTCTCCCATCATCAATGATTACAAATCGGTCAGGACACACAGTTCTGTAGGATGTGAACTATTCTCTGTCACTGCAGAGATGATGAGATGCTCCAGAGTTCATGATCCATTTTGAAATATTTGCACTGTGACATGTGGTAAGAGCATATTTTATACCTGAGGTACTGGTAAAAGCAACAATGTCAGATGAGGCCAGGCAAGCACAAGTAGAACCGGTGAAGATCCCATAACCTCAGAAGAGAAACAAGATCATTATAAACCTGATGGACATGAGTAGCAATGGGCTCAAGCTACTCAGCAACAGAAGAAGATGTATGACAACCATGCTTCTGATAATATATATCCTCAGAGTGCCCAATATAGTTGTAACATGTGCACTGCGAGCGAGGGTGACAACTTCTTTTACCGCAGACACTCGTTCTCTGAATTGTGCCGAATATCCTATGCTGCAAGATGCAAGCATAGTAGAGGAGGTTAGATTAGTAGACACATACCTAGCCAATGGACTAGGGGCCCATATGCCTAGCTCGCTCATGGGTCGGGCTTGGGTTAGAAGAGTGAGGTATGGTCCAGCCTGGCCTAGCCCGCAAAAAATAAAAAATATAGAAACTAGATAAGACATGTACAAATATGATATACTTTATGTTTTCATCTGTGATGCTAGTTTTACATAAAATCTAATAGTTTACATGTCAACTAACTTGTAAACTACTTATATTAGTTATATAAAGTATAAATGATGGTAACAAAATCATTTATACTTATTAAATAACATTAAAAAAATCAATAGAAAAAATATATTAAAATAGGCCCACGGGTCAACCCATGACATGCTTTGGATAGAGGTTTTAGAATTATGACATGCATGCCATATTTGGCCAGATATAAGTAGAAGCAGGAGAAACCGTTATCCCACTCAGATAGCTATAGGCTTCCCCCATGAGAGGCATAGAGGCACCTACAAGTAGCGGGCTGTATGTGGCATCATATCGAGGATCAAGGGCTGCAAGAAAATCACCAACCATTATGGTGTATATATAGACCATCAACCGTTCTAGACTAGTGCTTAAGTGTAGAAAGCATGCAAAGGGTAACCTTCTTGCTGCATCTTGAATATATCATACTGGAGCTTAAAGATGCTTCATCTTATTCTTCGTGTGGGAGCATGTGGTGGCAAGAATATCACACATCGCCTTTACAGAAAGCTGATGTAAGATATCAACGACTATTTCTGTTTTATGAGCGCTAGAGACCCAAACATGTGTCCATGCATTGTCCTACTTCTATAATGCATTTCCTCATGTCTTGTTGGCATGCTCTAGTTGCTTTAAGATCTGTACTTTGTTATTGCTCTCCATAATGCTCATAAACTACATTGCTCACAGTTCGTATTTGGTCCCATCCATCTCGATGATCAGCATAGGGCCTTCCAATATCCCAGAGGTTGAAGATGAATGCATATCCACCTTATCTTCTACTATGATGAACGAAAGAGACTGAGAAGGATGTGACCCGGTGGTAGAATGATCAAAATTTTGTAACACAATCATGTAGGAAAATTGTTGTATGTGCAAACTCATAGCACATTCCCATCAACTTCGGAGGCACGTTAGAGCATATACCTGAAAATACACTGGACTACACCAAAATAAGCGTCTGATTAACTCATAGGTGCGTGCTCGTGTTTTGCATGGACACATGATTGTATGAGAGGCGTATACGCAGATCCACATTGTTGAGAATTGTAAGGAGGCACCTACAACTGTGCAAGACCCACATGAATAAGTGGGGATGCATGCAACAATGTGACTGATGTCGTATGGTGGTTCCAGACGGCATGCGTGTAACATGCAGAGGTGTGATGTAATACCACTCGATTGTTCTGGATTGCATGCAGAGGCAAGAGCACCGAACAGAGGTGCCATTTGGTGCCATGGTGGAGGTACAGAGGCTAAAAGGGGGGGAGCGTTGGGTGTTAAGGGGATATTGATGCTTTGGCCTAGGATTGTCAAGAAGTTGTTTATTCTATGGCATGGCTTCTTTATATAAATGAGAAATCCTAGAGGGTAAATAGCTATTAAGGAGATTACATAAACATGATATAAGAAATACATAAATACTATTACCTATAATTGTTCTTGTTGAGATATTTGTTATCATTTTTATTAGTTTGCTTATGTTCTATTTCTTTTGTCCTCATCTTGTAATTTTTCCAGTAGGTTCCTGTCCTTTATAAGAGAACCCTAGGGCCTTTCCTTAATGCAATTCATTATTTCCCTCTACATGGTGTCGGAGTGACGGTCGTAGACCGGAGTTCCCGTATCCCACCCTAACCCTACACCCCCCGCGCTGTCGGATTCCGGGAGCTGCCGAGGATCCTCCAAGCTGCCATTGGACCCCCAACCCCTCCATATCCCCCCGCAACCACCGCGTCGGGCCCCCACTGCCGCTAGGCCCCTCCCCCAGCCGCCGCGTTGGGGCTCTAGCCGTCACTAGGACCCCTTCAGCAGCCACCATGTGGTGCTTGGATCTTCTCCCAAACCACTGTCAGGCCCTCCCAGGCCTTGGTAGTCCATCCCAACCATCTCCACGTACCTTTGCAATTCGATTTGCAGTTTGGATTGTTCTGATTTTTATCGGAAACACGATTTCAGGCGTATAAATTGTGTTTTCCGGCCCTAGCAAGTATCGAAGATTGATGAGGATGGTTGTATGAGTTTACAGGTACAACCAATCCTCCGCATGGCTGTGTAGACTCGTTCATATCGGTTTACTCCCCAGTTGAGTTCCGTTGTTCTGGTGTTTTCCATCATGTCAGAGAACTAGGGTGATATTTTTTTCGTCCGGAGCCTTCAAGGGCCCGACTCCCATCGTTAAGATGGATGGGACCAACTATGAGTTGTGGTCCATGCAGTTTCTCACCCTCATGCAATGCAACAACAAGTAGCACAATCTGACATATCCAAAGCCACTGGATAAGTCTGTGGCAAATGCTTCTTGGAAGCAAGATGACACATATGCGCGTGTTTGGCTTTGTAGGGCACTCACCACAGAAAATAGCCAATGATATTCTGACTCAACCCACCGCTAGGGCGATGTGGGACACTTTTGCATCAACCTATGCTCAAGCGAAGAATGAGGCCACGACTCTTCAGCTTCGGTTTGATATCTACAATTCTAAGAAGAATGACCACCCTTTGCATGTTTACCACTCATCGCTCCGTGGCCTGTTTGAGAAGGCTCATAGCTACATGCCTATTACGACATCTACTCAATAACTAGAGACGCATATGAACTTCACTATGGTTGGAGTCTTCATGGCTGGACTTGATACAGAGTATGCACGTACTCAGCTTGTTACTGGAGCCACCATACCTCCTATGGAGGAGGCCTATAGCCATCTCAACCGGAGCATCATACCTTCAACAACCACTTCTTCGCCCTCTTCAGCGATGGTCGTTTCTCGTGGTCGGGGGTGGGGGCGATCCAGTTCAGAGGACGCACCCCTCGAGGCAGAGGCGATGGATGCCAGCGTGGTCCTTGCACCTACTATTGCAATCCTGTAAAAGCAAAGGATACATGTTACCAGAAGTATTGATATCTTGTTTATGGTCGAGTAGCAGAGCAGATTGTGCCTTCAAAGACTTCAGCTCCCCAGGCCGATCCTCGCCTGGATGATATTGTCTCTCGTATTCGAGAGATCATGACTCCTACTGATGATACCTCCACTACAGATACCGTAGACGCAACCAGAGCCTCTTCGATCTCCTCAGGTATCACCTATGCTTTTACTAGTAGTACTGATGCAAACATGACAGAGTGGATTATGGATTTTGGTGCTTTTCACCACTTGTGTGGAGATAGAGCGCATCTGCAGTCCTACAGGACTATACTACTTGGTAAATGGGTTGTCATTGCTAATGGCGACGACTTACCCATTACAAGACTGGGGGAGGTGCATTTGACACCGTCCATGCACGTCCTGCACGGTCATAATGTTTTATATGTTCCTTCCTTTCAGATGAATGAACTTTCCATTAGTCAGATTACTAAGGATCTGCATTGTCATGCCATCTTTGAACCTTTGTTTCTTGTGTTTCGGGACATACTCACGGGCAGGGTGGTTGGATGTGGCCGTGAGCAGCGGGGGCTCTACAGACTAGCCTAACCTCCTCATGCTAGTGTTTCTACTATACCTATTGGGCTAGTCTCTTCATATCTGCGGCATCTTTGTTTTGATCACCTTCCTCTGCAGAAGCTGTCATGTTCTGCCTCAGATTTCTACGAGATCCTCCTTTCAGTGTGAGGCATGCCAGTTTGAGAAGCATCACTGTTCTTCCTTTCCATCCCGTCGAGTCGGAGCAATTCTCAGTTTTTTGAGCTCTTTCATTTAGACATTTAGGGTCCGAGTCGTGTTCCTGATCATTAGGGATACCGTTTTTATTTTGTTGCTGTCGATTTTTCTAGACTTTCATGGGTCTTTTTATTAAAGAATAAGTCCGAGGCTGGATCTATGATTAAGTATTTTATTAGTTTGATAAAAAATATTTCTGCCAATGTCAAATATCTTCGTTCTAATAATGCCTTGGAATTCTGCACCTTACAGCTTTATGAGTTTCTTAGATCTCATGGCATTGTTCACCAGTCCTCATGTGCTTACACTTCACAACTGAACGGTGTTGTCGAGCGCAAACACCATCACTTCAGGTGACCAGAACTTTGTTGATACAGAGTCGTGCTCCTCATGCTTACTGGGGGGATGCTGTCCTTACTGCTTGCATTCCTCATTTTGCGGGGGCTCTACAGACTAGCCCAACCTCCTCATGCTAGTGTTTCTACTATACCTATTGGTCTAGTCTCTTCATATCCGCGACATCTTTGTTTTGATCACCTTCCTCTGCAGAAGCTGTCATGTTCTGCCTCAGATTTCTACGAGATCCTCCTTTCAGTGTGAGGTATGCCAGTTTGGGAAGCATCACTGTTCCTCCTTTCTATCCCGTCGAGTCGGAGCAATTCTCAGTTTTTTGAGCTCTTTCATTTAGACATTTAGGGTCCGAGTCGTGTTCCTGATCATTAGGGATACCGTTTTTATTTTGTTGCTGTCGATTTTTCTAGACTTTCATGGGTCTTTTTATTAAAGAATAAGTCCGAGGCTGGATCTATGATTAAGTATTTTATTCAATGTCAAATATCTTCGTTCTAATAATGCCTTGGAATTCTGCGCCTTACAGCTTTATGAGTTTCTTAGATCTCATGACATTGTTCACCAGTCCTCTTGTGCTTACACTTCACAACTGAACGGTGTTGCCGAGCGCAAACACCATCACTTGAGGTGACCAGAACTTTGTTGATACAGAGTCGTGCTCCTCATGCTTACTGGGGCGATGCTGTCCTTACTGCTTGCTATTTGATGAACCAAATGCCCTCGTTTGTGCTGGGAGAGAAGATTCCTTTCTCGATTGCATTTCTCGAGAAAGATTTTTATTCCGTTGGCCTCGTGTGTTCGGATCTGTTATCTTTGTTCATGATATCTCTCCAGGTCATGACAAGCTCTCTCCTCGAGCTGTCAAGTGCATCTTTGTTGGCTACTCTCGTAGCTAAAAGGGGCATCATTGCTTTGATCCGCTAAGGCGGAAATACGTTGTTAGTGCTGACGTTACTTTCTTTGAGTTTGTCATGTATTTTTCTCGTACAGGTGATAGACTTGCTTCATCGAACTCTGACGATGAGATATACATGCCTCTACCTCCTACCTTCGGTCCTCCACCACCTCCGTCTATTCTTGCACTTCCACCACCTCCTCAGAGACCACCACCACCACCACCTGCTCCCGTGGTTCAGTTTCTGCCACGTGTTTTTACTCGCAGGTCTCGCTTAGTTCCCCCCACGACCTTAAATGTTGGTTTCGAGCACCATTTCGATGACTAACCGAAATGGAATTTCGGTCGAATTTCGATGGAAATTTCGATCATTTCGATCAGTTTTTGTACTAGGGCCTCCATATTTCAGTCATTTCGACCATTTCGGTCGAATTTCGATTTTGACAAGATATCGAAATTCGACCGAAATTCGTCGAAATTTGAGACCATGGTTCCCCCTGCCCGCACGTCTTGCATAAAATCTAGCACATCGCAGGTATGCAATTAGCATATTGTTTCTACTGGTAGCACTACTGAGTTGTTTGTACAACATGATTCTAGGCAGGATGAGCAGATGCCCTCTCTAGAGGGAAACTTAAAGGCTTAAGACTTGACAGATGATCTTGATGTGCCGATTGCTCTGCGAAAGCAGAAACATACGTGTGCTACCTACCCTTATGCAACCCAGGTTTCCTTGAGCAGACTGTTAGAGGATTTCAGGAGGTTTTCCTTGGCACTATCAGCCGTGGAGATACTACATAATATCAGGAGGCTCTTCGAGATAGTTAGTGGATGTTGGCTATGGAAGAAGAGATGACCGCGCTACAGTCACGTGGTATGTGGAGTCTTTTTTCTGCTTCAGGTGACGCATCCGTGGTGGGATGTAAATGGGTATTCACTGTGAAACACCAAGCATATGGCAGAGTGGATCGCTATAAGGCGAGACTTGTGGCAGGAGGGTTCACCCAGACATATGGGGTGGATTATCAGGATACTTTCTCCCCAATTGCCAGACATTCTACTCTGCGTATTTTACTTTCTGTTGCTGTGAGACGAGATTGACCCCTTTACCAGCTTGATATAAAGAATGCCTTCCTCTATGGTGATTTACATGAGGAGCTCTATGTGCAACAACCACTTGGGGTTGCTGTTGAGGAGTGCGAGAAGGTTTACAGGCTACACAAGGCTATCTATGGCCTTAAGCAGAGTCCAAGAGCATGGTTCCAGAAGCTTTCGAGCTTGATAGAGCATCGAGGGTTTGTGCGATCGGCTGCTGATCACTCCTTGTTTGTGCAGAGGACCCAGAGAGGTACTATTGTCATTCTTGTTTATGTCGATGACATTATTGTTACATGGAATGAAGAGTATGGCATTCAAGGTGCCAAGGGCTTTTTAGATCAACAGTTTGTGATCAAGGATCTTGGACATTTACATTACTTCCTTGGACTGGAGTTTGCCAGAAACCAACGAGGTCTTGTCATAACCCAGAGGAAGTACGTTATAGATATTCTTTCAGAGACAAGCATGGAAGATTAAAGACCAACCACTACTCCTATTGACCCGAGTATGAAGTTCTATGATGATGACACTGAGGAGGTCGACAAGAGGAGGTACATGGAACTTGTTGGTAAGCTACTATAGGTGACCATTATCGGGCCCGACATATCCTTTACCGTGAGCAAAGTGAGTTCATTTATGGAGCATCTCAGACAAGCACATATGGATGCAATCCATATGATTCTAAGATATCTGAAGACTTCACCTTGTATAGGACTCCTTTTCAGTAGAGGCACATCTCTTTCAATTATCGCATATGTAGATGCAGATTATGCTGGGCATCCAAAGAATAGGAAGTCTACATCAGGCTTCGTTGTGTTTATAGGGAATTCCCTGATTTCATGGAAGAGCAAGAAACATACTGTGGTTGCCAGATCGAGTGCTGAGTCAGAATACAGGGTCATGGTGCAGGCTAGCACAGAGATGATGTGGGTCAGATCTGTTTTTACTGACCTGACGGTAGAGGTGCCTCTTCCCCTGCACCTCTAATGTGACAATCAAGCTACTCTTTTTATTGCCAACAACCCAATCTTTCATGAGAGGATGAAACACATAAAGGTGGATTGTCACTACACTCGTGGCATGGTACAGAAGGGTCTTATCACCACTACGCTTGTCAGGTCTGGAGACTAGACAACAAATGTTCTTACTAAGGCTCTAGCCAGATTGCCTTATCAGAGATGTTGTTCCAAGCGGAGTCTGATTAATATCCACGTTCCAGCTTGAGGGGGAGTGTCGAGATATTTGTTATCATTTTTATTGTTTTGTTTATTTTCTATTTCTTTTGTCCTCGTCTTGTAATTTGCCCAATAGGTTCATCTCTTATGTAAGAGAACCCTAGGGCCTCTCATTAATGCAATTCATTCTTTTCCTGTACAGTTCTCATAGGCATCCTCAATACATATATATACATACATATATATATATATATATATATATGGAACAAAAATATAGTTAAAATCGCCTGGGCATGGATCCTCTACTGTAATGGGAATTACAACAGAGATGTTGTAATTGCAAATATTTTTTGTGATTTTGATTTCCAAAATCTAAACTTGTGGATTATTTCTTCGACTAATGTTCTACATATCTCCAAATTTCGCTCAAATCCGAGGACATTTGCTATTTTATCTTAATGGCCAAAGGTCGGGTCAACATTTAAGCAACATAAATCCCATTTAAAAAAGAATCGAATCTTCGATCATTAAGATAAAATAGCAACTACCCTCGGATTTGAGCGAAATATGAAGGATACATGGAACATTAGTCGAAAATATAATCCATAAGGTTGCATTTTGGAAATCAAAATCATTTTTTTTTTGCAATTTCATCACCTCTGCTATAATCCGTGCCCAAATCATTGACCCTAGCAAGATCAAATGACCACCTCTAGAGAGCAACATCGACTTCCATCCTTGTAGTCTCCTCGCCAACCTCTTTGGTATGGGGCCCCAGTCACCACCCTATACAAAAACTCACTATACACATAACTGGGCATGCCAACAACACACCTACTTGGTTCTCAAGGCTCTCATGCAAGACTCCGCCTTCTTATTAGTCATGCCATGTTCACATAAGTAGACTTTTGATAGTTCAATGATGTCTCCCAAAATATATCCATTAGTGTCCTCACCTGGAAAGTCTCGTGCTATGTTCTTTGGTGAGATAGATAGTGTCATTCACGTAATGCTATAAAGGGATCTAAACCAAGTCCATGGGTGGTCCATCGGAGTCGGAAAATAAGCCCTATCTTACGAGGATTTATTTACCTACTCTCTGACCTCTCCAGTCTCCACTTGTATAGAAGATGATATCATCGTAGCACACCTTTCCATCTAAGAAATCCACTCATACAAGAAACCCCCTCTTCCTCAGTATGCTCCAATGTATTCTGTGTAATTGGATCCCTAAAAGTCTATTATTTCTTTGTTGCAAGTTAGGGTTCTCACAAAAGGAACCCTTCTGTTGTGGAGAATCAGTTGACGCTACTACGCTGCGTCATTTTCCTCCGTAGGAGCACATCTCATCATCGATGAACCTCAATAGATCTCCTATCCTATTGCTGCTTTGAGAACAACGCCTCCAACTGTGCAACCTCTCGTGCGTCGCCTTATAGCACGCGGAGTTCTCTCTTCCTCGAAGCATCCTGTTTATTTTCATCTGCTTAGCTTGCATCACATCTCCTTTCTAACTTTGTAGGATGGAGCTTTATCACTGCTTGATGATGTCATCAATGTTCAGGAAATTGGTTGCAGGGGCCGCATATGCCCATGCGGCATGCAAACCGAACCGATTATATGAATCGATGCATTATGCACCCTAAGTGCATATGCGTCCCATATCTGTCCTGCATATGCTCCGCATATCCCGCATATGCCTCGCATATGCCTCGCATATCCTGCATATGTCCTACATACTGCTCCGATAACTTGGTGGCTCAGCTTCCAGCAGTTTAACTCTCCGACATCTTCCTTCATTCAACTGTAAGAATACACTGGTAGTGCAGCCTCAATGTGGAGTGCCACAGGGCTGCCTGCTGGCCCCCATGCTTTTCGTGCTGGTGGCCGACTGTTTGGCGGTTCTCTTTAGATGGGCAGTGGAGTGCGGCTGGTGTAAGGGCTTCCGGTTGGGGCCCATCTCTATCCCCTTGCTATAGTATACAGAAGATACGATTTTGTTCCTGGGAGGGACGGATGAGCAGAATAGAAATGCGGCGCTTCTTGTAGATATTTTCGGCAGTCTCTCTGGTCTTGAGATTAATAAGCTCTAATTTGTGGTCGTAGGTTTTGGAATGGATGCAGGTGAACGTAGTAGGCTGGCAGAACTAATGGGTTGCCCTATGGGGAATCTCCCTATCTCTTCTCTTGGATTGCCTTTGGTTGACGTAAACTAAAGAAGTCTGACTGGGATTGTTGGATTGTCAGAATGGAGGAGAGACTAGCTGGCTGGAAGGTGGTGACATTATCTAGAGGTGGGAAGCTGACTCTCCTTAAGCATGTGCTCTCAGCTGTTCCGATCTTTTATTCGACGCGGTTGATGCCAGTGGGGGTTAGCAAGAAGGTGGAAGCGCTGATGAGGACTTTTTTCTGGTTGGATAGTAGGCAACAAAGATCCGAGCTACACCTGGTTGGGTGGGATGAGATTACCAAAGGGTGTGATGATGGTGGTCTTGGTGTTTGTGATGTGGAGATCATGAACAAGGCATTGCTTGCCAAATGGGTGATTTAGATCTGGGGTCCTTCTACCTCCTTGGCGGCTATTTTGCTGAGAAACATATATGGGGTCAATAGTTAGCTGATTGCAAGCAGGAAGAGATTCGAGTCGCTGCTCTGGGATGGTATCCGCACTGTTCTGCCGTCTATTTCTTCTCGTCTGTGGCCAAAGGTTGGGAATGGGCAGAGGTTCAGATTTTGGCTTGATGATTGGACTGGGGAGGGTGCCTTAGGGAGGATATTTCCTCGACTCCTGGCCCTAGTGGGCTCGTGGGAGGCCACTTTCACCCATGTTGCGGATGGGGGGTGTTGAGCGCCCTGGTTCGTCTCCGTCCTCTCGGATCAACGCTTGGAGGAGTTCTTGAGGATGCTCGCAGAGGTGCCACCGCCGGCGGAGCAATCAATGGAGGAGGATCATTTCGTATGGGAGGGTGGAAGGTTCTTTGTTAAGAAGGCGTATGAAGCGATGAGAGTGCCGGTGGTGGATCAGGAGCGGGATGTGAAATTATGCCAGGACATGAAGATTATTTGGACGGCCAGGATGCCCCTTAGGGTGAAGATCTTTCTTTGGTGTCTGAGGAGAAATCACTTGTGCGATAAGGCGAGGAGGAGGAGGCTGTTTGGATTAGAGGACATGACTTGTGACAGGTGCGAGGGCTCGGTCGAGGATGCAGACCACCTCTTTTTTGGGTGCGAGACTTCGGCGACTGTGTGGAAAGAAGCAGAGGTCTCTTGTTTGGAGGTGGCGGATTTGGAGGCTTTCTGGAGGTCGCTGTGAGCAATGGGGATGGGGTCGATGGACGACTACTCCAAGCTGTTCGCTGTGCTGTGGGCCATATGGGCGGGGAGAAAGGAGCTCGTTTTCAAGAGCCAACAGTTCTATTACGAGAATGTTCTCACATTGTAACGCGATTTATAGCTTCTGGTCTTCGATGTAATGGTGACGCTTAAAATGTAATATATTTCTGGTTGTGGTGACTCCCATCTCGGGAGTGCACCCTCTTTCAAATTCAAAAAAAATGTAAGAATACACAATGCATTTGTATACAAGTGTAATCCATTATGCCATTATGTATTTGCAATGTTTGCTCATGTATTGTTTTCACGAGTATATGCAATGCATCATCTAATATTTTAATATATGTCGATTGAGATTTTGTTCATTTGTTGCGAATATGCATGTATATGTATTGGAGTTTTGTTATTATGAATCATCTAATATGTAAATTTTTTATTGTTAAATTTTTTGTGATTAAATATTGGGCAATTAATGGTATCTACTCAACTATCTAAAATGAATTGATTTTTCTTAGATTTTTTTAACTCCACTTGACTACATAAATTTAGTAATAATACTATTTATTTTTAAATTAAAAAATAGAAAAAAATGCACAGAATTACATATGCCCCAGCATACCGCTTATTCAGTATTCAGCGATTTGTCTGAATGCATACGCATACCGCTTTCCTAAACCTTGATGTCATTGATCACATGCCAATCTCTCCTTGACTAGGGCACATCGACATGGCACTTGCCTTCTCTATTGCCAAGTATACCGCAAGCACCGCTGTTAAATGTGATTTCTGATATCAACCACAGATTTGAGCAGAAAGCTTAATCATTGATGGAACAAAAAAATGAGAACAAAGAACACATAATATAATTGAATATAAATTGAATCTTGAGCCAATCACCCGAGAAGTTGAACTCCGAACATAATAAATGGAAAAAGTGAACAAGATGAAACCCTAGAACCGGTTTGCTTTGATATCATGTGGAAATATAAAGTATATAAAGAAGAATCAAAGACAAGATGCAAACATTTATTTTATGTGAAATCATACTCCCTTAGGAGCGGGATTAAGCCTGGGAGGACACCACCAAGAGGCAAGAGCTAATTTTTCTATTGGTTTTCTCTCAATGAATACATGGGTATATAACACTTTATATAGTCCCGCCAACATAACCAAGGCTCACTACTCAACAACGTGGGACTAAATAACTCCCTCATATTTGCGGCCCAATTCCTTGATTCTCTCAGCATATTGTCTTGGCATAAGTGCGTTTGCTTTTACACATTACACCAAATGGTGGATATCCTATTTTCTGAGCTTTTCTGTTGTTCCCTTTTCATGCAGCATGGTCCTAATGAGTGCTTCCTCAATACTGTAGAAGCATGTGCTATCAATGCTTGGCCAGATGTGGTATGTTACAGCATCCGACCCCTTAGTCACTAATATTGCTGCTCTTTCTAAATGCCATTTCTCTTTTTTTGGTGGTTTTACTAATGTTAAAATGCTTCTGATACTACATGACCGTGACAATGGGTTTTAATAAACGCACAATCTCCACTTGTCAACATATTTGATATTATTTCTTCCATAGGCATATTATCTCTTTTCAAGAAGAGTATTATGCACACAATCTACTCAAGAATCTTCTAGAAAAACAATCTACTCATAAAATCTATTTATTTGTATCATTTTCCACTCTGAAGAAATCCTGTTCAAAGTGGAGTAGTTAGCCATGGCTGTAAAAAACTCTTTTGCCTCATGTATGAAAGATGATTACCTCAGTCGATCATCTTTTTTTTGTTTTTTCTCGTAGAAAAGATTTGTTTGTAATTAAGATATTAATTGTTTATGCTCTATATGGAGCTGGGGGTGGTGAGGCTGTTTCAACTTATAATAATACTATTTTTACATGTTTCGAATCTTTATTTTAGTCTCTTGTTCCTACCAGTTGAAAGAACTTATAATTAACATGAAAGTTGCACCTTAATGCTTAATGTTAATGGATGAGTATTGAGCTGTTGGATTTTGGATTCATTTTTTGTGCGACTGTGGTTATATAGATGATCTTACGTCACTTAGTAAGATGATGTTATCAATGGAGCTTGAATGTATGAATGTGTATAGCTTGATTCTATGGGAAGTTACACATCTAAGAAGCTGTTGAAGTTGCATCCATAAGCCTGGATTCACGTTTGATTGTAGGCAGATTTGGAAGGCCTTGATGAATGTGTATACATGCTTGGTTGCTGAGACAAAGGTGGCTTGTGATGCTGCATTATAGAAGCAGTGGGGCCATTGATGTTCATATGACTTATGTGTTGTGCAGAATTGATGATGAGGATGTTAATATTCTCTTCTTGTATGCTTTTAAGCTAGGTTTAGGGCTAGGTTCTGAAGGAGCTTTAGGGCATACAGGACCTCCAAAACCATCCGTAATGATTGACCACCTAGTTTGCATTTGATTGTATGTTGTTCCCATACACGTTTAGCTGCTGAATGAAGATGGCTTTTAGAAAACGTTTACAAAAACAGATGATTTCATTTATTGATGTGCACAGGACCTTCACGGGCATTGGTTCTCCATTTAACACATAGGAGGGCTTCAAAATGCATATATATCGCCAAGTGAGGCCTTCAGAGTGGGAGTGACAATGCCAATAATGTTGTTTCTCATCTTTTTTTATACTCTTTGCAAGTCATCTGTAAAGGTGTACCTTGAAATGTATGCCTCAAGAGTGCACATCAAAGCATATGCCTCCAATAGTCGAGGCAGTGCCAAGACAAAGCTGAGGCACTGCCTCATTTTTTGACAAGAAAAAGTGCGCATCAAAGCACATGCATCCAATAGTTAGGGGAGTGCCTAGGCAAAACTGATGCACTGCCTCATTTGTTGACAAGGCTCAAAAGCCTTCGCAGATTTTTTTTCCCTTCAAAAAGCTTGCATCTGCTGTTATACTTTTATATGTAGTTATTGTGCTTATCAGTTACCAATAGTATTTATTACAAATCATAGGTATTCAATGACATATTCAATGACTGTATCGACTCTTGTAAAAGTGAGACTCTATCTTGTATAATTCATAGGTCTCTTGATAAATACAATTCTTGTAAACTATTAAGCAATTAGTTAATAGTCACTTGTAGACTATTTTAGTAATTGGAAATTGGCAAGGGTCGCTACATCGCTGCCCAGATGTAGTTCAAAGTTTGCAAGGGTTCTTGCAAGGGTTCTCGTATAATGGACGCATGTGAGTAAAGCAGTTAGCTCAAAAGAGGTTGCAAAAGAAGTTGATGGTAGGTAGTTTGAATATTGACACTTTGACTGGCAAATCGATGGACATAGTAGATACGATAGAAAGAAGGAAGATTCAGATACTGTCTCCAAGAGACAAAATGGGTCGGGGAGAAAACAAGGAAGATTGAGAGGTCATGCTTTAACTTATGGTATTCATGTAAAGAGAGGAGTAGACATGGTATTATAGTGGTTATTTGTAAGGATTTGAATGATAGTTTGGTTGAGGTGTAAAGATTTGAGGATCGGATTATTTTGCTAAAAGCGACGTTGGAAGAAGTTATGAATATAATCTCAACTTATACGTCGCAAGTTGGCTTAGAGGAAAGGATTAAACAAGTTTTTTGGGAGGTTTTAGAAGACTTATCTTGGGATTATAGCGGTAGTGCAAACGAGATGTGGGAGGCAGTAGCATCTTGTATCCGAAAGGTAGCCAAAGAGATGCTAGGCGAGTCAAAGGGAGGAGCTCCATGTCAAAAGGAGGCTTGGTGGTGGAGTGAAGGGGTGCAAGAGAAGCTAAAAATAAAAAGAGTTTGCTTTAAAGCTATGTCTAAGGATAGAACAGAGGAAACTATCACAAACTATAAAATAGCGAAGAAGGAAGCAAACAAGGCCGTAAGCAAAGCTAAGTCAAAAGCTTATGAAGTTTTCTATTAAAATCTCGACTCTAAGGAGGGACAGAAGGATATATTCAGGTTGGCCAAAGCAAGAGAAAGAAAAACCAAAGACCTTTCTCAAGTGAGATGCATTAAGGACGCGAAAGGTCATGTGCTTGTTACTCAGAAGGATATAAAGACTAGATGAGAGCAATACTTCCATAAACTTTTCATTGGGGAAGGAAATAGAGATATCACTTTGGGTGATCTAGCTTGTAGTGAAAGTTACTTGAATCGTGCATGCTATAGACGGATACAAAGAAAGGAAGTAGAGGACGCTTTGAAGGTTATGAGACCTGGAAAAAGTGTAGGATCAGATGACATCCCTGTAGAAGTATGGAGAGTTTTAGGTGAGCATGGTTTGACTTGGCTTACGAATCTATTCAATGTTATTTGGCGAAGCAAGAAAATGCCTGAAGATTGGAGGAGTATCGTGGTGCCTCTTTATAAGAATAAAGGAGACATTCAAAATTGTTCAAATTATAGAGGTATCAAGCTGATGTGTCACACTATGAAAATTTGGGAACGTGTGATCGAAAGAAGGTTGAGACAAATTTCCAATGTAAAAGAAAACCAATTCGAATTCATGCCAGGTCGCTCAACGACTGAAGCCATCCATTTACTGAGGAGAACAATGGAGATTTATAGAGCTAAAAGGAAGAACCTCCACATGATCTTTTTTGATTTGGAGAAGGTTTATGATTCTGTCCCACGAGAGATATTGTGGAGAGTATTGGAGAAGAGACAAATACCTATCCTGTACGTTAACCTCATAAAGGACATGTATGATAGGGTTTTATCTTGTGTAAGGACCCCGTCTGGGAAGACTGGATATTTTGACATCAACATTGGTTTACATCAAGGTTCTGCTTTGAGTCCATTTCTTTTTACTTTGATCATGGACGAGTTGACCAGTCACACTCAGGATGAGTTACCTTGGTGTATGTTATTTGCTGATGATATTGTGTTAATTGACGAGACTAGAGATGTAGTAAATGAGAAGCTTGAGGTCTGGAGACATGAGTTGGAGACTAAAGGATTTCGTATAAGTAGGGCTAAGACGGAATATATGGAGTGCACCTTTGATGGAAGCAATGGTAAAGGAATCGAGGTGAAGATTGGTGACGATAACATTCAGAAGAGAGATTCTTTTAGATATCTGGGATCTATTCTGCAACATGATGGTGAAATTGATGGAGATGTTACTAATAGAATAAATGCATGCTGGCTAAAGTGGAGAGGAGCCTCTGCTGTTCTTTGTGATAAGAAAATTCCTTTAAAGATTAAAGGAAAGTTTTACAAAGCAGCCGTGAGACCTTCTATGCTTTATGGATCTGAATGTTGGCTTGTGAACCATAGACATGTGCAGAGAATGAATGTAGCAGAAATGAAAATGCTAAGATGGATGTGTGGGCGCACACATAAAGATCGGATTCAGAATGATGTAATCAGAAAAAAAGTTGGTGTAGCTCCGATCGAGGATAAGATGTGAGAAAACCGCTTAAGATGGTTTGGACATTTGCAAAGAAGATCAGATGATGCACCAGTTAGGAGATGCGGGTGTTGGGATGTTGAGCCAGCTAAGAGAGGGCGAGGACGACCCAAGAAGTGTTGGAAAGAGACCATACAGAGGGATCTTAGTTTTGTGGATATAAGCCCGTGATTGGCCCAAGATAGATCTGAATGGAGGAGAAGAATCTATGTAGCCGACCCTACTTAATTGTGGGAAATGGCTTTGTTGTTGTCAAGGTTGCAGAAAGCGGCAGTCGGTACTCGGTCGGCAGGGTCACTGACTAAGGATTAATCGGTAGTCAGACGACTAATCGGATTTAGTCGGCCATTAGTCGGTTTTGAGTTTTTTTATTATTTTAAATATATAAATCAATTTTTATACACATATTCTTATATATATGCATTGAATTGTACATTTTATATACTATCATATTGAAATAAAAGAAATAATTGCCTTTAAATATAACATTAAGTATATTAGAATTAGTTTGCTTTTAAAAGAACCAAAAATCTAAAAAATTAGAAATTTCTATGTAAAAGTCGGCCTTGTAGTCGACCGACTAGGCCGACTAGTCGGCCCGATTAGTCGGGTTGACCGACTAATGGCCGATTAGGCCTAGTCGAGTCGGCTACCCCACCTACTTGACTAGTCGGGCCGACTAATCGACCTAGTCGGCCGACTTTTACAATAGTGGTTGTTGTTGTATGCAAGGAATCCCGCAAAGAGAGACAATTTGCCTAAGTGGAGATCTTAATGGACACATGAGAAAGGATCCTTCAGGGTATGCTATTGTTTATGTAGGCTATGGCTTGGGGATAGAAATAAAGAGAGAAAAATCATTCTGAATTTTGTAACGATTTATGACCTTTCATAGCAAACACTATCTTTAAGAAGAGAGAGGAACATTTAGTTACATATAAGAGTGACCCAACTAAAACATAAAAGAATACTTTGTGATAATGTGAATAGATCGGTTGTGTTGCAACGATTGCAAAGTAATCACAGGAGAGAGCTTGACATATTAACATCGCTTGCTAGTCATGGATGTGCAAATAAAAGGGTTGGGACGAAGATGATGGTTTCCAAGATCATGAGAACTAAATGATGGAATCTTCAATTGAAGCAATCAAGCTTCAAGGAGAAGGTTTTAGAAGACTTATCTTGGGATTGTAACAGAAGTACAAACACGATGTTGGGGGCAGTAGCATGTAAAGGGTAGCCAAAGAGATGCTACACGAATCTAAGAGAGGAGTTCCAGGTCAAGATGAGGCTTGATGGTGGAGTGAATGTATGCAAGAGAAGCTTAAAATTAAAAGAGGTTGGTTTAAAGTATGCATAAAGATAGAACAAGGGAAACTGTCAGAAAGTACAAAATAGTGAAGAAGGAAGCAAAGAAGGCTGCAAGTGAAGCTAAGTCGAAAGCTTATGATGCTTTG
Source organism: Ottelia alismoides (assembly GCA_037367405.1). Classification (NCBI taxonomy): domain Eukaryota; kingdom Viridiplantae; phylum Streptophyta; class Magnoliopsida; order Alismatales; family Hydrocharitaceae; genus Ottelia; species Ottelia alismoides. The sequence goes on along the minus strand of JAZKJV010010584.1, from coordinate 228,772 downwards.
TACAAAAGCTCAACACGAAGGAGGGCCAAAAGGATATTTTCAGATTAGCCAAAGTAAGAGAAAGAAAGACCAATGATCTTTGTCAAGTGAGATGCATCAAGGACGAGGAAGGACATGTGCTTGTTACTCAAAAGGATATAGAGACTAGATGAAAGCAGTATTTCCATAAGCTTTTCATTGGGGAAGAGAATAAAAAGATTACTTTGGGAGATCTTGCTGGTAGTGAATGTTACATGAATTGTGCAAGCTATAGATGGATCATGGATAGAAAGGAAGGAGGTAGAGGATGCTTTAAGGGTTATGAAACTTAAGAAGGGGGTAGGACCTGATGACATTCCTATAGAAGTTTGGAGAGTTCTAGGTCAATGAGGTTTGACTTGGGTCACAAATTTATTCAATGTTATTTGATGAAGCAAGAAAATACCTGAAGAATGGAGGAGAAGCATTGCCGTGCATCTTTATAACTTATAAGAATAAAGAAGACATTCCAAATGTTTGAATTATAGAGGTATCAAACTGATGAATCATACTATGAAAATTTGGGAATGTGTGATCGAAAGAAGTTTGAGGCAAGTTTCCTAAGTAACTGAAAATTATTAGAAAATAAACAAGTGGAAGTTAACCAAAGAAAAAGAATAAAGATTGGAGAACATATCGGGATTTTACGTGGAACCCTACTCCCTCAGGAGCGGGATGAAACCATGGAAGAATGCCTCAAAGGGCTGATTTATGCATTGCACTTTCTCACTTGATACAGGAGGTCTGGGGCTTTTTATATAAGCCTCCACAGAGCTTCCAAGTCCCACCACTGGTAGATGTGAGACTAAACTCCTGGATGGGGTAAATGGATCTTGGAAGGATCCATTTACCCATCATACTCAGATCTGACTCATTTCCTACTCTAGTACGTATAGAGTTTGCAGGGTAATCAAATACATCCTACTCTAGTACCATGCTCCTACTTAGATCTGACTCATATAATCTCATCTTGTCCCGGGTTTTCTCCCGCGCCTTATTAGGCCGGGGACGTCATCATTCCTTTGCTTCTTCTGGAAATATATGATTTCGGGGGTGGGAAGAGAGTAGTGAGGCTAGTAGAGGGTTTCTGAAAGGTTGGACAAGAGATTTAATCCAGTAGAGAGTCAGTTTTCCTACGTTTTCGATTTGATATTCACTCATGATCTGGCCTGACCTGGTCGACCCAATCATGATATTGAAGGATGGGGCCTTTTCTCGAAAAAGTCCTATTCCCAAATTGAATCCGCCTCACTGGAATGAGTATAAGTGAACAGTGCCATCCCTGACATTGCATGGGCCCTAGGCAAAAGAGAAGAAAGGGGCCCCTATAGAAAGTAATTTAATTTTTTTATTTGTAAATTCCTTATAAATAAAGTTATTTAAAAATTAATAAGAACTATGTATGTTTATGATCAATGAGCATCAAACAATAAGTAATGAATTAAAATTATAAAAAATAATTTCTACAATCGAAATAGATATCTATGGATATAATGCAATTCAAGGAACGTAAGTACAAACAAAAGCTATGGGAAATAGCTAGAAAAAAATGTACGGCATTGTTTTTTTAAGTTAGGATTTTTGGCACATATATGTATTGACTACAATAACAAAAATATTTAAAAATTAAGAGTTTGATCTCTTAATGTCTATTTTCCATATCATATGAGCCGAAAAAAGTATGGTTAGAGAATAATAATATTCAAGCAAGAAGAACTGAACAATTAATACAATAAAAATAATACATGGTTTAAATAGACCATAAAATAATAGTTATGGAAAAATAATCAAGTCATCAGTTTTTTTATTTGATGTGGTAATCAAGCCAAGATGATAGTTTCTATTAATAGTCCATGATCCAAACTTATATATGTTAATAAAACAATTTCTCAATCACAACGAGCATTAATATTAAAACCTAAATTAAATATTAAAGATTTAGTTCTACAGAAAACAAAATAAGTTACCTAAAAAGATTATTTGATGGTTATTCACAATCCAATCATAAAATATTCTTACCACAAATATAAATCTGATCGTAATGACAATAAAAACTTTGAAAAAGGAAACGTAAGTCCTGTGATTGAGAAATGAGAGATGATTTTTTTTTGTAAAAAAGATAACAATTCAAGTGGTTAATGCCACATTCCCAATCCCTTAAAATGTGTAATAACTTTCAATTTTGTAATTTCTTAGAAAAAAGATAAGAAATTACTTACAATTACACAAATATAGTGAGTAGATGTGCGAATCCAAAAAATAATCGTGATTTGTGGATGTAAGGGAAAAAAATACAATGCACAAATATAAAAAATATCATTACTGAGGCCATGATTTGTGGGTGCTCAACCACAACAAGTCATACATTGAAAACAAGACAAATTGCAAATTACAAGAGGAGGTCATATTTGTCTCCAAAGGACACATTTAAGTTCGATGTGGGGTCTTAATTTTTAAGATATTAATGTGACATTGGAGAACCCAAAGGATTTTAAGCATTTAGGAATGTGAAGAGTCAAATGACACATGCAAATGTCAATAATTAATGGACCTGTGTATCCATTTAGACATTGGATTGGAATTTGATAGGGATGAAAACAACAGATATATCCGAATATCTACTTACAATATTCGAAAAAATATCGGACACGGATATCCGTATCCAAATATTAATCAAATACGGATCGGATATGGATATGGATTGCAATTTTTTTTCGGATATGGATGCAAATATGCTAATGGTTTGAATATCCGGATCCGGATATCAGAATACAATATTTAATATTATTTTATATATTAGTTAATATAATACAAGACACAGTCCCATGTTATTTATATTAGTATTATATATTATATAATAGAATATATCAATGATATTAATTATCTTCCGTTTATTTGGAGATGGGCACGCACAACAGTTACAAAACTATATCACATATTTAGGCTTATGGTTAAAAACGCATGTCACCTCGACGATCCCTTTTGTCAGGATGCAACTTATTTATATTTCATTACAAAATTTTAAAATCATTATAAACTTTGATTAAATATCAAATCGTATTCGTATGTGATCATTAATAGACTCGTATTTGGATTCCATATTTATTGGATCCATATTTGGATTCACTCTTTCACTGGTTCATATTTGGATTAGCTCTTTATTTAATATGTATTTATGTTCGCTCTTTATTCGATCCATATTCGTATTCGATAAATATCTGATTCGTATCCGTATTTTTAAGGATACGATTTCCTTAATACATATCCGATTCATATCCATATTCGTATTCGTATTCGATAGAGATAAAGCGAATATGGATATAGAAATAGGCATATATGTTCCGTATCTGATCTGTTTTCATCCATAGTATTTGAAGTAAAAATAATAAAAACTAACTATATGTATATAATTTAGAAATGGGCCCCCAAAATTGCGGGGCCCTGGGCCATTGCACCTCGGGACGAGGCTCAGGGACGACCCTGTAAGCGAAGTGAACCCAACCTCCCCTTCGGCCCCTTATTCTAACCGAAGGGGCCTCAGTACTATATTCGAAATCATAATATTTGGACGGTCTCCTCTACTTCATAAGGGACCAGAAGCCTTCCGCAGTGACCAATAGTTCAACGGTTCCAAGTACGTTACGCTTGGATGAAGAGGGGGAGGTAGAGGTCGACGGGCAAATTCCTCTCTACAGTAGCACCATGAAGGAGCCAAGGTCATGTCCAGGAGGGTTCAACGTCCTCAAGCAAGAAGAGGATGATAAGAAAGAGCAAGACCAAAAGAACCGAACTTCCTCCCATACACATGGCTTTCCCCCCCATATTCCAAGATCCATTTACCCATCTTAAATGATAAATGACACATACTCTAACACTCCCCCTCAAGCTGGAGCATGCAATGCTCAACTTGGACAAACAAAAAGAAATATCTCAAACTCATAATACATGGCACTACAAACAATATCAACTCAACGCGTATAGTTGTCGGCTGCTGTCGAGGACGTTGCTTCTTATTTCGTGCAGGTGAGGAGTAACGAAAGGTTGGAGTATGAGTCAAACTGAATCTCCTCGTCGAAGATCATGTGCTCTTTACTGCACCTGTCAAAGTCACTGCAACTAGAAATGAGTCTCCACTTGGAGAACTTTGGCCCGCTACATCGTGTGGACAATTGCTCCATCTCTTTGAAAGGTTCAAACTGAAAAGCAATGGAGACATCCTCGTTCGGAGTCCACGATCGTTGGAGAGTGGAGTCTGAAAAAGTCTCCTCCTCGGAGAACTGGGTCTCTCCCATACTAGCTTAAAGAATGAGATCTCTACTCTGGAGTCCCTATGAAAGCACATGAAAACTCTAGCCCACATGACGTAGGGAATGTGATCTCTACTCTGGAGTCTGTATGGAACACATGATAACTCTGACAAAAAATCGAAGATGGGGACCACTGAAAATAATGATGACAAATATGTGAACATCTAAAAAGGACTCGGAATCTGCGACCGAAGGAGGTGCCTCCTGCGGAAGAGATGCGGCCAAGAGGGGTCGTCGCCAGACGCACTTGCGCCACCTGGAGAGATGTAGAAGGGCGACGCTGCCTGTGCGTGATTGGGATCCTCTGCTTGGAGGTGCGCGCGAGGAGGGACTCATCGCTTGGAGATGCCGCTGCATGAAGATGCTTGGAGCAGGATGAGCACCGCACGGTGCGGCTAGGGCTGCCGCCTTGAGGGTCTTGCGACGAAGAAGCCACCACCCTGGATTTTTTTTGAATGGTGCTTCCCTGGATGTTGCGGCCGCCTGGAGGGAGTAGCGACATCGCCTCCTGCTGCAGGAGGAGTCGAGGGTGGGAGCAGGAGCTTCGCCTGGTGGCGCTCGTGGATGCGCGCAAAGGGGAGACCCGACTTCGAGTGGTGGTGCCGCGTGAGGGCTCCACCTGAAGCTTTGATATGGCGACGATGACTTGGAGAGGAGGATCGACATCGATTGCCGCCTGCAGCCTGGAGCACCTTTATGGAGCTCTGGTTGGGCTTGGAAGATGCGGATTGAGGTACACACTGCCGCCTCGTTTGCCTGGAGATCCTGCGAGGTCGTCGATCATGGATGGATGGATGGAAGGAATATGCATAATCTTCAGAACTTGATTATGCAATATTAGTTTTCAATAACAAATCACCAAGATCAAATCATCAACGTTTTAACAAAAACCTTAGAATTGAATCTCGAAAATAAAGAATATGAAAACCTCGAGAATCGAACCTGCTCTGATACCATGTTAGAAAACTTGAATGTAGAGGCGCATCGGAAATAAAGGATAAATAACAATGAAGAACACGAGATTTTACGTAGATCCATACTCTCTAAGGAGCATGATGAAATCATGGGATAGCACCTCAAAGGGTTGATGTGTTCATTCACTTTTCTCATCTGATACATGAGGTATGGGGCTTCTTATATAGCCTCCACAGACCCTCCAAGTCCTTCCACTAGTAGATGTGGGACTAAACACTGGATGTGGTAAATGGATCTTGGAAGGATCCATTTACCCATCTTATATATGATACATATACTCCAACAGATGACGTGATGATGTCCCCTTTACGAAGTTCAGCATCCTATCATGGCGATTCTGGAGCCCAAGTAAGGTGTCTTTGAGATATTTCAGTAGTGGTAAGAACATCAGAGAAACCATGGAGCAACGAATTGAAATTTTACACCTATCACTATAAGATCTGCAACTTCTTTCAATTGGTGGAAACCGCACATTCGGATCAGTCCTCAAACACGGATCATACAATGTTACTATTGTTAGAGTTATTTTTTTATTGGGTTATTTATTGAGTCGTGTAACCCTTTGGGGTCTTTTATGTAATTTCTCTTTTTAGTTCTCCAGGGTTTCACTATATATAAGAAACCTGAGACCCCTTGAATAAAACAATTCATTGCGTTCTTTCATCCTTTTTCCACATGGTATCAGAGCAACGATCTTAAACCGGTGTTTTAACCTAGATCCCACTACCACCACTAGCCCTCGCCTCTCCGTAATTGCCATCAACCCTTGTACGGGCCCTCTCCACCGTGCCTAAGGCCCCCACGCAAGGTCCTCGAGGTCTTTGTCTTGCCCAACCAAGCCTACAGGGCTACAAGCGACACTGTTGGGTATCAACCAACATTAGATCTCACTGCTAGGACCCTCTTCGGTGTTGCTGGACTGACGCCAGACTGCCTTCGGTCTGCTCCTGCGCTGCGAAGGGGACACCCGACCTCTGCGGAGCCACTTCGGTGCGGCCAAACCACTACTGGGTCTCCACCAGGCTGCTGTGACCTTTATCCAACACCTCTAGACAGTTGATGGGCTTTAACCTAAGCACCAAAGATCCTCTATAGCTCTCCTAGGTTGTTGCAAGGCCTAACTAGGTATTGGTGGTCCCTGACCGACCATATTTTATTTCTGGGTTGTACTGCAGAGTTTGATTCGTGGTGTCACGACCACAATTCATTGCTACAGAAGTCCGAAAAGGGGATGAAACCGTGACCTCGGTCACCCATATGCTTGCTTGAAACAATAATTCTTTCTAGGGCACCTTTTTTTCTTGACCTGTAAGACCACTATGACGTCCATCGAGACCAAGTCCATGTACTCGACTTCTTCTATGATGGTACATGACACTTCTGTCAAACTCAAGGACACATATAACTACGTGCTTTGGTCTCAGACCTTTAAGGTGTTCGTCAACAGTCAAGGGAATTCTATCACTTGCCTAATGAAGGTTCTGCAGAACTCTACTCCAAGATAGATTATTTCTACTGAACATTTAGCTATTATCTCAAATACTGTAGCCAACTCTACCTCTGCACTAGCATCAACATGGATCATTGACTCCAGTACATCTACTCATTTAGCTGGAGAAGGCAACTTTCTGACCTCTTCTCAACCCTCTGCCATTGTGAAGTCGGTTCGGGTAGCCAACGGTGCTCATTCTCCTGTTATGACCGTTGGGACTATGGAGATCTCCTCCAAGCTTAGGCTCTCTGGCATTTACTGCATACCAGATTTTTCTTTGAGCCTCTTATCAATTCATAAGCTATGTGTTGAATTGAATTGCCGAGTGATTTTTGATGAGTTCTATTGCTATTTACATGACATTTGAACGATGCAGACTTTTGGGGGCAGGAGAACGTTCTTTACTATCTTGATATCCTTGTTGACTCAACCTTTTTAGGGATGTGTCAGTTGACTCGTTCCTATGGCATTTGTGGCTTGGTTACCCATCTGCCAAATCTCTTTATCATATGTTTCTTGGGTTGTCATCTCTGTAATCGTTTGAGTGAGAAACATGCCAATTTTGCAAACACCATTGTACTTCTTTTCCACATAGGATTGAGCCACGTCTATCCTCACTTCTCTTTAATCCATTGTGATATTTGAGGATCTTACCTTATTCGCACTACTGCTAGTCATAGAAACTTTGCTATTTTTGTACATGATTACAACATGTCTTCTTGGGTCTATTTGATCAAGGAGCGGTCCGAAATTATTAACATTGTCATGTCTTTCTTTTAGCTTATTAAAACATCTTTCTCTACATGTATTCAAATCATCAAGACTGACAATGCTCTTGAGTGTACCCAACATGACTTGGTATTTTTCTTTGCCACTCATGGGATCATTCACCAAACGTCTTGTCTGTATACCTCATAGACCTGACCAGCACGCTGGGGGCCGCCCGCCCAGCCCACGTATGGGCCGGGCTTGTGCTAAAAAAGGAAAAAAATAAATATAAGCTAAGTAATGCATGTATTAATATGATACACTTCAAGTTTTTCATATGTGGCACTAGTTTTAAATAAAATTTAACCGTTTACATGTTAAGTAACCTGTAAACTACTTATATTAGTTATGTAAAATATAGATGGTATTAATAAAATCATTTATACATATTAAATACCATTAAAAAATTCAAACGAAATGAGCCATGGGCCGGTCCGTGGCTGACTTTGGATAAAGGTTTTTGAAGCTCGGCCCGTTCGACCCAGCCCATGGGCAGGTCCGACCCGCATTTTGGCCAGGTCTAATACCTCACAACAGAATGGGGTAACGGAAAGGAAGCTTCACCACCTTCTAGACATTTCTCGTACGTTGCTTACTTACATGAAGGTTCCCAAAACCCATCGTGGGATGCTATTCTACCACCTACCTCATCAATAGGGGACCAGTTTTACTCCTAAAGGAGGTAACTCCTTTCTCACTCTTGTACCCCGATGAGGAACCTTTTCCATTTCCATTGAGTATTTTTGATTTCGTTGCCTTCGTACACAAATTTCAGCCTGTAGATAAATTATTTCGTCGTGCTATCACATGTGTTCTTCTTGGATATTCTCGTACCCAAAAGGGTACAGTGCTACGACCCTACAAGTCATCGCTACTACATTTCTGCAGATGTCACTTTCGTTAAACATACTAGCTACTCTACTCAGTATGTCAGTGGCATACCCTTGGAGATCCTGCTGCCACCCATTGTCTACAAAAGGAAATATGTTAGTCATTCTGATCATATGTCGTTACCTTTACCTTATTTGTAGGATGATGTACCATCTTTTAATGTCCCCATCACTGTAGCTCCGGATGCTTCACTAGGACTCCCTATAGCGCTGCGCTGGACAAAAGGCAATGTACTATACATCCTATATCGCATTCTACTTCCACTAACAGTCTATCCATCTATGATAACTGATTTACATATGCTCTTATGGCTATTTCTAATATTCCTCATGATCATTGCAGTGCATTGCAGGACCATGGTTGGACAAGGCTATGGATGAGGAGATAGACACACTTACATCCAGGGGCACGCGGGATCTTGTGTCGTTGACATGCTCAATAGAGTGGATTACTTTGAGTAGAGGTGGGCCCATATAACCCAACCAAATCGTTGAAAATGGGTCAGAATGATTTGGGTTATTTGGGTTTTGGGTCGGGTTGGACCCAAACCATATTTTTTCAATGGGTATTGGGTCGGTTGGTTGATCTAATGTCTTCCACCCAACCCACCCAAATGACCCAAACTATTCTTTTGGATGACAAAAGGTTTAATCCCACCCAACCCAACCAATATATACTTAATATATAATATTAAGAATTCTAAACTCATATATGTTTGCAATGTACAACTCGGATTTTCCAATCCAAGTTATTAGCTTGTTAACAACCTTGTCTCACTAAACATTATTTCAGTTGTTGTTATATGTTATACTCAATATATTTTTCTCTATCACCCTTAATATTATCATTACATACTATAAATAGATGAGAGCCTGCCTTATTACCATACAACTATGTTCTAATCCCTATCCACTTCAAGTGACATAAATTGTTCTTGAAAATCCCATAATCTTAATTGAACAACTCCACATCAACTTGACTAATCTTCTTCATCCATGTTGAACTATATTCCTCCAACCTTCTTCTCTATTAAGCTTAATACATGCTTACTTTACATCTTTTCCATACATCAATGACCCCATCATTACTTGACCTTCAATTAACAAGAGTTTTCATATGGGTAATTTGGTTTTCACCCAACCCAATCACCCAAACCGGTGACCCAAACATCTCAATCCAATCTAATTTGGTTGGGTGATGGGTGTCATTTTTGCAACCCAAATCGAATTCAACCCAAACCAAATAACCCAGACCTACCCAAACCAGTCAAATACCTACCCCTAACGTTGAGATGTTTTCTCCGGTGGCTAGGATGGGTTCAATTCGCATTATTCTCTCTGTTGCAGCTAACAAGAATTGGTCTATCTTTCAGCTCGATGTGAAAAATGTATTTCTATACGATGACTTCGAAGTAAGGCCCTAAATGTCGGTTTCGATCACCATTTCGGTATCGACCAAAACAAAATTTCGGTGGAATTTTGACTGGAATTTTGATCATTTCGGTCATTTTTTGTACTAGGACCCCCATATTTCGGTCATTTCGGTCATTTTGGTCGAATTTCGATTTCGACTGGATATCTATATTCGACAGAAATTCGACCAAATTTCGCTGAAATTTGAGGCCATGCTTCGAAGGGGTCTATGTTATGCAGCCACTGGGTTACTCCGTTGAGGGAGAGCATGTGCGCAGACTCAGTAAGGCCATTTATGGCCTAAGGCAGTGTCCACGAGCTTGGTTTGACATGCTTATCACTGAGATCAACTCTCGTGGCTTTTAATGGACAACATCTGATTATTCTGTGTTCATTAGATGACGATCCATTGGCACTGTGACACTTGCTGTTTATATTGATGATATGGTGGTTAGTGGTGATGGTGATGGAGGCATTCTAGAGACCAAGGCCTTCCTCCATAAGGTGTTTCTCACCAAGAACCTTGGTAAACTCCGATACTTCCTCGGTATTGAGGTGATACATACTTCAGAGGGATTGCATCTATCACGGAGTAAATATTGCTTGGATATTCTTACAAAAGTTGGCTGATGTAGCACGTAATTGACAAATAGGGTTGAATTTTATCCGTTAATTTTATTTACGTTTTGAGTCGTTGCATTTTTTTATTTAAATCAAGAGATCACGTGTGATCTCAAAATTAGTCAGTTAATTTTAAATTTGAATTTCGAATTTTGAATTAGAGTCAAATTAGGATAATGTAGATTTGAATCTAGATTCAAATAAATTAAGATTGAGTCGGATTTTATTTTCGATTCACTTTCTATTTTTTGTAATCTCATCCCTTCTATATAAAGGGATGATAGTCTATTGTTTTAAAGGAGTTCAGAATATATGAAAATTGAGTTTATCTCCGTCTCTCTCTATCTCTAAGTGCATTCTTCGCGATTCTCATCCCAAAATCTCGCGCAACCGGCACGTTTTCTCCTTCTCCCTCCCCTCTCTAAATTTGTTCTACCAAAAATTATATTTTCCACCGTTGGATTTTTTCTTTTGCATCATTTCGTATCTGTAGAGATAGTTCGTAGTATTCGTAGTATTATTATATCGTTATGTATCTTTTGTTATTTCTTTATCTTTAGTAGACCTCTCTGTAATTTACCCTTAAGGTCTCTCCCTATATAAGAGAGCCTAGGGTTTTCTGAATAATAAATCAAGTCTTTTCTCCCAACATGGTATCAGAGCCACCCTAGGGCTCTTCCTAGCCGCCGCCCCTTCCCCACCCGCCGCCCTCTCCATCTCTTCGTCGCCTCCCTCGACTCTCTCTCTCTCCAGGCGGCCGCCAACCCTTCCAGGCGGCTGCCAGCCCGCCGCCGAGAGGTCCCAAGCGGCCCCATCTTGCCGCCGCACCTACCCAGCCGACCCTTGATCGCCGCCGACTCCTCCAAGGCGTCCCCAGTCCGTCGCCGAACATCTTAGACGGCTGCCAGGCCGTCGCCGTGCCCTTCCAGGTGTCTTGAGCGTGATCCAGGTGCAAGGGCTGTAGCCCTCATCCGAGGCGTGCCCTAGTCTACCTCGTCTCTTTCGCAGATAAATGGATTTGAGTGCGTAACGTCTACATACGCACTCAAATCCGATGCAGTTCTTGTAGACAATTGTTATCCTGTCTACAAACCCTAGTTCTTCCCCAGCGGCAGTATGTCAGAATCGAAGGTCGATATGCCCTCCATTGGCGCATTCAAAGGTGCTGCGCCAATAGTGAAGATGGACGGGTCTAACTACGAGCTCTGGGCTATGCAGTTCATGAGCCTCATGAAGTCGAATGGTAAGAAGCACATTCTTACCGAGGATGAGCCCGCTGAGAAGACAGAGATATATGCCTCATGGGAGGCTGATGACTCCTATGCAAAGGTCTGGTTGTCTGGTACATTGACGATGGAGATTGCTAATGATGTCCTCCATCAACCCACTGCTAAGGCAATGTGGGACATTCTTGCCGCTACATATTCGCAGGTGCGAAATGAGACAAAGATGTTGCAGCTTCAGCATGACATCTTCACAATGAAGCAGAGCGGCAGACCTCTCCATTCTCTATACACATCCCTAAGAGGGATGTTTGAGAAGCTATACAGTACCATTCCACTCACTGCTACTCCTGAGCAGCAGAAGGCGTTTCGGAATGCCACCATGATGGGTGTTCTACTTGCGGCTCTTGATCCTGAGTATGATGCCGCCCGGTTCCAGATCCTAGTTGATGCAGTTATTCCTCCAGTGGAGGATGTTTACAGAAGGCTAAGTCGCATTCCAGTCTCCTCCAGCTCCTCTACTCCACCCCCATCAGCGATGGCAGTCTCGCGTGGGAGAGGTGGTCTGCATTCTGGTCGTGGTCGTGGACGTGGCCGTGGACCCTAGGGAAGGGGTGGTCGCTTCAGTCAGACATGCTCTTATTGTCACCGCACGGGACACTTAGAGGAAACATGCTATTCTAAGCATGGATTCCCAGCATCGGCACGTGTTGCAGAGCATTCTCAGTCTCCTTTACCCTCTACTGCAGATAGTCGATTTGACGAACTTGTGGCCCGTCTCCGAGATATCATGCCACATACATCTGCTGATTCGTCTGGTGGCTCTTCAGATATTGCTGCCACCGCCTTTGCCAGTTCATCCGCTGCGGCGAGCACCTCAGGTAGATATACTGCATTCACAACACCTCATGATATATCTGACTGGATTATAGATTCCGGAGCCACGCATCATCTCTGTCGAGATAGAGGTAGATTACAGGCCTACAGGGACATCCCTCCTGGTCGCTCAGTGCAGATAGCTGATGGTACCCATTTGCCCATGGTTGGACAGGGGGAGGTTTTTCTATCTTCCACTATGCAGCTACAGAATGTCTTACATGCTCCTGAGTTCTCAATGAACTTGTTGTCTATTAGTCAGATTACGAAGGATTTGAATTGTCGTGCTATATTTGACCCGTCATCTCTCATTTTTCAGGACATACTCACGGGCAAGGTGATTGCCTGTGGCTATGAGCAGAATGGTTTATATCGACTGGTTCGGGATTCCTATGCTGGTGTCTCTTCTCACTCTGCTGGACCAGTCTCTCCGTACATTTGGCATCTCCGGTTTGGTCACCTTCCACTTCAGAAAATGCGCCATCTTCTGCCCCAGATCTATCCTAGTTCGTCCTTTCGTTGTGAAGCGTGTCAGTTGGGAAAGCATCACAGGTCGAGCTTCCCAAGTCGTCCGAGTCGGAGCAGTAGCTCCCCTTTTGAGTTGTTACATATAGATATATGGGGTCCGAGTCGTGTTCCCGATCATCAGGGGCACAGGTTTTATCTTGTGGTAGTGGATGATTTCTCTCGTGTGTCATGGGTTTTTCTTCTGAAAAATAAATCTGAAGCAGGAGATGTGATCAAGAATTTGCTTAATGAAGTGCACAATGTTTTTTCCTCCTCTGTTAAATATGTTCGGACGGATAATGCCCTTGAATTTTGTACACGCTCACTTTCCCTATTTCTTTCCTCAAAGGGTATTATTCACCAAACCACTTGTGCGTATACCTCACAACAAAATGGTGTGGCGGAAAGAAAACATCGCCATCTCTTGGATATCACTCGGACACTGTTGATTCAGAGTTGTGCTCCTATTTCATTCTGGGGCGACACTGTTCTTACTGCATGCTATCTAGTTAATCGAATGCCATCCTCAGTTCTTGGTGACAAGATACCTATCTCTCTTATTTTTCCAGACAAGGAGTTATTTTCACTGACTCCACGTGTTTTTGGTACTGTCGCTTTCGTTCATCGTCTATCTCCTGGACTTGACAAACTCTCTCCTAGAGCAGTCAAGTGCGTCTTTGTTGGTTACTCCAGAACTCAGAAGGGATACCGGTGTTATGATCCTGTGACTAAGAGGTACTTTGTGAGTGCTGATGTCACTTTCTTTGAGTCGGTCATGTATTTTTCTCCTACAAGTGACAGAATGGTACCATCCACTACCATTGATGATATCTATGTTCCTTCACCACCTACATTGAGTACACCTGAGTTGTTCCCTGTCCCTACGCCAGCGTCACCACCACCACCTCCGCCTCCACCCATTCCACGGCCTACCATCTCACCGTTACCTAAATTCTATACACGTCGGTCCGGTCCTGCTCAGACTGCACAGCAGCCAATTATCACGCCTCAGGTATGTTCAGATGGCATTACTACTGACGGGTCAAGTATGGTACATGTGCAGGATCCTTCAGTACAGGCAGACACTAGCCCATCCAGTACAGCAGATGATGATCTTGATGTTCCGATTGCTATTCGGAAGCAGAAGAGGCAATGTACCTCTTATCCATTTGCCTCACACGTGTCTTTTCATCGCCTCACTGGTGATTTTCAGAGTTTTGCCACCGCCTTGTCTTCCGTGGACATACCACAGACATACCAGGAAGCTTTGAAGAATGATTGCTGGAAATTAGCAATGGAAGAGGAGATGAGGGCCTTACAGTCTCGTGGCACATGGTCTTTGGTCCCTGCACCTTCTGATGCATCCATTGTGAGCTGCAAATGGGTCTTCACAGTCAAATATCGTGCAGATGGCACGTTGGATAGGTACAAAGCACGCCTGGTTGCCCGTGGGTTTACACAAACCTATGGTGTAGATTACATGGATACATTCTCTCCAGTGGCGAGACACTCTACTCTTCGTATTCTCCTATCTATTGCTGTGGTCCGTGATTGGAGTATATCTCAACTAGATGTCAAGAATGCTTTTTTGTATGGGGACTTACAGGAGGAAGTCTACATGCAGCAGCCACCTGGGTTTACTGCTGAGGGGGGGAAGCGCATGGTCTGTAGACTTCACAAGGCGATATATGGCCTCAAACAGAGTCCGAGAGCATGGTTCCAGAAGCTGTCCAACCTGATTGAGGAACATGGATTCAAGAGGTCAAATGCCGATCACTCGTTGTTTGTCCAGAAGTCATCGGCAGGTACGATTGTCATTATGGTCTATGTGGATGATATTCTTGTTACAGGAGACGATGTTCAGGGCATAGAGAGGGCGAAGGCATTCCTAGGCCGTCAGTTCGTTACAAAGGATCTTGGAACCCTAAGATATTTTCTGGAGTTGGAATTTGCAAGGAATGCACATGGCTTGGTGATGACCCAACGGAAGTACGTTACAGACTTCCTGGTTGAGACTGGCATGGATGGATGCAAACCATCAAGTATTCCATGGACCCGAGCATGAGGTTGTATGATGGTGATACTGATGAAGTAGATAAGAGGAGATATAGAGAAATGGTGGGAAAGCTCCTCTACATTACCATAACTCGCCCAGACATTCAGTTCGCAGTTAGCAGGGTGAGTCAATTTATGGAGCAGCCAAGACAGGTTCACATGGATGCTATACACATGATACTGAGGTATCTAAAGTCTTCTCCAGGGTCAGGACTGCTATTCAGAAAGGGCACATACTTATCCATCTCAGCGTGTGCAGATGCAGATTATGCAGGATGCCCTAAGGATCGAAAATCAACCTCAGGGTTTGCAGTGTTTGTTGGAGGCTCTTTGGTTTCTTGGAAAAGCAAGAAACAAACTGTTGTGGCAAGGTCCAGTGCCAAATCCGAATATAGGGCCATGGCTCAAGCCAGCACGGAAATGATGTGGGTTCGTTCTGTACTAGAAGATCTACATGTAGCGGTGTCCCTACCTATGAAGCTTCAGTGTGACAATCAGGCAGCATTGTTCATAGCCAATAATCCAGCTTTCCATGAAAGGACCAAGCATATTGAAGTTGACTGCCATTACACTAGGGACTTGATCCAGAGAGGATTGATATCCACTACACATGTGAGCTCAGGAGATCAGACTGCAGATGTATTCACCAAGCCACTGCTCAGAGGACCTTTTCAGAGATGTTCGTTCAAGCTGAGCATGATAGATATCTATGCTCCACCTTGAGGGGGAGTGTAGAGATAGTTCGTAGTATTCGTAGTATTATTATATCGTTATGTATCTTTTGTTATTTCTTTATCTTTAGTAGACCTCTCTGTAATTTACCCTTAAGGTCTCTCCCTATATAAGAGAGCCTAGGGTTTTCTGAATAATAAATCAAGTCTTTTCTCCCAACAGTATCAGAGCATGGAAACCGAATCGTTCTTACGATTCGACGATCCCGTCACCTATTGGAGGATGCAATTCGATCTTAGTCTTCTCTTCCATGGCTCACATGCGTATTCGCGACAACAAAAGTTCAAGCGACGCCTTATATCAAGCTTGAAGGTCCAAGCATGGTTGGACACACCAATTAATGAAGATTCGTCCGTCAACGACAGAAATCAGAACGAGACACCTGCTGTTCAATCCGATTTCAGCCCAAAAAGTGAAGGTATTTTCAATTCGAAAGAAGATTTTATTGATACAATCGTTGTACAAGACAAGGAGGACATAGGACCAAACCAATATTTGATGAAGATCCAACAGATGAAGAACATGAAATCGTCGACCTCTTAAAAATGCAAGTCGCTGTCCAGGGTGATAATATACCATAGGGGTCATCACATACTACCTTGACTCAACACTCCCTGGTCGCCTTAGACCCCTCGGTTGCACAACTTCCTCCCCCGCCCCACTACCCAGGCCCTTGCCGCTGCCATACGTGTCTCAAGCATAATCATCAACATCACGTAACGACAGGCTCACGCGAATGCCACAACATCAGGAAGGGGCGATTCCACCACCTATGTCGCCATAACAACGGAGCGAAATCCTTCGCTTGATCAACCCGTATCAGCATGTGCCACTATCGTCAACGGGGGCACGATAGGCGAGGGTGGTCTCGCTACAGTCACACCTGAGCACAGAAACCTCAGGACAGTCGTTGGGATCTCCACCGTCGGCGCCTTTACACGAAGCCACGACACCCGTAGCGCTGGAACCCAAGACTTAAGGTTCATCGCCGAAAACGATGGAAGGGAGAAAAGCACCCATGCCAGGCTCCTGAATCGGGGTCGACGCACCTCCATCGGTGTCCCCGCTGCTTGCGGCTTCCCAGTTCAGGCCACCGCCGCCTACCCATGCGCCGCCCGCGTCACCCCTGGTTCCGACCTTGGTGTTGCCGTCGATGTGGCTTGAAGATGAGGGGAACCCTAACACAGGGCTCCTCTTCAAAAGGATTCATATCCCACGAAATTAAGAATTTGGCATTGATTTGGACAATTTGCAGAAAAGCTCCTCCGTACATGAACTCTTATCTCAAAGGCCAATTGGAGAAATTATTTTATGACTTGTGTTTAAGTGAAGGGGTAAAACATTTGCAGTCATACCCCTCAGTGGAAAGAAACTACAAACGTAATATGGAAGAGAAGCCAAATTAGGGAATCTAATCCCTATCGAATTCTCCACCGACGGAACGAAGAACAAGCAATTCGCCAGGAGACGAATTTTTCAAGCGGAGGAGAATTGATGCAGCACGGAATTGACAAATAGGGTTGAATTTTATTCGTTAATTTTATTTACGTTTTGAGTCGTTGCATTTTTTATTTAAATAAAGAGATCATGTGTGATCTCGAAATTAGTCAGCTAATTTTAAATTTGAATTTCGAATTTTGAATTAGAGTCAAATTAGGATAATGTAGATTTGAATCTCGATTCAAATCAATTAAGATCGAGTCAGATTTTATTTTCGATTAACTTTCTATTTTTGTAATCTCATCCCTCCTATATATAGGGATGATAGTCTATTGTTTTAAAGGAGTTCAGAATATATGAAAATTGAGTTTATCTCCGTCTCTCTCTATCTCTTTCTAAGTGCATTCTTCGCGATTCTCATCCCAAAATCTCGCTCAACCGGCGCATTTTCTCCTTCTCCCTCCCCTCTCTAAATTTCTTCTATCAAAAATTATATTTTCCACTGTTGGATTTTTTCATTTGCATCATTGGCTTACTTTGATGCAAACCATCTGGCATCCCAACAGAGGTGCGGAAACATGCTACATCCACTGATCTTGAGCTTGAGGATACTACATGATATAGAAGCCTCGTGGGCACACTGATCTACCTGGCTGTTACTAGGCCTGCTATATTGTATGTTGTGAGTAGAGCCAACCATCACATGGAGAGATCTCTTTATAGTCATTGGCAGGATGTTCTTCTGATCCTTCGATACATGAAAGAATCTGCGATGCCTCTTCTACAGGGTCAATGGTCACACCGATGTCACCGCTTATGTAGATGCATATTATGCCAGTTTATCCGAGGATCAACGATCCATTACATGCTATATTATGTTTGTTGGTGGCAACCTTATTACATGGAAAAGCAAGAAGCAGGTAGTGGCTTCTTGCATGGTTTCAGATTTCGCGAAATATCGATGAATTTTTGCCGAAATTTTGGTTTCGACAGAGGACTAAAATTTCGAGTGAAACATCATATGAAGGCCTTCCTTGATAAATGTTGTTCGATTTGAGCGAAATATGATCGAAATTTATCGGAATTTCGATGAAATTTCGGTGAAATTTCATTTCAACATGGTATGGATACGATATCCGATATCAAAATTTAAAACTCTGATTTCTAGATCGAGTGTAGAGGCGAAATATAGGGCAATGGCCCATGCCACTTGTGAGAATACCTGGCTTGTCTCCTTTCTACAGGAGCTTGGACTTCCTGCTACTACTCATGTACCTTTATATTGTGATAACAAATATGCTGCATACATTGCCACCAATCCAGTATTTCATGAGCGGACTAAGCACATTGAAGTTGACTGTCACTTCATTCGAGATGTGATACGAGGAGGAAAGATCATTACACCCCATATCTCCAAAGATCTTCAGCTCATAGATATATTCACGAAGGCACTACCAAAGAAACGCCTCTCGTTGATGATTTTCAAGTTAGATGCTCCAACTTGAGGGGGAGTGTTATAGTTATTTTGTTATTGAGCTATTTATTGAGTCGTGTGATCTTTTGGGTCTTTTATGTAATTTTTCTTTTGTAGCTCTTTAGGGTTTCACGCTATATAAGAAATCCTACACCCCTAGAATAAGACAATTTATTGCGTTCTTTCATCCTTTTTCCATAACTATCTTGTAAAATTGTGGAAATAGAGAAGCATTTAAGGGAGATCATTGTTATATTGAAGCTCATACTGATATATTTGATGGTTGCTTAGCTACATATGCGTGTATGAATAAGGAAATCTGAGATTGCTTACATATCTGTTGGAAGCAACATCATTGTAATGGATTTGGTCTGCTATAAATTCTTCCCTTGTCTTGTTACATACAAGATAACATAAGTTTAGGATTCAAAAAGTAGATGTTACAAGAACATAGCCCCAAAGTAGTTCATAATATTACAAACCGGATTTGCAAGTTTGTTACAAAAGTTTATTTACATCAAACATTTCATTCTAACATATTTGTCATAAACAAAACATATGTCTAAAAGTCCCAAAAAAACTCTCATGCAAATCTGTATATGATCTCCCATTCGTTATCCATTTGGACTTTCTTGTGTACACAAGCAACGACACTTCCATCTGTTCAGATATGATAGTTAGCCTATGACGAATACAAAGGAAGGAAGTAGATTATGCTTTGAAGGTTATGAGACCTGAGAGGCTGAGAAAGGTGTAGGACCTGATGACATTCCTATAAAGTTTGGAGAGTTTTAGGTGAGTGTGGTTTGACTTGACTTACACATTTATTCAATGTTATTTGATGAAGCAAGAAAATGCCTGAAAATTAGAGGAGAAGCATCGTTGTACCTCTTTATAGGAATAAAGGAGACATTCAAAATTGTTCAAATTACAGAGGCATCAAGCTGATGAGTCATACTATGAAAAATTGAAAACATGTGATCGAAAGAAGGTTGAGACAGGTCTCCAAAGTAAAAGAAAATCAATTTGGATTCATGTCAGGTCACTCAACTATTGAAGCTATCCACTTGCTGAGGAGAACAATGGAGATTTATAGAGCTAAAAGAAAGAATCTCCATATGATTTTTATTGATTTGGAGAATACATATGTTTCTGTCCCACGAGGGATATTGTCAGTGTTCAGAAAAACGACTGAGTAAGCCGCATACTCAGTCGCATACTCGTACTCGTTAGCCTTGCCGCTCCGAGTATGATGAAATGTCCATGTATGCGGGTTGACCCGCATACTCGGCTGAGTATACCCCCTATGCGGCCGCATACTCGATCGCTTTTTTGATAGAACGTTTTTTATTTAATCTAAAATCAAATAACCCTACCTGCATAATAATATTAATAAATATTGTCTTCACAATAGATGTTCTCTATGCAGTGACTGCATACCGCATACTCTCTATGCAGTGACCCCTCCGCATACGCATAATCTCTATGCAGTGACCCCTCCACCAAATTCATAGCACTTCCTGTACATTTCCAAGTAAGGGGAGATGTAATCCTCCCACTTTACCTCTCATATGCTGCTAAGAACAACAATTGCATTCCTACAAGGGAGCCCACACATCTGCCATCTATTGCATGTACATTTACATGCCGTGATGTCAATCACACACCTTTTTTAATATGTCTCGACTTTCACATCTCTATCACAGGATCATCTAACAATAAAACCTTACAGATCTCTTGCGATTTCCATAACATATTCTGATGCGAGAGGGACCAAAGCACTTGTTAGTTACATCGCACTACATCTTATCTCATCCAGCATTATCATAATCTTTTGTCGTATCCAATCTACCAACTCATATAAGGAAAGATGACATGCCATCGATATCTAAGCATTAAGTGATTCACTCAAGTTGTTGGTTATGTAATAGCATTGTGCTGCTTCATGGAAGTTGTGACGACTCCATTTATGAGAAATCCTCTCTAAATAATCGAAGGTGTTCTTCGATAATTTCTGAATCTCAGTCATGTTGTTTAAATAATACCTCCCCTTAAATGCACGTACATCCGACCAAACAAGTCTCTCAAGGTCTTCTTATGGATAATCTTTCTTGAAGTTCTTGTATACGTGCCTCATGCACGCCTTATGCTCTGTTTTCCAGAATAATTTTCACTATTGCACCCTCGAGACCAATTTGTGCATCAGAAGCAATTGCTAATCCTCTCCCCTGTTGAAATCCAATCGTTAAATGTAACTTCTCCATGAAATATGTCCAAGAATCAATGGACTCATCCTTACAGATGCAAAAAACAACAAGAAATAGGCCATTCGTTCCATCAAGTGTTATAGTTGCTAATAAGGTCCCAAGATATTTTCCTTTTAGATGGAAACCATCTAACCCAAGGAAAAATTTGCAACTATTTTTAAACCCATTTATGAAAGCGTTGAAGCAAACAATGCATCATCCTTCTCTGTAATGTAATCAATCACAGATCCCGGGTTCCTTGATTTTAATTCATAAACCAAACTCGGCACCTTTGGGTAG
Organism: Ottelia alismoides; assembly: GCA_037367405.1. NCBI lineage: Eukaryota > Viridiplantae > Streptophyta > Magnoliopsida > Alismatales > Hydrocharitaceae > Ottelia > Ottelia alismoides. The sequence goes on along the minus strand of JAZKJV010010584.1, from coordinate 207,435 downwards.
GTAAGCTTCACCATCCCCAAAAATGAGTCCAATGTAATGTCCCTTCCCTTGTAAACTCTGAGATAGGGAATTTCCACATTAAATCCCTCCCATGTTCACCTTGAAATGTCACTCACAAACAAAGTGAGATTTTCCCTCGACCCTTCTCACAAAGTCTTACAATCCACCCTTGCTTTGCCATCCGGGTATCACCTCTGTTGATATTGTTGCAAGTATGATTGCCTAGACAAGGTTTTGATATGGAAGGTGACTTCTCTAAGCCTTGCTGCATCGATGCGTCGGCTACAACCCTTATTTGCACACCTTGTGATTCGTGTTGGATCCGACTTGATAAACTTCAACTTGAACCCATTCTTTAGGCAGTATGCAACAAGCTTGAAGCAAACGAAAATTCTTAGGAATATGTCATCTTTCTTAGTAATGTAATCAATCACAAATCCCAAGTTCCTTGATTTTAATTCATAGACCAAACTTGGCACCTTTGGATAGGTAAGCTCCAACTTCCTAACAATTGAGTCAAATGTAATGTCCCTTCTGAAACTCTGAGATAGGGAAATTTCACATTAAATCCCTCCCAAATTCGATCTGAAATGTCACTCACAGACAATGAGATTTTTCTCAACCACTTCTCGCATAATTTTGCAATCCACCCTTGCTTTGCCATCCAATATCAACTCTCTTGATGTTGTTGCAAGTATGATGCCAAGTACGATGCCCTAACAATGTTTTGATATGGAAGGTGACTCCTCCAAGCCTTGTTGCATGGATACGCCAGCTGCAACCCTCACTTGCACACCTTGTTGTGATTCATGTTGGATCCGACTTGATAAACTTTAACTTGAACTCATTCTTTAGGTAGTATGCAACAAGCTTGAAGCCAACAAAAGTTCTTAAGAATATGTCATCCTCCTTCGTAATGTAATCAATCACTGATCTCGGATCATTGATTTTAATTCATAGACTAAACTCCGCATATTTTGATAGGTAAGCTCCACCTTCCTAAAAATTGAGTCCAATAGATTGTCCCTTTCCCTGTAAAACTTTGAGAAAGGGATTTTTCACATTAAATCCCTCCCATACTCGACCTGAATTGTCACTTACCGGCAAAGTGAAAATTTCCCTCAACCACTTCTCGTAAAATTTTGCAATCCACCCTTGCTTTGCCATCCCAATATCAGCTATGTTACAAGTATGATGCCATGACAAGGTTTTGACATGGAAGGTAATGACTCCTTGAAGCCTTGCTGCATGGATGCACTGACTGCAACCCTCACTTGCACACCTTATTATGATTCGTGTTGGATCCGACTTGATAAACTTCAACTTGAACTCATTCTTTAGGCAGTACATAAGAAGCTTGAAGCAAAATGTCATATAATCTGCAAAATCACTACCTATTGTGAAGTCATGGTTCTCTGATTCAAAGTTTCGACCCTCATAGTCTTCTATGTCCTCAATCTCTAAGGCGATGCCCTTATCGCTGGCATAACTCCCATTACTAATTTCATTTATTTCTTCGGATGAATTGGCTATCCATTCATCGGTTGATTCGTCATCGACTTCATAAGCAACACTGAATACATCTTCACATTCATGGTCCACATTAAACTCTTCCTTTAAAGACCACCTTCTCTCTTTCGAAGATGCTCTAGTGGATCTCTTTCTTTCTTTTGCAGCAGCTTGATGGGACTTTTGAAGAGTTGGTTCGTCATCTCCTTGTGCTATGGATGAAGTTCTCCATCTTCTGTTCTTAGCACTAGAGTGATGATCTCCCAATGGCAGAGGAAGCTGCTTCGTCAACAACTTGTGCTTTAGATGAAGTATTATATCTTCCCTTCATAGCAACAGATAGTGGTGACCTCCCAGTGGCAGGGGAAGCTTGACCACCACCGCTCTTCGATGTTCTCGGCCACTGATGTCGTATGGTTTCCTCATGCACCATTTCTTCTCTTCGGGCAATCTGTCTTGCAAATCTTGGTGTTCTCATAACCACTGTTTTGTGGAGCATTCTATGTGTCCTTTGTGTTTCACCAGTCGCATGTGTTCCATCATCAATTGTACCACCATTGCCAATTCCAACAGCCTCAAATTCAAAAGCCTCAACTTATGATGCCTCAAATCTGCTGTTGTGGGTGTATCACGATCTTGCACATTTCTAACCAAGCTCACCCACTTCTTCATGTACCAAATTCTTTTCATCAACAAGGTCCCCTTCCCCCCGTAACACCTCCTTCCCAAGGTTAATCAAAAAAGTCATCAGCGAGATCAGATATACCATGGTGTTTGATGTTGTAATAGATGATTGTCCCTATCTCTCTAAATTGATCTTCGCCGCTTTCTCTGCATCCTTGGCTTGAATATGTGAGAGAGTATCTCGATTAGGTCGAACCAACAAGTGAAATCCGGATCCATTCCAACCACATCCTCCACAAAGTTCACATATTTCTCTCCCGACATCCCTTCATGTCCTTAAACCATCTGCTGTGTCTCACACGGACTGTGAGCACACCTTGCTCTCCATTGTACCAATCCATCCTACATTCAAGAAATGAATGAGGTGTTAAAAGAGCCAAATACCCTTGCACCCATGAAATCAAAACTGCATGATCGAAACCCTAAGCCCATTAAACCTGAAAATCCTAAAATCGATCAATATGTGTCAACCTTGAGTCTGAGAAGAATCACTAGGGAGATATCCCATAGACAAAGGAAAATCCTAGAAGCATCTAAAAAAACCTCCATTAAAGTTGTATAAATGGAAATTCCTAAACCCTAACTAACCTGGAGAACGCAATGGCGTAGCTTCTACAAGTCGACAATGGAGAGGGTATTGCACACATGAGGATTCGACCAATGTACGGATCTTCATGACCTACCGCGGAATGAATAAGGGAGGCGAAAATGGGAAAGGAAAGGAATGGATTGGAGGTGATGGCGAGCTTCCTTGAGAGGGGGACAATGATTGTCGGTATTTTTTTGGGGGGGGGGGCAATGCTACCCAATTCTTCTTCTCCCGCCACTAGGAATGTTAGGCCACATGGATCGCTTGATTTCCCCATTCACACGATTACCTCGAGATTTAAAGAGGTTATCGCACTTGAATCACGTCCAACCACAATTACTCCATTTCAAATAACGAGGATCTTACAGAGGGACACAATTGATAATGACGAAACTTTTGAGGGGCATAATTGATATTGCAATATCTCATAGGGGCATAATTGATAAAAGCCCTTTAGATTTATGAGTAATTTGTTTGTTGTGATATCAAATTTGACATTTAACGTTAAGATGTTATTTTTTGTGTATATTACAAGTTTTGTCACTATAAATAATAAAATAGAGACAAGATCCTCGTGTTATACTTCAATTTCAAGGACAATGGCTGAGTTAGTATCACTAATTATTAACATCTTACTTTATTTTTTAGTGAATAATTAATGCATTTTTATAGTACATGCTTCTTCGCACCTGACCCGATGCTAATAAAAGTAGAGTTTTATCTTATTTATTGATCTGAAAACCATGGAAACCTTAATTTATAAAAAATATCATCTTTTTGAGTCATTCCCGTGGTTCCCACCAATATATGCAAGTCAAGAATCCTTTTCCAGATTTGTCAATATAAGATCGATATCGATATTCAAAACCTTGTTCCATTCAAACACTAACACCATCACCATGCTCATGGATGTGCATTTGTATACGCTATTTTGAGATTCCTGTTGGTTGAATCCACCACGACATTAGTTTATTATTTGTTTTTTTAGCAAGCAGCAGCACATGCCATGGATTGAATCTATCCATGACATTAGTTTATTATTAGATGGACCAACCTAATAGTAATCATTATGCCCTTGGAACCTACCTTGCCAGTCACCTAGGCACCATTTTGACATCCACTACCGATAAGTTTGTTGGAAGAAGTTTGAAAATTTCTAGAGCTGATTGACAATTCGCATTCACCCATAAAAACTACAACAACAACAACAATGCCTTTTTTCATAATTAAGTAAAGTCAGCTACATGGGTTTTTTCCCTCCATTCAAATCTATTTTTGGTAATTCTCAGGCTTAAATCCAAATAACTAAGATCCTGTCGGTTAGTCTCATTCCAACACTTCTTGGGTCTTCATCGCCCTCTCTTAACCGACTCAACATCGCAAATCTCACATCTTCTAACTGGTGTGTCTACTGACCTCCTTTGCAAATGGCAAACCATCTTAAGTGGATTTCTCTCATCTTAACCTTTATCGAAGCTATACTAACTTTCATTCTGATCACATATTTCCGAATCTGATCTTTTCATGTATGACCACACATCCACCTTAGCATTTTCATTTCTGCTACTATCATTCTCTGTACATGTCTATGGTTCACATGCCAACATTCTGATCTATAGAGCATAAAAGGTCTCACGACTGCTTTGTAATACTTTCCTTTGACTTTCAAAGGGATTTTCTTATCACAAAGAATAATAGAGGCTTTTCTCCACTTTGACCAACCTGCATTTACTATATGAGTAACGTCTCCATCAATTTCCCCATCAATGTTGCAAAATAGATCTCAAGTATATAAAAGAATCTTTCTTCTGAATATTACCGTCTCCAATCTTCACCTCGAGTTTTTCATGTTTTTTCCATCAAATGTGCACTCCTATATTCAGTCTTTAGCCCTAACAACGTCAACAACAAAGCCTTTTCCCACAATTAAGTAGGGTCGGCTACATGGATCCTTTGCCTCCATTCATATCTATGCTAAGGCTGACATATTCACTTTTAGCCCTAGTTATACAAAATCCTTTAGTTTTTTGAGGCATGTCTACGAACCTCCAGCTTCTCATTTGATCCAGCTCTTGTCTCATCAATCAACAAAATATCATCGGCGAACAACATACACCAAGATATCTCATCCTGAATGTGACTAATCAACTCGTTCATAATCGAAGTAAAAAGGAATGAACTCTGTTAGTAATGTATTCTTACAGTTTTTATTTATTCATTATAACCATTGTTTTAAAAAGCGCCGCCTCGAGGCGCAAAGGCGTACGCCTCGAGGCGAGGCGCAACAATTTCGCCCTGAGGCGCACGCCTCAGGTTCTCTGGGTGGGGCGTGCGCCTTGACTTGGCGTGAGGCGCTCGAGGCGCGAGGCGCTCGAGGCGAGGCGGAGGCGTAAGCCTCGAGCCATGAGGCTTTTTTTTTACATTTTTGGTTATGTGCTTTGCACTTGACCTTATTTTTTTGTTAGCATTATATTTTTTATGTTTGTATTTTTGTTTACATGTTAACCCTTGCATATTTCTATATATAGCTCCATGCAAAGAGAAGAGATCGCTTGAAACAAGCGAAGTTTAATGATCTTGTATACTTCATGTTCAATTTATCATACATCTACACATACTAGGTCTATTACACACGGATTTGAGTTTGAATTGTAATAAATGTTTTATATTAGTTGCAAGTTTGCAAACTTGATGTTGTTATTTGGTTGTATAAGTTGTGAATCTTAGAATAGTTATCGCATATATGAAGAAGTAAGGATGCAAATAAACACGTGAATTAAAATAATTATTACATTTTATTGTGAATAGCAAAATAAAAATAACATCTTTAGTAAAAAAAAATCGCCGGGGGATATGATATGGCAGGAGGGGATGCATATGACGGTTCTCTAACAATATCCAGCATGACAAATGGTTGGGATTCAAGGTGTGTTAGTATTTTTTACTTCAAACACTAAAAAATATGGTTCCTATTATACTTTAGTATTAAGTATAGACTTTAATTCAATACTCATATAGAATTATTGAAGTTGGAGTTGGAACTTGATATTCCATATATTAGTGCCTTTTTTTGAATTACAATGCCTTCATTGCTTATGTATTGCATCTCTTATTAGTGTTAAACTATTCTTGAATATATTTTTGGGAACATTTAATATTATCATATTTTTTTCAATGTATTTTCCTTTAATTTTATTTTTTTTTCCAAAAAATTGAGGCTTACGCCTCGACCGCCTCGAGGCTTACGCCTCGCCTCGATTTCAGGGAAAACGCCTCAAACCGCCTCGCGCTTTTTTAAACCTTGATTATAACCCTTTTAGGGACACTTGTGTATTTTTCCAGTTTTGAACTCTTTGGGGTTTTGTCCTATACAAGGATCCTTAGACCTCCTGAATAAAATAGTTAATTTTATTCTATCATTATTTTTCACACGGTATCAGAGCAATGCTCCTAGACCGTGGTTCTAACATAATTCCCACTGCCACCTCTAGCCCTAATTCCCAACTCACGTGCAAGAAAGGCCATGTGCTCCTTCTCGCGGCTGCAAGGCCATCGATGACCTCCTTCCTTGCTGCTTATGCCTTTTAAGGCTATCAACGACAATGATAGACCCATCGGGTCCTCCTCCCTCGCCACTAGATCTATCCGGGGGCAGGGCCCTTTTTTCGGCTAGCACCATCAACGACCCTTTTAGACCCCTTCACGGTGCAACCAAATCTTGATAGGGCTCCGTTTTCTCGACTAGGGCCTCGCCAACGAGGCTTCAAAGGTTCACCAACCCTCTCCAACGAAGCTTCAAAGCTTTGCCACCGCCACCGTCCATCTAGGGCTCCGCTGTCACCGCAGGAGCTTGCCTAGGCTGCCATCATAACCCATCTAGGGCTCTGCCACTACTGCAAAAGCCTGCCAAGGCTCTACCTGGCCTGTTAGGACCTTTCCAAAACCTTAGTACCTTTGATGGGCTTCTTCGCGGTGCAGCAAGTACCACCGCCCCAACCCTCGAGGGCTCCTGCAATGGTCCAACGGACTGCCAAGACCTCATGTGATCCTTCTCTTTCACTGCCAGCAGACTCAGGACTCTCCAAACGTCCCTTAGCAACTGCGTAGGTCTCCTGCGGATCCCCTACGACAACTGATTCTCACGTTGATGTGCTATGTGATCACTATGGCATCTACAGGACCCACGCTCGTGTACCTGACTTCTTCTGTGATGGTACATGGCACTACTATCAAACTGAAGGGGTGTGACTGTGACTTTGGCTGTGGTCGCGGTCACGAGTCTGGACGTTGCCGTGATTATGGTCACGGGCATGGACGCGATCCTACTACTGCTCGCTATCCCTTATGCATACATTGTGGATGCTGGAATCGTTCGTCTGAGCACTGCTGGGCAAAAAGTTTGGCATGCATCCTAATGTTAACAATGCCTATGAGACATCTTTATACGAGGGCACATATGATACTGTTGAAACCTCACATGATCGACTTTTCGGTGATAGTCAAACACCATGTACAACATCTGAATATGCTTGTCTGCAACAACTTCTGTAGAATTCCTCAACCAATGACAATAGTACTACTGCTCCTATTGCTAGTTTGTTTTGGCTACTACCTCAAGTACCATTGCCAACTCTGCATTCACATCAAGCCCTGCATGGATTATTGATTCTGGCGCTTCAACTCATTTGACGGAAGGTAGACTTCTCACCCATCATAGTCGTCTTCCTCTGTGAAGATTGTTTGGGCTGCCAATAGGGTACATTCCCTTGTCACTACTGTGGGTACTGTGGAGTTTTCCTCTAAACTGTGATTGATTGGAGTTCACTGTGCTCATGTTTTTCCGCTTAGTCTTTTATCTGTATAAAAGCTATGCATTGAGCTTAACTATAGAGTTGTTTTTGATGAGTTTTGTTGTTATTTTCAGGACATCAGGATGAGACAGATTTTTGGTAGGGGACATGAGAAGAATGACCGTTATTATCTTGATATCCCCTCTGACTTTAGTTTTGCTGGAGCCGCGTCAATCTCCGAAGATCCTCTTCTCTGGTACCTTCGGCTTGGTCATCCATCTGTAAAAGTCATCTCTTTAATGTTCCTCGAACTCTCTACGCTCAAGCCCGAGCATCTTTCCCTGCTCGTACTGAATGACGTCGCGAAGTCCCCTTTTCATTAGTTCATTGTGATATTTGGAGACCTTGTCCACTCCGAACTCTGAGTGGACATAAGTATTTTGTCATTTTTGTTGATGATTATAATCGATCGATCATCTTTGGTCTATCTGTTAAAAGAACGTTCGAAGATTAATAATATTGTTAAGAATTTCTTCCATTATGTCAAGAATATTTTCTCCTCAGGTGTTCAAGTTTTTCACTCTGATAATGCCTTGGAATTTACCCAACATGATTTAACAAACTTCTTTGCATCTCAGGTACCATTCATCAAACCTCATGTCCTTATACTTCCCAACAGAATGGGGTAACGGAAGGGAAACTCATGTACATACTAAATATTGCCCGCTCCCTCCTCACCCAAATGAAAGTTCCTAAAACCTATTGGGGTGATGCTCTGGTCATCATCAATCTTATCAACAAAGTTCCATCTATAACCCTAAATGGCTCCATCCACTTCTCCCTGCTATATTTAACCGAGTCACCTTTTCCTCTACCTTGAGAATCTTTAGATGTGTAGCTTTTGTTCATAATTTTTACACCGATGATAAATCTCCTCATGCAATCAAATGTGTTTTCCTTGGTTATTCTCGTACTCAAAAAGGTTATAGGTGTTATGATCCTACTGGACATCTCTATTATATCGCTGCAGATGTAACCATTTTTGAGTAGACCAGCTTCTTTACTCAATCAGTTACAGATATTCTTCTGGTACAAATATTCTTCTAGATCTCCCACCTCCACCCATTGTTTATAAGCGGAAATAAATGTCTCCACCACCAGATGTTCTTTTAATTATTTCTTTGTTGCAGGATGATATGCCTTCTTCAAGTGTACCCTCTATTGTTGTCCCGAATGGTCCTCAGGAACTTCCCATTTCTCTATGCAAAACTAAGAGGAAATGTACTTTTCATCCCATGTCTCATTTTACTTATGCTAGTTTATCATCCATTGATGGAAGATATGCAGATGTTCTCATGACTATTTCTATTCCGAGAAACCACCATAGTGCTTTGCAAGATTCAGGATGACGACATGCCATGAATGAAGAGATGGATGCTCTTACTTCCTGGAGGATATGGGATCTGGTGCAATGTCCGAAGGGGGCTAGACATGTGGTATGCAGATGGATCTTCACGACCAAGCAGACGTTAGACGGGTCCATTAACAGATTGAAAGCTCGTTTTGTGGCCAAAGGCTTTACACAGACATATGGGGTGGATTACTTTGAGACATTCTCACTGGTTTCACCAATGGGCTCTATAAGGACTATCCTTTCAGTGGTAGCTAACAAGGCCTGGCCTATCTTTCAACTAGATGTGAAAAACACATTCCTATATGTAGATCTTAATGAGAAGGTGTACATGATGCAGCCTTCACGTTATGAAGTCGATGGGGAGTGTGTATATCGACTTTGCAAGGCAATATATGGTCTGAAACATAGCCCAAGGGCATGGTTGAGAGACTTACTGCAGAAATGAACACTCTTAGCTTTCAGAGAACAACCTATGACTATTCTGTATTTGTCAGAAGATAAACAATTGGTACTGTTATACTTGTCTACGTGGATGATATGTTTGTCACATGTGATGTTGATAAAGGGGTACTAGAGACCAAGATATTTCTCCAGAAGATGTTCGTCACCGAGGACCTTGGTCGACTACACTATTTCTTGGGCATAAAAGTACTAGTCACTACGGAAGGACTTCATCTCTCACAGAGGAAATACTGTCTGGACATCCTTACTGAAGCCAAATTACTTGGATGCAAGCCCTCTGGTATTCCTGAAGATCTAAAGAAACACTACATATCCTCTTATCCTATCTTCGAAGATGTTACTCGATACAGAAGCTTGGCTAGTAAACTTCTATACCTCACTTTCACCGGACTGTATATTTCTTATGTAGTGAGTAGAGCTAGCCATTATATGGAGCAATCTTGTTACAACCACTGGCAAGATGTGTCCTCCAGATTCTATAATACTTGAAGGAATCACCAGAGCATGATTTCTTTTATGGGGTAAATGGCTACACCGTTCGCATATGCTGATGCTGATTATGCAAGTTCACCAGAGGATCGTCACTCCACCACATGATATGCTATGATGGTTGGAGGAATCCTTGTTACTTGGAGAAGTAAGAAACATCCGGTTGTATCCAGATCCAATGCAGAAGTAGAGTACATGGCGATGGCTTAGGCTACCTGTGAGATCACATGGCTATTGACATTTCTACAAGAACTCCGCATTGTTGTCACCACTCCTATTCAACTATATTACGACATAAAATCTGCTACATACATTGTCATGAATCATGCGTTACATGAGCGAACCAAGCATATAGAGATTGACTGCCATTTCGTTCGTGACGTCGTTCAGATTGGAAAGACTACTACTCCTCGCATCATCACAAATCTTCAGCTTGCAGATGTATTCACGAAGGCCTTACCCAAGAAACGCCTCTCATGGATAATTTTCAAGTTGGGCATGACCGATAGATATGCTCCAACTTGAGGGGAAATGTTAGTAAATAGTAATGTATTCTTACAGTAATGTATTCTTACGGTTCTTATTTATTCATTGTAACCCTTTAGGGACACTCATGTATTTTTCTAGTTTTGAGCTCTATAAGATTTTATCCTATATAAGGACCCCTAGACCTCCTGAATAAAACAAGTAATTTCATTCTCTCATTATGTCCCACAGACTCAAAGTTGAACCTTGATGCAAATCAACATTGATGTTAATAGTTGGTTTTTCCAAACTGAATTCTTACACAAAATGAAGTCCCATCATACATATCCTTTATAAGATTAATGTATATGACATGTATTTGTCTCTTCTCCAAATTAAACTCTCTACAAAATCTCCCTTGGGAATAAATTATAAGCCTTCTCCAAATCAATAAAAATCATATGGGTTCTTCTTTTTCCCAATAAATCTCCATTTCCTCCTCAACAAGTACATATCTTCAATAATTGAGCGACCTGAGATGAATGCGAATTGATTTTCAGTTACTTAGGAACCTTGTCTCAACCTTCTTTCGATTACACATTCCCAAATTTTCATAGTATGACTCCTCAATTTGACACTTTTATAATTCAAACAGTTTTGAATGTCTCCTTTATTCTTATAAAGAGGAACCACAATGCTTCTCATCCATTCTTCAGGCTTTTTCTTACGTCGTCAAATAACATTGAATAAAGTTGTGAGACAAGTCAAGAAACTCTCCAACCTTCTATAGGAATGTCATCAGGTCCTGCTCCTTTCCCATGTTTCATAACCTTTAAAGCCTCTCCTACTTCCTTCATTTGTATATATCTATAATTTGTACGATTCAGGTAACATTCACTACCAACAAGATCTCCCAATGTAATCTCTTTATTCCATTCCCCTATGAAAAGCTTATGGAAATACTACTTCCATCCAGTCTATATATCCTTTTTTAATAACAAGCACATGTCATTCCTCATTCTTTATACATCTCACTCGAAAAAGATCTTTGATCTTTCTTTCTCTTGCTTTAGCCATTCATAGTATATCTGTCTAGCCCTCCTTTGAGTCAAGATTTTTGTACAAAACTTCACAAGCTTTTGACTTGGCTTCTCTTACATCCATCTTTGGTTCCTTCTTCACTATTTTGTAGTTTGTGATATTTTTCCCTATTCTACCTTTTATATATAGTTTTAAAGCAATTTCTTTTAATTTTAAGCTTATCTTGCATCCATTCACTCCATCACCAAGCCTCCTTTTAACCTGGAACTCCTCCCTTAGACTCTCCTAGCATCTTTTTGGCTACCCTTCAGATACAAGATGCTACCGCGTCCCACTTCTCATTTGCACTTCTGTTACAATCTCAAGATAAATCTTCGAAAATCTTCTCCTTAAAGCTTGATTACTTCCATTGAAGATTCCATCATTTATTTCTAATGATCTTGGAAACCACCCTCTTCTTTTCCAACCCTTTTGATTGCACATCCATGACTAGCATGCGATGTTGAGATGTTAAGCTCTCCCGGGTTTACTTTATAGTATCTGCAACACAACTGAGCTCTTCTCCTCACTGTGTTTTAGTTAGGCAACTCTTATAAGTAATTAAATTCTCTCCTCTTCTTAAAGAGAGTGTTCGCTATGAAAATGTCATAAGCCATTACAAAATCCAAGATAACGTTTCCCTCTTCATTTCTATCCTCGAAGACATGACCTCCATGAACACTAAAATACTCTAAAGCATTCTTTCCCACATGTCCATTTAGATATCCACCTAGGCTAATCATCTCTCTTTGCGGTATTCATTGCATTATCTTATCCAAATTCTTCCAAAAAATTGTTTAATCCTTTCCTATAATCTAACTAACGGTGCGTAAAATGAGATTTATATTCATAACTTCTTCCAGCACCAATTATAGTAAAATAATCCGATCCCCAAAATCTTTGCACCTCAACCACATTATCCTTCAAATTCTTATGAACAACCACTCCAACACCATTTCTACCCCTCTCTTTACACGAGGACCATAATTTAAAGCATATCTTCTCAATCTCCCTTGCTTTCTCTCCTACCCATTTTGTCTCTTGGAGATATATTATTTGAATCTTTCTTCTTTCCATTGTATCAACTAATTCCATCGATTTGCCAGTCAAAGTTCCAATACCCAACAACCTCTATCCCCAACTTTTTTTGCAACCTCTTTTGGTCTAACTTCTTTACTCGCATGTGTCCATCATGCGCGAACCCTTGCAAAGTTTGGACTGCGTTGGGCAGCGATGCAGCGGTACTAGATTATTTACTCGCATGCATTCCTCATGTGAGAACCTTTGTAAATTTTGAACTACATCCAGGCAACGATGTAGCAACCCTTTCCAATTTCTCATTGCATTCGGGTGATGCAATGCATCGCAAGTAGGGAATGCCCCAACGAAATCTAAATGTTTGCTTAAATCCATGTTGAAAAGATCCGACTATCTTGAGGCAAATTCCTAAATAGTAATTTTTTAAAATACTATTTAAGAATTTGTCTCCGATTGTGTTACGCTGGTTGTTAGCTACCTAATGCAACCCTCCTCTATTTACCCAGGCTTGGGACCGGTCATGGCTGAGTTACCTGCAAAAACTAATTGTCATAAATTATATAATTCCTTAACAATAGTTGGTCAAAATGCATTAGCATGCTTGTAACTTTATCCGAATGATGTGGTGCCTATATCTATGTATAAGGTCATTAAACATTCCAGCTTTTGATGCAGGCCGAACACTTCAAGTTCATTTATTGTGTTGAGCAGTTGGTGGTGGAGGGCAGGTATGCAGAATGGAAGTCTTGTTTTCAGACACTTAGTCTAGATCCACAACCAGTGTTGGATTGCCTCAACAATGGATACGGGAACCAGGTAAAATTGGTTAATAACTGGAAGAGCATCTTATCATGTAAATTTCGTTGCTTTATTTCCATTTTTGGATGTTCATTGTCCGTAATGAAGTTAGTTTTGGAAATTCTCATAGACACAGATATTAGGAAAAAGTACCCCTCCACTATTCACATCTACATTCCAATCATAAACACTACCGATTTAAACTGCAATAACCTTGATGAATACCCCCTACTTTTTGTATCTACATTCATATCATAAACACTACCTGTTTAAAGGCATCTTCCACAGTAACCCCTGATATCAATACTGACCTACACATGAGATACTTTGAACTTGTTTTCGGTTGCATGCATGTTAAAGGAACAATATATGGTTTGAAACACTCAGAAACGAAAGAAAAGCACTGTTTAGGAAGAAATAGGACATGGTCAATTTCTTGAGTTAGCTATGTATGTTTGTTCTTGGATGTTGAACATGCCTGGTGAAAATAATGTATAGACATGCACATAGAACATGTTTTTTTTAAATAAGCCTATCACAGTGGACATTGAGATCTCATGGGAGAACGGTGCTGCTTGTTCAAACGAATTCCCAAGATGCCCCTCTTTTTGAAAATTTCGTATCTTATTTTGAAAATGGATTATTTGTTGAAGATGGATTTTGCAGCTAAGGTTGGTGGCTACAAACACGAGAGAAAGTTAATGAAGCAGGATTCATTGTCAACATAAACCTCTGTTTTCTATGAAAATAAACATCACCTGATATTAGTGGGACGACCATGGATGCTGTCTATGGAGCAAGCAAAGAAATGATCATTTCTGGCTGCTTTGAAGAGAATAAATTTGCCGTCATTTTACCTCACGATTTGAGTGGCGGTTTGGTGCAACATAGACCTTTGTTTGACATAAACATCGCCTGATATTAATGGGACGACCATGGATGTTGTCTATGGAGCAAGCAAAGAAATGATCATTTCTGGCTTCTTTGAAGAGAATAAATTTGTCGTCATTTTACCTCACGATTTGAGGGGTGGTTTGGTGCAATATAAAGTGCAAAAGCTTAAGGGGATTTGTATGCACTAGCCTTAGCGGTTTTGTGCACATGAACCCTCTTATACGTATTTAAATTAAGTTCTAATCGGGTTATTTACTCTAAAAGTCTCGTTATAAAACCCTACATACTAGAATTCCAACTAAAAATCATCTTGTAACATTGAAGAGTATGCCCTCTCAATATATATTATTTCAACATCTTTCAAGTTCTCTCTTGCATTAATTAACTTCGACATTCTGTTTTTGTTGCACCTAATGGATATAGAATGTGGATTGAACAAACAGACAAGCGAACACAAAACAATCATGACATTGGATTTACAAGGTTCACATTTAGTGCCTACTCAATGGCAAAAGATCTCTCTTGTATAATGGTAAAACTGTAGCAACAGGATGGAAAGTAGAGCTAACCTCAAGAGGGTTTATTACACGCCTATACAGATGGATCCCCAAAAACAAGCATATCCACTAATCCGAACCTGCAAACTGAATGTTAAGTGCATTTTGGTGTTAGGTTGTGGAAAGGGAGAGTGAGAAATAAAATTTTTGAATTGATTTATTTTTATATTTGAAATTGCTTCTGCTATCAGAAAAATATGAAAATATTGAAGATAGGGACAGGGAATATTATAAAAAGAAAGGAAAAGTGGCACACGAAATAAATAAGTAATTCTCTTCTCCCGCTCATTCCAAATTGGGGCGGGAAGGGATCACACAAATTACTCCGGTCCAATCCGTCACTCCATTTTATTTGCATCCAACTCCCGAATCACTTTCCCTTTCCATTTTTTCTCTTCCATCCCTTTTTAATCTGTTCATCCAAACAGGCCAACACAATTTTAGTTGAAAATCATGTTAATCTTTCTTATAAATCATGTTTTTTTGCAAAACGGAGTTAGTATTGTTTTGGATCTTTCATTTCAATTACATACTTTTGGATTGTTGTCTCTTGCTTTGCATAAAAAGTTTGATCTCTTAAATTTATCCATCGTGATTAACACCACCGCAATGTTTTGCAGCTTGAATTATATTATGCAGCAGCAACTGATGCTCTTAAACCACCACATAAGTATGTGCCTTGGGTAGTAGTAGATGGACGGCCACTTTATGATGTAATTCTCTTATCTCTTACATATAATTCGTGCTTTTCTTATCACCTATATGCTTGTTATGTTTCTTGTTCCTTAAATTCACATTTAACTTGATAAGATGTGGTTTGTCCAACTTTTGTCTGGGTTGGCTTTAGATGGATGGTTTGGGTTACGGAGAGGCATGCACTTTATATTGATTTGATGAAAGTCAGTTTCTTTCCAAAAATGAGACATTATAGAGCCACAGAAAGACAATGACATATGGGGGGTTAAAGGTGAATATGTGCAGAAGATGAGACTGAGAACATCTTGAAATTGATATCTGTCTGCGAAAAATCGAAACTGTGACGAGATTAACAGGGAGAAAACATTTATATGATGCCATTAGTAAATAAAATGAGATATTTAAAAAATAAAGCATTTGAAAAGAATGTTAAGAAATCACTTGGTTTAAAGACATGATAAGTTGGAAAGTAAGCCACATTTTTGATAGTCGAGGATACCTATTAGGATCTCCTTTGTGATGGTCAAAGATGCCTGTTGTAATCTAAGAGTATCCCCCAATTTCTAGTTAATTGTGCTGATTCCGTGTAGCTAATCCTGTTTAACATAGGATGTCTTGATTATTGTTTTGTAACGCTAGTAGCTCTTGATATGATATTTTTCTTTTAGTTCCACCTAATTTAAGATGAATATTATTAGGTTCATATAGGGTTTTTTACGTTTATGCCCCCTTTCGATTTTACAATATTAGTTATGTCCCTTCCTTTTTTTAAGTATCGGTTGTGCTCCTACCTTCTTGTGACGTTATCACTTGTGCCCTTCCTTTAGCTTGACTGTAAATGAAATAGAACTAAAACATAATTTATTCAAATCAAGGTGTGGCTAAGAGGGGTATAATTATCAAACCCCACTTCCACATCCTCCAACCCATCCACCTCAACCTCCTCTTTTACTCAGACCCTCAGCCCCCAACCTCCTCCGCCAACCCCACTGCCCCCAACCTCCCCCGCTGTCCAAAATGTATTTTTTGGAACCACACATTGCCCCTGTGTTTCTTACGGGAGAGAGTCATCACCTCCTCGAGTTGAAGCAATGCGTGCCCCCTCAGGACCTACTGCCGCTGCTGTACCTCCCATGAACATTCTTCCTTTTTGTTGGCCGGCTCATTTAGGGAAGGACTTGGGGCACTCCTCCAAAGACACCATTCCTCTTGTGACGATAAGCCGTCAACCTGCACCACCGTCCATCATGAGCAGCCTTGATCCTTGCTACCTTCTGTCTTCCAAGTTCCTTGTGGGTTAAATCCATGGCATATAGCCGTATAGCCACCATCTCGATATCATCGATGCGGATCTGCCAAAAACAAGAGGGTTTCAGCAAGCATTTTCATTTTTACGGTAGTCTAAAAACATGCTACACTGATGGTTTGGGGGTATAAATGTGTTGCAAATTTACAATCATGGCAATGAGGCTTCTTTTTAACCTCCTTGCCTCCAATGGGCCCTTTTTTATTAGGGCAATTGATCATGCTAGATATTATGGCATTTGTAATTATATGCCATAGCTCTCGTGCATTACTCATGATCTCTCTCTTATTCTGCTTTGTATGGCATACACTGCCAAACGTTCTTAGTTTCTTAAATATTTTATTATTATGTTCGCCATCCTGCAGCACAACAGATTTGATATTTTAGACAGCTAAAGCCCATTTCTGTTTCACAGGACTATGAAAATTTTGAAAGTGAAGTCTGCAAAGCTTACACGGGTGACTTACCGCCAGCATGTGAAGAATTGGTGCTAGCAATGACCACAACAAAAACAGGGAAACAAACAGTGGGCGCATGTTATGCTAATGAGAAGTTGGTGCACACATCCACTAATTGAAAGATGTATCAGATCGCTTCGTAGAACATAACACCAACTTCAAGGGGATGGTAAGCATGAGTTAAAGAATATGTATATTATAAAAGTTGTACTTATGCTGTGCATGTTGTTGTTTAACTGTTAAATGTAGTTTGTTCCATTTAGCCAAATAAGTTCAAAAGCTCCCCATATGCGTTCAGAATCGAGAGGAATGTAGTCACTTTCAAGTGGTGGTTGCTTTCACCCATCAAACAGTATACAGAAATTGCTTCCTCCTGGCGTAGTGGCATGTGTATTGACATGTATTTCTGTGTATCAGATGTGTATATTTGTGATATGTACAACAGCTGTAAATGTATTGATGAACTTCATGATTTGGAGGTACTTTATATGAAGCAATGTTTTTTTAAAACTGTAGAAATTGTCAATTGCAGCTGTCTAAACAATTGTCTATTATGTTATGTCACCGCGACATCCTTTGAAGATTATGAGCTTTTATAACCCAAGAACTGAGCATATGCACAGTGAGACATTGCCGAATTGAAAACAGATGGCTTCCGACCTTGGATGCACCCCTGGGATGTCGTGGGTGCAGGAACAGATTATGTTATCTCATCTCTTATGGCATTTTTGGTTTATATAAAGAAGGTATAAATACATTGGCATAAAAAAGCATATACAACATAGTAGGCCTCTGAGGAGACCTAAGAATCCATCCTGTACCTAAATTGAAGCAATGTCCTTACGGATTTGAAATATATGGAAGATATTGTTGAGTTGTGTTCTTGCATAAGAAATTCCAGCTCATGATGGACTTGGATGCAAAATACCCAGCAGATTTCTGGGTTCTTGTGTCCAGAACACATGCGACATTCAACCACATCTTCCTCTTCAAGTTTAGGTCTGCTGCTGTGTGTTCTTTTGGAAGAGCTAGGGTTGCTATTTTTCTCCTCATACACAGCACATGGAGATCATGTTGCGGAGGCATCGAGTTGGAGCAGCCCTGGAGCAAGCTAGGGCAGCCATATTGGTTGATATTTACTCCATCTTCTCCATCCTTTCATTTGTGTTGGTATGGTTCTTTTTTTTTGTTGATACATCTTCGGGAGAAGAATTTCGCTTTGTATAGCATCTAGAGAAAACACTTTTGCTCAACCTATCGAGTGCAGAAGTTTGATTTGATTGAGTCGTCCCTGCGGTTTTTCCCCCTCTCATTTTAGGGGTTTCTATGCTAAAACCTCTCATGTTGATTGTGCTTCTGATTGTGGTTGTTTGATTACCCATGGTTCTTATTGTCATTTGATTTGTTTGTTAATCTGTCAAGTTGATCGATTGGATATGTTTCTGCATTGTTCGTGTAATTGCTTTTTCTCAACAGAACGATATCAGAGCTTATATGACAGATAACATGATGGATTTTCGTTCAAGAAGCATGACTTGCTTGAATGGGACTAACTACATTTTGTAGAAAAACAAGATGAAAGATATATTGTATGTGAATTCCAAGCACCTCCTAGTTTTCTCCACTTAAAAGCTCGATACCAAGTCAGATGAAGTATGGGAGTTTGAACATAAGCAAGTATGTGGTTTCATTAGGCAACATGATGAAAATATCTACAACTACATTCAAGATGATAACCATGCTCAAGGCCTATGGTTGAAACGTGAAAATCTATATGCCTCCAATATGAGAAGTAACAAGTTGTTCCTTTTCAAGAAGTTAGCAAACTTGAGGTTCAAGGATGGAAGTGCTAGACGTTTTAATGATTTTCAAGGCATCATAATTCATTTGATGGGCATGGACATCAAGTTCGAAGACAAGGTACTCTGACTAATGTTGCTTGCTACTTTGCCAGATTCTTGGGAGACTTTTAGAGTCTCACAAATTCTACAACAAATGGGGTTGTTTCTTTGGGAACTGTCAAGTCAGGCATCTTCAACGAGGAGATGCATAGAAAATCCTAAGGTTTCTCCTCACATTCAGAGGTTCTTGTTGCAGAGAGTAGGGGGTGCGTGTCCATGAATGAGAGTGGCAGAGACAGTAGCATAGACAGGGCATGGTCCATGTATAAAAACATGGAGTGTCATTATTGCAAGAAGAAGTGTCACATTAAGAAGTAACCACTTTTAACGTAATAAGGAGAACAGATCTGAAAACGACAGGCAAGAGAATGTTGTTGTAGCTGCACATCATGATCTTCTCATTGTCTGCGACGAGGAAATGGTGAATGTCACCCACGACGATACTTCGTGGCGTGTTGACAATAGCTCAGCTCTCCATGTCACCTCGCATAGAGATTTCTTTTCTTCATATACATATGGAGATTTTTGACTCATTGAAGATGGACAATGGTTCTTTGTCCCAAGTTGTTGGAATTGGTATGGTTGTGCTAGAAAGTGGCAAGCATTGTTGACACTCAAAGATGTGAGACATGCACCGAATATGCACCTAGATCTCGTCTCTCTAAAGAAGTTCGATAATGAAGGATACCAAAATACCTTTGGTGGAGGTCAATGGAAACTTACCCCGGGATCCTTAGTTGTTGTTTGTGGAAAGTAGTGCAAAAACAACCTTTACATTACGTTTCTTGTGATGGTGCACATATGACTGGAGATGCAAAATCCATTGAGTTGTGACATCAATGATTGTGTCATATGAATGAGAAAGGGATGCAGTACTTGGTAAAGAAGAGTTGACAGATGTAAAGAAAGATGAGTTGGAGAGAATTACACATTGCTTGGCTTGGAAGCAAACGAGAGTCTCCTTAAAGAGCCATCCACCATCAAGAAAGATGCATGTGTTGGAGTTTGTTCACATCGATGTTTGCCGTCCTCTAAAAGTAAATTCTCTCAGTAGCA
This sequence comes from Ottelia alismoides, assembly GCA_037367405.1. NCBI lineage: Eukaryota > Viridiplantae > Streptophyta > Magnoliopsida > Alismatales > Hydrocharitaceae > Ottelia > Ottelia alismoides. The sequence goes on along the minus strand of JAZKJV010010584.1, from coordinate 187,249 downwards.
TATATTATTTTGTTACATTCATTACTGACTTTTCCAGGAAGGTTCGGGTTTATGAATTGAAGAGGAAGGACCAAGTCCTTGGTGCATTCAAGGACTTTCATGTGCTTGTGGAGCGATAGATTGGAAAGAAGTTGAAATGCATCATAAGTGACAATGGTAGTGAGTAGGGCCATTTGATGAGTATTGTAGATCTCAGGACATTAGGCATCAGAAGACCCCACCCAAGAATCCTTAGTTGAATGGCTTGAAAGGAGAATGAACCAGAACTTGACGGAGCAAGTTAGATGTCTCCTTTCCGAGGTGAAGTTGCCTAATGCAATTTGATGCAAAGCTCTTTTTATTGTTGTTCATGTTATTAATATCTATCTTCATGTTCCCTTGGATGATGATATCCTTGACATGATTTGGCATTGAAAGAATGTCTCATACAACCATTTGCAGGTCCTTGGATGCAACACATTTGTGCATGTTCCCAAAGATGAAATGTCCAAGTTGGATGCAAAGACGAAGCATTGCATCTGCTTGGGATATGGCCAAGATGAGCTTGGCTATAGGTTGTGTGATCCTGCTGAGAAGAAGCTCATGAGGAGTAGGATGTGATGTTCTACGAAGATCAAACCATTGAAGATATCTATAAAGCTGCAGATGATTCTCCCTCGAGCAGCTATGAGCCAGTTGATTTGGAGCAAGTTCCTCTACAGAATGCTCTACATGCCATGTTAGGTGATGCTAGTGAGCAGTTGTGAGATGTAGGTGAAGAGGAGGATGTGTCAGAAATCTCCACTCCTAAGCATGATGCAAAGGTATGTGATGGTGACATTGGACATGTTGATGAGGATTCTTCTTTAGGTGCGCTACCGCAGCAAAGACCCATGAGAGAGAGGCGTCCCTCCAACAAATATCCAACACACGAGTATGTCTTGCTGACATGTTGTGGTGAGAGTCTCTATAACTTGAAGAAGGCACCAAGGCCGTGGTACAAGAAGTCGGTGTCATTTATTGGGGATCATGGATACTCCAAGATAACTTCATACCATTGTGCTTATATAAAGAAGTTCTCAGTACAGATGAATCCATTTCCATTTGGGATGTTTGAATTGTGCCGCTCTCTTGCAAGATTGGAGCGGACTAGTCTTTCCTATTGATGATGCGAGCTTGGATGGTGGTTTCCTTTCCATGTTGGAACTCAACCATCATGTTGGACCTCAGGAGTCCATATTCTATACGTGGAGCTTATTGATTGGTGATCTCCTTCTCATGGAGTAGAGGGGGGATTTGTTGAGTTGTGCTCTTTCATAAGAAATTCCAGCCCATGATGGGCTTGGATGCAATACATCAAAAAGGTCATTTGGGCAATTTACCCACCCCCAATTCCAACCCTTTCTTGTGTTCCGGCGGACAAAGAGCAAGGGATTTGATCGCTTACACCCCCATCTTGTTGTAGCTGCTGTTGTATTTGGGAGAGCTAGGGCAACATTATTTCCCCTCCAACTTCACCTCTCATTTGCTAGGATCAAGCTGAGGTTCGTTGCCGGAGATCAAACCTAGGAGGAGGCGAGTAGGTGTTGCTGTGGAGCTTGTTTAGGAAGCCATCTTTGGGTCACAATTCTCCATCTTCTCCTTTTTCATTTGTTTGGTGTTGGTACTTTGTTGATACACCATGAGGAGATGATTTTAGATTTACATAACCTCTAGAGAGAACACTTTGCTCACCATATCTAATGCAGAAGTTTGACCAGATCAAGTCAGCCACGTGATTTGCGCCCCCCTCATTTTGTGGGTTTCCCCATTAAAATCCCTCATGTTGATTTTGCTTGTGATTGTGATTTTTTGGTAGTTATTTGATTGTTTGTGGTTCTTGTTGCTGTTTGATTTGTTTGTTAATCTGTCAAGTAGATTTGATATGCTTCTACATCATTCGTGGAATTGGTTGTTCCTTACATGTATTAGGACAAAAAATAAAGAAAAACAAGGATATCAAAATCAGAAGTCATTTTAAAAATAAAGGAAGAGAGTGTTTATATGTATGTGCTCGTGCTTGGGGGAATGTGTGTGTGCGTGTATGCGTATGTGCGCGCATGCGTGGGGAATTTTTTTATTGAGCTTATGACTCATTAGGATTGTAATAAACACCATCATTTTTGCAAGTGTTTACAATCATTTTGAGCAAAACCTCTATTATTTCATTTCCTACTATAATCGACGACTTAATCACAAAAAGATATTCTTCAATTGATAGGAAAATAAAATACCACCATTTCATATTAATTTATGATTTAGTTTTTTGTGAAAATGATAATTTATAGTAAGTATATTATGATACACTAGTAAAATAATAAGCATTTTATTAAAAGTGATAGTAAACAATGGCAAAAATGAGGATGCTCGTCATATATGTATGTATTATGTATATGTATTATATATATGTATGTATATGTATTGTTGATATGTCTTGAATCCTAGCCATCTACCTAGTTAAAGAATCATTTGATGTACCCCTCCCCAGTGCCATCATACTGTACAAGTAGGGAGGTCTCGCAACTTGGTCAACAAGCCTGGGGGGAACAGGTGTATCTTCCTTTAAGGGGTTGCAAGGGGCAGTATCCATGTCCCGAATTTTTTTCTATATGGATATTTGGATCCGTCTGTATCGGTATGTTTGTATGGAATAGTATATAAAATCCCTAGTCTTAGGACTCTCTGTATTCGATGTAACTTTTTTCTCCACATAGTGAAAATCGGCCGCTATTCCCCAAGGACGTAGCCCAATTACTGGTGAATCTTGTAAATCCATGTGTTTTGCGTATTGCTTGCTTGATAGTTTTTGTGCGTATACGTATGTATGTATATCTGTGTGTGTGCGCACACGCGACATGCATGCGTGATGAGCTTTTTCATTTTTACAAATTTTTGTGGCAATTTCGTCCAGAAGGTACTGGGTTACTCCTAGGGAACGTCTTTGTACAATGCTCAAGATCATAGGCTGAGTAGTAGGAGAAACTTTTAATTTGTTATGAGCCCAAACAACGGATTCAATGGGTTCTTGCTAATAATCATGTCCACTGAATAGAAACATTAAATTGAAATTCCAGATAAAATGAGCACCCAAGAAAAGAGACCATACACGAATAATGAACAACCATAAGATTGAATTACCTAGGACGTACGCACATAAGAGATCTCGAAGCCACACGATACAATCTACACACCTCCCCTCCCCCCTCTTGTGGAGGGTGCAGAGAAACAATTCTTCAGCGGAACAAATGATAAATATTCAAGGCATGTGACTAGCATAACTATGTATATTCTATTCCCTTAAATGAATTCTAATATAGATATATTTATGCAAAAAATTATTCTTCTATTCAAACATGTTCTTGTTTTCTTGATAAAAGTTTAATTTCGCCAACTCGTGGACAGGTCAGAAAGAAAACACGATTCAACACATCTCTACTAGTGTCAGCAATCAAGCTCTCAAAACTCCTTGGAACGCCTCATCTCTCTCGCAACACATTCTCTCCAATCTGACCAGACAACGGCTCCCAACAGCCGATCGATATGGTTTTCCAAAACTGCACCAAGAAGAAGCATCGAAGAGTAGAGTACCATCCAACACCTGAACCCTACAGCAGTCGTTGTTGAGTTCGATCGACCCCTGTGATATAACTTGAATGCAAATTAACAACCACCCTCGATCACATCCCTCCCTCCGAAAACACAGCCACTGCCTCACGGGCAAGCACAGCATGGGCGATCTCCAACGAGCACATGCATCTTTACGGACCTCAGTATGTGCTACTTCATGGAGTACGATCTCTTTTTCTAAAGAGCAGCAGAAGCTTCAGGGCAGGGATTAAACCCAAGGGCAGCGTGAGGTCAACAAATGACAACCCGAGAAATTAGTTCATCAGCGCTCCATATGCGTAAATTTTGTTGGTGCATTCAAGCACTTGCAGTAAAATACTCAGTCTGTTAGATCTCATTGGGCACAAAATTAAAGAGCTGCCCAATCTGTAAGGGCTGCCTGTCATGATGGTTTAATTCCTCCGTAAAGATATTTGGATTGCCTATAAATCTCCTCCCCACCATTGCAGATCTCTGGAATGGGTAGTATGATAGTATCAATGAAACTAGTACTCTTGTCCCTTTTATATCACACACTTTTTATTACGTAAAGTTGGCAGAAAATGCGAAAATTGTAAGGTGCCAATGCGAAGGCACTGCATTTATTATCTACTACGTCCAAGAGATGTACACTCGTGGACAAGAGCTGGGTATCGATCAGTGGCAGTGCCTCTGATTCTTTGACCATCGGTATGGAGAAAGCCGAGGTGTGCAGAGCCCTGGTAATAGTACACACGGCCTACCACATATATGTATCTAAAGGGTAAAAAAAAAGCATACGCTGCGCATCTGGATTCTGAGGATCTCCACTGCTCTGACTTCACCGATCACCTTTGAGCTGAGGAAAAGGACACCATGGCTCGTTGGACCATGACCAGCAATACGAAGATAGTCAATCCCCTGCCATATATATATCAGAGTAGTAAGACTGAAAATCTCTCATTGAGGAAAAGGTCCTCCTTATTCCCTCATTCAAAGCTCTCTTACGCCCCAGCCTCCTTCACTGACCATCAGATTCTATTTATCCGCCTCGTTGTGCCGCTGCCCTCGCGTCCTCCTTTCCGCTGTTTCGACTATTGGGCTTCCAGGCCTGGTTACCTTGATTTGGTCTCGGATGCTTGGTCTATTCGTGTCGCTGGAAACCCTCTCTACCGGATCATTCAGAAGTTAAAAACTGTTAAGAAGGCCCTCAGGACGTGGTCTCGCCGTGAGGCGAATGTCTTCTCCGAGATCAGGTCTGCGGAGGCTGCCCTCTCGAGTATCAACGTTGCTCTCAGTGTGGATCCCTTGGACACCCACTTAGCCCAGCTGGAAGCGGATGCTAAGGCATCCATCGCGATCCTCGACGCCGATCTGGAGTCGGCATGGCGCCAAAAAAGCAGGGTGGACTGGCTGCTTTTGGGGGACAAAAACACAAAGTTTTTCCACCTCTCCACCAAGGCCCGCTACGCTAAGAACTTTATCCCAACCCTCATCGACCAGAATGGCCGTCTTGTTGAGAAATGTGACGAAGTCGCTGCCGAGGCTTCCAATTTCTTCGAGAACCTTCTATCCCCTGAGCTCCCTCGTCCTATCGGCCCTGAGCCCCCTGCCCCACGCTGGACCCTCTCCCCAGATGCCAGGCGCTGGCTCATTCGGCCGCTCGATGAGGATGAGATCCTACATGCCCTCCGGGGCATCAAGTCCACAAAAGCTCCGGGGCCGGATGGGTTTAATGCTGGCTTCTTTAAGAGACACTGGCCTCTCGTCAAGAATGACATCATTGATGCTATGCAATTCCTTTTCAAGGGTGGAAGAATGGTCAGAGAGGCCAACCACACTTTCCTCACTCTTGTGCCCAAGAGTGACTCCGCTTCTTCGGCGGGAGACTTCAGGCCCATAGCTTGCTGCAATGTCATCTACAAGCTCTTTGCTAAGATCTTGGCCTCCAGATTGGCCGAGGTCCTCCCTCATCTGATCTCCAATAACCAATCAGCTTTTGTCAAGGGACGCATCATTGGAGATTCCTCTAGGCTGGCGCAAGAGCTGGTTGCCTCCTTTGACCGTAAAGCTTGCTTCAAGCGTGCGTGCCTCAAGGTCGACCTCTCTAAGGCTTTTGACTCAATCGAGCACTCCTTCATCCTATCGTCTCTTCACAAAATGGGCTTTGACCCGGTTTGGATTTCATGGATTGCCAACTGCATCACTTCGGTCTCCTACTCAATCCTCCTTAATGGCTCCTCCGTCGGTTTCTTTAAGGGCACCAGAGGCCTCAGGCAGGGGGACCCCCTAAGTCCTTTGCTCTTTGTGATTGGGATGGAATCGCTTACAACCCTTGCGGACAATGCTGTCGCCCTTGGTCGCCTTAAGCCGTTGGGACGGGGCCGGAGAGTCGCTCCTTCGCACTTAATCTTTGCTGATGATCTCATGTTCTTCTCGAAAGCATCCTCCTCCTCTCTGTTGGAGGTCAAGCGGGTTCTTGATGAGTTTGGCACCTTCTCTGGCCTTCGCCTGAATCCTCGAAAATGCAAGCTCCTAAGGCCTATGGGAGCCCCGCCTGACTTTGCTGTCACCCTGCGTCTGGGAATCTTGCGCAGCTCGCTCCCCTCTACTTACCTTGGGCTTCCGCTTGTCTCCTCCTTTGGAAGAGGCTCCCACGCCCAAGCCTTGGAAGATCGGGTACGTGCTGCTCTCAGTGGATGGAAGGCCTCCACCCTTTCTATGGCCGGCAGGCTGCTCCTCTTAAAATCTGTCATTGCGGGCATTCTTTTATAATGGGCTGGGGGCTGCTTCATCCCTTGTGGTGCTGTGAAAAGGGTGGACAAACTTTGCGCCAATTTCCTTTGGGGATTCGGCACACACTACACTAATTGGCAAACGGTTTGCCTCCCTAAGGAGGAAGGAGGTCTGGGGCTTCGTTCCCTGGCTATGATTCGTGATGCAATGGTGGTGTCTTGGGGGTGGGCCATTCTTACCTCCAAGCACTCTCTATGGGCTGCTTTTCTTAGGGAAAGATACCTGCATGGCTGCTCCTTTTGGGAGGCCTCGCCCAAGGCTGGCGACTCTATTATTTGGAAGTTCATTCTTCGAGGCAGGGCCTCTTACCAAAATTTTGTTTCCTTCTCGAATGGCCTTCCCTCATGGTCCCGCGCCCCTAAGGGCTTCTCATTCTCTCAGGCGATTGATGTTGTGAGGCACCGGGGGCCGGTGGTTCCCTGGGCCTCAGTGGTGTGGTGCAAGGATTCTGTTCCTAAACATGCCTGTACCCTCTATCGCGCGGTCACCAACAGGCTCCCTACTCTCGACAGACTTCAGCGTTTTGGCCTTGCTTCCTTGGGCCTTTGTTACCTGTGCGGCTCTTCTTTAGAAAGCCGAGACCACCTCTTCTTTAGCTGCTGCTTTGTTCAGGACATCTGGAGTTTGGTGTTATTAGATCTGGGCCTCCCGCGGCCCCCCCCTTCATCGGCATCGCTCATCATTGATTGGATCTGTACTGCTCAACCCGGCAGCCAAAAGCGTCTCTGGAGTGTAGTCCTCTCTGCTGCTGCGTGGGAAATATGGAGGGAAAGAAACATTAGATGGACTTCGAGCCATTCTTCGACTTCATCCACAATCGCTGCTGCTATTGTTGCTAACGTCAACATATCGCTTTCTCGGATGAACAGGGGTACTCATTAGAGGCCTCTAGCCTCCCCTCTTTATTCTTGGAGTTGTAACTGCAGTGATTTTGTTTTCCCACTGCATTGTGTCTTACTATTGGAGTTTGTAACTGCAGTGTTTTTGCCCCCTCACTGCATTTTTGGTTTCCTTCCCTGTTAGGCCAATTGTGGCCCCTAACCCTGTACATTTCAACAGATTGTCAATGAAATACACACGATACCTCTTACCAATCAAAAAAAAAAGAGTAGTAAGACTGACCTTATTTTGCAAGAAGATTTTGTTTCCGAAGCTTTTTTACGTCTTTGGTTAACTCCGGTACATATCTTTTAAATAAATAAATAAATAAATATAATAACCATCATTCTCTTTATTCCCTTTCTTCAAGAAATGATTATGATCAGTTCTCACAAGAATTGCTACATAACCAAAGAAAGAACAACGACGGGATGAAGAATAAAGAATGTAACACTTGAATTTTGTTTTTTAAACACAAATCTCCTTGTTGCAACAAAATTGGCTTAAAGCGATTGATTTAAAAATATTTGTGTCATATCTTTCGTAACTAAATATGTAACAATGAATATTATTCGTTGCTTGTTCTTTAAATTCGTAATGAATATTGTACTCGTTGCTATGTTCCTAGCAAGGAATATGCCAATGGTTATCCATTGATTTTTTGGTCCAATTATTGCTAATTTAGCAATGTCTAATGTACAGTTTTAACGAATAGTCAATATATAAAGTCATTATTTTAAGAAATGAATACGATAGTGCTTCCTAATTACGAGAGAAAATACTAATTTTGCAATTGATAATATTTATTATTGTATATTTAAATTGAAAGATATGACAACATATATTCAAATTATTCATTGCCATGGACTAATTTGTTATAGTACCACAAACCAACATGTATATGCAAACTCCTCACGCATCCCTTATCCAACTCCATTACCCCACTCTCTTTAGCATGTAAACAATTATATTTGATGTAGTTTTTCTCAAAGTGATAGGAATAAGACTTTATCAACTGGTGTAGTATGAGGAAGAATTCTATCAAAACAAGAAAGATAAGAAGTATATAGGTTATTTCACTACAAAAAAAGACATGATTGGTGTGCACGTCTTACCTTGTCCTAGGAGAGCACAAGAGGATCACATGTGCTCGCCTAGGCGTCTCGCCAGTTTGAATTATGAGGCCGACCGTGTGGTGCACGCCTGAAAGTATGGGTGATCACTTGTAATGTACATGTGCTCGCCCGTTTGTGCTCGCCCACTTGAAATTTCATGCACGACTCATCCGGGCGTGTGTCAATATTTGGGCGAGCACCTGCGGAGCCATAGGCGAGCACATAAGCGTGTTCGCCCGAAGCCTTAAACAGAACATTGCCCAACCTCTCTTCCTCATTCCATACACATTCTCCCCCCAAAAAATGCCTCCAACGATCCACACACGGCCCTCCATGCTACCAGCGACCGTCCTTTGTATAGTTCAACTACATACGCATCTTCCCATCCGTATATTACTTCATAATTTCTCTCATCTTTTAACATCTCATTACATATCACTCCGTTTGGATAGTTATAGATTTTAAAATTGTATTATATTATTTATTATTTTGTATAAATTCGAGTGGTTGAATATGCTATCTATGCTTACGATAAGACTTGTTTAATATTTTATTGTTAGATTTGATGATGGTTTCCTCATTTATATGGAAATTCATATGCATGGTGGATGTTTGATGAAATGCCACAACCAATGATATTATTAAACTTGATAGTATATTTTGTTGATGCTTTTATAAAGAATATAAAGGATGGTAATATCATGACATGATATACTATAAAAGAGGTATAACTTGGATTACGTAATTTAGCCAATTTGATTTAGTTTAGACGAAAAATATTTATTATAGGTCTAGTTATACAAACAAACATCCTCATATAGAGTGTTGATATGAGAGAAATATAGAGATAGGGAGAGATAGATATAATACGTGGAGCCATGGGCATGATGTATGCATGTGGAGATGGGTGTATATATGTATTGAGGGGGATGATTAGAAGAGGGAGTGTATTATTATAATTAAAAAATAAATTTCATATGTAATTATAGAAAGAAGAAAAAAGTTTATATTAAATATTCAAAAAGGAATTCGCTTACATTAAAAAATTATACAATATCATCACTTTTGGAATTGGCTATATGGATACCTTATAATTTAACTTAAATTGAAACTACTATAGAGACTACTAATTATGATGGAATTACAATTTAGTATTTATCGATAAATATGTTATAATTTAAAACTATTTATAACTAGCTTTATCGATATAGATTTATATATTATAATGGAAATAATAATATTACATCACAATAACATTTAAAATGATGAATATCCTTTAAATCCCAAATTGTAACTCGCTTTAAATATATTTCAATAAACCTAAAAAATATTAAATTAAGTTAATTCTTTTATTGAAGTAATATTATTATATATTAAAATATTAAAGAATAATAATAAGTTAATTGTATGTGTAAATTGTGTAAATATGAAATTAACAATAGAAGTAAATGTGATCAATAAAATGACAAATCCAAGTGTGGTGCTTGTCAAACATCAGTATTTCTTCTGTGATAATTTATTATCACAATAATTAATAGTTAATGTGATCAAGTTTTTCACATTAAATTATAATTAGATTGATAATAAGGCTAAAACACTAATAACTTATTACTAAATTGTAAAAAATCATTCACACACAACATGTCCCTCCACATTAGGTGGTGTGTGGCCCTGCATACCGGGAGAAGTGTGTAACACATTGGACGATTTCATCACCTTCAATTGTGTTATATTTTTTTTATATTTTCCACAGTATTATTAGACTCACTTTGGGATGAGATATCCTAGTCCAATGGTCGTGGATTTTGATATTTGTAGGTGGAAAAATCTTTTTTTACATGTACACTTTCAATAATGTTCATTTAAACACTTTGTTAGTCACTAATTAAGGATCACACTTATCCATATCCCCATCGTCAACAAACCAAATACACGTAAATGTCAGGTTAAAATAAATGAATAATTATTTTAAGATTGTTTTATAGTCTCATTTGTAGCACTTACAAATGTACGACGTAAAGTGATCTTAAAGTATTTTATGTTGGCTTTCCTTAGTTCAGAGATCCCAAACTATGGGGGTCGGTAAGGATTCAAACTTACTAAAAGGCGTCTATTTTCCCATGTTGTTTGTTTCTGATGGAAATTTGAATCCATATCCCCTTCCTCTTTGGTAAAGCAAACTAGTCGTAATTTAATATCCAAATAGTCACTACAGTGATTGTTTTGAATGCTGATTGCGATTGGTTTTTGAGGTATACTGGAGAGGTGCAGGGTTATGCTTCCGAATTTTCTTCAGAAATAAGCAAGCATGTGACAACGATCATCTTATAATAAGTTTGAATCCTTATGGGCGGACTCAAGTGATAACATAATTATCACACTTCTCTTATCATCTCCTAAAATAAGTATGACAAGTTTATGCCATCGACAGGTTAGGGTTTAGGTTTTCTGCTTATATTCTCCAAGAATAAGCCAAAGATAAATTTCTCCCCTCATTTGACAGTATGAACTGCTACATTCAGGTGATAAAGATAGCTGCTAGAGAGTGGATGTACAAGGATATAGTAGATGGGAGTGTTATAGATACCTTTCAAATAGGTGTTCACGAATTTGTAGAATTTGCATACGCACAAGGTTCTCGTGTCGTAGATTCAATGGCACTATCTTGTGTCCGTGTTAAAAGTGTCATTTAATGAAGAAGAGTACTAAAGATGAAACTCAATTGCATCTTTATAAAAATAGATTCATGGAAAGATATCAGATTTGGTGGAGGCATGGTGAGGACTTCAAGGACATGATGATAGTCAAAGAAGCGAACAATATTAACCCATTTGTAGATATGGTTATGGACATTGTGGGTCCTGATTTTAACACTGCTTGTTTAGATGATTAGGAACTGAACCATATGGAGAGTCTGCAAACTTCGATGAGTTGTTGAAAAAAGCAGAAGAACCATTATGATTGGGTTGTAAGACATATTTAAGACCCTTTGTAGTTTTGATCTTCCATCGATTAAGATGGAGTATAAAATCTGATCGTAATTTTAATGCTATGCTTAAAATTATCAAGAAAACATTATCAGAAGATGCTGAATTACCTGATAATTATTATAAAATGAAGAAGATGATGCAGAAGATGGGTCTAGAAGAAGTTAAAATAGACTCTTGTATAAATCACCGTATTTTATACTACGGTGAACATCAACATTTGAAACATTGTCTAAAATGTGATGAGCCAAGATTTCAGGAATGGAGTAAGAGTAATACAAAAAGCTCAAGAAAGGTTTTACGTTATTTCCCATTGAAAACACGATTAAAACGATTATATTATTGTAAGAAAACAACAAAAAATATTACATGGCATGCGGAACATATAGTTGATGAATACATGGAGCATACATCCAAGTCTGATTGTTGGAAAGTATTGATGTCAACATTTCCTTCTTTTTCGGAAGAAAAGAGGAATTGCATTTTTGGTTTATGTACAAATGGGTTTAATCCTCATGGAAGAAGTAAATATTGATCTTGTTGGCCAGTAATAACAAAACCATACAATCTACCCCCATAGTTATGTAATAAGAGACAATTTATGCTTCTATCGTTGTTAGTGTCAGGACTTACACATCCGTGAAAAAACATTGACGTGTATTTACATCCTCTTATAGATGAATCGAAAAAGCTACTAGTCAATGGAGTGGATACACATGATGCAAATACAAGTCAAACATCTAAAATGAAAGTAGCTCTACTCTAAACTATAAATGACTTCTTGGTTTATGGAATGTTATCTGGATGGAGTACGCAAGGACATAAAAGTTGTCCATATTGTATGGAAGGTACAAATCATTCTAACATCAACACGATCAGAAATCCTTTTTTATTGTCATAGATGTTTTCTTTCAAGCAATCATCCTTATAGAAGACAAATGCAAGCATTTAAAAAGAATACCACCGATATTACAGATCCTATGACAATTAAGACTGGAGAAATGATATTATCAAGTTTAGAAGAATTGGCAAATGCAACCTCGAACAATGGAGATAAAACAAACCTCTTCCTGGCTTTTGTGGCAATCACAATTGGATTAAGAAGAGTATATTGTGGGAATTACCATCGGTGGCAATCACAATTGGATTAAGAAGAGTATATTGTGGGAATTACCATATTGGAGTAAGCTATTTACATGACATAACTTATTATTATGCATATAGAGAAAAATGTCTTGGACACGTCTTCTCTACAGTTATGAACTTAACGAATCGTACAAAAGATACAATAAGGTCTTGACGTGATTTAAAAATCATATGCAATCGATCGGAGTTGTATATAAGGAACATTATAATGGAAGGATTGAAATTCCTAAAGCAAAGTATATATTAGAAAGAAATCATAGAAAGACATTTTTGGTGTACTCATACCTCACAGTTCACTTTAGGCTTGAGATAACCCGTCAGCTTGGGCAGATGGTACAACTATTTAGGGGACTGTGAGCGTGTACTTTAGGCGATAGGGCGACGTCCTCTGTGAGTTTACTTTATACAACTTTTTGATCACCAAAAATAAATTTGAAAAGATAAAAGACCAAACTCTTATAGTCTCTATCGTGCGCAGTTGGTGAATCTAGGGTTTGCATTGTCTTTATATGCAAGTGGTGCATTATTCCATGTCTTATATGCCTTCACACTCATGTTCTTGATTTGATATCGTATTCTGTCACATACTTTTGACATCAAAGATGATGACTAGACAAATTTTGTGCTCAAACTCCATGAGCTTTCAACCTTCCACCGTCCGTTGTATGTCTTCTTAGACTCGAGATGACCCTTATCTCGAGTTGGACCCACTTAGTTACGAGGTGAATCAGACCCAAACTCTCTCGCCTCCCAACCCTTTAACTGAGGCAGATCCACGCCTCAATTTTTATATATTTCTCTTGCATGTTTTTGCACTAATTCTTATGAGACTTTTCCTTCTCAGAGGATTCAAAGATTATGGTTAGTGGGAAGGGACTAGTTGAGGATAGATATGAGAGATGTATAGACAGGATACCTGATCTAGCTTCATATATTATCGAGGAGATTCTAGAAACCTTGTAGCAGATGAGATTACAGATCAGAGATCAGTGTATAGTCCAGGATGAGTTTAGAGTTTATATGACTGCGTTGAGAGCAGGAGAAGGGAACCAACCACCACCTGCCATGGTTCCTGCGACTTTACGAGATGAGTATGCTCCGGGAGCTAGGACGATACACCATTGAATTTGGTTACAAAAAAATCAAGGGTCATATGAGCTAAGATTGTCCTTTATTTCACTGCTTCCTAAGTACCATGTGAACACTTCAGAGGATCTATTTACCTTTTTATAGCAGTTCGAGATGATATGTTGTATGACTAGTTATCCAGGAGTTACACAGGAGGTTATATGCCTCAAGGCCTTCCCCTTCTCCTTAGAAGATAAGGCGCTTTACTGGTTGAGTCACTTGGGGAGGGAGATTTATACATGGGATGATTTGAAGTCAACATTCTTGCGTAAATATTTTCCTCTAGGATGGACGAATATGATGAGGAGTCAGATCTCTAATTTTACACAGTTAATACTTGAGTCATTCCATGAGGCATGGGAAAGATTCAAGGATTTTATAGAGAGATTCCCTCATCATGAGATACCATTGAAGGTGCTTGTTCACAATTATTTTGGAGGACTCCAGCCGGATGTCAGGGAATAATATGCGCTGCATGTGGCAGCAATTATTTGAATAGGGATGTTGAGTCAGTTTGACCCATCTTTGAGGGGATGACAGAGAATTCACGTGTTGTTGATTCCACTCGGACATTCCAGAAGGGCCCACAACCACAACACCACTAAGAGCATCAAAAGGTTGCACATGTGTTAGTGTTTGATTCATGACCTAACATGGGATTTATTAGTGATAAGCTGACATTAGTTGATGTGATTTAGAAACAAGTTCAGAAATTACAACAGCTACAAGAGTCGAAGAAACTCTCATTACTTTCTCAACAGTTGAGTGATTTGACAAAGAAGGCGATCGGGAGTTGCAGCTTCAATACAAGTAGACTCGCACTCCTTCTACTTCTCATCTTGTATAGAGATCTTTACATGATCCTTCCACCTGTCAGATTCAGTATGTTCATAGCGAGCTGGTACAACCTACTAAGCCTCCACAGATTGATTGGCATAAGGATCCGTCCAATGCCAATTCGAGTCAGATCACTAGCCTTGGAGATCTTGATGTTGATTCTCATGCTAGTCTTGATATAAACGGGATTTGGTATGCTCTTGTCCTTCCTTTACTTCCCATTACTCCTCAGAACGTGCACCACCACTTCCACCAGCAATAATATAGTCATCTGCAGCATGGATGCCCATATTTTCAGCACCGTCAACACTTCATGCAACAACAGTCTCACCAACACTCCTATCAGAAACCATATTCACATTAGTATCCTGCTTCACATTCACAACCTTATCGGTACGACCACCAGTTAGCAACCCTCCTTTACACCACAGAGGTGTCCTCAACCTTACACACCACAATAGCACCCTCCTAGGCAGAAGAGAGTCAACAGTCAGGGACACCACACTAAGTCTGAGATATATTCACAGGCCCTAGCATTGAATCAAATCACGGACATGTTGAGCACACTCTAGACAATGGATAGGACAGAGAAGGAGCAGGTTAACCATCACCTGGATGAGTTAGCCATGCGCAAGACCACTCTCCCAACCCATCCTTGGATGAACCCAAATAATAAGAGGAGGCATTTAGATCAAGTGTACACCACCACATATATAATCTCTTTTCCTGAATTTTTATCTAACTTCATTCGTTTCATGAGCTATAGGTCACCATGAGCACCCGATCAAGAGGAGGAAAGCCCAAATGATGAGGAACGAGGGCCGATCCATGTTGATCTTCATCATACACATCTTGATGCTGAGGAGGAGAACCACCATGATGAGGACCATCACGATGTCCACTACCATGATGATTAGAGAGAGGGGAGTGATGCAGAGATAATTGACATTGACACATGAGAGTCAGACGATGATACCACGCAAGACCATGCATATACTCCCAATGCAGATTCTCATGTTTTAGAGAGTTTTGTACATACCTATGATACTCTCGATGTACATGTTTATTCCACTTCTGATGTTATAAAAATATTGATGTTGTCGTTCTTGAGATTGTTCTTTTTTCCAATGCTTTGTATGGAAAAGGAAAGAAATAACCCAAAGAAAGATGTTGTTGTTCCAAAGACTAAGAAATTATTGAAAGATTGCATTTTTCTGAAGATCCCACTCCATGATGCCTTGGATTACTTCCCTACACTCAAGCAACAATTGAAGAATATATATACCATGGTTAGAAAGAAGAGATCACGTAAAAAGAAACATGTTTTGACCAAGGCCACACCATATTCTATACAATATTGGTTACCAAAGAAGAAGAAAGATTCAAGAGCACATATCTCAGATGTGAGATTTCTCTTGCAGCATTCGATCGCACTCTATTATATAATGGTTCCTCGATTAATATGTTTCCATCCTTTTTACTCGACAAGCTCGAGTTAGGTCGTCTTTACAAATCCCATGTGATCCTTCATTTTGTTGATAAATCTATAAAGAGAACTAGGGGTATTTTGAGGAACATTATCGTGACCGTGCATGGCCTATAGTACCCAATGGACTTTACTATCCTGGACATGGATTGCCCTACACAGTTGCACCTTACCCCGATCATTCTTGGTAGGCCTTTCTTGGAGACTATGAAGGATATCTTCGACTATGATACATAGAAGGTATTTTTTTCCCACCAAGAGTAAGAAGGTACATATAGAGATGGCGAGAGATCACACATATCCAATGTCGCATCTACAGCTAGTTCAGATGCCTTGAGTTCTTTAGCCACCTGTAATTACATGGATGAGGTTTTCCTTGATGACCTTTAGAGGTATCGAGTAGAGACCTGTGATATCCTAGTAGAGGATGGGTCCGAGACTACAGTTGGCAGTTCTTCTGATGGTACATTACATTTCAGCATGGATGATGATGAATAGATGGAGCAAATATATTTTATTGCAGACATTTCAGATTTTGAGAGCTAACATGATTCCCTCACTTTAGATGAGTTAGAGAATGATTTTCATTTAGCTGAGTTATTTTCCTATAGTCATTTTAAGGATGAGCACAGTAGAGAGACGGATGATGTTTTAGACATTTTCTGTAGTCCAACTTTGGATTATATTGGATGGTTGATAACTACATTGCAAACACATTTACAACTAGCACATATCCCAACACACATATAGATGAGGATACAACAGAGCCATATTCTACCTTGCTAGAACTGAAGAAATTGCCACCTAATGTGAAATATGCTTTCCTTGTGGATTCACATCGACGGTTTCTGGTCATTATTAGCTCATCTTTGACCGAAGAGCAAGAATATCATATGATGGAGATTCTTGGAAGAAACCAGAAGGCTATTCGGAGGAATGTATCTGATCTAGAGGGATAAATTCTGCTTTGTGCTCCCACCATATCTATCTTGATCATGACATCAGACCCTCTAGAGAGTTTCATTACAGGTTGAATCCGGTTATATGAGATGTTGTCTAGAAAGAAATTACGAAATGGCATGATGTAGGGTTTATTTCTCCCGTCTCCAACTCCGAATGGGTTAGTCCAGTACATGTTGACCTGAAGGAGTTGGGAATTCATATGGTCAAAAATAATAGTAGAGAGGAGACTCCAAAGAGAGTAACCATCACATCATAGCGGGTGTGCATTGATTATAGGAAATTGAGTGTGATGATGAAGAAGGATCACTTTCCCTTACCTTTTATAAACCAGGTCATAGAGAGGTTGGCAGGGATAGAGTACTTCTGCCTCCTTGACGGTTACTCCGGATACAACCATGTTACACATGCTCCTGAAGATCAGGACAAGACCACTTTCACATGTCCCTTTGGCATGTACTCCTTTAGATGGTTGCCCTTTGGTTTGTGCAATGCCCCTACTGCATTTCAGAGGTGCATGCTTGCCATCTTTGCAGACATGGTTGGTGATTTTATCGAGGTATTTATGGATGATTTTTTTGGCCATGGTGAGTTCTTTGACAATTGTTTAGCACACCTAGATCAGGTTCTTGTTTTGTCGTGGGAAAAGAGCCATTTTATGTTTACAAATGGGATTGTGTTGGGGAATGTCATCTCCAGGCAAGGCATGGAGGTTGACCAAGCCAAGGTTGATGTCATCAAGAGTCTCAAGCCACCATCCAACATCAAGAAGTTACGGTCTTTTCAAGGGCACACCGATTTCTATCGACGATTCATTCAAGATTTCCCGAAGATTGCTCGACCAATAACTGAATTATTAGGTAAAGACATCAATTTCTTACTAGATGACAAACGTCTTAGTGCCTTCCTTACATTGAAAAATATGATTATCAATGCTCTTGTCCTATAGCCACCTGATTGGTTGGTTCCCTTCGAGATCATGATGAATGCTTTAGATTTTAGGAACGGGGCTATGATAGGATAGAGGAGGAATGTACTTCCTATTGCCGTCCACTATTCTAGTCAAACTTTAGATGATGCTCAGCACAACTACACAATAATAAAGAAAGAGATGTTGGCAGTGGTATTCGCATTGGAGAAATTCATATCATATGTTCTTTGTTCAAAGATCACAGTTTACACAGACCATTCAACTATTAGATATTTGACGGAGAAGAATGATGCCAAGGTACACCTTTTTAGATGGGTTTTTCTACTCCAATAATTTGATTTTGACATTAAAGCTAAACCTGAGATAAAGAACGTCGTAGCTAATGATGAAGCTACGTTTCATCATCTTTATTCTATCATTTTGGCCTTAAAAACCCTAGTAAATGCGTGTAAATAGCGTTAAATTCATGCATTTTATCATCCATGCATTATTGTGTAAATATTGTATAAAATGCGGTTTTTAAAGCCAAAATTATAGAATAAAGAAAAGAATTGAAAAAGAATAAAATATTGTAAATATTTTATGACCCGAAACCTCGAGACCTAGGCATCTCGATGACTAGGTCGACAAGGAATAAAGTAGGGGGAGATAAGGGCCAAAATACAATAAAAATTACCTTTTATTTAATTCATTCTTTATTCATTTTGGGACCTATTTTTTGTTCCACTTTTTATACCTCAAATAAATAAACTTTGAACATTAAAGTTGTAGATAATGTCATAAAAAATACAAAATTGATTTCACTCAAAAATAATGTACAGATAAGAAGTTATGGTCTGAATAAAATTCCAGAATCCCAACTTCCCAGACCTGTATCTCCCAAATAAAAAACTCCAAATGCATCAAACTCACCTTTAATTGTATATAATTTAAAATAAGCTATTTAATGACGGTGGTTTCGCATTTGGCGGAGCTACGGTTTGAAAGTTGAGTTTTGGACCCCTATTGTATACTTGTACAGATTAAAATATTCATTTTATTATTTATTCATTATTTTTATAAATTTATATTTTCATAATTTTGTAAATATTATTTATAATATATATGAAACTAAAACATAAATAAAAATACAAAAGAAATGCAAAATAAAATACTTATATATAATACATAGATATAGGACCTATACACATACCTACACAATTCATACTTATATTTTATTAAGTGTATAAAATACTTCAGAAAAAAAAATAAAAATATATTTAAGTTTATAAAAATATTTTATAAATTTATAACATAATAAACAAAAATAAATAAATTAAATATACAAAATAAAAATAAAACAATAAAATATATATGTAAATATACCTATATAGGCCTAAAATAGTAACATGTTAATTATAGACCTCAGAAAAATAAATAAAATATACCATAAAATAATTCATAAAATAATAAACATTTTTTATTTTATAATTAAAAATTAATTATTTCATTTTCTATTTTTTAATGATTTTACAAGGATTTTTTTCAAGGAATTTTCTGGTTGGTCCACGTGGACCAACCAGATGTCTTCCTTGGTTGACCTCGGTCAACTCTCTGACCGAGGTCTGGACCTTGTCAGACCTGCGTTTTTGACCATTTTTGACCTTTTTTTGAGGGCGTGCCTTTCACCTTTTGGGGATGCAACCTTCACGATTTTTGATCCTTGTGCATCCACCATACACTCCCAGTGTTTGCCTTGGGCGTTGGATCATCACAACCCCCGATATCCCTCGTTCTTCACGCCCGGTCCACCATCCCTTCAAAACGACCCCTGTCACTTCCTCCTCCCTTTGAACCCTCTTTGACCTTCTTTCCCCTCTTTGATTGGGAGTTCTGGACTGGGTCTTGTGACAGGAGATCCTCTAACTCCTTAGGGGCGGGGCTAGTCGACCAAGGAGGCGATTCCACCACCTTCGGCCACCTTTGGCCGTTGAGGTCCAACTCGGGTAAATCACCCTTGAGGATGCGTTTTTATTCCATTTTTCTTGCATGCTTTTATTCTCTGTAGGAGTAGAACTCATTCGCCACCTCTCTTTCCGATTCTCGCTCAGCCTTTCGCCCACGCCCACCCTCGTCGGAGCTTGCCCCAGCGAGTTCCACTATCATCATTTCCACCATTTACTGCCCATCCTCCGTCACCAATAAGGCATCCAGTTCCCCTTTTTTGTTTGCTGTGCTAACCTCTGCAGGATCTGGGGACCAAAAGGCGTCTCGTGACGCTGATTTTTGCGACACCAAAGGCACATGGGGCTCCGGCCGTTCTTGCACCCGTGCGAGGTCACCTGAGCTCCAGAGCCACTTCTGACGCGGCCTGCTGATGCGGAGGAGCTTTGGCTCCATTTTGCCCCCGTCCTTAACGACCAGGACATCTAGAAGGCCTCAGGCGAGCGGGTCGAAGTTCGCCATCGGCGAGCTTTAGGCCGGTTCTTCCTCAGGAGCTCGTGGCCATCGGATCTCGTCACTCCGCCCAGGCAAGCAGCCACCTTCGGATTTTATACGTCGCCAGCCGTCGGATCGATCAACCATCGTCTAATCTGGGCCATTCAAGGTCGAACCGTCATCGCGGCACAGGGCGTCGACATGTGTTTAAGTGCCTCTTCATCCGCCGTCCATGCCAGTCAAGTTTTGGGTATTTTGCCAGATTAGCCCTCAGCTATTTTGTAGTTATTATTCCATACATTAAATCTTTCATCTGCACTTATAACTTTTGTACTATTTACATTGCACCCCCCAGAACTTCGCACTGTTACATTTGGGTCCCTGTCAAGTCACGTGCGCTACGCATGTGGCTTGGCGATTTTGTTAGGGAACCCCGGGGAATTTAGTGTATTTAAATTCCCTCATTATGGCATTTTTGCATAAAGGCCCTCGTGTTTTTTGATAATTGCGTATAGGCCCCTGCCAAGCGCGCGTGCCTAAGCACGTGGGCTTGGCGTTTTTGCGAGGGTATCCCTAACGTTTTGATTATTTGTAATTGGTACAGAGCATTTTATATTACGTTAAATAGTTTTTGGACAATTTACGTGCAAGCCCTTTAACTTCTGCATATTTTCAAAAATGCCCGTTGCCTGTATGTAGTTTCTCTTTGTTGTTTTCATTTATTGCATGCATCTCTATACCTCTAAAAAATCCACAAAAATTATTTTAGGCTCCTGTTGACTTTTGCTTCCATGCCATATTTTTGTATTGCAAATTTATTGCATTTTAATATTTATAAAAAATTCAAAAACACTCATTTTCAACACTGTTTGCATTAAAAAATCCATAAAAATAAAAAAAACACATCAGAAAATTCCCAAAAAAATAGATATTGCTTATTTTAGTATGTTTCAACTTCTTTCCAAAAATCACCAAAAAATATAACACAAAACCCCTAAAAATTAGAAAGTCTCAAAAATCTTCCTAAAAATATTAAAAATTTCGGAAAAATCTTTAAAATACAATCTTTGTGTTTGAATTTTCCTTATTTTATTATCTTTAATTAAAATTAATTTGGAGAATTTTTGTTACTGTTTTCTATTTTATTTCTCCCTTTTAGTTTCTGATCTTTATTTTCTCCACTGTTTTCAGTATTTTTGACTTTAGAAATACCAAAAAAATTAGTAAAAATATAGGAAAATCACAAAAATATTAGAAAATTATAAAAAAACCTAAAAACATTTTATTTCCTGATTTTCCTTATTTTTACCTATTTTTATAAATACTCTATTCCTCTCTCTCTTATATTGTATATATAATCTAGTATTGGAAAAGAAAATATACAAAAAATATAAAATATAAAAAGAAAATATAAAATATGTAAATTAAAAATCAAAATACAAAATTATAAAATTAAAAATAAAATAAGAATATATAAAATTAAAAACCCACAAAATAGCATAAATAGATAAATACATCACATTCACACATTTTGAGCATTTTGCCCCGTTCTACCTGTCTGCTCCTTGTGTTCGACCTCTACACATACTTGCACCTATACACATC
This sequence comes from Ottelia alismoides, assembly GCA_037367405.1. Lineage (NCBI taxonomy): Eukaryota > Viridiplantae > Streptophyta > Magnoliopsida > Alismatales > Hydrocharitaceae > Ottelia > Ottelia alismoides. Next base: position 165,358 of record JAZKJV010010584.1, on the reverse strand, counting down.
ATTGTTGTAGAGTTATAATAAATTTCAACTCCGCACATTTACTTTCATTCCTTGATTTATATGTTGTGGGTTAATTGTTGCTTAAATTTCAGATTTTGCTGGAGGTCAAATCAACGACTGTTGATTCGCCTTGTGAATCAACACGACCTCTGCAAAAGTCGTGTTCAACAGCTAATCACCTCTCCCGATTATAAACAGAGCAACCTTTAGATGAGTACACGCTAGATATTACAGAGAGATTTCCAGATGAGAGTATCTTTACAGTTACAGAGATTCCATGTTATGCAAATATAGTGAATTTTTTGGTTACACAGAAGAGTCCATAGGGTTGTGAAATAATGTTTTGTGAGCATCTTATGATTTCACAAGGAGAAACCGCAGTCGATGTGTTGACCGCTCAAGAAAACCACTAAATTTGACAATTAACATACAATTAATGATCAAGCAATGAAAATCAAATGTGGATTAAAATTTATTATACCTCTACAAAATGTATGTAGAGTGAAAGTAGTATAGAGTATCGAACACATAGAGCAGAATGGATAGATTGGTCAGTGAAGCACAAAAGATGATTGTGAAGACTTTGTCTATATTTCTTTTTGTGGTTTTTCATTTTCAATTTTTTAAATGTTATTTTTATTTTATAATTTTGTATTTCATTTTTAATTTATATTTTTCTATTTTTTTATATTTTCATATTTTTATATTTCCTTTTCTTTAAAAATATAATAGATATATAGTATATATATAAATTAAGCTAAGATACATATAAATAATAATAAATATAGTCAAAATAAAGAAAAAAATATTTTGGACTTTAAATATTTTTTACTATTTATTAATTTTTAGGTAATTTTTCTAATTTTTATATATTTTTAAAGTAAAAAATACCCAAAATCAGGGTTTAATTAAATAGGCCAAATTGAAATGAAGAGGAAAATACCAAAATAGGTTCGAAATTCTTCAAGTCAATTTTAGTGGATAGACTATAATATAAATAAAATTATAAAATAGAAAACACAATTTATGGAATTTTTGAGAATTTTATAAGTTTTTTATAAAGGTTTTAGCATTTATAAATTTCTAAGAGTTTTCTTTTATAATTTAACAGATTTTTTCAACGATTTCGGAAAATCCTTAAGCGCATCACAGAAGCATGAGGATCGCATCGAATGCGACCAGGAGCGACTAGTAGCACTAGTGGCTCCGGGTAGCGGAATTTGGAAAAAATTTAATGTGATGAAACCACATGATCCAAGAACACATCTCGGATCATTTCATGTAAACCACAAATAAGCATTATGGTTACCTCTTGAAGCGTGGTTGCGATCGAGTCTCCAAACGAAGAGATCTCCTATCTCAAGTCCGATCTAATGGAGGAGACACTTGTGAGCGCGTTGATGAGTCGAGTGCTCCTTGCAATCGATATTGATGATCCAACCGGTGAATCTCCTGATCTCGTCACACAAGTGACGTATTATTCACGAGCAAAGCACCGAAGGAGACAGAGATCCATGAGAAAGCAATCTGGTAGCATGATGACGATGCTGCAGCGATGGTGACTTTCTCAAGGGCACCATTGTGGATGACCACAATGAGAAAGAGAGAGAGAGGCTTGGCATGTAGAGAATGAGAGAGAAAGAGAGAGCATGTGTTTGATGTAACTTGAAGAGCGAGGTGTGCCTCTTATATAGTATTTTGGGATCCATGGATCTCAATCCTTGTGCACACAAATCCAATCGATGAGATTGATTTGTGTTTCATTCAATGGCCATGATCTTGTTGTGAAAATACAACAATAATTAGTTTAATTCAAATTAATATATATCGATAAATGAATATAATAAATTTCAAATTAAATAAATTAATTATCTTTGGAGATATTGAGGAGATATACTTCATCCCCTAAAAAAGGGGGACGACCACTCTTCTCCTTTGTAGATTGATGGCCGTCCACGTCTTGAGGTGGAGTTTGGTCTATCTCTTCAAAATCTCATGAGATCTCATTATCTCATGATATCTCCAATATTTCCAATAATATTTGTTGTAAATTATCTCACAAAAATAATTTGTAATTATTTTGTTAACATTGCAATCATGCCATTGGAAATTTGTGAATCACATTCACAACCAAATATAAAATGTAAATTATATTTTCATTAATCATCTAGTATGAATCCAATTCGATCATTAATTAATTAATAAAAATATATCACAATAGACTATCTCTTATATATTATAAACCACATTTATGACATATCTAAATAATATGGATGGTACTATCCAAATTATTTATATCCATGATAATTAAATAACATTTAATCATCTTGGATCTTTATTCTCATGTGCCCAAATAATATTAGTCACATTCACATTATTCACATCTTTTATAATTAAATCATATTTACTTATCTCAGATAACTCTCTTATGATATGAATCAAATTCATATTATTCATGATAATTAAATCATATTTAATTATCCATTTTCTCAATGCTCGGATATATAATATCAACAATGAAATTATCCATGAACTCTTTCAAGGATAATGCGCTTTCTCCGCAGATACTTGGAGATAAGGATAGGGCGATTGTATTGTTCCACTTATAGTGACTTGGATATTGAGATCACATCTCAAATCTAGATCTTGCGAACCTCTCATAGATTCTTGATGAAATCAAGACCACAAATCTGATATTCTCATTGCATCTGAATCACATTCAGATCACTATCCAACATTTGGACCAAGATCAGATCACTTCTCTACTGAGAGGAGTCACTAAAATCCAGACCTGTTTTATCACTCCCTAGGAATGGAAGCATCATGGTTATACAATCGTTTATGATCACATCACCCTTAAGTATTCGTAGTACCTATACATCCTACAAACTGGAAGACCAAGAACAAACATGAAGTTTTAGAACTATTTTACACTACCTACTTCAGAGTTTTATCATAAAGGTTTTTCATTTGATCATTGGGAGTCAGTATCGATCATATACTTTCCAAAAACATATATCATGCCTAGGTCATGATCATATACTTTCCAAAAGCATATATCAAACCTACAAATTCACTCAAGCTTGCAAAGCGATACGCCCATGCACGAAATTTGATTCTTCCCAATATCTCATGAGTGAGTTCATGTATTTCGGTTGAGTAAATTCACTCATATACCCTTGTATACACTCCAACGCGTCGATGTATAGATCTGGTTAGGTCATCAACCTACTAGTCTGCCAAATGTACATACTAAGATATATAGTAACAACTTTGTCTCGGGTTAGAAGATGTGTTCCTATATCATGGCAGCATACGACATAAGTCTTTGGTTGTCTCGATCTTGTTGAGTCAACTCTTTGACCTAACTAATCTGACACCTCAGAATCTCTATTCCTATGTAGAGGACCTGCATCAAGAGGTCTGTCATATATCAACCTTTAGAGAAGTATTTCCATCTCCTTCTCAGGATGGAGATTTTCTCTTAATAATCATTTGATGGTGATTGATGAGTCCTCAATCTAACTCTTTAGATGTTCATGCAAGCACCAACCTCTATGATTCAACAATTGAATCAACAGTTGTATGATCATTAAGATGGCTATGGTACATAACCCTAATTGTACTAAGGGACCTATTATGCAAATAATTCATTCTTCGTTTCAGATTAGGGAATGATATTTGCAATATCATTTATTACAAAATGTCTTGGGCTCGTATGTCTAACAATCTCCCACTAGCCCAAAGAGCCATTAATGGGCTAATCTTTAAACCTTCCCTCATGTGACAATCATAGCCTATTTAGAAAAATTGCTAGGTAAGTTGATCGATTCCTCTATTCCTGAGAGACTATGCCAAGTCCTTTTATGGCACTTGCATATCCCCTAGCAACAGTGATCGTATCCAATGCGAATGTTGCATCTCATTCAACCAATTCTCAATTTTGTCAATTATAGTTACTTGGCACTACAACTTAATAATCATTATAACTAGTATTTCCATAATCCTTCTCAGAAAACCCTTATTAGTGAATTTCTTCATCTCCTAAGGTATTTTCAGTTAAGACCTTTTAGATCAATATCTATAAAATCTTAAGTTCTTGAAGATAATATTTAGAGATCACTATCTCTAAAGTCTTGTCATCTTTGAAGATTTTGTTATTACTGCAGCTAAGTGTTTTAACTCCTTAGTAGGATTAGTAACAATTTACTACTCCCACTGCATTGTAGACATCTGGCATTTGCACATATCTAGCATACACCCAGCTTCTCGTAACTACTGCACAAGGGGAAACAATTCTAGCATTCATTTCCTCAACTCTTTGAGGTGTTATCTCTTCAGATAGGTCAGTACCATATCTTAAAAAAAGAAGCCTTTCTTGGAATTTTCTAAAAATGGAAATGTCCAAGGTGTACCATTTAACGTGACGGTTCCAATACCCTCTTTTCTTTAATTCTAAACACCTTCAGAACTAAGATCCAAGAGGTATCCTTGAGATCATATCTCAAGATTTGGAACAACACAATTATAAAACACTTATTATTATCCCTAACTCATTCCAAATGAAGGATATCATCTACATTTAGCACGATGAACACAATGACACTACCACTAAGCTTCATACGGTTCATTAAGATTATATCTGAAATCGTAACATTTATAATTTCATCAAATCCAATGTTCCAACTACAAGAAGTTTATGTGAGTCCATAGATGGAGTTCTTTAGCATGCATGCCTTGCTTTCCCCAACTGTGAAGCCCTGTGGCTACTTCATGTGAATATCCTCAGATAGGTATTAATAGAGGAATGCAATATTGACTTCCATCTTGAATATGTCGAAGTCAAGTTGTGTAGATATAGTTAGCAATATTCTGATGGGATTAAGCATGGTCACTGGAGAGCAAGTCTCATTGCAAGCAATGTCTTCTCTTTGTGTGTATCTTGTGGATATCAATCATGCTTTGAAGGTCACTACCTTCTCATCTGGTTGCTTCTTTCTCTTGAAGATCTATTTACACCTTAACAGGTCTTACTCATATATGTGGATCCTCGAGTGTCCATATACAACACTTGTATATGAAGTCTACTTTAGAGTTTATTGCTAAAATCCATCTTTCCATTCATGATCCTTAGGAGCTTCATCACATGAAGTCTGATAATTTTCAGACTTAACTGACACATGAAATCCATCCTCAAACTCATTTGAAGATGTATTAGTGTTTCGTCTTTAATTATCCCTTTTAGTTTTCGATTTCAGTAGCCTCATTATCTTCTCAAGATTAAATGAGTTCCTTCACTTCATTTTCATCTTTATTCTAAAGAGTCCTCATCCTTTAGGAATCACATTCTCGGAGATGAGATCTTATAAGAATCTCAAGGTCACAAAGTAGGTATCCAATACCATCCTTTATTTTTCTAATGAAGTAGCACTCTTAGGTGCTAAATTCCATCTTATTTGCATGGAACCTTATTAAAAATATATAGTAGTCACTACTACATATATACCTCGAAACTAAGAGGTAATTATGCTCATATTCATCATTGATCAAATCATGTCACACATGATCCAATTGTATCTCCCTACAACTCCATTGAGTTTAGATGTGTCAAGAGAGTGAGATAGGAATGATATTCATTTCTCCATAAGGTATTACTTGAATTCATCTAATAGGTACAACATTCCAAGGTTAGATAAAATTCATATTCATCTTCCTTCAAACCTTGGTTCTAAATCAAAATTGTGAAATCTTTGAACATTTCAAAGCATTCTAAGGTGAATGGAAAAAAATCTCATATCATAGATAATCGTTTAATGATATCACATATCATCAATGTTTATCATGATATAAATGATCCACATACATCAGTATGTATGACATCTTGAACACTTTGGCATCTTACACCATTCCATGAGAAGGATGCATTGGACATTTTCTACTTTTAAAACAATATTCACATGTATGTAAGATTTGAAATTTTAGATAATCTAAAGCTTCATCTCTTACCAGTCTATTGATCACATCAATAGATAAATGTCCAAGACTTGATGCTAGATAATTCTCAAATTATCTTCATCCTCATATTGATCTTTTAAAGGTTTAATTTTCATTATTAGAAATGTTAATGAACCATTCATTAATATTCTAATTTATTAGAGTCCTCCAGATATCAGACTACTATCTGAAATATATGCATCATAACTCTTTATGATAGGTTTATTCCAGAATTCATGTTTATTTCCAACATTTAGAAATAAGCAATGAGTGTATTCTAATATCTGGGTCATAGGGACATTCTCTAAGACTAAGGCCTCTCTCTCTAAAATTATGAAGTCCATCTATCTAATAGAGAATGTTGCAACACTTGCATCAATATCCATGTGGATGACTATTAAACCTTAAGATCCAATTTTCGAGTCTTCTAAAGCATATGAAACAATTGTATGAGTTATTAGAAGAATGAGAAACAATTAATAGACTTCGATATTATCAAATAAGCAAGTCTATTTCCATGATCAAAAGTAGATTATTCCGTTGCACTATCTAAATCCTTCTCTAAGGAGCTTAGATAGTCTAGACAGTCATAACATCGGCTTATTACAGTATTGGCATTCATCCAACTCTTTGGATGTCATATGTATGGAAGTCACACAAGTACAATCAACTCTTTGACTTTCCTTCTCACATGGATCAAACCCGAGCTTCCACTGCACTCTATTCATCTATAATCAACCATTGCATAAGACAAAGGGTCTCTTATGTTGAGCTCAAAAAGAATTCAATGTAAAAGCATTTCAACATTTATACATGCTTCGTTCAATTAATACAATATGAATATTATGAAGCTTCATGAATGACTTGAGTATAGACAGTAGAATGATGACATTCATCGTATCTACATCCATCTAAACTCTTAAAACATTGGTTCAGGTGGGTACTCAAACATTTTGAATACATCATCTCTTATAGAGCCACTATAGTGCATGATGCAGTGAACCATGTCATTCATGATTAAATGTCGAAAGCACATATGTATGCTAGAACATCTCTTATATTTTTATAAGGATTATTTAACAATTACGATTATCATCGACATGTCACTTCCAAAGTACAATCGATGAGAGATCAAGACTATAGAGGCATACAAACTCTAGGATTTAGTCCTATTATCCTTTTAATTGTCATTCCTCATTATTATGAGGAAACTTGCACATTGCAACCACATATATTATGTGTCCAACTTCAAGTACAATATCTTGATCATGGATCTAATCCATGATATTTTACTGTTTATTGATAATATTGAGTGGGTTTAAGGAAGGATTATATAAAATAAGAAATTTACATAAATATATATAAATATATTTTTTTAACTTTGATTTAGGCATTTTTATATCGAAGTTTTCCCTTGTCAACACTGAAAGTTCATTCCCTAATCACTTTCAATATAAGAGATATATTTACCATTATATCTGAAGCAAGATCTAGGATTTCCTTCCTTATCTTAGTCGCATCTCAATAATATGAGAGCCTACAACTCGGATAAACAGAAATGGGAGCACATTCCACCTTGCAAGTCCAACTTGCAGTCCCAATTCTATCTTTAACACCCGAGCCCACCACCCCTAAGGTGATATTGACCCATCATTAATTGAACCAACCGTCAACATGAATACAACTCGCTATGCGCAATCGAATATGGCCCCAATAATATGAGGACTCTATTTTGGGGTCACTACGCATACGTCTTTACTCTTTCGAGAAGCAAAGAGCCCGATCCAAATGCACTTGTATGCAGGAGCTATCACTTCGGATAGGCATCTCCGACATACAATCTCTGGCGATGGAACCCTTTAAATTGACGGGATACCATGGATGTCACTTATGTGATCCTTCATATCATGTTCAAATACTAATTAATCATAATGAGTCATATTCATTACGATTAATTCTTCCAAGGGAAATACAACTCTATTCAAAATAGAGTGCTTTAATTTTAATTGAATTCCAATTAATCTAATCACATTAAATCAATGATCTAAATTAATATCCAAGAAACATTCTTCATTGTTACCTAGAATATGGTATTATCTCCATTACATATTATTTCAAATTATAATAATTAGTAAATACATCATGATTTCTCAATCATTATACCAACCCTACCTGTTGTCATGGTCGGTACCGACGGGAATGTGACAAACCACACACAGTACAACCTGCTACCCCGACGCTCCCCGACTAGACACCATGTCCGCCTTGGGAAAGGATAATACAAAATCGATTACTTTGTACTTGAAATGATAATTGGTTTTTCAACCAAAGTTATACCATATAGTAATAACCAAAACCATTTTGATTATAAAGAAATTTTCTAAACAAATTCCCAATCCTATTCAAGCAATTTTATTTGTTGGAAAGTATATGATGTAACCAATTTGAGATCTAGATCATATATAATCAATTTTTTTTCAAGGAAATGTCATTTCAGGAAATAATTGTCATCAAATATTTCACCAATATTTATCCGTAACTATTCCAGAAAATTAACTATTAATTTAACTAATTTCTTAAATAACAATCACAAGGTTTTTTATTATAATTTCCAGCAGCGACCCTCACTCACTAAAATTATCACATCTCAATCAATTTAAATCCAAATCATACAAATCAATTTCCAAAATTTGCTAATTTGATTTCAAACATAAACCAAGTGATTAGAATGCATTTCTAAGCATTTCAAAATCGTAATTAACTCTTTAATCACGTCAAGATTTGCCATCCCCGAAATAATGAATATATGTTCATTAAAAGATTTTAACTTGAGCTAACAGATTCCAAATCATATAAACTCAAATCTTACGATGTCCTTATTTAACGGGGAACATTATTTGAGTAACAAGTTTGTGTTTAAATATTTAAAGTAGGGCCAAAAATATTGACAGAGAAGGGCTGCGAGAATGAAATGTGATAAATTTTTCACAAGCCTTAATGAACCCAAGTCTTCTTAGGTTTATGGATTTATAGTTCGTATCAAAAACCTCTGAACTAAGGCTTTGATACCACTTAAAAGATATGGAAAAATCCATAAGCATATCACGGAAGCGTGAGGATCGCATTGAATGCGATCGGGGGTGACTTGTCACACTAGTTGCTCCGGGCAGCGGAGGTGAAAAAATTTTAATGTGATGAAACCACATGATCCTTCTCGGATCGTTTCATCTAAACAACAAACAAGGATTACGGTTACCTCTTGAAGATTGGTTGCGATAAAGTCTCTAAACAAAGACACCTCTTGTCTCATGTCCGATCCAACATAGGAGACGCTTGTGAGCATGTTGATGAGATGTGTGCTCCTTGCAATCTATGTTGATGCTCCAAGCAGCGAATCTCCTGATCTCGTAACACTAGATCCGACGGCTTCTTCACTAGGGAAGCACATCGAAGGATACGGAGATACATGAGCAAGTAATCTGACAGCATGACGACAATGTTGCAAGGATGTTGACTTTCTTAAGGGCACCATGGTGTACGACCACAATGAGAAAGAGAGAGGGAGAGAGAAGCTTGGCATGTAGAGAATGAGAGAGAGAGAGAGCATATGTTTGATGTAACTTTAAGATTAAGGGGTACCACTTCTTATATAGTGTTTTGGGATCCATGGATCTCAATCCATGTGCACACAAATCCAATGGATGAGATTGATTTGTGTTTAATTCAATGGCCATGATCTTGTTGTGAAAACACAACAATAATTAATTTAATTCAAACTAATATATGGATAAATGAATATGATTAATTTCAAATCAAATTAATTAATTATCCTAGGAGATAATGAGGAGATAGACCTCATCCCCTAAAAAGGGGGGGACAACCACTCTTCTCCTTTAGACATTTGTGGTCGTCCACCTCTTAAGGTGAACTTTGATCGATCTTTTCAAAATCTCATGAGATCTCATTATCTCATGATATCTCCAAGAAATAAAACAACTTTTGTTGTAAATTATATAAAAAATCATAATTATTTTGTGAACATCGCAATCATGCCATTCGAAATTTGTGAATCACATTCACAACCCAAAATAAAATGTAAATTATATTTTCAATTAATCATCCAGTGTGAATCTAATTCACACCATTAACTAATTAACAAATATAAATCACAATAGGTTCACTCTTATATATTATAAACCACATTTATAATATATCTAAATAATATGGATAGTATTCATATCTATGATATTGAAATCACATTTAATCATTTTGGATCTCTATTCTCGTGTGCTCAAATAATATGAATCACATTCACATTATTCACATCTTTGATAATTAAATCACATTTAATTATCTGAGATAGCTCTCCTTAATATGATCAAATTCATATTATTCATGATAATTAAATCACATTTAATATCCATTTTCTCAATGCTCAGATATATAATATCAACAATGAAATTATCCATGTACTTTATCAAGGATAATGCGCTTTCTCTGTGGATACTTGGAGATAAGGATATGGCAATTGTATTATTACACATATAATGAATTGGATATTGATATCACATCTCAAATCGAGATCTTGCAGACCACTCATAGATGCTTGATTAAATCAAGACCACAAATCTAATCTTCTCATTGCATCTGAATCACATTTAGAACATTTTCTAACAATTGGACCAAGATCAGTTCATACTTCTACCGAGAGGATGTTGAACGTGAATTTTGCAGAGGTCGTGTTGACTCACAAGGTGAATCAACAATCGCTGATTTGACCTCCAGCGAAATCCGCAGTTCAGACAACAATTAACCCACAACAAGTAAATCAAGCAATGAAAGTAAATGTGCGGAGTTAAAATTTATTATAACTCTACAACAAAGATGTGTATAGGTGCAAGTATGTGTAGAGGTCGAACACAGGGAGCAGACAGGTAGAACGGGTCATAATGCTCAAAATGTCAATGTGTGATCAAATGTCTATCTATGCTATATTTTTTTGTGGGTTTTAATTTTACATTTTTTTATTTAATTTTTGATTTTATATTTTTATATTTTGATTTTTAATTCTCTAATTTTATATTTTCTTTTTGTATTTTATATTTTTTATATTTTCTTTTCTATAAAAAGATGAAATAAAGTATATATACAAAATAAGGAAAGAGAGGGATGAAGTATTTGTAAGAATAGGTAAAAATAAGGAAAAATCAAGAAATAAAGTTATTTTAGGCGTTTTGTATTTTTCTAATGTTTTTGTAATTTTTTTTATAAATTTTCCTAATTTTTTGGTATTTTTAAAGTAAAAAATACTATAAAACAGTGAAAGAACTTGCTGGCCGAAATTAAAATGAGGATGAAAATAAAAATAAGAGTCCAAAATTCCTCAAATTAATTTTAAATGAAAGTTAATAAAAGAAAGAAAATTCAGGAAAGGAAAACACAATTTTTAGATTTTTATGATATTTTTTAAAATTTTATGAAGGTTTTTAGATTTTTATAATTTTTAGGAGTTTTCTTTTGTATTTTTTTAGTGATTTTTGGGTAGTTAAAACACACTAAAATATGCAAAATATTTTTTTTGGGAATTTTATGAAGTGTTTTTATAATTTTTATGGATTTTATAATGCAGATAGTGCTGAAAATGGGTGTTTTTGATTTTTTAATAAATTTTAAAATACAATAATTATGCAAAAAATATGCCGTTGAAGTGCAATGAAACGGGAACTTAAATTGATTTTTGGAGGATTTTTAGACTTTTATGGATGCATGAAATAAATAGAATCAACAAATGGAAAAAGCAAACTGCAGGGGTGTTTTGGTAATATGCAAAAATCTAGGAGGCCAGAATGTAAAATTTCCACAAAATATGCAGCTGAATAAAAAGGTAGTTGGACTGAATATAAATCACAAAATCCGCAGGGCCTATCCCGCAAAATTCCCACGGGCACGTGCTAGATCACGCGCGCATGCGAGGGTATTTTTGTAATAACACGAAAGTCGGAGGGCTAACAAGCAATATGTCCTGAAACTTTAAAACTGAAATGAAATGTTTACAGATTAAATGCTAATAACCAAAAATAGGGGACCTGGGCTGCAAAATGCCACCTCACGTGATCACCCATGTGAGGTGCGCTGGCCAGGACCGAATTTGCAAATTCCAGAACAACGAGGGGTTTTTAGCAAAATTTACAAAGTTATAACGCGACAGATGAAAGTTTTAATGCTACTAAATAAATAAAAAACTAGCCGGGGTGGTTATGCAAAATACCCAGGCTATAGGCGGGCACGGACGACGGATGGAGTCTCACTTGGCCACGTGTCCGCACCTCATCGAGCGATGACGGTTCGTAGCAATGCCCAGGATTAGATCCCTGGAGAGGAATCAAAGGTCGACGGCTCTCAAAATCGGACGGTTGCTGGCGCGTCAGGAAGAACATGGCTCATCAGACGGCGGGAAGAAGACCAGCAAGAACACGCGGAGAACTCGCGTCTAGCAAGTTTGGATTCGTCGAGATGTGAGCGTCCGGGTACCTAGAGGCTCTCCGACGACGTTGATCAGTCCTGCGGGGAAGGAGATGCCTCCATGTGGCTTCCAATGGGTCCGGCGACCTTGGAGAGGTCGTGGGCGGTCTCGTGAGCTCCGGCGAACCTGGAGTGTCCTCCCCCACAGTCGAAACGAGGCTTATATGCCACCTTCTCTTCCTGCAAATACAATAAAAAGACAGCAGCTACTTGCTAGAGGGAAGAGGCCTTTATTGGCGGGAAATGGAGTGGAGAATGGGGGCGAAATGGGTGCTTGCCGGAGCTTGCTCGGGCAAGGTGGTTGATTGCGACGTTGGGGCGAATTAGTCGATGGAACAACGAACTGAATGCGTAGATCAAAACCTAACACTGACATCTAACTAAATGACGAGAAAATAAACAAAATACAACCTCGAGCGGCTGTGCATTGCGAGATATGGAGCTCAACGGCCGGAGCCGGAGATGGGGGTGGAACAGCCGCTCAAGGCCTCGCCGTGCTTCCCTGGGGTGCTGGAGAGCTTGCTGTCACCAAGCTCTATCCGGAGCTTGCTCAAGGGAGCCAAAAATGAGGTCAAGAGGGGTTCAAAGGAGGACAGGAAGAGATGGGGGTTATTTGAAAAAGTGGCCGAGCGGGCGAGAAGAACGAGGGCTGACGGTCGCACAGATGGTTCACACACCAATATTAACCACGGGCGTGTATCCTCGATATATGAGGATGAAAACTCGTGAAGGGTCGAACACGAAATAGTGCAAGGCGTGCCCTCAAAAAAATCGAGAAAACGGGTCAAAAATGTATTCTGGCACAGCCCAGACATTGGGCAAAGAGTTGACCAGAGGTCAACTCTTGCTGCCCCCTGGTTGGTCCATGTGGACCAACCAGGAAAAAGTCTGGGGAAAAAGGTTTATAAATTCGATAAAAAATAATAAATGATTTAATTAATTTTTGGTTATTAAATGAAGAATGTTTATTATTTTATAAATTATTTTATTGTGATTTTTATTTATTTTTATGAGGTATATATTTACAAGTTACCTTTGATACCCTTTATAGGTATCTTTATCTATATATTTTAATATTTTTTTGTATATTTAATTTATTTATTTATGTTTATTATTTTATAAAGTTATAAAGTATTTTTATACACTTAAATATATTTTTATTTTATTTTTCTGAAGTGTTTTACATACTTAATAAAATATAAGTATAAATTGTATATGCATGTGTATTGGTATTATACCTAGGTATTTTATATACATATATTTTATTTTGAGTTTCTTTTGTATTTTTATTCTGATTTCAATATACCCACTTATTATAAATAATATTTACATAATTATAAAAAATATAAAATTATAAAAATAATGAATAAATAGTAAAATGAATATTTTAATATGTACAAGAATACGAAAGGGGTCCAAAACTCAACTTTCTAACCGTAACTTCGAAAAATACGAAATCACCTTCATTAAATAGCTTATTTTAAATTACATACAATTAAAGGTGAATTTGGTACATTTCGAGTTTTTATTTGCTAGATACGGGTCTGGGGAGTTGGGATTCTAGAATCTTATTTAGATCATAACTTTTTATCTGTACATTATTTTTGTGTGAAATCAATTTTATAATTTTCTATATGAAATTATCTACAACTTTCATGTACAAAGTTTCTTTATTTGAGGTATAAACAATGGAACCAAAAATAGGTCCCAAAATAAACAAAGAATGAATTAAATAAAAGGTATTTTTTATTGTATTTTGGCCCTTATCTCCCCCTACTTTATTCCTTATCGACCTAGTCATCGAGATGCCTAGGTCTCGGGGTTTCGGGTCATAAATTATTTACAATATTTTATTCTTTTTCTTTTCTTTTCTTTATTCTATAATTTTGGCTTTAAAAACCGCATTTTATACAATATTTACACAATAATGCATGGATGATAAAATGCATGAATTAACGCTATTTACACGCATTTACTAGGGTTTTTAAGACCAAAATGATAGAATAAAGATGATGAAACGCAGATTCATCAGAGGAGTCACTAAAATTCAGACTCGTTTCATCACTCCCTAGGAATGGAAGCATTATCATTATACAATCGTTCATGATCACATCATCCTCAAGTATTCCTAATACATATACATCCTGGATACTGGAAGACCAAGAACAAACCCAAAGTTTTAGATCTATTTTACATTGTCTACTTCAGTATTTTATCATTAAGTTTCTCATTTGATCACTGGGAGTCGGTATTAGTCATATACTTTCCAAAAGCATATCATACCTAGGTCTTGATCATATACTTTTCAAAAAGCATCTATCAAACCTACAAATTTAGTCATGCTTTTAAAGCGAGACGACCGTACACGAAATTTGATTCTTCCCAATATCTCATGAGTAAGCTCATGTCTTTCAGTTCAGTAATGAACCTATATGATCCCTTTGAGAGATCGTATTACTCATATGCCCTTGTATGCACACTAGCACACCCGTATATAGACTTTGGTTAGGTCGTCAACTTATTGGTCTACCAAATGTGCATACTTAGACAAATGCTAACACATCTGTCTCCGGTCAGAGGATGTGTGTCCTTATCGTGACATCATACAACAAAGGTCTTTGGTTATTTCGATCTCGTTAAGTCAACTCTTTGACCTAACTAAGCTGACACCCCTGAATCTCTATTCCTATGCAGCAGACCTGCATCAAGAGGTCGGTTAGATATCAACCTTTAGAGAAGGATTGACATCTCCTTCTTCGGCTGGAGATCCTCTCTTAATAATCATTTGACGGTGCTTGATGAGGCCTCACTCTTACTCTTCAAATGTTCATCCAAGCATCAGCCAGTAATTGAATCAGCAATTGTATGATCATTAAGATGGCCATGGTACATAACCCTAATTGTACTAAGGGACCTATTATGCAAATTATTCATTCTTCATTTTAGAACAGGGAATGATATTTGTAATAACATTTATTGCATAATGGCCCACGTAGGCTCGCATGTACAACATTTTTGGTTCTGAGTTGTAAAATAACTAATCAAACACTAAATATTTTTTATTTTTTCAAAAAAATTATATTTTTTATGGGTTTTATACTGTAGACAGGGCCAAGATGTGCTATTTTTTATTTGGGATTTTTACCCGGCAGACCCTATAATCTTTTTCAATTACCTCTACGACTTTTGAAACATCATAATTCCTCCTCCGACCTTATAAACTTGCTCCGTCTTTCCCAATAAACCCTGCCGTCAATTTTAACTATATTTGAGTCAGTTACTTGGGTTAGTCTTGAGTTAACCCAACCCATTTACCATCGAACGATTAGGATTACCCACAATTAAAAAATAAGAAAAAAGATCCGCGACAGGATCCATCAATGGGAGAAGCAGGTGCCTCCGTCCGTCGGGGGGTGTTGCAGGTCGCAACATCAGCTGATCGATGTATCGTTTCCTAATACTGCTTCGCATCAACTGATCGCACCTCTGAATTCTACTTTGCATGAAATTTACTTTAGATTTTTCGTTAGTGGATACATGAATTGGTTAGGAATCTCCAGATGCTCATGGGTTCAGATTCTGTGGAAATGGAACTCCATCTCCCAATGATTCTCAAAATTTATTCTCAATCCGATGATGATGTTGAAGCTTCGTGCGTTGCTATCCTCCAAATGTGATAGTGTTCGTGAATCTCTGATGCGGACCAACAGATCTCCCGGTGCACTATGCTCGGATGCTTAATGGCTTTCAGTCAACGGAATACGGGATCTCGTATCTACATGCGAATGCGCTCTCGATCCTGACGATCCTGCTCGTCTATGCCTTCAATGCTACCCAATATCCAAACGATTGGGATGGATATGTTTGCAATGGTACTGCGATATGCGAGTACTGATCTCCTGTTAATATCCTGCAGCTACGACATATGACTCGAGGTCGAGCCTCGGTCTGCACTTAGACTCAGGGAAGGTGAATGGAAAGCTTTGATGATGATATTGGAATGCAGCACGGTTTTACAATCACTCGGCTTGACCGGAGTGGTCCGTGTGTGTAGGTAGAACAATAGTGGGAGAACAGAGATGTGATTATGTTATTTTAGGTGTTGAACGTGGATCAAACAAAGAATAGGGATGGTGTGGCCCTCGATCGTGATGATCGGAGGAACTCAATGAAATCGAACTTAGACAGAAATTATCGGAGAGAAATGGATGGATTGAGAAGATAAGAGATTCAGAGGAGAAGAACACAGAATTTGAGAAGATAAGATAGAGAAAGAGGATAGACTAAGAGGAAGCCTAACCTGGAGATGACGCGGATGTAAATGTGGAAGGAAATCGCCTGGGGTTGGAGCTTGACGAAGCTCCTGGGGGGGGGGGGGGGGTGCACGTAGGGGGGGTTCAGGGGCAGCATCATCGGGGGGTTGCATGTAGCAACATCGCGGGGGGGCGGTAGGGGGATGCAGGTAGCCGCAGCGGCAACGGGTCGCCGGTGATGACGACGAGGGCGACCTTGTGGACGGCCCGGACGCCGACGAGGCCTGGGCGCGGCGGACCTTGGCGGCAGCACCGGGGGGGGGGGGGGTAGCATCGGTCGGTGGGGGGAGTGGGGGGGGGGGGGAGGGCAGGGTGCAGTGGCACTAAATGTAAATTTCATAAATAAAATGGGTATAATCTAAAGGAACATAACGGAATCGGGTTAATTTTAACGGGTAAATGAACGGGGGTTAACCACAGGGTCTGTAGGGTAAGGGTTAGCGAGTTTACATGGTCGGGGGAGGAAATAGGATGTTTCGAAGGTCGTAGAGGTAATTCGAAAAGATTATAGGGTCTGCCGGGTAAAAATCCCTTTTTATTTTTAGTAGATATTAAAATATCCTAAAATCCTGAAATAAATACATGGCGTGAAAATAAAGGCATCCAGGAATCTTATGCTATTTTTTGGGAATTTTCTAAGCAAAGATGATATTTTAAATAAATAGAGACAACATAGAGAGACTACAGTACTAGCTGAGTCATTTTTGTAAATAAAATAAAGCACAAGAGCCAATATGCAAGTTTTACAAAACGTATAACTTGAATAAAAATTTAAAGGACAAAAAAGAAATACAAAGACTATCAAGGGCATGCCTGCAAAATGCCCACCTCACGTGGGCGACCACGTGAGGTGAGCTGGTATGGACTTAATAGCAAATATCGAAAATTCAGGGTCTACTTGCAAAAATTACAAAACATTTTAAACGGTAGAGGAAAGTTTGTAAATTAATTGTTAAATAACAAAAATCGAGGGGGAAATAATGCAAAATACCCCTCACTAAGGCACGTCGAACGACTCCCCTCCTTTCACTAATCCACATGGCAGCACGATGGAGGACGATGGCGTTTTCCCAACAATGGACCATATTAGTGCTCCGAATGGAGATCAACGACTGAAGGAGGGCTTGATCGAACAAACCATTATCAAATAGGGGCCTGCTCTCGATCCAACTGCAGAGAGCACGGTGGACGAACAGGAAAGAGCTATGTCAGGGTAAGCTTCCTCCGACGATATAGGACTCCTCTAGCATGCTCTACTACTCCAAAAGGCACAGAAAGACTCCTGCAGCTCTCGTCTATCGGCTGGTGGCGTTAAAAGGGGTCGACGTTCGTCGGAGCTCTCCTACGATGTTGAGGTCGAGGAGGAGCTCTAGGTAGATCCAGCGAGGTCCAAAATCACCCTCATGAATCTCCTTATTCTTCGGACCTGTACAGTACAAAACTAGGGACGAGGGTAAACTGCCTCGTCCTGTTAGAAGGCGGAATGGAAGCAGGGGAGTTGAGAGGAGCTACTCCGACGATGGTGGCAGAGGTGGAGCATCCGGGATCTTGCTCTAAGAGGGAGAATGTTGAATGGGAGGTGTTAGGGCATTGTAGAAGAAAAGGGAAATGATGTGAGGGTGGTATGCGGGTCGAAGAACTGGGAGTTGCATGGTGGAAGGTTCACTGGAGGCTATCCCCAGAGAACTGCGAAGGTGGGGATTTAAGCTACTAAAATGTGAAATTAAAAGCAATAAATGAACCTAGTGCTACGACTAACCTAAAAAACAAAAAAAGAGGGGTACCTCAGTGGCTGGATGGACACAAAGTGGACCTCAACGACATGCTCGCTGTAGGTGTTGGTGGAAGCTCCTACTTCGTCGTCAAGACTGGCTCTAAGTTGCTGCAGAGACCCCTATCACGGGTCTCGATCCTAAGCAGACCACAGGGCTTTGAGGGTTCAAAATAAAATGGAGGAAGAAGGTGGTTTATTTATAGGCATAGTCAACTAGAATGAAAGATCGAAGTGGTGGTATCGATTCGATGGCCCATTGGGCAAGGAATCATGCCCGCAAGTAAGTTCAGTGATCGAGGAACAAAAGTCGCTAAGGAAGCAAGGTGAAAGGATGAAAGGTTCGAGCCGAAAAAATAGAGGAAGAACGAGTTGAACAAGGTTTTGACAGAATGCAAGTGCTGGCCAGAGAGTTGACCACGGGTCAACTAAAGACACAACCAGGTTGGTCCACATTGACCAACCAGGAAAAACCTAGCCTTAATTATTTATAAATACTAAAATAAATCGTAAATGATTTTATTGATTTTAAGTTATAAAATAAAAATATTTATTATTTTCTAAATTATTTTATGATGATTTTTATTTATTTATTCGAACTTTGTAATTACAAGTTAATTTTTATGGTATATATAGGTATATTTTATCTATGTTTTTGTGTATTTTATTTTTATTTTGTATTTTTTATTCTAATATTTTAATTTATTATTTTATAAAATTATAACTTATTTTGATACATGTAAATATATTTTTATTATCTTTTTTATGATATATTATGTACACTTAACTAAATAATTATACTTATTATATATATATATATTTATGTATTGTATTTTCATCTATGTATTTACATACATCTTTTATTTTAATGTTTTCTTTATTATTTTATTCTAGTTTTAAAATGTACATGAATTATAAAATAATATTTACAAAAATTATAAAATTAAAAAATCATAAAAATAATAAATAATCAATAAATTGATTATTTTATTAGGTATATTATATAATAACGGTCCAAAACTAACTTTCACACCTTAACTACAAAAAATATGAAACTACCTTCATTAAATAGCTTATTAAAATTTATATACAAATATAGTGATTTTTATTTATTTTGAGTTTTTATTTGAATGATATGGGTCTGGGATGTTCGGATTTTGGAATTTTGTTTGGGTATAACTTTTATTTTATATATTATTTTTGTATAAACTCATTTTTTTATTTTTCAATGTTTTATTATCTACAACTTTCATGTCCAAAGTTTCTTTATTTGAGGTATAAAAAGAGTAAAATAAAATAGGTTTAAAAAATGCACAAATACTGAATAAATAAATTGGAATTTTATTGTAATATTGGCACTTATATCCCCATACTTTATTCCTTGTCAACTTAGTCATTGAGATGCCTAGGTCTCGGGGTTTCGAGTCATAAAATATCTTTGATGTTTTATTCTTTTTCTGTTCTTTTCTTTATTCTATAATTTTGGTATTAAAAATTATATTTTATACCATATTTATACATTAATGCATGAATATTAATTTATGTAAATTAAGGGTATTTAGAAGAAATTACTTGGGTTTTTAAGGCCAAAATGACAGAATAAAGGTGATGAAATTGAGATTCATCAGGTTGGATGAAGGACTGAGTCGGCAAGCTAGTCTTCGAGGCATGATACTACCATTGGGAGGATATGATTCTTTATCATGAGGGACCTATTATATCTATATGTGATGTACTCCCAGGAGGAATACAATAGTGTCCTCACCCTATTCCATTCTTTAGAGGCAGGGGCATCTTTCAGGGAAGAGGACAATGCAGAAGGTACTCCAGAGTGGATTTTGGTGACCGACTCTTACCAGAGATGCATGCACATTAGTGAAGAGTTGCCCAAATTACTATAGAGAAGTAGGGAAAGTAGTGCCAGAGACATATTGCCAATGCGATCATTTATCATTTGTGAGATTTTTGATGCACGGGGCATAGATTTTATGGGACCTTTCCCTTCGAGCAGTGGCTTCGAGTACATCCTTCTTGCTGTGGATTATGTTAGTACATGGGTGGAGGCTATATCTGCATGAACCGCTAATAGTAGGACACTGTGCAGGTTCCAAAGGGAACATATTATTTCACGATTTGGCATTCCATGTATTCTTATTTCAGATGGGGGTATCCACTTTATTGATAAGGAGGTGAAAAAACTAGTGAAGAATTATAGCATTGATCACAGAGTAGTTTCTCCTTACCACCAACAGATGAATGACATGGCTGAAGTTTCAAATAGGGAGGTGAAATTCACTCTATAGAAATTAGTACGATCAGATAGGAAGAACTGGTCATAGCATCCATGCCATGTTATTTGGGTATATTGTACTGCATATAAGACTCCCTTCGGTACTTCTCCTTTTAGACTGGTTTATGGGAAGCCATGCCATTTGCATGTAGAGATCATTCACAATCTGTATGGGTTATTAGAGAGATTTCAGTGGATATGCATAAAGCAGGAACCAAGAGGAAGATGGATACGAATGAATTAGCAGAGATTTGAAATCAGGCGTACGAGAACATCCTCATTTCTATGGAGAAGTGAAGAGATTGCATGATAGACACATTCAACACAAAATCTTTGTCCTTGGTTAGGAAATCTATTTATTCAATGCATGATTGAGAATTTTTCCGGGCAAATCAAAAACAGGTGCGAAGGACTGTATATAGTCATAATAGTACATGACAATGGAAGCATAGCTATATTAGATGTGTCACCTAGTGCAGAGTCATTCATGGTGAATGGGCAGATGTTGAAGCACTTCATGAAGACTACTGATCATCTGGCATGTGTTGAGGTGATCTACTTTGTACAACATGCATGACTACTCTTCACTTCATTTCATCATATATAGAGACAGGTGAGCCTTTTGGTTTTTTTGGAGTACACCACCACCTGCATATTCTTCGTAGTCCACAATCATCCCTTTTCTTGTCTTATATACTTAGGATACCATATATTAAGTATAGGGGAGATCGATTGCTCGTTGATTTGTGTTTTTGTTTCTTTCTTTCACAATAATCACTTGTCCCTACCTTTTGTCCGCATTCTTTTCTATACTTAGGATGCCTGATCTTAAGTATAGGAGGGACCGAGTGATTTCGTTGATTTTATTTCTCTTTATTTCTTTTGTTCTTTTGTTTGTATATTTTCCTCAGTCACCTCATTTTTATCTTCTACTATACCTACGATGACCTGATCATAGGTATTAGGGGATCAACTAACTTCTATTCTTTTTATTTTTTTCATCCATTTTTACTTAGCACGAGTTATGTCCTCCTTTTTCTCTTTTGATGCTATGAGGACATAACACATGCTAAGTATAGGGGGTTCTTATATATTGTATATATACATCCATCCATAACTCATACTTCTATGTATTTTCTATATATATAAAATCTATAAAAGGAGGATAAGGATTGATTTAAAATTAATTTTTTATTTATTGTTATAAATTTCTTATAAATAAGTAAAATATTTGTAAAATTACTGTAACTGGTATTCTCATGATCAGATCAATATGTGTTTTCGTTTTTGGTTCATATTCTGGATTGAGGTCATCCTTGTAATGATCGGATGAACCAGTAAACATGAAAAAGTAAGAACTCAGTGGGCTTTATCCCTATAGTATCATTAGAGGGGTAAGGCCCATTGAGTTCTTATAGGACGAGACTTTGATCTATCTCATAACACAAACAAATTCTTAATTTAAAACTTTTATCTAAAATATGTATTTAATATGTATAATACTTACTTAGAATCCTATTTACTAAAATATGTGTAAAAATATTTAATTTTTGTAAATTCTTTATATATAAATTTGTAATCCATTAGTTATTCAATTCAAATAAAATATTGGTAACTTATCTTGTAAAGTTCTTATATATTTACTTGTTTATAAAAATAAAAAAAAGCCATAAAAAATACAAAGGTCCTAAAACCATAAAAATACAAATGCTTTAAAAGCCATAAAAAATAGTAAAATTCAGAAAATATACTTCACAAAAACATGGTGGCATTTGCACTACATTTTTCAGAATAAGTTTCATTTATAGAAATAAAGATTAGGAATAGTCTAAAGGATAGAGCTTGATTATGGATTTTACCTTTCATTGTAAGGAGCCTAGTTAGGAACTAGAATTTAGACTCTTCAAGTCATTGGCTTAAATCTTTGGGTTCCATGAGACCATGTTTGGGAAGTCAACTTAAACTTTCCTAATCATCCATTTAACTCTTCATCAGTGAACCAATTTTGGACACATGCACTTTGCACTTAGCTCAACTTGCATGATGTAGAGAAGGGCAGTCCATTTTAGTGGTGCATTTTCATCACTTTCTAGTGGTGTGAACATCTAAAGAAGGGAATTGTGGGGTTGAAATAATGCTTCGGATGAGGGAAGGATCGGTTGGCACAATTTTTCCAAGATCACAAAAAATGGACGGAATGAAAAGATGCTATATCCATCGAGGCATAAAAAGATTGATGCAGTGCAAGCAACATTACAAATCCAACTGAAAAAGAAGCCACCAAATATCAAATATGACCACAACGGTCCAAGCCTCCAAAAATCTTGCACATCATAATAGAAAATTAGCTACACTAGATGGGCTTCACAAGGAGATGTGACTACACTGATCACACTCCAGTTCTTTTCTCATTCTTCTATATTCTCTTTCTATTCGATTGTGAACACATCATGACCTGGCCTTAGAATGGAATACCCCCTCCTTGAGGAAAGAGTAGAAGGATGAGAAACCAATGGGAGTGTATTATTGGGATGGGTGGTTTTTTTGCTTCATTAAGCAAGAAGAGCTAACACAATTAACACACAGTATAGATTGAATTCAAGGTTGATAGAGTTAGTGATATGGATTAGCAAATCTGAGCTAGTTGTTAAGGTGAACCTATATAAGGATTTGTGGAACAGGAGGACTGTTGAGAATAAAATCATAATCCTAGTTAAGGCTCTGACAAAATGATTGTTTTGGGCCTGACTAGGATCTGCCCTTTATCTATTCTCATGAATTGGTTTAGGAAAATAAATTCATTCTAACTTTCTTTTTCCCTTATTATTCAAGTAAGTGTTTGCGAAAGGACTAGCAAAGTTTAAGTATATGAGGTTGTTAAATCAATGCCTCATTAGCATTATTTCTTTGTTTTGTCTTAAAATCCTTAACAAATGCACATAAATATCCATTAATATTCATTTATTAAAAAGCTTAATACAAGAATAAAAATGCACTTTTATGCATAAAACATGTTAATAAATAAAATAATAAAAATAAATAAAGTAAAAAGAAGGCAGATTGTAGATATGTATATATGTACAGTATGCATTATAAAATATAAATATAGATTAAGGATATATTTATATAATCTAACCCCCAAACCAAGTCAGCATGGATTGATCGACAAACAAATAAGTAAGGGATATAAAGAAGAAAACCACAAAAAGAATTATTTATACAATCTAAACCTTCTTCATTAATTAATAAGTAAATACCAAAACTTCAAACATTTTCAGTTAGTTCATTTGAACTTATTTTTCACCAAATTATTTTCCTATTTATTTCTAAAAATGTATAGAAAAATATAAAAATACGTTAAAAATATTATCTTGTATATATGATAAGAAATCACTAATTAATGAACATGATTTTACTAAAATCGGAGTATGTTTGCAAAAAGTCAGTTTTGGGACCTAGTGACAACTGAGTTTTTAGTCTATTTATTTTCTTTAAACATACTATTTGTAAATTTATTAATTTTATATTTTTTATTAGTTTATTGATCCATTATTTTAAACATGAATTATTCATATTTTTTTAACATTATTTAATATTTAAAATAAATAAGTAAATAAATAAATAACCTAATTTATAGATGAAATTGTACTGCAGATTATATTTATATATTTAAATTAACTTTTTGAAATATGTAAAAAATCAAATAAAACTTATTTATTATGCTAATAATTAATAAAATATAAAAATGTATGTTATTAATTAATTTTTAAAATTAAAAATAAATTTCTATTTCTTAAATATTTTATATACCTATTTATTGATATAATATTTATATTTTATAAAATTTATATTATTTATCAAAATAAATTATTATATAATTTAGAAAATTAAATTATCTACATTTTTTCCTTTTTGTACCTATTTAAAATAGAGGTATCTGTTATTTATTACATAATTAATAATCTCATTTTAATTCTTGGCCTACTAGGTGCTGACAAGTGTCAGCACCTAGAGTCTTCTCCTTCATCAATAATTCGTTCTAGGCTGTTACAACCGACCAAGTTTACTTAATTTTCCTGCAAATCCCTTATGTCTTTCATTCGATCCAAACCCTCGAGATCACAGATCTAACTACCATTCTACATGCCTATCCTTAGATCAACACCTAACCGTCTTCTCTTCGCCTATTTATTGATTCAAAGTTGGCTCGAGCCAACTAACTTTCTCCAAACTTCTCAATTTCAAAACAAACTGGCCAATCACCTAATTTCCTCGTGACGTTCTGGCCATCCAAGGTGGTGACAGGACCTGCAGGCCAATCCACGTGGAGGAGGAGTGATAGGAGGATGGTTCCAAGACCCTCGTTTGCCTTGAATCGCAACTTCGTCTTCGTGTTGAGCTCCGATTTGCCACACCGTCAAGAAACCACCAAGAAGGTTATAAACCTTCTAATCCCAAGTATTCATTCCATTTCCCTTTGCCTGATTAGGCTAGATAATCACCCTATTAGCTTCGTTAATCTTCCAGCAATCGAATCCATTTGAAACCCACTCCAATTCTGATTCAATTTGATTAATTTTTTTGAGCTTGAAGTTTCCATATACAAACTTTTTCTAAACCCATTTTATGTGCAAGAACCATATCAATTGTAGGCTAATTAGATTCGAATGATGCCCTATAAATTCTTCTGCAGTTCATTCATTCATCTTTGGAGCATACTGCAGTATCATATGGAGTCTTAGCATCAGACGACGCATATCCATTCACCAACTTCAAGTACTAGAACCCAAGTTTTGTGACCTTAGCAGAACATTGATTTTCCATCTTCGACACCTTTCTCTCCGCATGAGAGCTCGATGGGAGAGGAGCACCATTCTGGCCCTATCGTAGTGCCTTCTGTCGTTGCCCCATAGTCGTCTTCGTTGGATTTACATGGATTAGAGAAATCACCATCGTCGCACTTCAATTAGGGAAGAACATGCACAAGAACAAGGAGTCTACATAATCTGCCACATGGCAATCACGAACGGCTTAGATCATACCAGAACTTCTAATCCTAGTCGTAAATCTACGAAACAGTGGACCATTTGCACCAAATCCCAACACAGAACCATTAATTCCCAACCGCCACCATAACATTTCAATATTATATTTAGGTCCCAATGATGGGACCTAAGTGTAAAGTTTTATATTCTTTTCTTACAAATAGGTCCCTGACCGGGGACCTATTTGAAGAAGAGTTTTATCCTTTATTATATTTCTTCTACATTATTTGTGGGATTTTTTGTAGACACTTTGAGAGTATTTTGAGTTTGTTATCTTGGGATAGACTCAGAACTATCCTAAATTTTTATTGATCAAATTTCTTTTGATTTTTATTGAGGTTTCATCGACTTTTGATTTCTCGATTTTTTATCCGTGTTGTTTTTGTGTATTTTTTCGAGTCCGCTGCTCTAGGATTTCTTCTATTATATAGTATCACCTATCTACTCTATTTTTCACCTACTATATTGTATATAAATTTGTTTGAAAAATAATCAACTTGAAAATCAAATAAAAATTGTAAAATAAAAAACAAATAAAAAGATTAAAAATTAAAAACTAAAAAGAGTTTTTTCAATTTCAACAAGAAAAATAAATAGAGATAGAAAATATCAGAAAAATATTTCTTCACTAGAATATTTACGAGCGTGATTTCCTGCCTCCTTGTGTTCGAACCAGGAACACTTTCCTAGATAAATATATAGTGGAACAAACTGTGATTCTGGGTTTGTTAATGTTGTTTGATCAATCGTCACTCTCTTCGGTGGTTTTTACTTCGACCATTTATTTATCACTTCATCTGGGAGACATGTATCAAGGACCTGGAATCCATCAACGGCTACATGCAGGTGAGGAGGATTTCTAGGGACATTTTAGGCCTGTCGGAGTAGTGATTGATCACCAGAGGATGGAGATATTGAGGATCGAAGTTCATATAGAATATTTTTCTTTGTATTCTTCCTCGGCCTTCCATTGACATTCGATTGAAGCCACGCTCCAGGTCTAATCTTGGGCATCCATCTGAGGTGAAGCGATGCACGCTAGTGTTGTTGGATCAGCCACGTGGGCCATCGAGAACAGCTCAATCCATTGACACAAGTGGGGTAATTTATACAAGATATCATTTGCTTTTGTAATTATAAATTAGTCTTGTAAGTATTAAATTAGGGCTAAACTTTTGTGGAAAAATAACAAGTGGACCGTTAAGGTTTTTGTATATCACATCTAGGTCCAAGCAATGACAAGCTCATGTGGCCCCCCACGTGAGTTGTACAAATTGCACTGACCCCCTCCAAGTTTGTAAATTTCAATTTAGTATTTAAAAGTTGCATGAAAGTGTACAACTTTTGTGTTAACTACATGAAAGCCCTTTGTTTATAAATTTATTGCAATTATACCCCTACTAGGTCTTGTATTTATTTATTTATTTACATTTCTATTTCTTTAAATATCGCCCATGCTTTGAAAATTTTGGAAAAAAGATGAAGGTGCAAATATTATGCTTGTTCACACTGCATTTTTATTTTAGCATTTTCGTGCATTTTTTCATTTACTAAAATTCATTTAGAAGCTATTTATTCCTAGTCTAGCTTTAAAAATACAAAAAATATAAAACGAATTGATAAAATTCTATATATATAGAGAGAGAGGGGAAAGGGAGCCTACTTCATGAATTAGGTAACCTTACCTAGTTCACATCCATTTTTAGAATTTCTTTATTTTTTTGAAAAATATCATCGTGGATTTTCATAACTATATCCCTCTAATATGGCAATTCAAATTTTGTCAGAAACAGATACTCCTATGATCTCCAACCAGAACATGTAATTTTAGTGGTCTTAGATTTTCTATAATCGGTCTGTTCTGGATGGGGGTCATGGGAGCCTTTGTTTCTGACGAAATTTGAATGACATATTAGAGCGATATAGTTATAAAAATCCACAATTATATTTTTCAAAAAAAAGAAAAAATACCAAAAATGGATGTGAAGTTGGTAAGGTTACCTACTTAATGAAGTAGGCTCCCTTTCCTCATATATATATATATATAATATTACTCCAGACCAAAAATCACAAAAAATATAAAAGAGAATCTTTAAAAATTAAAAAATCCTCCAAACCCTATAAAAATTTGCAAAAATTCTCAAAAATTCCAATAAACATTTCTATTCTATATATATATATATATTACTACATATTATAGTTTTAAGAAATTTTAAATTTATTATTTATTATAAATCTCAAAATCATTCGATTTATTTATTAACTCCTTATTTTGGAGTATTTCATATTTTTAGCAAAATTACCAAAAAATACAAAAAATAGAGAAAAAATAGAAAAATGTTTATGTAATTTTTGTGTATTTATATCTATATTTATAAATATAAAATCCTATATAGCATATATATATATACATATATATACTTATATATCCTAATAATTATCTATATATAAACCTAAATATATTTTAAAAACCATTAAAAAATAAAAAAGATTGTACCTATATATTTTTTTTAATTTTTACATATTTATTATATATTATATAGTATTTATATTAGACATAACATTATATATAGATATATTTATTATATATTAAAAATGAAATTAAAAAAAAGGTAAAAAGGGAAAATTACAAAATTCAAATAATAAATAAATAAATAAAATACAAAACATAAAAAAATAGTACATGCTAATTAGATATACCAAAAACCCAAAAAAACTAATCAAATATCAATTATATCTACATTTAGTTGTTAATTAGAAACAATCAATACCCTACACCCATTGCTTGCTTGAGTTCGACACGTAGACTACTTGTGCATTGTACACATTTTATCTGGGTTTTAATAAATTTTAGCTCACTTCACTTTGCATTGATAAATCATTTATCTTGTGGGTTAATTGTCAGCTTAGTCGTCTTCCGTGAGTGGTCAGTTCGACGAATGTGGTCTCGCCTTATGATATCGCATGGCCGCCTCTCGCAATAATCGATTATTTCAAGTATATGGATCCATCAAGGACGTCTGTTCCATGATTCGACACCTGGACTACTTGTGCATTGTATACATTTTATCTGGATTATAATAAATCTTGGCTCACTTCGATTTGCATTGATAAATCATTCATCTTGCGAGTTAATTGTTGAATTAATCAGCTTTCGTGAGTGGTCACTTCGACGACTGTGGTCTGGCCTTATGAGATCACACGACTGCCTCTCACAATAATTGGTTATTCCAGTTATATGGATCTACCAAGGAATTCTTGGTTCAATGAATCTCATTTTCAAAAAAAATGTAGTAAAAATTGATGTATTATGTGATTGGTGCATTATATGATGATGTATTATGACATTTACTATTTTAGATGTAAATTCATGTATGCATTCTCTACAAATTATGTTCTTTTCAGGCTTGATTTAAAAATTGAAATCCAAAATTTTAGAGAATGTATAATGCTTAGCAAATAACTTTGTATTTCTATCTCATTTATTAACTAAAGAACATTAGAACTCCTCATTTCAAGAAAAATGAGGTTTCAAGTCATTTTCCCAATGTCTGGTTGTTTCACCTTTCTATCAAAATCCTCTTTCAATGCTTATCGAAATGAAGTCAAAATCTGGAATATAAGGACATGCATGTGCTGGATTAGAGATGTCAATCTAAGTTTACATAGGATACTTGATGCAAAATTGTCACATTTAAAGATCCGAAATCCACCCCATTTATTATTTAATGGATTTAGATTTTAAATGTACTACCATATGAATATGGGATTGGGATTACGTTGTGGTTATCCGAATCCGAAGCTTAACCAAACCTGAATATAAGTTGGTTTTTTTGGACTATAGACTTTACCAGTGTTATTTTGGGTATGGGTGGAACTAATTATATCCCACGCCTGTGTGGATCTGTTGGATGCTTAAGGTTTGTAATTATACTTCTATAGTTGCTCTAATTGTCTCTTGGCACTTAAAATGAATAAACTTGATCTTTTCTGAAAAAAACACATTGTAACTACAAACTCTAACAATAGAAATATGACGTTCGATAGTGGATTCCGATGTTAACGTCACCCGTACATGTTTCAAAGAGCTTGGTAGCTATAATTTTACAGGAAATAACATAATGTCACAACTTGATACGACAGATCATTATAGTATGACGCGTGATGAAAATTTACTATGAATATTTGGGTCACTTAATTTCCGTTGGCAAAGAAATATGTCGTTTCTAGAGAATTCCATTGCTCTAACTTAGTTGCTACAAAAGTGTTTCGTTATAATATGCGTCTACAATTTTTACCTTTACTCGTAAATTCTACCATCAATAATTTCATTTCCTACACTGCTATAAAATTGACCTAAAGCAACGTTAACATTTCTTGCCGCATCTTCCTAGTAATATATATAACAAGGAATAAGATTTGTTAATAGATTCTTTATATTCGTAACGATTAATTATTAGCGCTGAACTATATAACAATAGTGATCCGTTGAGATCTTTTACAAATCATTGTTAAAGTTCTAGCAACTATTAGAACAAATTTTAAGGAATAAGACAACAGATAAATCATAACTATATTAACTTTTAATAACAAATATGGTATTATTGTTAATTAAAAGATAATTTTACAATGAATAATAATATTATTATAAATTTAACATAAAAAAGTAGGTAACAAATATTCAAATTATTCATTGGCATAGATCAAATTTCTTGTATGTGTATATTATATTATACCAATATAATGACACTCTACCGTTTAGAAAATTAAAAGGAGTTATTTTCCGATTTACAGTGAAAAGCCTATTACAGTAGCTTTTGACTTTTTTTTAATGAAGAAGGGGTGGAGTTTCAATTTGGGATCCACTATAGGAAAAATTGTGTGTGTGTGTGTGTGTGTGTGTATAGGTATTTATATTACATGTATTACTCTATACCATATGATTCCAAAACACACATAATGCCCTACAATGTTCCTTTACATACTCAGAGTAGAACAGAGTCCCCCTAAACAGCGCATCATTCCCACATCGCTAGATCACCCAAAGGATGGCAAAAGGATATAAGGCCTTTTCATGGCCTTCCCCACATTCCGATCTGATAAGTTCCAAAAGCCGGTCCCATTCTCGACCCTTAACCAAGGAAGCCCATCATGACTCCAGGCTCGCATCGAGCGTAGACAGGAGAAGAAAAGGTGATCCAAATGCTCCACCTCCTACTCACATCTGTCACATTGGCGATCATCTACCCTCAATAACTGACTACGGCAACACTTAGTGAGAACTTTCCCAAGTCTGAACAACCACATGAATACCTTCACTCTGCTTGGAACCCTTCTCTTCCAAATGAGATTGGCATCAAGTCTGCTATCTCTGCTCCCATGCCCCTCTTCGCTAGTGAAGAAATGGTAGGTTTCTTCAACGTAAATTTACCATTGTCGACACCAAGTGGTCACGACCATCCGAAGGACCCTCCACCTTTGCTAATTCCATGTGCATCCTGATGAATCCATGATTCATCGCATTTATACTTTCATTTTGGCTAAAATACTTGGTAAAATACATGTAAATACTTAATAATTTCTACTAATTAACATTCTATCACATTTATTAATATCATATATTTAATACTTATTCTATCCAAAATAAAATAATAAAAAAAATGCAAAGAAAAGAAAAGAAGGATGTATATAAAAAATATATAAATTGATCATAACTCCGAGACTGGGTCACTATTGACTTGGTCGACAAATACATAAGTAGAGGGAGATAATGATCCTAATATATAAAAAATGTCCGAAAAATCTAGAACACAAAAATATATTTACACATTTTTTCCTTATCAATATAAATCAAAATGCTAATAAATCTGAAGCCACGAAGCCATGACCTAAATTTTGGGACCTCATAACTTGTTTATATGGACTCCGAATTGGGCGCAATCACTTTTAAAGATTGTTTAATAGAATTGTTTATCAAATGACACTGATTTCGCTAAAATCAGAGTTAATATGCAAAAAGTAGCTTTTGGGACCTTATTGATGTACTTGTACAATGTAATGTAATTTAATTTTATTTATCCTTTATTATTTCTTTGATATTTTTTAATATTGTAATAATATTATTATATTTTTAATACAAAATAAATTAAAATTTATTAAAATTTGAAAAAAAATAAATTAATTAATTATACTTATTATATATGTACAATTTACCTATATTGTTTATTTATTTACTTACTTAACCTACTAATAATATTATCTAATTTATTAAAAAAATTATAAATACATAAATTACTAAATTATTTACAATTTTTATTTACATTATTTATGTATTTAATTTAATATATTTTATACTTATTTATTTACAAGGTATTTATAATTTGAACATAATCCTTTTGTCTTCTTCCCTAATTTAGATTTTTCTTGTTCTTCTTTCCTCTCTCCGCGACGCGCAGTCTACCATTGGACTATTCCTTTCATCTTTCTTCCTCCTCCTTCCCCAACACACCTTCTTTCTTCTCTCTCCTCCTTCTTCCTCCGCCCGACACCTCCACTTCTCCCCTCCTCCGGCCAAAGGCGTAACCATCTCGTCGTTAGGCCATTATTCTAACAACTCCGGTGATGGGAGCCACCGGTCAGGTGACCACACATGACGGTGTGCTCCCCAAGCAACCTTCCCTATTTCTAAGACACCTCTCCCTGGAGCTTAGAGCATCCGTTATTTGACACTTCCATTTCTCGTGAGCTCCAGGAGAGAGGGAAGAAGCGTGTGACAGCCGCATCTCCATCTTTGACGTTGAAGCAAGGTTGAGGAGGAGATCTAGACGTGTTCGTCGCCGGGGTCAAGCTCGCTCCTCCGCGCTGAGCCTCTGTCCCCGTCAGGTGTTGAGGCAACATTGACAATCTGGAGTAACATCTCCAGATTTCACATGCGACTTCCTCCATCCTTCTTCCATGTTAGATTTCTCTAATCTATCTTCTCCTCTCGTTCCCATCCATTTCATCTTGAAATTGATACTGAAATTGAATTCTGAACCTCGCCAATCCATTTTCATCTTCGATTCCTATACGCTGTTGTTCAATCCCTAATTCCTGATCCTCATCATCCAATCGCATCCGGTGATCGAAGGCAAGGAGATCCTTCCGTCACCAACGGTCTTCTCCATTCACCGTTCCTTGTTGTTTTGGGCCGAGGATACAATCCCTCGAGCTTTTAATTTTATTGCAAGTGGAAATCCTAACTAACATCGAGAAGTCCCAATTGCAACCAGGATTTCCTGGAGAACAAGCACCCGATCCATCACTCTTCCACGAGAAGCTGAGAGAATGAATCACATGTAGCACATGCAAATCATCTCGAAATCCGCATACCACATCATAGATCAGACTCAATCAAGCAATTATGGAGATCACCAAATGTTCATCGATTTGGAGAAGATCGATCCATTTGCAGGTTGCACACAAATATAACCTCAATCGATCGAGACATCTCCGCCTCGAAGCACCTTCATCTCTGTAGCAAAGCTTGACTTATTCTCTTCCCCGATCCGTCAATAATGAAACTCGCACCACCCTTCTTTAACGGAGATCTGATTTATTGTCAGAGACCAAGAACCACCACCTTGAATCATATCGTGTGAAAGCTTGAATGGTCGTCGCCTTCTTCGAAGGGGGAGAAGAACAAGTCCCTTTCAACATTACAACACAACCCTTGATCAAGCTCAAATCGAACGGTTTAGGAGATGTCATGCATCAGGACCACATGTCGCCCCCGTATTAGAACCGTCGACCACTGCTTAACTGTAAAATACAATATATATACATATTTTTATTATATTTTATATTTATTTTTTTTATTTATTATAATATATAGTATAGTCTATAATTTATCGGTAAAAACGGATTTCTGGAAAGTTTAGGTCGCACGTGAAAAAAATAAGAAAGGTGCATGGGTGAACACACAAATATTCCATATAGCACGTGCAACTCACGTGTCTTCAACCTGCTTGGATCTGGATGTGGAAAACAAAAGCACTGGGGGTGTGCGCATAAAATCTCCACGGGCTCACGTGCACGTGGGAGCGTATATACAATATTGAGTAACTTTTGAAAAATACAAATACTTTCTATTCTTTATAAATCATTTAAAAATATTATAAATACATAAACTCAGAAAATTCATAAAAGGATATAAAAACCCATAAAAATCTAATAAAAATTGCCTTAAGTAGTATTTACATTATTTTATATAATAAACCTAAAACTAAATAATAAAACCAATAAAATTTTATAAAATACATAAAAAATTTGAAAAATCATAACTAAATAAATAAAAAGTGTATAAATACGTACAATGTATCATTTTGAGGATATTTTCCTCTACTTTCAAAAAAATAAAAATAAAAATAATTTATTCTATTTTCTATCTTTAAAATCATAAATACAAATCTATTTTCCAATAAAAGTTAGCTTTAAACTTCAAAAATCAAATAAAAAGTACAAATCATTAAAAAATTAAATAAAAATAATAAAATACTCAAAATTTATAAAAACCACAAAATTATATCCAAAATATAAATTTACAAAATATATGCCTATATTTCTACATAGGTATGTTAAAATCAAAAAAATAATATATAATTCATAAAATAAAATAAAAATTTAGAAAAATATTTAAAATAAATAAAAATTAGGAAAATCATCATACCTTAGTTTTCTACTATTTTACCTTAGTCTCTAAACAATTTGCATCCTTGAGTTCGAGACTCTCGTACTTTGACTATACATATCTAAATTTAGGAGTATAAATAACAAAAACAAATTTTCTGCTTAAATCCACCTGGTCGATACAACAACCTTTTTTATTCTTTAGATCATGTGTGTTTTTTAGATGGCATCGTTGCCGAGGAGGCAATGCTATGGTAGACCGTAGAGACCTTAGGTCTAGGGTTTTCTCCATCTTCCTTTTCTGTCACATAACTTATGTCGATTTTTTTACTTTACAGCTTTCTATCTCTGATTTTGCATCACATGTTTCAAGTCGCACAACTAAGTACCAAAGAGCCGATTTTCTTTTCTTTGTATTAACCTCTATAAAAAGATTAAGGGCATTTGCCCATTTTCTTTTTTTTTTTCTAGAAGGGCATCACAACTTGTACTTCTTATTAGGGTTTGTTTCACCAAGTGCTGTGCACCTGGGGGAATAGGGCATACACCGTGGCTTTCTTGCATCGCATTTTCTCAACGTTTTTCGCGGCTTTTCCGAAGCTAGCTGCTTCTCTAGGATTTTTCAATTTTACTTTGTCTACGCTTCTTTAGGTAGATTTAGGATGCATAAACTAGTTGTATGCTTGTCATCTAGGTCAAAAATAAGAAAGAAAATCGTTAGAAATTTTCTTGAAAAAAATCCAAAAAAGTTATATCCTGAAAATAAAATAGGGATTGTTAAGCGTAATGGATTCCACATCTTTTGGGAGAGAAATCTCGGGTGAATGTTTGCCAGGTACTTTCCAGATTTGTGAGTGAGGGATGACCGATAAGGTTAGAATCTAAGATTAGAATTTTCAGAAGACTACTGATATGACAGTTGGTTGTTCTACCCTTCAATGAGGACTCTCGAGTAGCCGGAAATGGTCCAGGTTTCCTTAGTAGAGTGGGAGGTTTAGAGGACACTATGTAAGGCTACATCCACAAGTAAAATAGGTAGTCAGAAACGGTCGGTTACATACTCCCTACTGACTTAAAGTAGGTGATTAGTTGTTTGGATCAGGATAGTTTTCCAGGAAGTTCAAGCACATATAATCTCATGTAATTTGTGAAAAGTCTTGCTTTGCCAATAAACCCTAAAACTGAAAATATCAACGACCAAACTTTCACAGTCATCACTGGATTGAGTTGGTGAATTTGGGGTTTTGATTTGCATTTGAGTTTGTGGTGTGAGTTTATATCTTTAAAATTATTGGTCAACTAGATCATCTGTCTTATCAAGATGATGGGTAGGCGATCTCTTAGGTTGACTCTTACGGCACTGCTTCAATGCACACCAACTCATCCATCTAGGTCGGTTCAAGAGAATCCTCTCTTCAAACCTGAGTTCTTTCAATCTCCTACTTTAATCTCATCCCTTGCGTCGGTTCATGAGAACCTCCTGTTTGAGCCATATTCGGGACATCCTTCCTCTTCCATGTGTGATCTTGACCCTGGAAGTTTTTATCTCACCTTGTTCTTATCCATCTCCCATGACATTACACAGTTATACATAGACTTATCAAAGCCAAGCATGGATGCATTCTCCTTTCCAGAGACGGTTATGAGTGTAGGGAGCACAATCGCAACATGCTTCAGAGATTCTAGATCATGTGACGATCAATGCCAATCTTCTTGTTTCCCTTGAGATTATGCAGACTCAGATTAGAAAGAAAGACCTTTTGGTGACTGATATCTGAGCTGAGTTGAGATAGTTGAGAGTGAAGAGACATATTTCAGAGGATGATGAGCCAAATAGAGAGGAGACAGTACCTGCAAAGCATGTACGTATGATGAGACAACTTCATTTACTTGGAGCTTCTTATTCTAGTAGGTGAATTTGACTTCCTCCCATTCACAGATCATTTTTCCTCACACATGAGATTATTCAGACTTTACCCATCTTTCCTAGGTCACTAAGGAGCCACATTCACATCTTCATGAGTTCAATATGATCTGTAGAACAGTACATGACTCTCGAGTTGACAAGGTACCATTTGAATGATAGCTTTTCCATTCTCCCTGACTGATAGGGCTACATACTGGTTGTGGCATTTAGGGAGAATAACTACTACATGGGAGCAACTTCGTACTTAATTCTTGAGCAGATTATACACCGTAGGACATATGAATGTTGTATGGTCTCTCATTATCAGTTTCACCATGTTAGGGAGCGAGCCATTCAACAAAGCATGGGACTATTTTGTAGACAAGATTAATACGTGTCCTGACCATGGTATTTTGAAGACTAGCTTGGTTCAGAGTTTCTTTAGTGGGATGACACCTGATTTACAAGGATTAGTGGGCATAGCTTGTGGTGTCTCATGATTTTAGAAGCATAAGGATGTTGTCTGGGATATTTTCGAGGACGTGGCATCTCATCCTGCCACTTTAGCCTAGATAGATTCTCATAGTCAGATGGAGTCCCCTGTAATTCTTCACCAGTCTATCGTGGCACAAGTTGAGGAGGGTCCATCGATTCCTACATCTTATGGGTCTTCGTCAGATGAGATGAGGGTTCTTAGCCAGAGATTGAATTGCATGGAGCTTAATGAGACTAGATTCCACCAGTTACACAAACTCAACAAGATCGATGGGCTTTTGAGGAATATAAGTGACCTGATGAACCAGATTGAACAAATGACATATATTCCATCTTTAGGGTACCAACTATTTTATCTGATACACAAAATCTAGTACAATAGATACATTACTTTCAGTCAGAGCCTATGGCCGAGCCTCATCAGATTTAGATTTTCACTCAACGAACACCAACTTATCTCTCACAGCAGTCACCTCAGCAGTTTTCAGATTACTCATCCAGTTATCTAGGATACTCCTATGAGAACTCAATCTTAGATGATCTTGCCTATAGGATAACCATTAAGTATAAAATGAACAGGTGAGATATGTAATAGTTCAAGCAACAGATAATGGATCTTGTTCAAGATCAAACCGCTATGCAGACTCAACAGATAGACTCTACTTCTCAATCACATATGTCATCTGATGATGTGGATGGTATTGATTTTATTTCTTCGAGGAGTGGTAGAGTTCCAGCCAATGGTGAATCAATTAGGCATGATATAGATACACCAGTAGATGATACTTTCGAGCCAGTTGAGCACGATGCATGATGAATACCCATTCATCACTCTTTATTCTTATATTTTAGCTACAAAAACCTTTGCAAATGCATGTAGATATATGTAAATATAAATAATTACCAAAATCATGCATTGTGTAAAAACTTATAATTAGCATGTTTTGTGCAAAAATAAAAGAATAAAGATTAAAGAAAAAGAGGGAAATATTTAGAATAAATATTGAGCAACCTAACCCAAGGGAGGGCTCAGCATGGGCCTGACCGCATAAAAGCCAAAGTAGAGGGAGATAGGGGCTCATGTGTAAATATTTGTGTAAATAAATAAAACTATATTTTCCTCAACCAAAAATATGCTTGTAAATACTTGTATATATTTATAAAAGATAAAAATAAAATAAAAAGTTAAAAAGCAAAAAGATCAAAAATACCCTTTCATCATGTACATAAACCATGTTCCTATATTTATTTAACCTTGTAAATAAATAAAGTCATTTTCCAAACTTCTTGTAAATACTCTATACTATATATTGTAAATAAATAAAATAAAAAGAAATAAAATCAAAACAACATAAATAGAAAAATAAAAAATACAAAAATACATTGTACATATACCATGTATATAAATGTACATATCTACTTATTTTACCTATGTATATAAATAATAAAAATAAAATAAAAACACCCTTTTATTCCTTATTTTATACTATAAATAAATAAAATATAAAATAGGAATAAAATTGTATAAAAATAATAATTAAAAAAATCAAAAATCAAAAGCCTACATATTGTATATATACCTATATATAGCTATATAATGTGAATACCTTATTTTTATTTCCAAAAATTAATTAAAAATCACAAAAAAATAGAAAAAAAATAAAATAAAAATATTTCATGTTTTAAGTTTTTGTAAATTCGGTCATTCTCTAGCCTAAAATAAAGAAATAAAAATTCAATATTTGGTGGCTCCTGATTGGTCCACGGGGGTTTGTTGACCCCGGTCAACTTCCCCCGCGGACCTTCTTCTTTCGCGGATCAGGCGACCGACCCGTTTTCTCGACTTTTTGCCCGCCTGACCTGACCGCCATTACCCCAAACCCCGGGCTCCGAATACTCTCTGATCATCCAGGATCCTCGCCCGGGGTAGGTTTAGAGGATCCAAGCTCCGCGCATCTCGCCCGACCCCTGTCTTCTCGGATCCTCCGCCATATATAAAGTCGTCTCCGGCGACCTAATTCTTTCATCTTTGATCTTCCCCTCGGTGCCTGTGAGCTCCTCCAGCGTCCCAGAGTGACAGCCGTGGCCCCTTGGAGTTGCAGCGAGGCCCGGGCAGCCGGGAGTCACTGATCCGGTGGTTCTTGCCGCCGTGCGCCGCCGCGAGCGCGCTGAGCCTCGGGGAACTCGAAGGCCCCTTGAGGCAACGACCGGGAGCTTCATCGGCTCTAGCCCAGTCGAATGCGCCCATCAGGTAGCTCTGTTAGCCCGTAGATTAGCGTAGGTTTTGATTTGTCGCCTTCCGATAGTGTAGCTCCGCCGCCTTCGCTAGCCGTTTCCGTCTACCCATTTGACCATCCGACCACGCCACCACCTTCGCCTGGCCCCTCTCCACCTTCTCCATCCTTCCATTCCCCCTTGGCTCGCCCCGGAGCAGGGTTTCGGCTCTGCTCCCTCCGCCGCTCGCCGGAGAGCCTCCATCTTGCTACACCAGCCACTTTCCGCCCGCTCTAACGGGTCGAGGCAGTTTGCCCTCGACCCAGCTTCTTTCCTGTGCAGGTACCAAGGCTAATCGACCTCATCTGGAGGTCGACACTTCTGGGCACAGCAGCTCCAGTTCGATCACGTCGCCGGAGCTCTCTGGAGCTCCTCGCCTCCATCGGAGCAGTGCATCGGGTGCGGAGCTTCATGGCGAAGCTTTCTAGCATCTCCTGAGCACCGGACGAGGACTACCGTACACGCAGAGGGCCGGCGAAGCTCGCCGGCCGCCAGTCCCTCCAGATCCTTCGTCCACCGTCAGATCGACCTCGACGCTCCATTTTAGATCTCGTCCGTTCATCCACGGAGCAGCACTGACCATCGGATCTCCCTGGGGTCGATCTTCACCGTTGAGCAGCGAGGTTAAGCCACGACGCCTCTCAGCCATCCGATCAAGCACGTGGCTGCACCTCGTCCATCCGATCCGAGCCCGGACTTCTTCGAAGACCCACGTTGCAGCATCTTCGTCCGATGATCCACGTGGACACATACCAGCCGTCGGATCGACTCGAGGGGTTGCTCTTGTGTGCGGCGCACCATCCCATCCATCCAACCTGCCACGCGTCGTACATCCGACCTCCGAAATTTAATAAGGGGTAAATTGTCTTAGGCCCCCTTTACTTTATGCATTTAGTTTTTAATCCTGTAATTACTTAGCGTAGTTCTTTTATTTTTGTGATAATTGCACAATGGACCCTGCACTTTAGAGTATTTGCTTATATACCCCTGCCTGTGTGAGCCACGTGCTTCGTCACGTGTATTTTTGGGTTATTTGCATCGTATGCCCTTGTAGTCTTGGATGGTTCTGAAGTGAAAGAAGCTTTTTGATAATTGCATTTATACCCCTGTGAATGGTTTTATTCCACATGTGCGTTTATTTTAGGGTAAATTGCAACTAAGGCCCTCGAACTTTTGGTACGTGTTACCAATTAGTCCCCGGACCTTATTTTTATTACATAGAGGTCCCTGAGTGCCCCAGGCACGCGCCTCGTGCGTGTTTTGTTGGGTATTTTGCACCGGGACCCCCAGAACTTAGGGTATTTGCATTTCAGTCCTTGTGCACAGTACCCTCTTGGCATTTTTGAATAAAATATCAAATCACCTCCAAATCCAACGAAAATTTGAAACATGGCTCCTGCCATGATGTAGGATTTTTGTAGATTTTTGAGGACATTTCTGAGTTTGTTTGCTATTTTTAAAAATTCAAAAACCTCAATTTTTGTTACTGTCTAGATTTAAAAACCACAAAAAAATATAAAAACTCCCCTAAAAATTCTATAAAAATTAGGTACTGTTTAGTTTTGTGTGTTTGATTTTCTAGCCAATTTTGGCTATTTTTCACTACTGGAAAACCTTAAAAACTTAAAAACCCTCAAAAACCTATAAAAATTCTAATAAATACATTAAAAAACCAAAAATAATAAATCTGGTACCTAAATTTTCCTTATTTCATCAATTTTATAGGAAAATTACCTCCAGGCCTTTTTGAGGTCCTTAGGTATTTTATCTAGGGACTTTAGGCTTGGCTGGACAGTGCCATTGCTTTTTGCTACTGTTTGATTTTTAGAAATTAAAATAAATATCAGAAAAATTCCAAAAATTCACCAAAAACATAAAAAATTATAAAACATACAAAAATATTTTTGTTTGAATTTTTGCTTGATTTTTGATGCATTAAAAAATTTGTTGAAGTGTGATTGTTTTTGCTTTTCTTATTTTCTTCACATATTAAAAATCCATAAAAAAATATAAAAATAATTAAAAACCACTAACAATATCTTCCTCTCTTCTTGTATTTATTTTGACTACTTCGTAGGCCTCTCGGCCAATCCGTGATCCTTGAGTTCGACCCTGGATGCTATACCAGGTTAATCTCATAGCAGGACCACTTCCTTGCTTCGATTGATTTGATTTATTTTCAGTAGTGGTTCATTTTTCTTGATATACACAGCCTGATCGCTTGGGTCGCAACGACCCTATTTCTGTACCTTATACCCGAGTGGTCAGGACTGTTATCAGAATGGCACCGTTGCCGGGGAACACGG
Organism: Ottelia alismoides; assembly: GCA_037367405.1. Taxonomy (NCBI): domain Eukaryota; kingdom Viridiplantae; phylum Streptophyta; class Magnoliopsida; order Alismatales; family Hydrocharitaceae; genus Ottelia; species Ottelia alismoides. The sequence goes on along the minus strand of JAZKJV010010584.1, from coordinate 123,775 downwards.
TTTAGTAGTCGCTTTTTGAGCTTTTCCGCGGCTTTTTGATTTTCGCGGCTTTTTGTATAGAATTTTTGTAGATATATTTTTCTCATATTTTCTGACAATAAATTTGGATTGACCACTTGTCTCTTTTTCTTGCGAGGGCCCGAGGATCGAGGCGGCCGATTTCGAGAAGCCGACGCAACCGCGAGACTCGGAGGCGGCTCCCTCCCTTCTGCACGGAGCCGCAGGAGAGAGCGAGAGAGAGAGTTGAGTGGGTGAGGACTATTTGATTACTGTTGTAATAATACAGGGACTCAGACTTGGACCATTGTGGACTTACCGTAGCGGGTCTGTTTCGCCAAGCACCGGTGTGCTCGGGGGACCCTTAGGACTTGCACGGTTTTTCGCAGTTTTTCGCGGTTTTATTTTATTTTCTTTCTACCTTTTCCGGTGTTTACGCGGTTTTGCTCGAGCCCCTAGAGTTAGGAATTTCTGGTGATTGTGCCGTAGTTAGTAGGATCCACACACCTAACTGATTATCTGTTCCCATAGAACGTTAATTGGATCTACTAATAAATCAATAATAAAAATAACTTAGTCGCTTTCCTGAGAGCCTACGCGCCGCGAGCCTGCCCCGTCAAGCGCTACTCCTGAACTCGACCTGTCGAGAAGAGGAGGGGTGGGTCTAGACCGGACTCTTTGGATCGAGGGCGAGTGACTATGTTAGACGGTTCTTCGCTAGAAATTGCTCGTTTAGGACTCGGCTTTCCCGTTGCATCATTTAGGTAGTTTCCTTTCTGTCTTTGCATTTATGCGCGGATCATATTGCAAGAATTGTGAGTGTGCTGGAGTCAGGTACGCCTTCCTTACTTTGCATGCATCATTGATTTTATCGTGCATCGGCTTTTTCGACTTCTCCCCCCTGTTTTCGACTTAATAACCAGGAGAACCGAAAAATTCGTTAGGCGTTTGTTTGATATCTGAAAAATATTAAAAAGAAAAACAATAAAATCGGGACTGCTAATCATACTTGACCTAAAAGACACTTCACGAAAAATCTGTCTTGGGGAGAGTAACCCCCTCCTTGTCTGGTTTGGATGAGCGAGAGAGTGATCCGCACATTAGGATAGAGCCTCCGATCTATTCTTGACTGATTACCGGCTTTCAGTACGGGACAGTCGGTTGAGAAAGATTTGGATACCTATTGACCTCACGTAATCGCTCTGATAGATTGGATGATCACCTAAAATAAAACTGACAAGATAATTGACCGATCCCTTCGATCTTCAGCTCCGTGTGCGTAGGTGAATTGGGGGTTTGCTTGTTCATCTTGTTTGATTGCCAGATCCCTTCGACCTTTCTCCTCCATTTATTTCCCTCCCTCACCTCCCTTCATTACTCTTTTCTTCTTCTCCCTTATCCCTGGATGATGGATTCCTCTCACTTTGAGCCAACTCTTACGGCTTCTTCTCCATCCTCTGACCATCACTCCAGCCCACCTTCTAGGGAGGTCGGATCTCCGACCAACCTCCCGCTCCCTCCCTCCCTTTCATCTCATCACTCTGGGCATGCTGTGCGAGACGTCCGAGGATACCAGATAGAGCAGATACGAGACTCGGATGATGCTGTTGCTTAGTTGAGAGCGCACTCTGTTGGTGACCCGAGAGAGCAGTGGAGATCAACAGATAGATCCCATTCTAGAGGGATGGAGGAGCAGATAGCACATGGAGCTCAGTCAGCTTCTACAGCAGGCCCATTCGTCTTGGATTTGGATTACATTCAGCGACTGCCGACATTTTCAGGAGAAGCGCACGAGGAGCCTTATCTTCACCTGTCCCGCTTTCGAGGAGTTTTGTAGATTACAGAGATATTCAGATGTCACTACAGAGGAGCTGATGATGAGGACCTTCCCCTTCACGCTTCACGATAGAGCCATGAGATGGCACCAACGATTGGGGAGGACATTTGAGACGTGGAGAGAGCTACGCCGAGAGTTTCTACAGAGATACTTTCCCCCACGTAGAGCAGATTTCATGCGATCTTTGATCATGGACTTTTCAGTTGACCCCCAGGAGCCATTGCACGAGGCATGGCCGAGGTTTCTTGACCTCTTGAGGAGATTTCCAGACCATGGACTTCCACTGACAGATTTGATTGAGATCTCCATGCGGGGGATGACCGCAGAGCAGCTTGCACTGGTGATTACCACATGTGGCGGTTCACACCGCAGTTCCGACATTCACTTCCTGGATATCATCTCGAGGCTACTTTCACAGAGTTCTTCTTCACGAGATGCTTCGGTCGGGACAACACATGAGGACGATACAGTACCAGTGCGGTGTGTCTCTTCACATGGTGAGTCAGCTTCTACACACCAGCCCGAGGATTTGGATGGTGCAGCACCACCGACAGAGGAGATGATTGTGATAGCAGAGGTTCGGACCCAGAGTCTACTTGAGTTCCCGTTGGCCTTCCAGTTGGAGTTCGAGTCAGCCCCAGAGTTCCCTGTTGACGAGTCTTGGATATCAGATCTTCTGATACTCCAGAAGCCGGAGGAGCCCCAGCTTTTGCAGCTGTTGATTCAGACACTTCAGATTCCAGTCCCGGAGGAGTCAGTCTCCTTTCTGCAGAGACACTTCTCGGATGCAGACAGTCACCAGGACTCAGCCCAGCAGCCACAGCACGAGGAGGGACAGCACTTTGAGAGCACAGATATAGAGAGTCCCGTCTTGAGCCTTTTGTCCTCCACTTTGTCGAGATAGATACACTTTCTGAGGACCAGCTGACAGACAGCATAGCCGCAGAGAGAGGATCAGCCGCAGACACTTTGCCAGATTCCGCGGTGTTGACTAGTATCTTCTCCCACTTCCAGATTGCCGAGACTTACACTTCCGATGATGATGCAGCCTGGTGCACTGAGTGGATACTTGATAGCAGCGCAGATGCTCATCTAGATCCTGATCTTCTTCTTCTCACTTCTGATCCTGCATCTCTCCCCGAGGGTTATCTGCGGGAGGATGCCGCACTCGATGAGCACTCGGTTTCATCTACTGAGAGTGTTTCCGATCTGGCGGAACACGGAACCGAGTCTTTAGATCATTCTGATTCTGAGTCTTCTCACCTCGACAACCCTCGCGAGGATGAGCCCATTCTGGAGATGTTCGATGATTTGCCTGATATGATTCTATGTCATGCATCGGATATCAGTTTGTTTAGAGAGTCTCCTGATCTTGATTGCCCACACCTACTTGAGACACTGATTGACGTGGATGATTCTATTACTGATCCATCCTTCTCCACGTTTGATTTCGTCGGCTCCATACTCTCACTCCAGTCTGATCTAGAGCCGAGGATTTCTTTTGTGCTACCGGATCCCGATCATTTATTCCCATATCTTTGGCCGGTAGCAGACACCCGCCTGATTGCATATCTGGGTGTCTTACTTTACACTGTTGAGTTCGTCGTTGTTCTCATACTGAGACTATGACGACAGTACGGCATTTGACTTACCGATGCCGTCCTGAACCTTGATACTGCATTATCCTAGCCTTTGCGCCCAGCTAGGGGCGTAAAAACTAGCGCTTGTTGAGAGGCACCTCAACATTGTACTCTTTTGTATATACGTGTTTCGTCTTGTTTGATCTTTCTTTCTTCCGTTCTTGTTTTCACCCCAGGTCTCGCATAGGATTATCTTTGCTATACTTAGAATATTGCTCATCCTAAGTATAGGGGGGTGAAACACCAGGTTGTTCATTCGTTCTGTTTCATCACTTCTGTTTTATTGCCTATACTTAAGGTTCTTCACCTTAAGTATAGGGGGAGTGATGTCCTCCTTCTTGTATATATTCGTGATTTTCTTCGTGTCTTTCTGCCCCTGTTTTGCTACCTATACTTAGGGATATTTTACCCTAAGTATAGGGGGGGGGGCAGACTCTGTATCTTCTTCACTCGGATTTCCCTTCATGTACAGCTTGCTATACTTAGGATTAGTTAATCCTAAGTACAGGGGGAAACCACCGAGTCCCTCTCATTCTATTCATTTATTCGTTTCTGTACTTAGCCATTCCTTTTCACTCCCCTTTTACTAAGCACGAGTTATGTCTTCTTCATCGCTCTTGATCACTCTGAGGACATCGTTCGAGCTAAGTATAGGGGGGGTGTGTATATATTTCATATATACTTTAGCCATAACTCGTACTTTGTGTGAGTGTGTTAATAAATAAAATGGCTAAAAATCACAAAAATTAAGAATTTTTTTCATGTACATAAACTTCTTTTATTTGCACATATATAACTAGTGTACAAAGTATTTTTGTAAAAATGAAAAATCTTTTGTGTAAAGCTTGTGTAAATATTTTTGTATCAAAATTATGTATATAGTACAAAATTTTTCCAAAATGTTTTGAAAATCAAAAGTTTGCAAAAATCTTGTAAATATGTGTAAATATCTTTTTGCAAAACTTGCACCTCATGCATCATTCATCCATGATTTCAAAACATTTTTCAAAAATTTTGCACGATTGTAAATTTGTGTAAATAAGCATCTTGTGTACATATATGTATATAGTTTTTCCTGGATGAGAGTTGACATTTAAACTAAGCCTGGAATTAAATTGAGAAATGGAGCTCGAATAAGATCTTAATCCACCTAACTTAAGAGGAACCTTATAGGACTTAGGGTTAAGGCTTTTCAGGTCCATAAGGACTTAATTTTTTAGTCCACTTGGCTATGAGCATATGTCATCTTGATGAGCCTAAGTAGAGCACTTAACAACACACGCATGACTCTTAGAGACAATGGCTTGACTTGCACCAGCACTTTACACATGGCTCTCCACGGATGAGGTGGTGAGGAGGCAGTTTCCTTTGGCTTGGGGTAGCATATGAGGGTAGTACTTCTAGGCGGAACCTCTCTTCTTCTTCTAGTGAAGGAAGTGCGTCTCAACTTGGTCTAGTGGTGATGAAGGCTAAAGACAGAAGCTGTGGGTTGCAATAAAGCTTCAAAAGAGGGATAGTCTACTGGCTCAAGAGGAAAATTTCTTGTATATATGTTGCACCATGTAGATATGTTGTATAGAAGTCCTTGAAAAAAAAATGCAAAATGCAAAAAGAACTCCAAAAAAGTGGTGGGTCGGATTGAAAATTTAATAACCCCACCGGAGTGTATATAGTCAAATAAAGCAAAGCTTATGGAATCCATGTTACATCTCATGAAGCTTGCAGCGGGAGACTTAGTTACACTGGCTAAGCTTCCAAAAGTCTATACTTCTTCCCCCCTTCTTGAGCCGGTTGCACTTGAACTTAGAAGGGAATACCCCGCTTCTCGAGGAAAGAGTTGCTAGACCGAGGCATTAGAGTTACCAGGTTGAGGGAGGTTGTTTCTTTGTTACTTCTGAGGTGGGGAGCCACCTATCACTTACACTGCATGGAAAGATTCATGGTCATTAGAGTTTGTGTATGTAGACTTGTTCTGATCTGGTTTATTGAGGAGTCTTGCCCATAGATTGGTGGAACTTAGAGACTGTTGAGTTTCAAGCCTAAGTCTAAATAAGGTTTCGACACATTAATAATCCAAAGATCTGATCGAGCTCCATATTTCAATTTAATGAAGGAAAGTTTAACAACTCAACCTTGATCCATGTACATTCCCCTCTTTTTCTTTTTCTTTCTTTCTTTTTCACTTCTTTTTCAAATAAGTGTTTGCTAAGGGACTAGCAAAGTTAAGTATAGGGGGGTGATGAATACCCATTCATCACTCTTTATTCTTATATTTTAGCTACAAAAACCTTTGCAAATGCATGTAGATATATGTAAATATAAATAATTACCAAAAGCATGCATTGTGTAAAAACTTATAATTAGCATGTTTTGTGCAAAAATAAAAGAATAAAGATTAAAGAAAAAGAGGGAAATATTTAGAATAAATATTGAGCAACCTAACCCAAGGGAGGGCTCAACATGGGCCTGACCGCATAAAAGCCAAAGTAGAGGGAGATAGGGGCTCATGTGTAAATATTTGTGTAAATAAATAAAACTATATTTTCCTCAACCAAAAATATGCTTGTAAATAGTTGTATATATTTATAAAAGATAAAAATAAAATAAAAAGTTAAAAAGCAAAAAGATCAAAAATACCCTTTCATCATGTACATAAACCATGTTCCTATATTTATTTAACCTTGTAAATAAATAAAGTCATTTTCCAAACTTCTTGTAAATACTCTATACTATATATTGTAAATAAATAAAATAAAAAGAAATAAAATCAAAACAACATAAATAGAAAAATCAAAAATACAAAAATACATTGTACATATACCATGTATATAAATGTACATATCTACTTATTTTACCTATGTATATAAATAATAAAAATAAAATAAAAACACCCTTTTATTCCTTATTTTATACTATAAATAAATAAAATATAAAATAGGAATAAAATTGTATAAAAATAATAATTAAAAAATCAAAAATCAAAAGCCTACATATTGTATATAAACCTATATATAGCTATATAATGTAAATACCTTATTTTTATTTCCAAAAATTAATTAAAAATCACAAAAAAATAGAAAAAAATAAAATAAAAATATTTCATGTTTTAAGTTTTTGTAAATTCGGTCATTCTCTAGCCTAAAATAAAGAAATAAAAATTCAATATTTGGTGGCTCCTGATTGTTCCACGGGGGTTTGTTGACCCCGGTCAACTTCCCCCGCGGACCTTCTTCTTTCGCGGATCAGGCGACCGACCTGTTTCTCGACTTTTTGCCCGCCTGACCCGACCGCCATTACCCCAAACCCCGGGCTCCGAATACTCTCTGATCATCCAGGATCCTCGCCCGGGGTAGGTTTAGAGGATCCAAGCTCCGCGCATCTCTCCCGACCCCTGTCTTCTCGGATCCTCCGCCATATATAAAGTCGTCTCCGGCGACCTAATTCTTTCATCTTTGATCTTCCCCTCGGTGCCTGTGAGCTCCTCCAGCGTCCCAGAGTGACAGCCGTGGCCCCTTGGAGTTGCAGCGAGGCCCGGGCAGCCGGGAGTCACTGATCCGGTGGTTCTTGCCGCCGTGCGCCGCCGCGAGCGCGCTGAGCCTCGGGGAACTCGACGACCCCTTGAGGCAACGACCGGGAGCTTCACCGGCTCCAGCCCAGTCGAATGCGCCCATCAGGTAGCTCTGTTAGCCCGTAGATTAGCGTAGGTTTTGATTTGTCGCCTTCCGATAGTGTAGCTCCGCCGCTGATGAATCCACGATTCATCGCCTTTATTCTTTTATTTTAGCTTCAATTTCTTAGTCAAACACCTGTAAATACCCATTAATTTCATAAATTTACCATTTTGCATGCATTTGTTAAAATTACATTTTTAACACTTTTTGTACATAAATAAAAGAATAAAGAAGAAAAGAAAAAGAAAAGAAAAATAAAGGATGTAGTTATGCAATAAATACAGACTGACCCAAACCCCGAGAGAAGGTCAAGACTTGACCTGATCGACCAGGAATAAAGTAGGGGGAGATAGGGTCGTTTGTCAGAAAAATCAAAAATATCTTGTAAATATTTTTCATGTATATTTGTACAAAACTTACATTATTTTATCTGTACATAACGTGACCTCAAACTAATTATTTTCGTAAATAAAATTTGTAAATAAAATTGTGTTGTAAATAATAAAAATATTTGTAAAATAAAATATTGTATATATTGCAAATAATTACACCCAGAAAAAGCCACAAGGTGATAATTGAAACATCAATTCCGGCTCCACACAAGCTCAAATTGAACCAAAATCACTTCCATCGTACTATAAATTAAATTATCTTTCAAATGGCTGTGGTTTCGTACTTTTTGGAGTTACGGTTAAAAATTCAATTTTCTGGGGTGTTTTGTACAGTTTTCCCATATACTTGTTGTATATATTTTATTCATATTTATTTTTATAATGTATATATTTGTAAATACTACTTTCATTAAAAATAAAAAAATTTAAAAAAAAGATAAAAATTTAAAAAATCTTTTATAAAAATATTTCCTTATATGTACCTATGTATATTGTATTATATGTGTATAATATATGTATACAATTAATTTCCCTAAATAAAAATTACCAAAAAAATTAATTGTCTCACATTAATTAATTTAATTTATTTAATTACGAAAATCATATGTAATTATTTAATTTATTGATTTATTTGAATTCATTTGATTTGATAACTTACCTTTTATGTAAAGATTTGATTTTGTGCCTTAAATAGCCACCATTAAGGTGGTTAATTGATTTTTGGGAATTATTTAATTTATTTATTTTAATTAATTACGAAATTCGTTTTTAATTAATTATTTATTTTATTTATTCAATTATTTTATTTAATTAACAAATAAACACTTTCCTCATTTGTGAATATCTTCCATTTTTGATTTTCTTCTCTTTTTAATGGGCTCCTCCTCCCTCTTTCACACTTGATCAACCTTTGGAGAGAGGAGCCCGACCTCCGAGAAGCTACTCGTCGAAGAAAGGTGCTTAGCCTCCGAGCCGTCCGGTGACAGCGTTCGGTCGTCGTCGAGGCCACAATAGCATTTCCAATCTCAAGGTGAGATCCCGACTTTATTTCCTGTTCTTTTTCGTAGGTAATCGTAGTTCTAAATTTTGCTCCTAGTTGATTAGTTCTTAGATCTTTAAAAATCCCAAAAATTTTCACAACCTATTTTCGCGCCCGAAATCGATTTTTCATTTCATCTCGTGATCTCGACATTTCTTTTTCTACCCCACGCAACCACACACCTCCGACCACGCACGGTGGTCGGAGTCTTTGGATCTATCCCCCATATCTCGCCAAGATCCGTCCCCATTCATCTCTCCTAATTTTGTGCATAAATAATTTAAAAAAAATATAAATAAATAAAAATCTTTATCTCTAACATCTTGTTTTGCAGGAAAAGAATAAAAATATAAAAAAAACATTAAAAAAACTCCTTTTTATATTTCTGATTACATCTCCTGTTTACATAAACAAAAAAAACATTTCTTTTTATCTCTAACCATTTTCCTGCAGGTTAAAAGTAAAAAAAATAAAAAAAACAAAATAAAAAAAGTCATAAGCAGACGGTGGGTCATCGCCCCCGCCACCCCCGCGCCGGCTCCTCCAGCCACCTGGCCGCGCAGCCCAGGCGGCCACGCCGTGTCCATCTACCTGAACAAGGTCGCCGCGCCGCCGCGGATCCAGCCAGAACCCCGTTCGCCAACCGCCCTTTGCAGTGGTCGGTGCCGCCGACCTCCAGGTCCAGCGGCGCCGCCCCCGTTCGCGACACCCGCGCCGCCGTCTTCATCCTCCAGATCCGGCGCCGCCCGATCAGTTCCCCTCCAGCCTTGCGCCTCCGCGCGTGGGCCAGCGCCGGCGCCGCCCTTTCAGCCCCAAGGCGCGGCCGTAGCCGCCCGCTCTCGCACCACCGCGCGGGCAGCGCCTCCGCTGCGCGAGCCCGCCAGTGGCCCCGCCGTTCCTCCGCGGCCTCCACGCGCGCGGCGTTGACGCGTGGCCTTCCGCCGTTCCCCCTCACCGACAGCCGCGCGCACCCACCTCCGTGCTCCTCCAGTGGCGTTGGCGGCGGCACCCGTGCCCTCCTCTTTGGGATGAAAAAAAACGAAGGATGAAAAGAAGCCCTAGGGGAGAGTTGATTAAAAAAATGGTGAAATTACAGTGAACCTCCTGAAGCCTTTTTGAAATTATAAAGAAATCCCTGCCAATTCCAAGCTACAGCCCACACATTCTTCATTGGGTAATTTGCGTTATTTTTCTTGGACTTTATTTCTGTTATCTTTTCAGTGCACAAACTTTAAATAATTGCAATTCAGACCCTGCTATTCAGACTTTTATTTGCTAGCTCTCTTTGAATGAAATAAATGTTTTCATGTTCTAAAAATCTTGCAAAAATTTGTGTAACTTCCTGCTATAGTGCTTGTCATTGTAAAAATTTTTTATCGATTTTTATTGTCATTTGATATATTTAAAAAATAAAAAAAAGTGTATTTTTGTGTCTTTTTCTCTGTCTACATTTTGAAAATTCAATAAAAAAAATATAAAAATTGCCTAAAAATCCCACAAAAATTCCTGTAGCTGTGTTTTGACTTGTTTTTAATTTCTATCCAGTTTTTGTGCTTTTTCCATATATAAAAATTTCAAAAAAATTGTAAAATACCAAAAAGATTGCGTGTGCTTTTATCCCTTGTGAATATTGTGCTTGTTTTAAAAATACAAAAAAAATATAAAATTCAAAAACCACAAAAAATTAGCTTTTCTGAAATTTGACTACTTAGTTTTTAAATCGTGCTCCTTGTGTTCGACCCTGGTCGCTATACCAGGTAAAAAGAATAGCGAAAAACCGCTTACATTCCTTGTTTTATCGATTTATCATCTTTTCTTAAGTGGTTTAAAACATCATTTTTCCGTTGACCGAATTGATCGATTAAGGACAACGACATTGTGATTTATTTTCTACCTTAGTCGCATCGATTTTCGCGTCATCAGAATGGCGCCGTTGCCGGGGAGCACGGCTTTGTAGTCATTTTTCCATTTTTGTCTCTCTATATTATAATTGTTTTCTGACATTCTCTCTTTGATTTTTGTGCGAGGTACTGCTTGGACGACTTGGAATTTACTTTTTGAGGACCCGCACGGGAAGAAGAAGCAGGGAGAAGAAGAAGGAACTTTTATTTCTGAGAGAGAGAGAGAGAACAATATTTTTGTAATAACTTAGACTTTGGACTTGTGGACTTGGACTTTACTCGGGGTCTGTTTCGTCAAGTGCCGGTGCACTTGGGGGACCTCACCGCCGTTTTCCGTGTTTTTGATTTTACCTCCATAACTTGCTATTTGATTCTCGCAGTTTTAGCCCCTAGACGTATGAATTTTTGTTGATTGTGACGTAAATTTCTAAGGCCCAACACCTAATAGAATATCTGTTCCTATAGAACGTAATTGGACCTTACTAAAATTAATTGAAAAAGTTAGTCTAATTGGATTTGAGACCACGTGCCGTGAGGAGTCACATACAGCGCTGGCAGGACCCGTTGTGGCGGGCACCGAGTGACTCCCAAGATCGGACTCCGGACTCGATTCGGTTAACTAACTATTGTTCTTCACGATCAATAGAAGTTGCTTGTCTAAGGCCGATTTCTTCGTGCATCATATAGTTAGTTTATATACTGTCTTTAATTTTATGCGCGGATCATATTGCATGTAGAGTGCTGGAGTAAGGTACGTATTTTCTATCTCTGCATGCATCATTGTGTTTGACCGTGCATTGGTTTTTTTTCGACTTCCTCCCCCTGTTTTTGGACTCAAATCAATCAAAGAGGAAATCAAAAAAAGCTCGGTAGGCTTTGTTTGTATTAAAAAAAATCTAAAAAAAAGAGAAAAACCATAAAATTGGGACTGCTAAAACTATTGACCCTAAAAGACACTTCACCCAAAAAAAATTGTCTTGGGGAGAGCAACCCCCTCATTGTTTGGTTTGCTTGTGCGAGAGAGTGACCCGAACACTAGGTAAAGCCCTCCGGTGCTCATCTCGACTGATTACCGACTCTTCTGTGCGGGACAGTCGGTTGAGAGAGTATCGGGTATCCCAGCAGGTCACGTAATCGCTCTGATATTTTGATTGTTCACCAAAAATAAAAATTGACAAGATAATTTGACCGAGCCTTTACGGTCTTCAGCTCGCGTTGCATTGGTGAACTGGGGGTTTGCTTTCGATCATAGTTTTACCAGATCTCATCCACGATCATCCCCACATCACGATGATGGGAAGGAGATCCCTTAGGTTGCCTCTGGCAGCACCGCTATCAAGCACTCCTCCACATTCATCTAGGGCGGTTTCAGAGAGATAAGACCCGCTCTCCGAACCTGAGTTCACTACCACCCTGTCCCCCCTTGACCACCCTTCTTCCACCAGTCCTGAGATACCTGTGCAGAGAACGACACAGTTATTTGTTAACTTGACGGCACCTAAGCCTGGGTCTTTTGCCTTTGCAGAGACCCACAACATGGCCAGCAGTGATGGACGAACCGATGGACAGCCCCAGAGTACCACTTATGTTCTAGATCAGGGTGCCATCAACAACACCTTGTTAGCCTCCTTAGAGATGATGCAGCGACAGATTCGAGATCAAGGAGCATTCATGGCAGAGGTTCGTCAGGAATTAGCACAGATGCGAGCTGACAGAGGAGAGAATAACCGAGGAGGTGGTGGAGAGATTCCAGAGTTTGGAGGAGGATCAGACGGAAACCCGGAGGACCAGCCGGAGCAAGCTAGGCAGCCACGACCGATGAGGCAGTTACACAACCCGGCTGCAACTTTGACCCATCGATGGATTCAGCTCCCTGAGATCCTGGGTGATTTCAAGCTTGCCCCCCAGACCATTCAGCTTTTGCCCAAATTTCATGGGCTAGCCACCGAAGAGCCGCATCTACACCTGCAGGAGTTTGAGATGATCTGCAGCACTGTCCACGACAGATATGTGGACGAGGATACTATCAAGATGATAGCATTCCCTTTCTCCCTGGCCGACAGAGCGGCCAATTGGCTGAAGCATTTAGGGAGATTTGTTACCACTTGGGAGCAACTCCGGACCGAGTACTTAAACAAGTACTATCCACTCGGCCGGACCAACGCAGCACGAGCTCTGATCAACAACTTCTCCATGATCCCTAATGAACAGTTTAATGAAGCGTGGGATCGATTCCGTGAGCTCATTGACCGGTGTCCACACCATGACATATCCAAGCCCAATCTCGTCCAGAGTTTCTTTTGTGGGCTGACACCGGAGCTGCAGGGGCTTGTCAACGCTTCTTGTGGGGGTTCCTACTTCGCCAAGGACGAAGACCAAGTCTGGGCTATCTATGAGGAGATGGCTGAAAACTACTCAGTGATGTCCCAGACTAGGCTATATGCTCAAGGGAAACCCCAACCCCATGCCGTGTCCTATCATAGGATATCACGGGTTGATGCGGGTCCACCCATTTCTTCGTCAGCAGCAGCAGCCCAGGCAGAATCTTCAGCTGCTGACATGGGTATTATCAGTGAGAAGTTGGACCGTATTGAGATAATAGAAAAGAAGCAGTGCCAAGGCATGACACAGATAGATCAATTGGCACAGACTCTTAGTGACCTGAAGACCCACATCTTGTGTCTCCAGGAGGCACAAGAGGCTTCTCAGCCTCGTTCCAGGTCACGAGCTGATCCCACCAGCAACCGCTCTTCCCAGCACTCTGCCCAATACCACCAGGTTCACCACGTTCAGGCAGAGCCAGTTCAGCAGTTGCAGCAGCATTACTCTCAGCCGCCACCATCTCAGGACACTCAGATGGTGATGTATCAGCCGGATCAGCCACTGGCAGTTCTTCCCCCTTTTACATACGAGCAGGAGCCGTTGATGGAAGTCAACGGGATTTGGTATGACCGGCAGCAGCCCGGGATACGCCGGGATCATCCTGGATTCAGGTGGTCCAATGGAGGTACCTCGTCCCAGCAGCAGCCTCCAGCTCAGGGTGGACAGAGCAGCCAGCAGCAGCAGCCCCATTATTCCCAGCCACAGCAGCACTTCCAGCAGGGTCCTCGTCCTTACCATCAAGGACAGCAGTGGAGGCAGCAGCAGCAGCCTCATCAGTATTCTCAGCCTCCCCCTCAATTCCAGCGAGGGAACCCATCTGGTTCTCATGCACCTGTCTATGAGAACCCGACCCTTGATGACCTCGCCCGCTTACTCACTGACCAGCAGGCAACCTTCCGACGAGAGATGGATGAGTTCCGGCAGGAAATGAGGGAGATAATCAAGGGAAAAGCCGCCATACCCGCTCAGATTGAACCTAACCCGAACAATCTGAAGAGGAAGTCTGAGCAGGTACAGTTTACAGAGGCCACCACTCCTAGTGATATTTTGAATGATATTTCTTCTCCCATATTTGATGCTGATTTTGTAAAACTTAGGAGCAGTAGAAGGCCAGCCGGCGGCGCCTCATCTGAACGACAACCCATTGATGATTCGAGAGCGTCAGACGAGGAGGATAGCGGTGCTGATGCCGCTGATGATGTTGATGACGGTGGTGCTGATGCCACCAAGAATGATGATCCAGTCGACGGTACTGATGCCGTCATTTCTCCAGATGCAGTTAGTGGTACTGATGCCACTATTAGATGTGATGCTGAGCCAGAGTGCGGTGCTGATGCCGCAAAGACAGATGCCGTGGGTGGTGCTGATGCCACCATTTCTAGTCCTGTTGTGTTGCCTCATACCTATGTATCTCAGGACATTATCAAAAATAACAAAAAAATGAATAAAGGAAAGGTTTCTTTATCTACTCAGAGTCCATATGTGTTGCATGATCACTCTTGTATGGATTCCAGTCCTTCCCAGCAACAGGAACCTCTTCCTGACCCTCCATCTGAGGAGGGTCCAGCAATCCCTTTCCCTCAGGCACTCCGCTTAGGGCAGGGGAAGAAAATGAAAAATCAAAAAAATTCACAACAGTTAGAGTTCAGCCAACAGATGATTGACAGATTCCATATCCAGCTGACTCTACAGGAGGCATTAGAGCACATCCCTCTCTTCCAGAAGCACTTGAGAGAGAAGACCACTATACGTAGGAAGAAGAGGAATGCAGAAATCCATGTGCTGACACGTGACACCTGCTTCGCTATACAAAATAAATTGCCAGCCAAGAAACCTGATGCAGGAGCTCCATATGTCAGATGCCACATTCATGAGCAGCAATTTGATCGTACTCTTTTGGACAGCGGTTCTTCGATTAACCTCCTTCCTGCTGCCTTACTCGATCGATTCGAGTTTGGCCCTCTTAGACAGAGCAGGACGATCCTTCAGTTTGCTGATAGATCTGTAAAGAGGCCAAAGGGGTTACTTAAGGACGTTGTCGTCACAATTCAGGGCCTGAAATTCCCCGTGGACTTTGTCGTATTGGACATGGAGATCCCTGAACGTGTGATCGATGCCCCCATCATTTTAGGAAGACCATTCTTGGCCACAGACAAGGCGGTAACCGACCATGATAGTGGGAAGGTATACTTTCGCATCGAGGGCGAAAGTGTACAAATAGAGACGATCGAGGAGACACGATCTAAAGATTCAGAGTGCTCAGATCAGATGACCGACTCAGAGCGAATGACAGATGCAGAGCTAGACATCCACCATGAGTGTGACTTTGTGATTACAGACGATGAAGCAGTTTGGGAAGATCCCGCATCACGAGCTCTTGCCACATCCTCAGATAGTGAAGATTCACATATCGTGGCAGATGAGAGTTCGGAGAGCACACTCATGGCACAGGATACAGTAGAGGCTGATTACCATGATCAGGATAGCGAAGACGATTTTATCTCATGCGCTTCAGATTTAGATTCCTCAGACACAAACACCAACTTTGATTGGCAGGAGTTCGATGAATATTTACCGTGTCTGGTGCCTGCAGAGCTAGGACAGCTGACAGATATACCAGCAGAGCCATCTTCGTCGGATTTACCATTACGAGAGTTCTCACACACAGATCTGGTAGCATTCACTCAGACATTTCAGAAACCAGATTTACCAGCTCCCACTTGTCCAGAATTGAAGACCTTACCGCAGAGCATGAAGTATAGATTCCTTGCAGGAGAGCCAAATATGTTCCCAGTCATTATCTCAACAGATTTGACTGAAGACCAAGAATCTCGTCTGATGGAGGTTCTTGAAAGAAACCGCAAGGCAATTGGATGGAGTGTGGCTGATCTCCAGGGGATAAGTCCGGCCCTGTGCTCCCACCACATTTATCTCGAAGAAGACGCCAAGCCCTCGCGTGAGTTCCAACGAAGGCTGAACCCGAATCTTCGAGAAGTGGTTATGAAGGAAATATCTAAGTGGTGGAGCGCCGATTTTATCTACCCCATCTCTGACTCTAAGTGGGTTAGTCCATTGCATGTGGTACCCAAAAAGACGGGTATCATCACAGTTGTGAATGAGTCTGGAGAGGAGATAGCCACCCGAGTGCCCACTTCTTGGAGGGTCTGTGTGGATTACAGACGATTGAATCAGGCCACCAAGAAGGACCACTTCCCGCTACCATTCATAGATCAGATCATTGAGAGATTAGCTGGGAAGAGTTACTACTGCTTTCTGGATGGGTATTCGGGATACAATCAAGTGGCCATAGCGCCTGAAGACCAAGAGAAAACAACGTTCACCTGTCCGTTTGGGACGTATGCTTTTCGACGGATGCCCTTTGGATTATGTAATGCCCCGGCTACATTCCAGAGGTGCATGCTCTCTATTTTCTCGGACATGGTTGGTGAATTTTTAGAAGTCTTCATGGATGATTTCTCGGTTTATGGTGACAGTTTTGATGCATGTCTTGATTACCTAGATCGAGTACTTCAGCGCTGCATTGAGGTCAACTTAGTCTTATCTTGGGAGAAGAGTCACTTCATGGTGACTCAGGGGACGGTCCTTGGCCACATCATCTCCAACAGGGGCATGGAGGTCGACCCGGCCAAGGTGGATATCATCAAGAAGCTCAATCCACCGTCCAATATACGACAGTTGCGGTCTTTTCTGGGGCATGTCGGTTTTTACCGACGGTTCATACAGGACTTCAGCAAAATTGCCCGACCGCTCACAGATTTGTTGACAAAAGACACTGAGTTCCTTGTAGATGATAAGTGTCTTGCATCATTTGAGACTCTCAAGAATCTAGTTGTCGAGGCTCCTGTCCTTCAGCCGCCTGATTGGTCTCTCCCATTCGAGATCATGACAGATGCTTCTGATTTTGCCATAGGGGCTGTGCTAGGACAGAGGAGAGATGGAGCGCCTTTTGCTATTCACTACGCTAGCAGAACAATGGATGCCGCTCAGCGGAATTACACAGTCACAGAGAAAGAGATGCTAGCTGTAGTCTTTGCCTTGGATAAGTTTCGATCTTACATTCTTGGATCTAAAGTGACTATCTATACTGACCACACCGCCATCCGATACTTAATGGCAAAGAAGGATGCCAAAGCCAGATTGACCAGATGGATCCTTCTACTCCAGGAGTTTGATATAGAGATTAAGGATAAACCTGGAGTCAAAAATGTTGTGGCGGATCACCTCTCCCGTTTAGAGAACCTTGGGGATTCGGATCAAATTACACCTATTACAGAAACTTTTCCAGATGAGGCGATCCTTGCAATCACCTCACTTCCATGGTACGCTGATATTGTGAATTACCTTGTCACGAAGAAGGTCCCACAAGAGTGGCCCAGACAGCGACTTGAGACCTTTCTTGCGAAAGCCAAGTCGTACCATTGGGAGAATTCCACTCTTTATCATGAAGGAGGGGATAGCATCTGGAGACGGTGTATTCCTCAAGACAAGCAACATAGTGTCCTCACCTATTGCCACAAGCTTGAGGCAGGAGGACATCATTCTGGGAGACGGACAACACAGAAGGTGCTTCAATCCGGCCTTTGGTGGCCTACCCTCTTCAAGGATTCAGATGAATTCGTGAAGAGGTGTATTGACTGTCAGAAAATGGGCACTTGTGGACAGAGAGATATGATGCCGATGCAGCCCATTCACTTCTGTGAGGTTTTTGACGCATGGGGCATCAATTTCATGGGCCCATTTCCTAAGAGTCAGGGATTTGAGTATATCTTACTTGCTGTAGATTATGTGAGTCGTTGGGTTGAGGCCATCCCCGCCCGAACCGCAGATGCTAATACCGTTTGCGAATTCTTGAGGAAAAATATCATTTCACGGTTCGGGGTACCTAGAGTGTTGATATCAGACGGGGGGACTCATTTTATCAATGACAAGGTAAGGGCCCTTGCTAACGAGTTCAGCATAGATCATAGAGTTGCCACTCCTTATCATCCACAGACGAATGGTCTTGCTGAGGTTTCTAACAGGGAGATTAAGACTATATTGCAGAAGGTAGTCCGCCCAGACCGAAAGGATTGGTCGCAGCTTTTAGACTCGGTCTTGTGGGCATATCAGACATCCTTCAAGACTCCATTGGGTACATCTCCATTCCGACTCGTTTATGGCAAGCCGTGCCACTTACCAGTTGAGCTGAAGCATAAGTCACTATGGGCTGTTACTGAGATATTTTTGGATCCAGAGAGTGTAGGAGATCAGAGAAAGGCAGAATTGGCAGCCCTGGAGGAACTTAGAGATACAGCATTCTCGAGTAGCCTACAGTATAAGGAACGAGTAAAGATATGGCATGATTCTCATATCATCCATAAGCAGTTTGAACCGAATCAGAAAGTATGGTTATTCGATGCAAGGCTAAAGTTATTTCCAGGGAAGTTGCAGAGCAAATGGAAGGGACCATACTTGGTCCGGAAGGTGCACGACAACGGCAGCATTGATATATCTGAGATGTCATCTAAATCCACCTTCCGAGTTAACGGTCAGCGCCTAAAGCCATATCTTGATCATGAACCGCTGATCGTCGATGTTGCCCCGATTCATTTTGCATGAGATGTAGTCTTTGACTCACATCATTTGCATCTCATGCCTGATTTTCACTTTCTCTCGCAATTGTATAGATCCAGATGTCCATATCACACATTCTTTTGTCTAAACACCCCATTTCTATCTTATGATTATGCTATACTTAGGGTGTACTTTACCCTAAGTATAGGGGGGTGTCAGACGTTTGATTATTCTTTTGATTCTTTTTACCTCTGTTTTGCTGCCTATACTTAGGGATATTTTACCCTAAGTATAGGGGAGGTAGACTCTGTATATTCATCTCCTCGGTTTTCTCCTTTGTGTACAGTCTGCTATACTTAGGATTACTTGATCCTAAGTATAGGGGGATCACCGACCTCTATTGATTTTATTCTTTTATTCGTCGTTGTAGTATACCATTCTTTTCACTTTTCTATACGTGGCACGAGTTATGTCTTTATTTCCAGCTCTTTGATCACTATGAGGACATAGTTCGAGCTAAGTATAGGGGGGGTGTCGTATATATTGTATATATACTTTAGCCATAACTCGTACTTTCATATTTTTAATATGGCTAAAATACTGTGTAAATATTAAAAAAAAAGAGAGATGCATAAATTTCCTCAAAATTTTTTCTTGTACATACTGACTAATAAGTCAGGTTAAAATATTTTGAAAAATATTTTGAAAGTAGTTTGAAAATCTATTTGAAAAATCTTTTGAAAACTATTTGAAAAATGTTTGAAAAATATTTTCAACCTTTGTAAAAATATTGTGGATTGTAAAAAATTTTTTTCTTTATGTGAAATAAATTGATTTTGTTAAAACTATTTGCAAATGTTTGGAAAAATGGTTGAAAAATTATATTGAAAATCTATATATACTATTTGAAAAATGTTTGCCAAATAGTTTTCAAATGTGTGTAAATGTTTGTAAAATTGTGTGCAAAATTATTTTGGACTATAGTTTTCAAAATTATTTGTAAAATTATTTTCAAATAAATTTGAGGAATATATGCATCACAAAAAAAAGAAATAAAAAAAATTTAAAAAAACCAACTATGTATATGCTTGTATAAATTACTCAAGTTGTAAATCCTATCTCATGACTCTTGTAAATAATTGACTCACTCCTTTGTAAATATGTGCATATAATCCCTAACCTTTATCTTTAAAAAAAATTGTATAGACTTGTATATATTTCTAACTATTTGCAAAAAAAAACTTTTGCATGTGCATCATTTTTCAAAAATCCATAAAAATTTCAAAATTTTGAAAATTGTTTCACAAAAAGATTTTGTTTTCTCTATGCATTGTACATATTTTCTTGCATTGGCATGTGCATTTTTCAGGATAGTCTTGACGATTAAACTAAGTCTGGAATAAATTTGAAGAATGGAGCTTAGTCGGACCTTAATCCACTTAATTTCAGAGGAACCTTATAAGATGTGGAGTTAAGACTTTTCAGGTCCTAGTGACTTAATTCTTTGGGTCCACACGACTATGAGCATATGTCATCTTGATGAGCCTAAGTAGAACACTTAACAACACACGCATGACTCTTAGAGACAATGGCTTGACTTGCACCAGCACTTTACACATGGCTCTCCACGGATGAGGTGGTGAGGAGGCAGTTTCCTTTGGCTTGGGGTAGCATATGAGGGTAGTACTTCTAGGCGGAACCTCTCTTCTTCTTCTAGTGAAGGAAGTGCGTCTCAACTTGGTCTAGTGGTGATGAAGGCTAAAGACAGAAGCCGTGGGTTGCAATAAAGCTTCAAAAGAGGGATAGTCTACTAGCTCAAGAGGAAAATTTCTTGTATATATGCTGCACCATGTAGATATGTTGTACAGAAAAAAAAAAGAAAAAAAAGAAAAAAAATGCAAAAATGCAAAAAGAACTCCAAAAAAGTGGTGGGTCGGATTGAAAATTTAATAACCCCACCGGAGTGTATATAGTGAAATAAAGCAAAAGCTTATGGCATCCATGTTACATCTCATGAAGCTTGCAGCGGGAGACTTAGCTACACTGGCTGAGCTTCCAAAAGTCTATACTTCTTCCCCCTCTTCTTGAGCCGGTTGCACTTGAACTTAGAAGGGAATACCCCGCTTCTCGAGGAAAGAGTTGCTAGACCGAGGCATTAGAGTTACCAGATTGGGGGAGGTTGCTTCTTTGTTACTTCTGAGGTGGGGAGCTACATATCACTTACACTGCATGGAAAGATTCATGGTCATTAGAGTTTGTGTATGTAGACTTGTTCTGATCTGGTTTATTGAGGAGTCTTGTCCATAGATTGGTGGAACTTAAAGGCTGTTAGGTTTTAAATCCATATCCTATTAAGGTTCCGGCACACAAATAATCCAAAGGTCTGACAGAGCTCCAGACTACATTTTTATGAAGATAAGTTTAAAAGTCAACATTATTCCAACTTCTTTCCTTTTTCTTTTCTTTATTTTTGTTTTCACTTATTTATCAAA
Source organism: Ottelia alismoides (assembly GCA_037367405.1). NCBI lineage: Eukaryota > Viridiplantae > Streptophyta > Magnoliopsida > Alismatales > Hydrocharitaceae > Ottelia > Ottelia alismoides. The sequence goes on along the minus strand of JAZKJV010010584.1, from coordinate 102,850 downwards.
TAAGTGTTTGCTAAGGGACTAGCAAAGGTAAAGTATAGGGGAATGATGAATCCACGATTCATCGCCTTTATTCTTTTATTTTAGCTTCAATTTCTTAGTCAAACACCTGTAAATGCCCATTAATTTCATAAATTTACCATTTTGCATGCATTTGTTAAAATTACATTTTTAACACTTTTTGTACATAAATAAAAGAATAAAGAAGAAAAGAAAAAGAAAAGAAAAATAAAGGATGTAGTTATGCAATAAATACAGACTGACCCAAACCCCGAGAGAAGGTCAAGACTTGACCTGATCGACCAGGAATAAAGTAGGGGGAGATAGGGTCGTTTGTCAGAAAAATCAAAAATATCTTGTAAATATTTTTCATGTATATTTGTACAAAACTTACATTATTTTATCTGTACATAACGTGACCTCAAACTAATTATTTTCGTAAATAAAATTTGTAAATAAAATTGTGTTGTAAATAATAAAAATATTTGTAAAATAAAATATTGTATATATTGCAAATAATTACACCCAGAAAAAGCCACAAGGTGATAATTGAAACATCAATTCCGGCTCCACACAAGCTCAAATTGAACCAAAATCACTTCCATCGTACTATAAATTAAATTATCTTTCAAATGGCTGTGGTTTCGTACTTTTTGGAGTTACGGTTAAAAATTCAATTTTCTGGGGTGTTTTGTACAGTTTTCCCATATACTTGTTGTATATATTTTATTCATATTTATTTTTATAATGTATATATTTGTAAATACTACTTTCATTAAAAATAAAAAAATTAAAAAAAAAGATAAAAATTTAAAAAATCTTTTATAAAAATATTTCCTTATATGTACCTATGTATATTGTATTATATGTGTATAATATATGTATACAATTAATTTCCCTAAATAAAAATTACCAAAAAAATTAATTGTCTCACATTAATTAATTTAATTTATTTAATTACGAAAATCATATGTAATTATTTAATTTATTGATTTATTTGAATTCATTTGATTTGATAACTTACCTTTTATGTAAAGATTTGATTTTGTGCCTTAAATAGCCACCATTAAGGTGGTTAATTGATTTTTGGGAATTATTTAATTTATTTATTTTAATTAATTACGAAATTCGTTTTTAATTAATTATTTATTTTATTTATTCAATTATTTTATTTAATTAACAAATAAACACTTTCCTCATTTGTGAATATCTTCCATTTTTGATTTTCTTCTCTTTTTAATGGGCTCCTCCTCCCTCTTTCACACTTGATCAACCTTTGGAGAGAGGAGCCCGACCTCCGAGAAGCTACTCGTCGAAGAAAGGTGCTTAGCCTCCGAGCCGTCCGGTGACAGCGTTCGGTCGTCGTCGAGGCCACAATAGCATTTCCAATCTCAAGGTGAGATCCCGACTTTATTTCCTGTTCTTTTTCGTAGGTAATCGTAGTTCTAAATTTTGCTCCTAGTTGATTAGTTCTTAGATCTTTAAAAATCCCAAAAATTTTCACAACCTATTTTCGCGCCCGAAATCGATTTTTCATTTCATCTCGTGATCTCGACATTTCTTTTTCTACCCCACGCAACCACACACCTCCGACCACGCACGGTGGTCGGAGTCTTTGGATCTATCCCCCATATCTCGCCAAGATCCGTCCCCATTCATCTCTCCTAATTTTGTGCATAAATAATTTAAAAAAAATATAAATAAATAAAAATCTTTATCTCTAACATCTTGTTTTGCAGGAAAAGAATAAAAATATAAAAAAAACATAAAAAAAACTCCTTTTTATATTTCTGATTACATCTCCTGTTTACATAAACAAAAAAAAACATTTCTTTTTATCTCTAACCATTTTCCTGCAGGTTAAAAGTAAAAAAAATTAAAAAAAAACAAAATAAAAAAAGTCATAAGCAGACGGTGGGTCATCGCCCCCGCCACCCCCGCGCCGGCTCCTCCAGCCACCTGGCCGCGCCGGCTCCTCCAGCCACCTGTCCGCGCAGCCCAGGCGGCCACGCCGTGTCCATCTACCAGAACAAGGTCGCCGCGCCGCCGCGGATCCAGCCAGAACCCCGTTCGCCAACCGCCCTTTGCAGTGGTCGGTGCCGCCGACCTCCAGGTCCAGCGGCGCCGCCCCCGTTCGCGACACCCGCGCCGTCGTCTTCATCCTCCAGATCCGGCGCCGCCCGATCAGTTCCCCTCAAGCCTTGCGCCTCCGCGCGTGGGCCAGCGCCGACGCCGCCCTTTCAGCCCCAAGGCGCGGCCGTAGCCGCCCGCTCTCGCACCACCGCGCGGGCAGCGCCTCCGCTGCGCGAGCCCGCCAGTGGCCCCGCCGTTCCTCCGCGGCCTCCACGCGCGCGGCGTTGACGCGTGGCCTTCCGCCGTTCCCCCTCACCGACAGCCGCGCGCGCCCACCTCCGTGCTCCTCCAGTGGCGTTGGCGGCGGCACCCGTGCCCTCCTCTTTGGGATGAAAAAAAAACGAAGGATGAAAAGAAGCCCTAGGGGAGAGTTGATTAAAAAAATGGTGAAATTACAGTGAACCTCCTGAAGCCTTTTTGAAATTATAAAGAAATCCCTGCCAATTCCAAGCTACAGCCCACACATTCTTCATTGGGTAATTTGCGTTATTTTTCTTGGACTTTATTTCTGTTATCTTTTCAGTGCACAAACTTTAAATAATTGCAATTCAGACCCTGCTATTCAGACTTTTATTTGCTAGCTCTCTTTGAATGAAATAAATGTTTTTCATGTTCTAAAAATCTTGCAAAAATTTGTGTAACTTCCTGCTATAGTGCTTGTCATTGTACACATTTTTTATCGATTTTTATTGTCATTTGATATATTTAAAAAATAAAAAAACAGTGTATTTTTGTGTCTTTTTCTCTGTCTACATTTTGAAAATTCAATAAAAAAAATATAAAAATTGCCTAAAAATCCCACAAAAATTCCTGTAGCTGTGTTTTGACTTGTTTTTAATTTCTATCCAGTTTTTGTGCTTTTTCCATATATAAAAATTTCAAAAAAATTGTAAAATACCAAAAAGATTGCGTGTGCTTTTATCCCTTGTGAATATTGTGCTTGTTTTAAAAATACAAAAAAAATATAAAATTCAAAAACCACAAAAAATTAGCTTTTCTGAAATTTGACTACTTAGTTTTTAAATCGTGCTCCTTGTGTTCGACCCTGGTCGCTATACCAGGTAAAAAGAATAGCGAAAAACCGCTTACATTCCTTGTTTTATCGATTTATCATCTTTTCTTAAGTGGTTTAAAACATCATTTTTCCGTTGACCGAATTGATCGATTAAGGACAACGACATTGTGATTTATTTTCTACCTTAGTCGCATCGATTTTCGCGTCATCAGAATGGCGCCATCAGGTAGCTCTGTTAGCCCGTAGATTAGCGTAGGTTTTGATTTGTCGCCTTCCGATAGTGTAGCTCCGCCGCCTTCGCTAGCCGTTTCCGTCTACCCATTTGACCATCCAACCACGCCACCACCTTCGCCTGGCCCCTCTCCACCTTCTCCAACCTTCCATTCCCCCTTGGCTCGCCCCGGAGCAGGGTTGCGGCTCTCCTCCCTCCGCCGCTCGCCGGAGAGCCTCCATCTCGCTACACCAGCCACTTTCCGCCCGCTCTAACGGGTCGAGGCAGTTTGCCCTCGACCCAGCTTCTTTCCTGTGCAGGTACCAAGGCTAATCGACCTCATCTGGAGGTCGACACTTCTGGGCACAGCAGCTCCAGTTCGATCACGTTGCCAGAGCTCTCTGGAGCTCCTCGCCTCCATCGGAGCAGTGCATCGGGTGCGGAGCTTCATGGCGAAGCTTTCTAGCATCTCCTGAGCACCGGACGAGGACTACCGTACACGCAGAGGGCCGTCGAAGCTCGCCGGCCGCCAGTTCCTCCAGATCCTTCGTCCACCGTCAGATCGACCTTGACGCTCCAGTTTAGATCTCGTCCGTTCATCCACGGAGCATCACTGACCATCGGATCTCCCTGGGGTCGATCTTCACTGTTGAGCAGTGAGGTTAAGCCACGACGCCTCTCAGCCATCCGATCAAGCACGTGGCTGCACCTCGTCCATCCGATCCGAGCCCGGACTTCTTCGAAGACCCACGTTGCAGCATCTTCGTCCGATCATCCACGTGGACATATACCAGCCGTCGGATCGACTCGAGGGGTTGCTCTTGTGTGCGGCGCACCATCCCATCCATACAACCTGCCACGCGTCGTACATCCGACCTCCGAAATTTAATAAGGGGTAAATTGTCTTAGGCCCCCTTTACTTTATGCATTTAGTTTTTAATCCTGTAATTACTTAGCGTAGTTCTTTTATTTTTTTGATAATTGCACAATGGACCCTGCACTTTAGAGTATTTGCTTATATACCCCTGCCTGTGTGAGCCACGTGCTTCGTCACGTGTATTTTTAGGTTATTTGCATCGTATGCCCTTGTAGTCCTGGATGGTTCTGAAGTGAAAGAAGCTTTTTGATAATTGCATTTATACCCTTGTGAATGGTTTTATTCCGCATGTGCGTTTATTTTAGGGTAAATTGCAACTAAGGCCCTCGGACTTTTGGTACGTGTTACCAATTAGTCCCCGGACCTTATTTTTATTACATAGAGGTCCCTGAGTGCCCCAGGAACGCGCCTCGCGCGTGTTTTGCTGGGTATTTTGCACCGAGACCCCCAGAACTTAGGGTATTTGCATTTCAGTCCTTGTGCACAGTACCCTCTTGGCATTTTTGAATAAAATATCAAATCACCTCCAAATCCAACAAAAATTTGATACATGGCTCCTGCCATGATGTAGGATTTTTGTAGATTTTTGAGGACATTTCTGAGTTTGTTTGCTATTTTTAAAAATTCAAAAACCTCAATTTTTGTTACTGTCTAGATTTAAAAACCCCAAAAAATATAAAAACTCCCCTAAAAATTCTATAAAAATAAGGTCTGTTTAGTTTCCTGTGTTTGATTTTCTAGCCAATTTTGGCTATTTTTCACCACTGGAAAACCTTAAAAACTTAAAAACCCTCAAAAACCCATAACAATTCTAATAAATACATTAAAAAACCAAAAACAATAAATCTGGTACCTAAATTTTCCTTATTTCATCAATTTTATAGGAAAATTACCTCCAGGCCTTTTTGAGGTCCTTAGGTATTTTATCTAGGGACTTTAGGCTTGGCTGGACAGTGCCATTGCTTTTTGCTACTGTTTGATTTTTAGAAATTAAAATAAATATCAGAAAAATTCCAAAAATTCACTAAAAACATAAAAAATTATAAAACATACAAAAATATTTTTGTTTGAATTTTTGCTTGATTTTTGATGCATTAAATAATTTGTTGAAGTGTGATTGTTTTTGCTTTTCTTATTTTCTTCACATATTAAAAATCCATAAAAAATATAAAAATAATTAAAAACCACTAACAATATCTTCCTCTCTTCTTGTATTTATTTTGACTACTTCGTAGGCCTCTCGGCCAATCCGTGCTCCTTGAGTTCGACCCTGGGTGCTATACCAGGTTAATCTCATAGCAGGACCACTTCCTTGCTTCGATTGATTTGATTTATTTTCAGTAGTGGTTCATTTTTCTTGATATACACAGCCTGATCGCTTGGGTCGCAACGACCCTATTTCTGTACCTTATACCCGAGTGGTCAGGACCGTTATCAATGCATATAACGATACTGATGCCACTAGTATTCACAAGGATCTAGATGGTGGTGTTGATGCCACAAAGTCTGATAATCACGATGCAGATATAGTTCTGTTACCATCTTTCATACCTAGTGATGAGGAGAGAAAAACACAAAAAAAAGAAAAAAGAAGAAAATTTAGAAAAATAAATAAAGACATGACATATGACTCGACTAGAGCTCATGAGTTTACTTTTGATGATCTACATGGAGCTAGTTTCAGTTTTAGTAAAATACTTGATTCTTATTTTTTCTTTGATCCTTTGAATGTACATACTGACAGGGAGGATGTACAGATTTCTTTTCCTAAAGCACTCTGCTTAGGGAAAGGCGGAAAAAAAGAAAATCCCAAAAAAGACTCAGGTGTTAGATCTGATGAAAGAGATGCTCGACAAATTCACTATCCAGGTCACTCTTTCAGAAGCATTAGCACACATTCCTCTTCCGTAGAAAGGTCTCAAAGAGCGTAATACAGTCCGAAGAAAGAAGAGGCAATGCAATCATTGCTCAGAGATTCAAGTGTTGTCTAAGGAAACATGCCACACCATCCAAAACCGTCTCCCAGCTAAGAGATCAGACACGAGAGCGCCATATGTCGATGTGTGATTCTCGATCAGACTTTTGATCAAACTCTTTTAGATAGTGCATCATCAATTATTCTTCGCCCTTCTTCCTTACTCGATAAGTTTGAGTTCAATCCTCTCTGACTAAGGAGGATGATCTTACAGTTTGCTGACAGATCGATTAAGAGGATTAAGGGATTAATAGAAGACATTATAGTCCCCATTCATGGTTTGAAGTTTTCTGTGGACTTTGTCATGTTGGATATGGTGGTCTCTGAATGTGTGACAGATACCCCAATCATATTAGGATGACCTTTTCTATAAATAGCAAAGTTTGTTCTCGATTACGGTACTGAAAAGTATACTTTCGCATCCAGGACAAGAGTATACATATAGAGATGATCTAGGACCTCAAAGTAAGATCAACTGAGTCAGAGCGAGCATCTAATGATGAGCTCGATAGTCATCAAGACTTTGATTTTGTACAGACTGGTGAAGAAGTAGTTTGGGCCAAACCAAGCACATAATCTTTCATCACACCTTCAGTAGAGTATGAGATTCAAATACTAGATGATATGAGATTGGAGAGGACAGTCTTAATGACGATTAATGACAAGGTTGATGAATATGAATCTAGAATTTTTTCAGATCATTATGATATTTTTGATCCTCCGAGCCAGAAGTAAATGATCAGATCTGTCAGTCACTTATAGATCATGCCTTAGATCAGTCAGATTCAGAAGATGTTGATTAGCAGTGTTTCACCAAGTTCCTTTCACTTAAGACATTATCCGAAGAGCCTACGACCAACCTAGAGACAGAGTTAGAGTAGTAGATTCTTCTATCAGATGAGCAGTCTCCAGATTCTTCAAATCTAGAGCAAGATGAGCTTGCACACACATACACTTAGTAGCCTATACCCTGGCCCTCACTAGACTAGCTCTCATTGTTACTTCTCCCCTAGAGATAAAATCGTTACCTCAGTCAATGAAATACCGATTCCTTGTAGGATAGCCCAAAATGTTTCCGCTCATCATCGTGTCCAATCTGACCAAAGACAAGAATCTCTTTTGATGGAGGTCAATAGAAAATAACCATGGGATTAGTCTTGCTTTGTGCTACAACATCATCTTTCTAGAGGATAAATACAAACCATCTCATGAGTTTCAACACAGGCTGAATCAGAATCTTCAAGAAGTGGTTATGAAGGAAATTTCCTAGTGGTGGAGCGTCGATTTTACCTATCCCATCTCTAACTCTAAATGGGTCAGTCCATTACATGTGGTACCCAAGAAGATGGGTATACTATAGTGATAAATGAGGACAGAGAGGAGATCGCTACCCAAGTACCAACTTCTTGGCGAGCCTGTGTGGACTACAGAAATTTGAATCAAGATACCAAGAAGGATCACTTACCTCTACCATTCATTGATCAGATCATCGAGAAGTTAGCCGGGAAGTGCCATTATTGCTTCCTTGATGGCTACTCGAGATATAATCAGGATGCCATCGCACCTGAAGATCAAGAAAAGATGGTATTCACCTGTCCGTTCAGATTGTATGCCTTCAAGAAGATGCCCTTTGGATTATGTAATGCACCAGCTACATTCCAGAGATGCATGATTTCGATTTTTGCGGCATGGTTGGTGACTTTTTAGTACTATTCATGGATGATTTTTCGGTCTACACCAATGATTTTGACTCATGTTTTTCTATCCTAGACCTTGTGCTTCAGAGGTGCACTGAGGTTAACCTCATTCTTTCTTGGGAGAAGAGTCATTTATGATGACTCAAGGGACACTCCTAGGTCATATCATCTCCGATAGGGGCATGTAGGTGGATCTGGCCAAGGTGGATATCATAAGAAAGCTCAATCCGCCATCTAATTTGAAGCAATTACAGTTTTTCCTTAGGCATGTTGATTTCTACCGACATTTCATTTGAGACTTCAGCAAAATTGCCCGACTGTTATATGATCTTCTAGGAGAAGACACCGAGTTTATTCTTAATGACAAGATTCTTTTAGATTTTGAAAATCTCAAGAAAATGGTTGTAGAGGATCATGTCCTTTAGCGACCTAATTGGTCCATTTCATTCGAGATCATGACAGATGCCTCTGATTTTACCGTGGGGTTTGTTTTGAGACAGAGGAGGGATGGCCTTCCATACGCCATACACTAAGATAACAAGACTTTGGATTCTACTCAACAGAACTATAATGTTATAGAAAAGAAATGTTAGCCATAGTATTTGCCCTAGATAAATTTATGTCCCACCTCTTAAGATCGAAAGTTTCCATTTTCATTGACCATGCCGTCATCAGGTACTTAATGGAAAAGAAGGATTCCATGCTTTGTCCGACCATATGGATCCTTCTACTCTAGAAGTTTGATATCGAGATTAAGGATGAGCCTGGAGTCAAGAATGTGGTGGCGGATCACCTCTCTCGACTAGAATTGTCCGAGACTTCTGAGTTTGATACACTAATCACCGAGACTTTTCTATACGAGGCGATTTTTGCTATCGACTCACTCCCATGGTATGCTAACCTTGTGAACTTTCTTGTTGCTAAGAAAGTTCCATAAAGTTGTTCCAGGTAGAGACTTAAGATTTTCCTCATGAAAGCAAAGTCTTACCATTGGTAGGATCTGATCCTTTATCATGAAGGAGCGGATTCAGTCTGATGTAGGTGTATTCTTCAGGAGGAATACTATAGTGTACTCACATATTGCCATAAATTTGAAGCTAGAGGACACCATTTAAGGAAGAGGACATCACAAAAGGTGCTTCAATCCCATCTCTGGTGGCCTACTCTCGTTGCAGATTCACATGCATTTGTAAGGAGATGTACTAACTATAAGAGAATGGGCACTTGTCTACATAGATACATGATGACAATGCAACCGATTCACTTATGTGAAGTCTTTGATGCATGGGGTATCGACTTTATGGGTCCATTTCCTAAGAGTCAGGGATTCGAATATATTTTTCTGGTTGTAGATTATGTGAGTCATTGGGTAGAGGCTATTCCTGCTCAAGCTGCTGATGCGAACATGGTATGTAAGTTCCTGAGAAAGCATATCATTTCATAGTTCGAGATCCCTCATGTTCTGATATCAGACGGGGTTAGCCACTTCATTAATGACAAGGTAAGAGCACTTACTAATGAGTTTGGTATAGACCATTGAGTTGCTACTCTGTATTATCCCCAGACAAATGGTTTAGCCAAAGTTTTGAACAGGGAGGTCACGAAGATCTTGCAGAAGGTTGTTCGCCAAGACCGAAAGGGTTGGTCTCAGCTTTTGGACTCAATTCTTTGGGCCTATAGAACATCCTTCAAAATAGCATTTAGTACATCTCTCTTTTGACTCTTTATGGAAAGCCATTCCACTTACTCGTGGAAATCAAGCATAGCTCTTAGTAGGCAGTGAAAGAGGTGATTTTTGGATGGGTGATGTGGGAGATCAGAGGAAAATAGAACTGGAAGCCCTTGAGGAATTATGAGATGAAGCTTTCACTAGTATCTTGCACTGTAAAAAGCGGATGAAAGAATGGCACGATGCTCATATCAACCATAAATAGTTTGAGCTCAATCACAAAGTTTGGCTATTTGATGACAAACAGAAACTATTTCTATGGAAACTTCAGAGTAAATGGAAAGGACCGTATCTTTTATGAAATGTGTATGAAAATAGTAACATTGATATATTTAAGTTGTCTTTTGATTCCACCTTTCAAATCAATGGTCAGTGGTTGAAACCTCTTCTTGATCATGAACTGTCGACCATTGAGGTTGCCCCTATTCATTTTGTCTGAGATGTATTCGTCATTCTTTAATCTCTTCATCTCATACTTGATTTTCACAATCACTTCGTACATATTTTTGATTTTATTCTTCTTTTCTTCCTTTTTGTTACACCCCTATGATTTGCTTAGGATTTTTGTTATACTTAGGATGTACTTTATCCTAGGTATGAGGGGTGTAGACACTATGTTGTTCACATCATTCTATTTTATTACCCATGTTGTTACTTATACTTAGGGTGTACTTTACCCTAAGTACGAGGGGATAGAGTGGGTAATATTGCTTATATTGATTTTTTTTGTTTTTTATTTTGTATTGCCTGCTCTCTCTCTTGTCACTCAACTGTTGACATTCTTATCTATACTTAGGGATATTTTATCCTAAGTATGGGGGGACAAGACGAGTCGTTGATTTTGTACATTCTCTTGACCTCGATCATTTTTGGTTTTGAGTCTGCTATCATTAGGATCGCCCAATTCTCATATAGAGGAGATGATTGACTTCTATTCTTTATTTGTTATTTCTTTGAGCCATTATAGTATAGAAATCTTTTCACTGATCTTTACTTAGCCTGAGTTGTGTCCTTTGTCGCTTCTTTGGTCACTATGAGGACATAGTTCATGTTAAGTATAAGGGGGGTCGTATATATATTCTCTATATACTTTAGAAGCCATAACTCGTACTTTATTGTATTTTCAATAAAATAACTCTTTAAAAGTATGGGTGTACATATTTTGGATTTTTAAAAAGCTGAAAGAAAACTTTAAAATAATTGGTAAAAAATATTTAAAAATTATATATAAATTGTGTTGTAAAATACTTCGATAAAATCCTTAACAATTTAAAATTTATATTTTTTTTATAAATTTTGTGTAAAATTCGTATAAATCTTGTATTTATAAAATATATATATAATCCTTTATAAAATATACATAATTCTTTTAAAATTTTTGTAAATTGATTTAATCTACTAAATCTTTCAAAAAGGTCCTAAAAATTAAAAAGTTTTAAAACTCAATAAAAATGTGCAAAAGTCTTTAAAAATCACATAAAAAGTTTATGCCGAAAAATCTACTTCATGAAAAATTGTTGCATTTATTAGCATTTTTCATAACAAGTTTGATTCTTGAATCGAATGGATCTAAGTCTGAGAGATGGAGTTTGGTTTAGGCCTTAATACACTTAATTCCAAAGGGACTTTATTAGGAACTGGAATTAAGACTCTTTAGGTCTTTTAGACTTAATTTTTTTGGGTTCCATAAGACCATGTTCGGAATTCAATTTGAATTTACCTATGTAGGACATCTGGTGTCATCCGTTTAACTCTCCTCCATTTAAACCAATTTTGAACTCATGCACTCTACACTTAACTCAACCTACATGGGGTTTCGAAGGATGGTACATTTTGGTGCTGTGTTCCCATCCTTATCTACTGGCATTGACGTCTAAACACGAGAGAGTTTGGAGTTGAAATAAAGCTTCGAATGGGGGATGGATATGTGATGAATCCATGATTCATTATCATTTCTGTCGCATTTTGTCATAAAACCCTTAACAAATACATGTAAATATTCATTAATTTCCACATTTTATCAAATCCCATTCATGAATAAAAATGCACTTTTATGCATAAAAACATGTAAATAAATAAAGAATAAAATAAGAATAATAATAATAAAAAGAAAAGAATGCATATTGTAGATATGTATATATGTACAATATGACTTAGAAAATATAAATATAGTTGAAAGATATATTTTTATAACTTAACTGCGAGACCAAGTCAGCATGGATTGGGCGACAAACCAACAAGTAGGGGGAGATAAGGGAAGAAAACTATAAAAATAATTAAAATACACTCCACACATTATTCACTATTTATCAAATAATTATCAAATCTTCATTTATTTTTAATTAATTCATATGTACATATATGTCACGAAATTCATTTCCTAATTATTTCTAAAAATGTATATAAAAATATAAAAATAAGTTAAAAATATTATCTTTTATATATGCCAAGAAATCCAACTTTTAAATCGTCAAATTCTCAACTTCCGAACATCATAACTTCTTCATACGAACTGCAATCTCACTCTACTCACCTTTAATGTTCATAAAATAATATTCTCTAATTAATAAATGTGATTTCATTAAAATCAGAGTCCGTTTGCAAAAAGTTGGTTTTGGGACTAAATGACAACATGGTTTCTGGGCTATTTATTTTATGGGGTTGATGGGGCTGCCCCCAACATGGCTGCCCCGCCCCATTTTTGGGCATTTTTTTATTTTTTTTGAAAAAAATCATCATGTATAATCATACCTATATCCCTCCTATATGTCATTCGAATTTCGTCAGAAACATGAGACTCCTACGACCTCCATCTAGACAGGGTCGATTTAAAAAATCCTACAACCGTTAAAAAAAATGACATCTGGATGGAGGACGTAGGAGCCTCTGTTTATGACGAAATTCGAATGACATATATGAGGGATTCAGGGATGAATATATATGGTGATATTTTTCCAAAAAAAAAAGAAAAAGTTTGCGAAAAATGAGGTGGGGGTAGCCATGTTGGCTACCCCTAGGGGGCAACCCCATTTTTCCTTTATTTTATTTAGAACACACTATTCATATTTTTAGTGATTTTATAACTTTAAATTATTTTCATGATATTGTATTTTCATCATGATTTATTTCAGAATTTTTGGAGCTTATTTATTATTTTAATAAAATCCAAAACCCTAATTTATAGATGAAATTGAACTATCTAACTTATACCTGTATTTATTAATATATCTAAGTTATTTTATTAAAATCCACAAAAAATCATTAATGCATTATTTATTATTCTATTAATTAAGAAAACTAAAAAATAATTAATTATTTATTGAATTAAAAATTCAATATCTATTTATGAAGTATTATTGATACTTATTTATTAGTATAATATTTATATTTCAAACAAGATTTATTATTTACAAAAATTATTTATACCCTAATTTAGATAATTTAATTCTCTTTATTTTTCGTTTCTATATCTATCTAAAATAATGCTATTTATTATTTATTATCTAATTTAGATTGAATTTTACATATCTGTCCAACTAGGTGCTGACACGTGTCACCACCTGGCTCTTCATCTCCAAGAAGCTGGTGTAGCTTCTGTTTGAACCGGCCGTCTTCAACAATTTCTTCCGCTTCATCTCTAACATCCTCGATCGATCTAAGCCCTCTAACTTCTTCCCCTAACAACCTTCGTTCACACCAACCATTCGATCTATACAACAAACTCTTCGATCCGCCTATAAAAGCGCATAAAGTTGAAGCCATTAGATAGTCTTCTCCAACTACCTGAAACTCCAAGTTCCAGAACCAATATCTCTCTTTCCAAGACTTGTGCCGGCAGCTCCGGTGGTGACAGCGTCGTTCAACCACCCCTCGTGGAAGAGGGACGCCAGAGGAGAAGCTCTAAGGTGCATTCTCGCCTTGCATCGCCGCCCAGCGCCACGTCAATCTCCGGGAAGATCAACCGTCAAGCAGGTAACTGAGGTAAATAGTTTTCTCTTCACAGATCTTTTCGTCCATCCTTCTCCATTATGTTTCTCGATTTTCATGCTTTCATTAGGATAGATAATTGCGTGATTAAGTTCACTAATCATCCTTCTTAGACGCCAAGCCAATTCATCTCTCCTATTCACTTCGAATCAACCAATTCACATCTCGATTCTTTGCTATTTTGCCATTATTTCACACCGTTCTGCATTAAGTCTGGAAACGCCATATTTGATCTTGCAATTTTTAATCATTTGGTCGATTTCTTCGCAAATTGAGCATATACAATCATTCCTTGTAGGATTAGATTTCATCTGGAGCAAGTTCAACACATCTGGAGCTTTCAATCTTCACGCAATCTACAATCGAGCAAGGTGTATCAGCCTTATCATCAGTTCCAGGATCACTGGACCACAAACTTAGTCGACAGAGAACCACCCCCTTCAGCCACCTTCGGAGGAGCACCGCCGCGAGCGAGCTCGAGGGTGAAGGTGTCACCCATATGGCCTCGTCGGAGGCCCAAAGATCGCTTTGGATGCATGAGAAAAATTGGAGAAGAAGACCGAGTCATCAGCGGTGCAACAGACTGAAGAATATGGAATTATCCTCAAGCGCATCACGGAAGCGTGATCTTCGTATCGGATACGACGGAGAACGACTAGTCGTACTAGTTGTTCGGTACAACGGAATTTAAAAAAATTTTATTCGATGAAACCACATGATCCGAGAACCATTCTCAGATCGTTTTATGTATAACCACAACAAGTATAATGTAATACCTCTTGAAGCGTGGTTGATCGAGTCTCTAAGAGAAGAGACCTCCTGTCTCAAGTCCGATCGTCGGCGAGACTACTTGCGAGCGCGGGGATGAACCGCGTTGTCCTCACAATCCAATAAGTTGATCCAAGTGTGGTTGCTCCTGATCTCGTCGCACGAGATCGAACATCTCCTTTGTGGGCATGGCACACCAAGAAGACGGAGAACTGAAGAACGTCGAAGCGGCAGCGCGGTGGTGAGGGCATCGACGATTCTCTCCTCTAGAGTTGGTGGACGACCACCAATGTTAGAGGGAGAGAGGGCTGTCGTGTATGAAGAAAGAGAGAGAGCTCCAATAATGCATGTAAAGAGAGAGCATGGTATGCCTTTCTATTTATAGGGTTTTGGGATCCATGGATCTCAATCCATGTGACATATAAAATCAATGGATGAGATTGATTTATGTCAATCCAATGGTCAAGATTGTTGTTGGTAAAACCAACAATTCTAGGTTAAAATATATTTGAAAAATCAAATATAAATTAGTCCTAAATTAAACCAATAAATAAGGAGAGAATGTAGATGGAGATTTCATCTCCATGCACTTCCATGTGGACGGCCACACATTCCTATTAGGAATGATGTGCCGCCCACTCTTTCCATGGGGAGAGCAATCACATGATAATTCATGAGATTGCATATCTCCATGGAAATCTCTCTTTATCTATTTGCAACAAATTTGTTGGGTTTTATTCTTCAAAAATAATTCACAATTATATTTGAGAATATTGCAATCTTGCCATGGAAAAAATTGTGAATCACATTCACAACCCAAAACAACTTATAATTTATATTGTCAATTAATTACACAATGTGTATCCAATACACATAATAATTAATCAACACATATAAATTATAATTAGCTCTCTCTAATACATTATAAATCACATTTATAATATATTATGAATAATTGGATATTTCTATCCACATTATTCTTATCCATATTAATTAAATCACATTTAATTATATTTGATAATTTCTTCATACATCAAGATGATTAAATCACATTTAATCATCATTTCTTCATTGCCTAGATCTTATGGAATTATTCTTGAACCCTTCAAGAATAATGCAATCTCTCCGCAGATACTTGGAGATAAGGACAGGGCGATTGTATTGTTCCACGTATAGTGACTTGGATGTTGAGATCATATCTCAAATCCAGATCCCATGGAACTCTCACTGATGCTTGATCAAATCAAGACCGTAGACCTAATCTTATCATTGCATCGAAATCTCATTCAGATCAATGTCCAGTTCATGGACTAAGATTAGGTTACTTCTCTAATGAGAGGAGTCACTAAAATCCAAACCTGTTTCATCACTCCCTCAGAATGGAAGCGTCATGGTTATACAATCGTATATGATCAAATCACCCTCAGGTATTCCCAATACCTGCACATCCTGCATACTGGAAGACCTATGATTATCCTAAAGATAAAGATCATTTTTACACTGTCATCTTCAGGGTTAGATCATTAAGTTTCTCTATCTTGGTCATTGGGATTTGGTATAGATCATATGCTTTCACAAAGCATATATCTTACCTTCAAATTCATGTCATGCTTCCAAAGCATGACGACCATGCATGGAATTTGTTCAGTCCCAATACCTCATGAGTAAGCTCATGTCTCCCGATTCACAAGTGAACCTGTATGATCTCTTTGAGAGATCGTATTACTCATATGTCCTTACATGCACACCAGCTCGCCGGTGTATAGACCTTGGTTAGGTCATCAACCTATTGGTCTACCAAATGTACACACTCAGACATATAGCAATACATCTGTCTCTGGTCAGAGGATGCATGCCTATGTTGTGACAGTATTCAACGTAGGTCTTTGTTATCTCGATCTCGTTAAGTCAACCCATTGACTCAACTAACCTGACACCTCTAAATCACTATTCGCATGCAGAGGACTGGCATCAAGAGATCAGTCAGATATCAGCCATATGAGATAGGATTGCCATCTCCTACTCAGGCTGGAGATCATCACTTAACAATCATTTCATGATGCTTGATGAGTCCTCTATCTAACTCCTTAGATATTCATCTAAGCATCAGCCTCTATGATTCATCCAATGAATCAACAGCTGTGTGATCATCAAGTTGGCCATGGTACATAACCCTTATTGTACAGAGGGACCATATAGTGCATTCATTCATTAATCTCAGATATGGAGTGAAAAAATAATCAATAACTTTCATTGATAATTTATTCATTACAATAACATTTATTGTAGAAATGGTTCGCCCGGGGCTCACATTGCTAACAATCTCCCACTAGCCCTCAGAACCATTCAGGTACAATCTTCAAACCCATACTCATTACATGCTAGTCAAAAACCTTCTGTGTCGGAGGTTAGGTAAGGAGATTAGCAACGTTGTCGGCAGAGGCCACCTTGGTGATGATGATGTCACCACGCTTTTTTATGTCCCGAATGATGTGGTATTTCCTTTCCACATGCTTGCTCTTTTGATGCCATCTGGGTTCCTTTGCCTGGGCAATGGCTCCCGTGTTATCGCAGACTAATGGGATGAGAGTATCAGAGGAAACTACGCCAAGCTCTAGGACGAATTGCGCAACCACTCCGCCTCCTTTGCAGCATCCGATGCGGCAATGTATTCGGCTTCTGTTGTCGAATCTGCAGTAGTGTCCTGTTTCTTGCTTCTCCAGTCACAACACCACCATTCAACAAGAACACGAACCCTGATGTCGACTTTCGATCATCTACATCCGATTGGAAGTCAGAATCTGTATATCCCAAGACTTGGAGATCACCATCTCCATAGACCAAGATGTAATCTTGCGTCCGTCTTAGATATTTGAATATGTTCTTTAATGCATTCCAGTGTTGCTCTCCATAGCAGGATTGGTAACGACTTACCACTCCCACTGCATGGCAGATATCTGGACTAGTACACATCATGGCATACATTAAGCT
The DNA here is from genome assembly GCA_037367405.1 of Ottelia alismoides. Classification (NCBI taxonomy): domain Eukaryota; kingdom Viridiplantae; phylum Streptophyta; class Magnoliopsida; order Alismatales; family Hydrocharitaceae; genus Ottelia; species Ottelia alismoides. Next base: position 85,470 of record JAZKJV010010584.1, on the reverse strand, counting down.
TCCTACGGCTGATGCATAAGGACATCCAGCCATGGTCTTCTTTTCCTCAACAGCTTGAGGAGCTCTTCCTTTAGACAGGTGGATACCATGTCTTAAGGGTAGGAATCCTTTCTTGGAACTATCCATACAGAATCATTCAAGAATCTTCTTAATGTATCCATGTTGTGACAATCCCAAAATCCTCTTTTCTCGGTTTCTAAACAACTTCAGGCCTAAGATGTAAGAGGCTTCTCTAAGATCTTTCATCTCAAAGGTATGGGACAACCAAATCTTTACACTGGTCATCATCCCTGTATCATTTCCAATGATAAGGATGTCATCTACGTAAAGCACGATGAACACAATGGCGCTCCCACTAGTCTTCTTGTATACACAAGGTTCATCAGGATTCTGCACAAAATCATAACTCTTTATGGTTTCGTCGAATCTGATGTTCCAGCTACGAGAAGCTTGCTTGAGCCCATAGATGGATTTCTTCAGCTTGCATACTTTGCCATCCTCAGTCATGAAGCCCTGGGGCAGCTCCATGTAGATATCCTCCTCGAGGTATCCATTGAGGAAAGCCGTCTTGATGTCCATCTGCTAGATGTCGTAGTCAAGATATGCAGCTATAGCTAGCAGTGACCTGATGGATTTAAGCATAGCCACAGGAGAGAATGTCTCATCATAATCGATGCCTTCTCTCTGTGTGTAGCCCTTGGCTACGAGCCGTGCCTTGAAAGTCTCTACTTTCTCATCAAGTCCCCTCTTTCTCTTGAAGATCCATTTACACCCAATGGATTTTACCCCTTTAGGTGGATCCTCTAGGGTCCATACACCATTCTTATGCATGGAGTCAATTTCTGACTTCATTGCTAGCATCCATCTATCCATGTCTTGATCCGCGAGTGCTTCATCAAATGAAGTAGGATCAATGTCAGTCTCATCTTACACATGGAATCCATACCTTTCAGGTGGAGCAACCACCCTCAAACTTCTTTGAAGAGGTATGGGTGTTTCATCTTTATTCATCTCTTCAGTTTCTGGTCTGGGAAGCTTAGAATCCTCTTGGGATTCAATGAGTTCCTCTACTTCATTTTTATCTTGACCTTTAAGGAAATCATCCTCCAGAAACTTCACATCTCTAGAGACAAAAACCTTTTGGGTCTCAGGATCATAAAGCGGTATCCAATACCATCTTTAACATACCCAATAAAGTAACACTCGCGAGTGCGAGATTCCAGCTTACTTGCGTCCACGTTCTTCGCATGGACCAAGCAACCCCAAACCCTTAAGTGATTGACACTAGGTTTGGTTCCATACCAGAGCTCATGAGGAGTCTTAGGTACAGATTTGCTAGGAATATTATTCAGGATATATAGTGCAGTCTCTACTGCATATCCCCATAAACTAAGAGGTAAATGAGCTTTACACATCATTGAACAGACCATATCCATGATGGTCCTGTTGCGTCTTTCAGCAACACCATTAAGTTGGGGAGTTCTAGGAGGAGTGAGATTTGAAACATTTCCATTCTCCTTAAGGTATTCCTTGAATTCATCTGATAGGTACTCGCCACCTCGATCAGATCGAATCCGTTTAATCTTCCTATTGGTTTAGTTCTCAACCAAAGCCTTGAATTCTTTGAACTTTTCAAAGGTTTCAGACTTATGACGTATTAGGAAGATAAACCCGTATCGCGAATGGTCATCAATAAACGTCAAATAATATCGATGTCCATTTCGAGTCGCGGTACTGAAGGGACCACATACATCGGTATGTATTAGGTCAATAATACCTTCGCATCTTGTAACCTTGTTACAGAAAGGCATCCTGATCATTTTACCTCGAATACAATGTTTACAGGTAGGCAAAGATTGAACCTGTAGGAAATCTAAAGGTCCATCCTTTATCAATCTGTTGATCCTATCAACAGACAAATGACCAAGCCTTTGATGCCAAATCATATTTGAATGATTTTTATTCTCCCTGGATCTCTTAGGGTTTTTATTAGTGGTTGTAACATCCATGACATTCTCATTAATGCACAATTCATAGAGTCCTCCAGAAGTTAAAATACCCTTTGCAATATATTTATCATAATGATTTATGACTAATTTATTACAGAACAGGAATGAATATCCACTTCTAAGTAGTTTAGATACAGATATCAAATTCCTTCTAACTTAAGGTACATAAAGACACTCTTTAAGTACTAGGACTCTACCACTAGATAATGATAGTCGACACGTTCCGACGGCGACCGCTGCAACACTTGCATCAGATCCCATCTGGATGACTATCTTCCCTTCCTCAAGACTTCTAGTTTCCTGAAACAAATACAACAAATTGCATACATGAACAGAAGCACCAGAGTCTACAACCCAACTTCCTTCTCGTCCGACGAGAAAGATAGTTTCAATGATGAAAGTAGATTTCATACCTACTGGGGCTTTACCTTTGTCTGAGGACTTCAGGTATTCTGGGCAGTTACGCCTCCAGTGCCCTGGCTTTTTGCAGTGGTGACAGACGTCGGTTTTCTTCGACGGCATTAAAGTGGATGCATTGGAAGAAGAGCCAACACTTTGTCCCTTCTTCTTTCTCTTCTGGGTCAGACCCTTCCGAGAACCATGCTTCCGACCGTGCTTCCCTCTGACCTGTGCAACCATTGCACTGCCAGTGGGACCATCCTTCTTCATCACGTCTTCTGTAGACTTCAATGTAGAGGGCAACACTTGTCAATTCTAGCTTGTTCATGTGGAATGACATTACAAAGTTATTGAAAGATTTGGGCAACGACAGCAGAATGAAGTTAGCTTGCATATCTACATCCATGGTTGCCCCTAGGGTGACGAATCCGAAAATGTCGCTTTAAGAAGTTGTTTTTATTTTCGTGTGTAAAAAATAATAAATGTGTCATTCGTTGTAGGCGGCGATCGGAAACAGTCAAGAAATAACCACAAATTCTATTCAATTTTAATCGAGTGGTTTTATGTTTATTTTACTTGGGCAAGTCCAAGGTCGATCACAAGGAGGCAAAGTAACAACCTAGATTAATGTCTATCCAATTTCGGGTTCGATTTTCGATGCGGTTTATTTTTTTGGAATTTTTCAATGCAATAAAGGGATGCACAATGCACTTTTGGCCGACTTTTAGGGACTAAAATGTAAATTTCAATCATACAATGTCTGAAAAATATGAAAATTGGTCACAATGTAGATTATGATGAAATGAGTGCATTGTAATTTTTTTTGGAATTTTTGGATGAAATATGTATTTTTTAGGAATTTTTAAATGCAAACAAAATGATAATCCATATTTAATTATAATAAATATTAAGCCTATGTATTTTCGAGAAATAAAATTATCTAAATCTATCACTAGGTAATGGATCTTAGAAAAATCATAGACCTCAAAAAAGTGGGGTTTAATACCTATTAAAAATTAAAAAGTGACATATGCAAAATTATTTTTACTATACATGCAAATGGAAAGATTTTTGGGCATAATGTTAAACACAATTAACTCTACAATATGTGATTTTTTTGGGGATTTTTAGAGCTCCGGTTAATCAAATACGAAATTTAGAGCACAAAATGGGAAAAAATGCTAATTTTCATCAAACAATTAATTATTAATCAACCACTGTTCAGAAAAATGCCCACAATATGTCAGAATGTAGAGAATTACATGAAGAACAAAGTACCATTTTTAAATAAATAAAATGATGTAGAGAATAGGTCTGAAATGCAACGGGAGTACAAGGATAAAAATACAATAAATAAATAAATGATGTGGGGGGTATACACGTAATTACCTAAACAAAGGGAGGTGTTTCTGCAAAATGTCCAAAGAGGCACGTGCGTGGCATGTGCCCTCTGGGGATGTACTAATATGTGAATCAGCAGAGATCTGGGGGTGTCCTTGCAATTCCACCTTTGGTCATGTGCCAGACACGTGACCTGGGTGACGTACAGGTGACGTTCCCCACGCACGCGCCTCGCGCGTGCTGGGGCCTCGGGCATCACGCGGGTGGCGCTGCGATGGAGGTGAGCGTCGTAGGAGGCGGCGGTGGTCGGCGTAGTTGAGGCGGAGTAGTTGGTGGCGCTGGTGGTGACTGTTGTCGATGACGGGTAGTCGGAGCAGAGGTTGAAGCTGCTGTGGAGGGGGACCGACCAAGGAAGGCGGAGGGGCTCCTGCCTTTTGCTGGTGCTGCGGAGGAGCTGACCGAGGTGAGGTGCGGAAGATGGTCGGGGAAGATGACGTCGAGGTGGAGTTGGCGGAGACGGTCAACGTCGTTGGTGAAGATGAAGGCGCGGTGGTGGTCGTCGAGGGGTGAGATGCGGCGAGGCAGCGTAGTGTGCGGCGTGGAGGTTAAGCGGTGGTAGGGGCGGCGACAATAGACAAAGAGAGAGAGAGAGAGAGTTCCTGTAGATAGGGGGCTCGACGGCGACGAGATGCCGGAGCGAGGCAGGTCGATTTGGCGGCGCTGCGACGAGCTGATGAGGCTCGGACCTCGTCGGAGAAGGTGGTTGTCACGGTCACCTGGAGAACGGCGGATGAGGCAGAGTTGAAGGCTCGGAGGTCTTAAATAGGGTTTGCGAGGAAGGCGGCCAGTGGGAGATGGTTGGTGAAGATAGCGGAGGTGGTTAGAGTCGTCGGCGCGGTCAACGGGCAGCGGATCGTTTGCGAGGATACGCAGAGAGGTGGCTGGGTAGGTGCGGCGGAGAACTCAGGGGCGGCGGCGAGGCGGAGAACTCGGGGGAGGTTGGGGAAGACGACTCACAGCGGCCGTTCGATCGACCGCTGATCGACCAACCGCGGAAGGGCCACGTGGCGGGGTGTTAAGAAGAGAGAGAGGGGGCGAGGCACGGGGCACAAGCGGAGCACGTGCCTGGGAGGCACGTGCGACGCACGTGCGGGCGCTTTTAGTTTTTTTTAATAAAAACGATATAAATAAAGCTCAAAAACTGCTGACACGTGGCAGCCTCTGGGGCTGCCACGTGTCAGCACCAGAAAAATCCGTAGTAAAAGATCTTGTAAAATCAAAAATAAATAGCAAATGACCTTGGATCGAAAAAGTTCCTTCACGAAAAATGCTCGTCTCGACGGGATCTACAACTTTCATGAAGACATCAAGGCAAAATCGGTCACATGTAAAAAGTAAATTTTTGGGGTATCCCATGCATATAGAATACCTTGATTTTTAGGTTTTCTAATTTTTTTTATTTTTAAACAAGACAAAAATCCAGAAAAATATAGAGAAATCAAAGATAAATAAAGGACATCTAAATCTATTTTTTTGGAATTTTATTGATTAAGAAAATATATACATAAAATATAGGTCAGAAAACCGCTAAAATATATACAATGTACAAAAGAGGCCCAAAACCCAACTTTCACATATGAGCTCCGATTCACTTGAACTTGGTCTTGTTTTGAAGGTAATTGAATGTGCATTAGTTCAAAAGTGAGTAGGATCAAATCGGGCACTGGATGGGGAAGATATGTGGCTTTTAGTCCTAAAACTAGGGTTTGGGTTTTTGGTCCACTTACCTGGGATAATTATTTTTTTATAATTTTTTATTTATTCTTGTTAGTGACATGTACACAGTGGAGGTGGTTTTGGGTTATGCGGTGTTAGCATGAAGGAGTTAAAAATAGGGGAAGTTAGGCTATTTACAGGTCAAATTTGGCTTGGATTTTTGGCTTCTTATTTTGTGCAGAATTTATGGATAAAATGTCATTTTTATGAAAACATGCATGAATGCAAATTATGCAGAATAAATGCAAATATGCTGTTGATTTTTAGGGACTTAAGCTTAATAAATGATATTTAGAGTGATGAATCCGAGATTCATCATAGGGTTTCCAGCTCCGACAAGTACCCAAACATTTTGAGTACATGTTCACGGACCGAAGTCCCTTCCTGCATCCTACAACGAATGAGGTCTTTCATAACATTGTACCGCTGGGTGCGGTTAATGTCACCAAACACATCCTTAAGATTCTGCATTATCTCCTAGCAGGTACTCATCTCCACATGTTGCTTCTATAGAACATTGGAGAGAGAACCTAGGATATAGCATCTAGCCAAGACATGATCTTCATCATACTTGTCATTGAATGCTTTTTCTTCCTTGGATTTAGGGTTCTCATGCTTGTCCTCGAAGAGCGCATAACTTATGCGCTCAACAGAGAGAACAAGCTCCAAATTACGGATCCAATCCGAGTAATTTGGGTCGGTCAATTGGTCGACCTCAAGAAGCCTACTAAGTGGGTTCAAAGACTTCATTTTCTGAAATTAAGAATACACTATATTAGAATATAAAAAATATATTCAATATTATAATATTTGATTAAGGCATTTTAAATCAAATTATTCCTGCTCTGTCAACCTTGAAAGTTCATTCCCTTAATCACTTTCTAAGTAGGAGTTATACTTACCAATATATCTCAAGCAAGAACTGGGATCTCCTCCTTATCTTTGTCATATCCCAATAATATGAGAACCTATGACTCCAATAAAGAGAAGTGGGAACACATTCCGCCTTGCAAGTCCAACTTGCATCTCCCAATTCGGTCTTTAATACCCGGGCCCACCACCCCTAAGGCGATGTTGACCCGTCATTAATTGAACCAACCGTCAACAAGAATACAACTCGCTATGCGCAATCCAATATCGCCCCAATAATATGAGGACCCAATATTGGTATCACTACGCATACGTCCCTACTCTTTCGAGAAGCGATGAGCCCGATCCAGATGCGCTTGCATACAGGAGCTGTCACTTCTGGAAAAACATCATCATTATGGGAATGTACACGCAGTAGAAAAATTACGTCAATCCATTGAGATATGGTATGCTACGAGCGAATATTTGAGATAAGAAATGAATCCTAATTTTTGAATGACCAATCCCTCTAATCCAGTCTATTTAATGTCCTTTTCAGGAGCTAGAGGAAATGCATCTCAGGTACACCAATTAGTAGGAATGAGAGGATTAATGTCGGACCCGCAAGGACAAATGATTGATTTACCCATTCAAAGCAACTTACGCGAGGGACTTTCTTTAACGGAATATATCATTTCCTGTTTTGGAGGCGTCTACCACATGCAATTCCTGGTGACGGAACCCTTCGCCTTGACGGGAGACCATGGATGTCACTTATGTGATCCTCCATATCATATTCAAATTTTAATCAATTATTATGAATCATATTCATATAATTATTTTTTCCAAGGGAAGTGACAACTCTATTCATAATAGAGTGTCTCAATTGGACATAATCAATTTAATCAAATTAAATTAATTATCAATCCAATTCAATCAATCAAACTTGATTATTTTACTTGAATATATATATGGTACTATCTCAAAATACGTGTTAATTCGAATTTTAATAATTAGAAAATATACCTTGATTTTCTCCGGCATTATACAGTCCCTACCCGTTGTCATGGCCAGTACCGACGAGAGTGGGACGGACCACATACGTTGCAACCCGCAACCCCAATGCTCTCCGACTAGACACCATATCCACCTCGGGAAAACATAATGCCAGATATATCAATTTGTATTTGAGATGATCATCGGTTTTTCAACCAAAATTATACCATATAATAATAATCAAAATATTTTTGATTATAAGGAAATTTGCTACACAAATTCCCAATCCTATTCGAGCATCAAGTTTGAAGATTGTGATTTCCAATTATGATTTAGATCACAACTAATCAATTAATTGGTTGAGGCCAAGTCAATTAGGTAAATAATCATCTTCCAATATTTCACAAATATTTTTCAAGATTATATCACGAAATTAACAATTAATTTCACTAATTGACAATCACTTGGTTCTAGATTAGGACAACAATTTTAGTAATGACCCCTACTCACTTAAATTAACATATCTCAATCAATTTAAATCCAAATTAGACAAACTCAATTTTAAAAGATTCCTAACTTGATATATGACAGAAGACAATTGATGTTTCATGCATTTCGAGGCAGATGATAACAGTAATTAACTCTTTAATCATGTTAAAATCTACTGTCCCGCAACAGTGCATACATGTTCATTAAAACAACCATATCTTGAGCATACGAAATCCGATTTATGCAAAATCAGATCCTATGGTTTACTTATTTAATGGGGAACAAAATATAAGTAAATAATTCGTACTTAAACAATTTAAACATGGTCGAAATTATTTACTAAATAAATATGCAAAATCTAATGCGATAAAAAAACTTTCGCGACCTTAACGAACCCAAGTCGTCCTCGGTTTTCGAATCATATTCAAAACCGTCAACCTGGCTCTGATACCACTTGAAGGATATGGAATTATCCTCAAGCACATCACGGAAGAGTGATCGTCGTATCGGATACGACGGAGAACGACTTGTCGTACTAGTTGTTCGGTGCAGCGGAATTTAAAAAAATTTTATTCGATGAAACCACATGATCCGAGAACCATTCTCAGATCATTTCATCTATAACCATAAAAAGTATAATGTAATACCTCTTGAAGCGTGGTTGATCGAGTTTCTAAGAGAAGAGACCTCCTGTCTCAAGTCTGATCGTCGGCGAGACTGCTGGCGAGCGCGGGGATGAACCGCGTTGTCCTCGCAATCCAATAAGTTGATCCAAGCGTGGTTGCTCCTGATCTCGTCGCACGAGATCGAATGTCTCCTTCGTGGGCGTGGCACACCAAGAAGATGTAGAACCGAGAAAACGTCGAAGCGACGACGCGGTGGCGAGGACGTCGACGATTCTCTCCTCTAGGGTATGGTGGACGACCACCAATATTAGAGGGAGAGAGGGCTGTCGTGTATGAAGAAAGAGAGAGAGAGGGGGAGAGAGAGAGAGCTCCAATAATGCATGTAAAGATAGAGCATGGTATGCCTCTCTATTTATAGGGTTTTGGGATCCATGGATCTCTATCCATGTGACATATAAAATCAATGGATGAGATTGATTTATGTCAATCCAATGGTCAAGATTGTTGTTGCTAAAACCAACAATTTTAGGTTAAAATATATTTGACAAAATCAAATATAAATTAGTCCTAAATTAAACCAATAAATAAGGAGAGAATGTACATGGAGATTTCATCTCCATGCACCTTCCAAGTGGACGGCCACACATTCCTATTAAGAATGATGTGCCGCCCACTCTTTCCATGGGGAGAGCAATCTCATGATAATTCATGAGATAGCATATCTCCATGGAAATCTCTCTTTATTTATTTGCAACAAATTTGTTGTGTTTTATTCTTCAAAAATAATTCACAATTATATTTGAGAATATTGCAATCTTGCCATGGAAAAAATTGTGAATCACATTCACAACCCAAAACAACTTATAATTTACATTGTCAATTAATTACACAATGTGTATCCAATACACATAATAATGAATCAACACATATAAATTATAATTAGCTCTCTCTAATACATTATAAATCACATTTATAATATATTATGAATAATTGGATATTTCTATCCACATTATTCTTATCTATATTAATTAAATCACATTTAATTATATTGCATAATTTCTTCATACATCAAGATGATTAAATCACATTTAATCATCATTTCTTCATTGACTAGATCTTATGGAATTATTCTTCAACCCTTCAAGAATAATGCAATCTCTCCACAGATACTTGGAGATAAGGACAGGGCGATTGTATTGTTCCACGCATAGTGACTTGGATGTTGAGATCATATCTCAAATCCAGATCACATGGACCTCCCACTGATGCTTGATCAAATCAAGACCGTAGACCTAATATTCTCATTGCATCTGAATCTCATTCAGATCAATGTCCAGTTCATGGACTAAGATTAGGTTACTTCTCTAATGAGAGGAGTCACTAAAATCCAAACCTGTTTCATCACTCCCTCGGAATGGAAGCGTCATGGTTATACAATCGTATATGATCAAATCACCCTCAGGTATTCCCAATACCTGCACATCCTGCATACTGGAAGACCTATGATTATCTCGAAGATAAAGATCATTTTTACACTGTCATCTTCAGGGTTAGATCATTAAGTTTCTCTATCTTAGTCATTGAGATTTGGTATAGATCATATGCTTTCACAAAGCATATATCTTACATTCAAATTCATGTCATGCTTCCAAAGCATGACGACCATGCATGGAATTTGTTCAGTCCCAATACTTCATGAGTGAGCTCATGTCTCCCGGTTCACAAGTAAACCTATATGATCCCTTTGAGAGATCGTATTACTCATATGTCCTTACATGCACACCAACTCGCCGGTGTATAGACCTTGGTTAGGTCATCAACCTATTGGTCTGCCAAATGTACACACTCAGACATATAGCAATACATCTGTCTCTGGTCAGAGGATGCATGCCTATGTTGTGACAGTATTCAACGTAGGTCTTTGGTTGTCTCGATCTCGTTAAGTCAACCCATTGACTCAACTAACCTGACACCTCCGAATCACTATTCCCATGCAGAGGACCTGCATCGAGAGGTCAGTCAGATATCAGCCATATGAGATAGGATTGCCATCTCCTACTCAGGCTGGAGATCATCACTTAACAATCATTTGATTATGCTTGATGAGTCCTCTATCTAACTCCTTAGATATTCATCTAAGCATCAGCCTCTATAATTCATCCAATGAATCAACAGCTGTATGATCATCAAGTTGGCCATGGTACATAACCCTTATTGTACAGAGGGACCCTATAGTGCATTCACTCATTAATCTAAGAAAGGGAGTGAAAAAATAATCAATAACTTCCATTGATAATTTATTCATTACAATAACATTTATTGTAGAAATGGTTCGCTTGGGGCTCACATTGCTAACACAGACTTCATGAACAGTTAGAACAGATCGGACGCACAGGTGTGCGACACGTGTCCCTCCATCGACGTTCCTTATCGAACGCCACTTTCTAATCACAGATGTCCACTGCGAAACGGTGGAGAAATTTCGTACTTAGTCCAGCAAGTTCCAGAATTTTAAAGCCGCCTCCATAGTTTCCAGAAATTGCATTTGACTCCCCACGCAGGGACCTAAATGCAATTCTTTTAGTTTTCTTGTCATTTCAATCCCTGCAGGGACCTTATTGTAACAAAAACTATATACTTTTATTTACAGTTATGCCCCTGGCTGGAGGGGATGATTGAATCTCGAATTTTTCATATTTTTCCGTGATTTTTATAGGGTAGCTTGATAACGACCTAAGATATTTTTCAAGTATTTTTTTCCATATTTTTCATCGCTTCATTTTGTTGTTTTGAATTTCATCTTTCAAGTTAGTTTTGAGCTTTATTTCTTTTACATTTCTTTCTTTGTAAAATCAAGAATAATTGAGGATTTTCTTGGAGTGCTTTCCTTGTTTCAAAAATCGTAGTTTAAATATTCTGCCTCCTTGAGTTCGACCTAGGCACACTCACCTGGTAAAATACGTAGTGAATGATAAAATAGGATTTCTCTCTCTCTCTCTCTCTTATTTTTACCGTAAAATTTTGTTTGATTCAACGTGGTTCCCTCTCTGCGGTTTTCTCTCTACAACCGACATGTTATAAACCGTAGGTCGGAATCACGTTATCAAAATGGCGCTATTGCCAGGGAAATTTCGTGAGATATGCAGAAAGTAGGAGCCAAGAGGAAGATGGATCTAAATGAGCTAGTAGAGATTAGAAATCAAGCATACGAGAACACACTCACTTATAAGGACAAAGTAAAGAAATAGCATGATAAACATATTCGGCAGAAGATCTTTGTTCCTGGGCAGAAAGTTTGTTTGTTAAATGCAAGATTGAGAATTTTTCCTCGCAAATTAAAAAGCAAGTGGGAAGGACCTTGCATAGTTAGAACTGTGCATGATAATGGAAGCATAGCTATATCAGATGTGTCACTTGGTGCAAAGCCGTTTGTAATGAACGGGCAGATGCTGAAGCACTTCGTAGAGACTACTAATCATCTGGCCCGTGTTGAAGTGATCAATTTTGTACAGGACTCATGATTACTCTTCCACTTTATCTCATCCCGTTCAAAGACTTTTGAGCCATTTTGTTTTTGGAGTTCACAACACTTTTATATTCTTCGTAGACCACAATCATCCCTATTTGTGCACATCTTTTATGCTTAGTGTACCAAATTAAGTATAGGGAGGACTGACTGCCCGATGATTAGTGTTTTCAATTTTGTTCTTTGTCTTTTGAATACCGTTTATTTTTTACAAATCAATGGTCTCCAATTTTTGGCAACACCTTTTCTATACTTAGGATGCCTTATCCTAAGTATAGGGGACCGAGTGATTTCGATGATCTCGTTTTCTTTATTTCTCCTATTCATTCGTTGAATATTCCTTTTTCTTAGTCATCTCAATTTTTCTCTTCCATTATATTTACGATGACCGGATCGTAAGTATGAGGAGGGGGGTCAACTGACTTTTATTCTTTTATCCTTTTTCACCCACTTTTACTTAGCATGAGTTATGTCCTCCTTTTCTCTTTTGACGCTAACAAGCTAAGTATAGGGGTTGCGTCTATATTGTATATACTTTTGTCCATAACTCATACTTTTATGTATTTTCTATTTCTAAAATATCCATAAAAAGTAGGTGAGGGTTAATTTAAAATCCATCTATTTATTTATCTATTACTTATAAAATCCTTGTAAAAATGTAAAATATATTCAAAATCTGTATTTAAAATACTTAATTTAAAATATGTATTTAAAATACTTAATTTAAAATATGTATTTAAAATATATATTTAATATATAAATAATACTTATTTAAAATCCTATCTATTGAAATATGTGTAAAAATTATTTCATCCTTGTAAAATTCTCTGTATATAAAATTTGTAAAGTACATTAGATATTTAATTCAAATAAAATATATCTTGTAAAATTCTTGTACAAATATTTATTTATAAAAATCAGAAAATCCATATAAAAAATACAAAGTCCTAAAATTCATAAAAATTACAAAAGCCCTAAAATCCATAAAAATGAGCAAAATTCAGAAAATGTACTTCACAAAAACATTGTGCATTTGCATTCGCTTTTTTCAGAATAAATTTGATTTCTTAAACTAAGGATTGAATCTAGTCTAAAGGATAGAGCTTGATTATGTCCTTTAACTTTCGTTGTAAGGAGCCTAGATAGGATCTGGAATTTAGACTCTGAAAGTCTTTGACTTAAATCTTTAGGTTCCATAAGACCATATTTGGGAAATCAACTCATATGTGCTTAAGTAGAACACTTGGTGTCATCCGTACAACTCTGCACGAGTGAACCAATTTTGGACATATGCACTCTACACTTAGTTCGACTTGCATGGAGTTGCGAAGGGCAGCATATCTTGGTAGTGTGTTTCTATCCTTGTCTTTGCAGCATTGACATCTAAAGATGAGAGAGATTGGGGTTGCGATAGTTGCTTCGGATGAGGGAAGGATCTACTAACACAACTTTTTCTAAGACCTCAAAAAAGGGACGAAACAAAAGATGCTATATCCGTGAGGCACAAAGAGATGAATGTCGTGCAAGCAAATTACAAAGTCAAATCAAAGAAGAAGCTACCAAGTACAAATACGACGACAATGGTCTAAGCTTCCACCAAAAATGCCTGCACATCTTAGTGGAGACTTAGCTACACCGGTTGAGCTTTACAAGGAGATGCGTCTACACTGGTCACACTCCAGTTTTTTTCTCATTCTTCTACTTCCTTTCTATATCCGATTGTGGACATAGCACGAACTGACTTCAGAAGGGAATACCTCCCTTCCCGAGGAAAGAGTAGCTGGATAAGGAATCAATGGAAGTGTATAGCTGGGATGAACGGTTTCTTCGCTTCTTTAAGCAGGAAGAGCTAAATCAATTCATACATTGTACAAATTGACTGCAAGGTTGACAGAAGTTTGCGATATGACTAACTGATTCTGAACTTGCTGATGAGGTGATCTTGAATAAGGATTTGAGGAACTTGAGGACTGTTGAGGATAAAATCCTAATCCTAGTTAAGGGTCCAATAAAATGCTTGTTTCAGGCCCGATCGAGCTATGTCCTTTTACTGTTCTCATGAATTGATTTAGGAAAACAAATTCATTCGAACTTTCTTTCTTTTTCACTTACTTTTCAAATAAGTGTTTGCTAAGGGACTAGCAAAATTTAAGTATAGGGAGTTGATGAATTCATGATTCATTAAATTTCTGTCGCAATTCGTCTTAACACCCTTAACAAATACATGTAAATATTCATTAATTTTCACATTTTATCAAAATCCCATTCATGAATAAAAATTCACTTTTACGCATAAAAAACATGTAAATAAATAATTATTAATAACAATAAAAAGAAAAGAATGCAGATTGTAGATAAGTATATATGTAAAATATGACTTAGAAAATATAAATATAGCTGAAAGATATATTTATATAACTTAACCCCTGAGACCTAGTCAGCATGGATTGGGCGACAAACTAACAAGTAGGGGGAGATACGGGAAGAAAACCACAAAATTAATTAAAATACACTCCACACATTATTCACTATTTATCAAATAATTATCAAATCTTTATTGATTTTTATTTAATTCATATGTAATATTTTTCACCAAATTCTTTTCCTCATTCTTCTAAAAATGTATATAAAAATATAAAAATAAGCTAAAAATATTAACTTGTATATATGCCAAGAAATCCAACTTTTAAATTGTCGAATTCTCTACTTCCGAACATCATAACTTCTTCACACGAACTCGAATCTCATCTAATAGCTTTAAAATTCATAAAATATTATTCTCTAATTAAGGAAGGTGATTTCATTAAAATCGGAGTCCGTTTGCAAAAAGTCGGTTTTGGGACCTAATGACAATGAGGTTTCTAGGCTATTTATTTTATTTAGAACACATTATTTACTGTTTTAGTGATTTTATAATTTTTAATTATTTTCATGATATTTTATTTTCACCATGATTTATTTCAGAATTTTTGGAGCTTATTTATTATTTTAATGGAATCCAAAACCCTAATTTATAGATGAAATTAAACTATGTAACTTATACCCGTATTTACAAATATATCTAAATTACTTTATTAAAATCCAAAAAAATTCGTAAAAGCATTATTTATTATTATAATAATTAAGAAAAAAATATGAAATTAATAACTAGTTAATTATTTATTGAATTAAAAATTCAATACCTATTAATTAAGTATTATTAATACTTATTTATTAGTATAATATTTATATTTCGAATAATATTTATTATTTACAAATAAAAATTATACCATAATTTAGATAATTTAATTCTCTTCTTTTTTTGTTTTTATACCTATTTAAAATAATGCTATTTATTATTTGTTATCTAATTTAGATTGAATTCTACATATCTGGCTAACCAGGTGCTGACATGTGTCGGCACCTAGCTCTTCTTCTGCAAGAAGCTGGTGTAGCTTCTGTTCGAACCGGCCATCTTCAACAATTTCTTCCGCTTCATCTCTAACCTCCTCAATCGATCTAAGCCCTCTAACTTCTTCCCCTAACAACCTTCATTCACGCCAAACATTTAATTTATACAACAAACTCTTCGATCCGCCCATAAAAGCTCATAAAGTTGACACCATTATATAGTCTTCTCCAACTACCTGAAACTCCAAGTTCCAGAACCGATCTCTCTCCTTCCAAGCCTTGTGTCGACCGACTCCAGTGGTGACAGCGCCGTTCAGCCGCCCCGCGTGGGAGAGGGATGCCGGAGGAGGAGATCCAAGGTGCATCCTCGCCTTGCATCGTCGCCCAATGCCGCGTCAAGCTATGGGAAGATTGACGATCGAGCAGCTAATTGAGGTAAATACACCTCTCTTCACAGATCTATTTGTCCATCCTTCGCCAGTTTGTTTCTTGATTTTCGTGCCTTGATTAGGATAGATAATTGCGTGATTAGGTTCACTAATCATCCGGTTCCACACACATCTTCACATCAAGGTCTGACTTGAGCTCCAAACTTTTATTTTGTAAAGACAAGTTTAATGATTGAAAGCAATTTTATTTATTCTTTCTTTTTCTTTTCTTCTTTATTCTTTTTGTACTTATTGCATAAGTGTTTGCTAGGGACTAGCAAAGTCAAGTATAGGGGGGTGATGAATCTCCCTTTCATCACCTTTATTCTATCATTTTGGCCTTAAAAACCCTACCTAATGCAAGTAAATAGCATTAAATTGTACACGATAGAATCCATCATTTATTACATTTGTTGTGTAAATAATATTGTTTTTAATGCCAAAATTATAGAATAAAGAGAAGAAAAGAAAAAGGAATAGAATATTGAAAATATTTTATGACCCTGACCCCGAGACCAAGTCCAGAATGGACTTGGTCGACAAGGAATAAAGTAGGGAGAGAGGGCCAGAACTCAAATAAAAACCCTATTCTTTCATTCATTATTTATGCATTTTTGGCACCTATTTTATTCTTTAATATATGTCCATCAAATGAAGAAACTTTGTACATAAAAGTGGTGGATAATAATGTGAATAAAAATACAAAATTGAGTTTGTGAAAAAATAATACAATGTCTACCTTTTTATACCTAAAATAAAAAGTCAAAAACCAAACTTCACAGACCTATATCTTTCAAATGAAAACTCAAACTATATCAAAATAACCTATAATTGTATATAACTTTTCACAAGCTATTTTATGGTAGTGGTTTTATATTTTTTGGAGTTAATATGTAAAAGTTAGTTTTTTGATCCCAATTATACATTATATCGATTAAAATATTCATTTTATTCATTTCTTATTATTTTCACAAATTCATATTTTTTATAATTTTGTAAATATTATTTATAACATGTGTGAATATTAAAATTAGAATCAAAACCAAAAGGAAAATGCAAAATAAAATAAATCTATGAGAAAACATAGATAAAATACCTATATTTCTACTTGTAAATAAATAAAAGGGAAAAATATTCTTTATTCATTCATATTTTTCTAATATTGTAAATATTATATATATTATATTAAAAATAAAAACCAAAATAAAACTAATTAAAATACATTAAAACAAAAAGATGTTTATATAACATAGGTAAAATACCTATAAATATACCTATATAATATACTTACCTATTTATTTAAATGTACAAATTACATTATGAAAATAATATAAAAATATATTTATATTCACAAAAACAAATTATAAATATATAAAAGAAAAGAAAAAATAATAAAATAAAATATAGAAGATAAAAATAAAGATGCACAAAACATAGATGAATATACCTACAACTACACTAACAAAAATTAACTACTAATAAATAATACCAAAAAATAAATAAAAATCATAATAAAGTACTAAATAAAATAACAAACACTTTTTATTTTATACTCTAAAATTAATAAAATAATTCACTAATTTAAATTATGTATTTTTCGAATAAGACCCGTTATTTTGTCGTTTAGCGGCTGACAGGGACCAATAGGGTCGTGTCAAATGTTGACCGTGGTCAACTGCCTCCTTTGCTCTGGATTTGAGGCACACCTACGTTTCCTCGTGATTTTGCCCTTTTTCCTAGACGTCTCATCTCTCAATCGCCATCAATCCCTTCATATGAAATGATCATTGATCATTGTACATACACGCCATGATTTTTAATTGTGTGTACATATCCTTAAATCACCGTTTTCCCCCGATCAATAAGGGTGCTCATCAAGTTCTATAAATAAGGTCCTTTGTCTCCTTCTTCAAATTTGGTCACCATTAAAGCCTTGCGAGCCTTAGGTAAGCATCTTGGATTGTTCCTCGTAACAGGGGGATCATTTGCAGTGCTTGGCCTAGTTCTAGGAGCAAGGGGGTGCACCCACGACCACTATCACTGGTGACCCTTTTCCTTGGTCATTACATGTATAAGAGATGCGTCTTTCCCATTTATTTTGCTTAATTTTTATCCTAGCTTTTATTTCCCATAGTTAGTTTAGTTTCTAGATAGTTAGGTTAGCTTAATCAAGTCACCCCGTACTTCACCAGAGTTGAGCTCCGGCGAGCTGCTCCGCATGTCATCAACGCCCCTCGATGTGTTCCCCATGCCCCCTTCATTCGTGATCATCCTACGATCACCCTGCACATCTCGCTCCCCCCAGATCCATCGTGGATCTGGAGATATAGGTGCTCCACTCTGTCGTTCACCAAAGCACCTCCGCCCACCTCATTCCTCTCCATTCCACCATCAGTAAGTCCCAAGAGATCTCCTTGCTTTGCTTGCAACCACTTCGTGCAGGTAGTGAAGGCCACTCTACCTAAAACGGTTGAGTTTTGAAAAAGAACATGGCACCTAGGCACCCATATCTTCCTCGACATTGCTGGAGAGCTCCGGTGGGCCTCCGGCTCCTTCGAGCCCTCCAATCGATCCACGATGTCCCCAGGAAGATTTTTGGACCATTCATCGTTCGTGGGAGGCTCGGAGGCACGCGCCATTACCAATGAAAGTTTGGGTGAACGGGAGTTCATCCATGTTCTTCCAAGCGCCTCCATCACCCTCTGATCACCTCCCACCTCCATACGCTACAGCAGTCATTGGATGCACGCCTTCGCCACTGTTAGATCATTCCCAGCAATCTAATCCAGGCTGTCCAACGTCGAACCGTCATCGTGCGCTCAGATCTCGTCGCTTGTCAAGTGAACCACATCGAGTAGTTCGTCAGCACGCACTTTAGGGGCAAATTGCACATTTTAGCCCCAGCATTTTTGTATTTACATTTTAATTTTGTAAATAAGGTATAACATTTAAAATAAATAGGGAATTTTGCACGAGGACCACTGAGCTTATTGTAAATTATAGTTTAGTCCCTCCCAGCCTGACTCATGTGTAGTCCCATGTGAAGGGTGGTAAATTGCATGTATATGTTTGGAATGTTTTATATTTCATTTTAATACACAAAAATTTCATACACATTGTATAATTTTTGGGATATTTGCACAGAGCCCCCTAGACTTTACTTTTATTGCAAAAGTGCCCCTGTCGGGACATGTATTCTTATGGTTTTTGTCTATTTATTAAAAATACTTAATGAGTTCCTGAAAATACACAAAAATAGGGTTAAATGCTTCTTGTCTTGTAGATTCACGCTCATATTTTGTTTGAGAATTTTGACATTTAACTGATTTATAAAAACTATAATGGAACTATATATTCCCTGTTTAATTATAAAAATTCCAAAAAATAGAAAAATGTTTTGAAAAATTACAAAAAATTATATATGGCATATTTTGGTATTTATTGAGTCCAGAAAACAAAAACCTCTAAAAATAAAAAAAGAAAATTAAAAAAACCTTAAAGCTCCCGAATCCAACAAAAAATAAAAATTCAATAAAAATACCAAAAATATATTTTTTCCCAATTTTATAATTATCTATAAATTATTTATTCACTAAATTAATTGGGGTAATTTTGGGACCTGCTTATTATTTTTGAAATCGAAATCAATTTCTGAATATATATTAATCCCTTATTCATGATATTTTTGACTATAAAATACATACAAATTAGCAAAAATTCCAAAAAATAAAAATTAGAAAGATATAAAAATCACAAAAACATTATTTTCACTATATTTTGAATATTTTTACATATTTATATATTTATAGTATTTATATCTACCTTACATTGTATTTATATATAGATATATATATACATATACATATATATATTATTTAAAAGAAAAGAAAATGTAAAAAAGAAAAATATAAAAATACAAAATTATAAAACCCAAAATTAAAATAAAAATATTTATTCAAAAACCCACAAAAGACCTATATGAATAAGTGACTTGGTTGTGTATAAATAATCATGGGCTACATGTTGCTCTCTGTGGTTTGACCTCTACATGCTTGCCTGCTATGCATTTTATAGTAGAGAAAATAAATTTTAATTCCCCAATTTTGCTATTATTTCTTTATTAATTCTTGTGGGATAGTTGTTGAATAATCGAGATTTATTGAGAGGTCAACACATCGACTATTGATCCTCCTTGTGGATTAATACAACCCTCGACAAATCTTAGTTATCACTAAGTCATCATAATAACTAGGTCTCAGGGTCCAGGGTCACTCAGTTTCCTTGGCACTTCATTCTTTTTTTTCTCTTTCCTTTTATTCTTTTATTTTCGAATTAAATACCAATACATTGTTTTAATGCCAATTATTGAGTTTTATTTTGTAAAAAATAATGCTATATACATGCATTAGCTAAGAATTTAAGACCAATATTAAAGAATAAAGGTAATGAAATGGAGATTCATTGGCATCCCAGACTTAGTGAGGCACGTACACTTAGGGAATAGAGCCTCCATCCCTGGACTTGTGCCCTAAGTGCTTGGGTATGCTTTGGACATTGTTATTGTTGTAAGCACTTGTCTCAGACATTAGACGAAGTGGTTCAATGTTCTAATAGGTGTGCCACACTGACTCAAACACAACCACTCTAGGAGACTACACATGTTAGTTTGTAAATATTTGCTTTGTCACCTAACTTTAAAATTGAAAATATAAAAGACCAAACCTTCACGGTCTTTACTATGTGGAGTACCTCCCCGACTGCATGCCCTCCAAGACCGGTTGTTATTATCCTAATAAAAATGGATTAGGATATAGTAGCACCTATGATCGATCAACTACATAGTCAAGAAGGAGGAAAAAGGCCGAAAAAAAGGAACTAAGAAGTGGGTACCAAAAAATTCTCAAAATGTGTTTTATAGACGGACAAAACATAGATCGTGCACAAAATGGACGAAGAGCATTAAATCCGGTTGGATCAAGAATGATGCCGACATCATGTGTTGTAGGAAGAGAACAAGGAAGTTGATATATTATGGATTCCTATGTTCAAAATGCATTTGGGGAGTCATGAAATTGTTTCAACTTTGGAACACAAGGAAGGAGGATCTATCACGTTTGGGAAAAATCACATAACTAGCCTTTATATATATAATTGAGATATAAAATACCAATAAAACATTATTTTTTCTATTGAATGGATCTTTAAAAAATAACAATCCAAAATAAAAGTGGTTAAATAAGTTTATTCAGATACAGTTAAGAGAAACTAACCATTCACAAGCAATGTATATGAATAGAAGCTAACAATGAGAATGATGCATTAAAAGATGAATCATGCGTTAAGCATTTCACAGAAGCAAAAATGGGAATTAGTAAATCTAAATAAAAAATCAATAATATAAATGGATTTACAAAAAAAAATAAATTAAATGAGGAAGATAAAATGATTAGAAATAATGCTAGACTAATTGCAAATGGTTACAATTAACGATAAGAAACAAACTTTGAGAAGCTTATGCGCATGAAGCTAGACTTAAATCAATTAGGATGTTATAAGTTTATGTTTTACACTTTAACATAAAATTATATCAAATGAATGTGATAAGTACTTTTCTACTAGTTATCTAAAAGAAGCTTTGTTAATCAACTACTATTTTTTTAATAATAATAGACTGAATTAAATATGTTTGCAAGATGAATAAAGATTTGTATGTATTAAATGTGCATATAGAGTATAGTATGAAAGATTAATTTTTTTGTTTTGCATGCTAATTTTGAAATTGGAAAAGATGATTATATTTTATTTACTAGAAATTCAAACATACATTCAACTGGTTGTGTATGTGTGTAATATTTTGTCTTGTTAATGAAGATTTGTCAAGATTTTGTTAAGCTAATGCAAGATGAATTTCAAGACATCTTACTAGAAATATTGAAAACATGTTCGAATAAAATAGAAATACTGAAAAATAAAACAACTTATAGATATGTATATATATATATATATATATATATATATATATATATATGAGAGCCGGGAGGCTGCTACAAGTAGCATTCTCCCCAAATTTTTTTATTTTTTTGCGAAATTTCGCTATGTATATTCATCTATATATCCCTCCTACATGTCATTCAAATTTCGCGAGAAACAAAGATTCCTAAGCCGTCCATCTAGAAGGGGTAGATTACGACAAATTTCAGACCGTTAAAAATTACCCGGTCTAGATGGAGGGCTTAGGAGTCTTTGTTTCTCGCGAAATTTTAATGACATGGGAGGGATATATAGATGGATATACATGGTGAAATTTCGCAAAAAAAATAAAAAAATTTGGGGGAGAATGCTACATGTAGCAGCCAGCTTGGCTGCTACACGCAGCAGCCTCCCTTCTCTCTCTCTCTCTCTCTCTCTCTCTATATATATATATATATATATATATATATATAGAGAGAGAGGACGGGGAGGCTGCTGCATGTAGCAGCCAACGTGGCTGCTACATGTGGCATTTTCCCCAAATTTTTTTATTTTTTTTAAAAATTAAATCATGAATATTCATCTATATATCCCTCCTACATTCTATAAAAATTTCATCAGAAATGGAGACTCCTATGCCCTCCATATAGAACAGGTCGATTACAGCAAAATTCAGACCGTTAAAAAATACCGGTCTAGATGGAGGGCATAGGAGTCTCCATTTCTGATGAAATTTTTATAGAATGTAGGAGGAATATATAGATGAATATTCATGGTTTAATTTAAAAAAAATAAAAAAATTTGGGAAAACTGCCACATGTAGCAGTCACGTGGGCTGCTACATGCAACAGCCTCCCTTTTCTCATATATATATATATATATATATATATATATATATATATAATGTAAGTATATGTTTAAAAACGAAAAGTGTAAAAGAGAATGACACACTGTGCTCCGAGCTAAATGAAGAAATCGAATTAACACAACTTTTGTTGAACCATGTCATTCGTGCTAAAAGCCTAATTATCTGCGACATAGTCTAAACCTATATTACGTCATGACGAGTGATGTAGAAGCATATTAAACATATTATATCACGACCACATTCTCTTAAATGCAGACAGTCGCATAGGCATTAGCAATTGGCTGCATCACAAGTGCGGCGGCATTATAATTAATATTCTTGATTTATTGTAATTAATAATCTTGATTGATTTATCACGAGGGCCCTATTATTGACAAAATTAAACGGCCTTCGTTTTGTAAGGAGTCTTCAACCTTCAGCTGGAGCTGTTTCGATGAGGATCTGGAAATGCCGAATGTGAATGGCATTTAAAACAGGTATAGAAAGTATGAAGTAATGCAAATCCGTGTAAACTCTAGATATTACTGTAGTAGCAGCCACATAACCATCATAACCAAGTGACTAAGACTACACATTTCCTTGACAACTTGGAATACATAAATAACTACCTAGCTTATAAATACAAGCTCTCGCCATTTAGAGGCTTGTTTCTTCTTAACATAAATGTCCATTAACAACGCCATGCGAAGTGCCTCATTTTAGAAGCATAAAAGACTTACATACTCAATTTTAACTGTTTATATTGCAAGAGGTTAGAAAGTGGTCGATTAGATAATAAAAGATATTAGAAAAAAGATCTTAAGAAGATGTGTAGAAGCTAGGATGGGTTCTATCCATGAGGTAAACTGTCTGCGATTTCTAACCATGCAACAAAAAGTCGCATTAAAAGGCCACAGATAAAAGAAACCACTACCATAGAGCTGGGAAGGAGGAGGAAGCTAACAGACGATCCAAATAAAGATTAGACGCAGAATAATGCGAACTTTTTTTTCCTCTCGTTCCAACGCGATCCCTAAAAGACTGTGATGGGAGAAAAGCGAGAAAAATATTCGTACGGCTTCGTGTTTTTGATATTAGTGTGGGCACTGTTCATGGGCACGGATACACGTGCCCTTGTTTGTTCCTTTTGCTGTATCCGCCACTACACTCCAAACATAGGCAGTACCCTAACGCCACTTATATTTTTTGTTTAAAGGAGAGGAAAGGCAACAGCAACAAGTGGAAGGAGAGAGAATGTGTATGTGTGTGTATATACATATGCGTAAAGAGAGGAGACACATAAACAAACCTTTGTTATCATCGTCATTATTGCTGCTGTTGTGCAATACCCCACAATAACTTATACCACGCATTAGAAAAAAGATGGGTCGTTAATGCATCATGTCCTTTTATCTCAGCGCAGGAAAACCCTCCATCATCCATGGAATTCGGGGCAGTAGTGTTAGCATTGCAGAGACTTTCATGTGCAGTTAAAAAATAACCCATTTGGAATCAAAACGACAGTAGGTCCTTAAAGAATTGGTCATCTTGTGTCTTATATCGATTGCATCAATGTTGGAGTCCCACCCTTCTCGTGTATGCTATTCTGTATTCTAGAAATGGTGCAAGGGTAGGAAAACGTGCATTCCACAACCTTGCTATTTCCGAGAAAGTGGAGAAAGAAGAGCAGGCATACAGTAGTAGGTGGTGAATGGAGGATGGAATGGAATTTTAAGCAGAAGTTTAGGTAAGTATTCAGGGAAGGGAGGATGGAGGAAATCGAAAAGAAAGATTCCCTCTCAAGAAGTTTTCAAATAGGGAAGGGAGAGAGTGAGTTTGAGAGTGAGAGGGCCTTCAATGTGTTAAAACAGATGGAAAGAACATCTTTCCATGATGGGTATTCTCCTCCTTTTGCTATTATTGTTGTCCTCAGCGGATGAAAAGATCGTGAATAATGGAGGGAGAGGGTGTTGGCAGATAGCTCCTTCTCATCAGCATGTTGCTGGTGGGTGTGTTAATATTTCTGCGTATCCTTCAATTTGGTACTATATTCGCTCATATCATTAAAGAAATGATATATAGAAAGCAGCTCCAGAAAAAAAAAAGAGAAATATTATTTTTCCAACGGAAATCATGGGTGGCACTGTAGAACAGGCAAAGACCCAGATCTAGATTTCAGTAGAGCAAGAGGAGACGGGAGGGAGCGGTGCAAA
Organism: Ottelia alismoides; assembly: GCA_037367405.1. NCBI lineage: Eukaryota > Viridiplantae > Streptophyta > Magnoliopsida > Alismatales > Hydrocharitaceae > Ottelia > Ottelia alismoides. Next base: position 60,611 of record JAZKJV010010584.1, on the reverse strand, counting down.
ATCTAGACCCCAAGTGCTTGCGTGCGGCTGCACGTGTGTCTCTGTGTTGTCGGGAGAGCCAATCATCGAATCGAAGCTCCTCCTTCCCCTCCAAATTCCAGTTCCTGCCATATCTTCCACCCTTGAGCTCTGGGGACCAACGTTCTTTTCAGCTTCAGACGACGAATTTGTGAAGATTGCATTACTACAATGATGAGTGGAGGCATTCCTTTGGAAGATCTAACTGAGGTGACTGAAATGACTAGATTGTGTTGGACTCCTCCTAGTTGTTTGGTTCTCTGTCAGACAAGGCGTGTATAAATATAAATATGTATATAATATTTACAGAAGAACAACGGTGATACAAATATTACAAGTTGATGGATCAGTAAGATGGGTAAGATATCGAAGAAAGCTCTCTCACTTGCCTTGTGAGCTCGACCATAAATAGACATATATAGAGAGATTCGACAGTTATTGTACACTCCTCTTAGCTTATGGTTCTCAGCAATAGTTAACAATTACAAGGAAGAAAAGGAACGGAAGAGGAGATGGATTTAAAGAGAGCAAAAGAGTGTACTGTTTTTGCTACAAACTAGGAGGTAGAGCTCCAGCACCACCGTCGCCATCATCAGCGGTAGTTCTAGAGCCTCCTTGGCCACCGGATTGATCCGGTGACACCAAAGAAGACGCGGAGGCCCCTGCGGTGGAGGCTGGTGCTCTTTTCCTCTTTTTCTTCTCATAGGGCACACCCCTCGCCTTGGCTTGCGATTCCTTTACCTCGCGGAGGTAAATCCCTACAGCCCTGGCGCCGAAAGGATTTGACTCGGGCCTCCCTCCGTGCTCCTCGTAGGCGGCACGAAGCCGCCCGATGAGCGCATCGAGGCTCCCCCACGCCTGCCTGAGGGGGCAGGCGCACGGAGAAGGGGGATTAGGGTGCCCAAAGAAGGTGCACCCTTGCGCATGCACTTTCGTCTTCCCGAACTGGTCGAGGTACTTGAGGAACTCGATCACATGCGCGCCGCTGCACCGAGGGAGCGTCAGCGGCGGCTTGTGGTTCCTCAGGTACTGCAGAAAGGTGTTCCAGTCACGCCGCTTCTGTGACGTGTACCGACTAGGAGGTGGCTGCTGCTGCTGCTGGGATGGTGGCGGTGGTTGGGAGCCAGGGCTCCCCCCCGAGCCCGAGGCTCCGGGGTTGGAATCCATACAAGGGGGAGAGAAAGAGAAAGAGACAGAGAAAGCCACTGCCTGTCTAGGGTTTGGGTTGTAGTCGGGTTTGATGGTAATGATAGTGCGATTAGGAGAGGAGGGAAGGGGGTGGTAATTAGACGGGAAGGCTTTAAAGGAGAAGGGGGTGGGGGGTGATATCGATGGTGGGGTAAGTCTCACGTGGTGGAGCTCCGGCGGATCCCACCCCCCTGGTTTTGATTGCGGTAATTGGAGGAGATATATATAAAAAAGGTGCTGCCCCCTCGTCCCAACAGTTTGCTGAATTGAATGAGCGAGGGGAAGGGGAATGGGATGGACGTGTGAGAATATTTGCTAATCATGTATCGTTGCGTGCTTTGCCCTTCCAATCCCTGTTTTGTTGTTTTCAGACAAAGTAAAGGTCTCCGTCGTATTGAATTTCATTTGTGTCCCCCCGAACATGATCTGCAATCTGCGTCCTTCAAAATTTTGAAAGATACAGACGGGTGACTAAGACTGGATTTATTACTTTCATTTCTTTCACTACATAAGTCAGATTTCTTAATGTCCCTGTTGGCAATGAATTGTACCCATTTGCCATTCGTGATTTCTACAATATCAATTATTACCGTTTCTTTTTTGGAATATCAATTCTATCCTTATCTTCTTACAAAATTCACACTTCCGTCCTTCCACTGATGTAAAGTACGGGCTCATATGATATTACAAAAGGATATAATTGTGAATTTTGTAAGAATATAAGGTCACACATGATATTCAAAACCAGAGAAGGACAAAAGTGATATTGCAGAAGCTAAGAAAAACACAAGTGATAGATATGCTATAATTTATAATAATTCAGCATCTATTTCTATTTTATGTCCGCATCTCACACACATGAGATTTTCTTTTCTTTTCTTTCTTTCTTTCACAAAATCGTTGTTGAATTTCTATAAATTATAGTCCCAAGGCCAGTTCGTTTTTGAGATAAGGAGCATGATAACACCCTTATCCCATCTATAGTACAATCTCGGAATAAAAATTTGATGACTTGCTACATAAGCTAATACGAATAGTATGCTATGGGGTTGTATCCCTCCATGATCTTCTTCTCACATCAAAATTCTCCTCTGCAAGTATGCAAATATATTGTCATCGTTTACAACTATACGTGACAAAAGTAACTTCCATCCTTTCTTATCCAACCAAACGGTGAATATAAAAACTAACGCTTATTTCTACTTATCCCTCCTTATCCCATATCCTACTACCAAACGGAGCTGAAGGATTCTTTAGTGTACAATTCTAGGACAAAATGCCGGGTACAAGGAATGTTATGTGTAATGACCAATATAACTTTATTAAATCAAAGTAAGAAGTTTGCAAGATGGAGATAAGATAATGTTTGCTACAAGTTATTGTCTTTTAATAAAAACGTGGATGAATAACTATGATATATAAAACATAGTGGGTTATGAAAATTTGCAAATAAGCAAATTGGTGAATAAATGAAAGATTAAAATATAAAAATTTCAAGAAAAAGTTCATATCTCATGAGGATCCTGTGACAAAAATAGGAGTGAGATATGGACGAAGCCGTTGGGGGCTACTTAGGACCCATTGTTTCCCAAGGTTGTGCTAACGAAATATAGATGGATCAATAACATTCATGTTAAATGATTGGATATTTTAGAGAAATGGACATGCTAGCTTGTTCTCAAAATAAATTTGATATTTTTTATTAGAAGTGAATGGCGACAAAAATAAGAAAAAATGATGTCTTGGAAAAATTAGAGCCAGTTGATGCCAACCTTGTACTCTTGTTTGTTGTTTTATTATTTTCCCTACCTGAGATGATAGTTAGTTGACTTGTACGTGTAACGTAAGGATGGGATGGAGGAGCTCCTAAGGATGTGAAAAACTCACTTGATCTAAAGAATAAAAAAGGTCGTTGTATTGAACAGATGGATTTAGACAGAAAATTTATTTTTGTTATTTATACTTTGAAACTTAGATGTGCATAGTGAAAGAACGGGAGTGTCAAACTCAAGGAGGCAAACTATTTAGAAACTAAGATAAAATAGTAGAAAATAAAGGTAGGGTGATTTTCCTAATTTTTATTTATTTTTAAGTGTTTTTGGATTTTTATTTATTTTAATGAATTTATATCATTTTTGTTATTTTAATATATCTATGTAAGAATATAGGTATACATTTTGTACTTTCATATTTTGATTTTGATTTTGTGGTTTTTATAAATTTGAGTATTTCATGATGTTTATTTAATTTTTAAAAATGATTTGTAACTTTTATTTGGTTTTTGAAGTTGAAAACTAATTTTTATTTGGAAATAGATTTTTATTTGTGATTTTAAAAGTATAAAATAGAACTAAACTATTTTTATTTTATTTTTATTGGAAGTAGAAAAAAATATATTCAAAAATGATTTATTGTGCATATTTGTATGAAATTTATTTATTTAGTTATGGTTTTTTGAAGTTTTATATATTTCATATTTTTTATTGGTTTTATTATTTAATTTTTATTTTATTTTAGGTTTATTATGTAAAATATGATAAAATATACTAAAGGTAATTTTTTATTATATTTTTATGCCTTTTTATGTTTTTATGAATTTTATGAGTCTATGTATTTTTTATACTTTAAGTGATTTATTAAAACTAGAACGTATTTTTATTTTACAAAAAATTATTTAATATTTTATATAGTGTAAAATACGATATTTATATATATATTTTTATTATGTTTTTATATTTTTTATTTTTTATTTACTATTTATTATAATATGTATAGTATAGTCTATAGTTTTAGGTGTAAAATTGTAATTTATCGAAAGTTTAAGGTATGCGTGAAAAAACAAGAAAGCTATGGGGGTGAGCGTGTAAATATTCTAGATAACACGTGCAGCTCATGTGTCTTCAACCTGCATGGACCTTGTTATGAAAAACAAAAGCACTGAGGGAATGTGCACAAAATCTCCATGGGCTCACGTGCTTAACTAAATGAAGTTGCTGAAGCGGGACCTAATAGAGAAAACATCCAAGGTATAAATGCAAAATGCCTAAAATTATCTCCGCCTCACGTGTTGTGTACATGAGAGCGTTAAGTGGTGGTTGGTGGTTCTAATGCGGGAGCGATGTGTGGCACTGATGCGTGGCAGCTCACAAATTGTTCGATCTGCGCTTGATCAACAGTTGTGGTGTAATAAGGAAAGGGACTAGTTGTCCCCACTTTGAAGAAGGTAGCAGCGATTCAATCTTTCATGCAATATGATTCAAAGTGGTGGTTCTGTGCTCGGTCTCCGACAATAAATTAGATCTCTGTCAAAGAAGGGGCAGTATGAGTTTCGTTGTTGATGGATCAGGTAAGAGAATAAGTCAAGCTTTGCTACATAGATGAAGGTGCTTCAATGTGGAGAGGTCTCGATCAAGTGAGGTTATATATGTGTGCAGCCCACAATCAGATCGATCTTCTCCAAATCGTTGAACAATTGATGATCTCCCAAATTGCTTGATTGAGTCCGATCTGTGATGGTGGTATGCAGATCTCGAGATGATTTGCAGGTGCTACATGTGTTTCATTCTCTCAGCTTCTCCTGGAGGAGCGACGTATCAGGTGCTTGTTCTCTAGGTAATCCATGTTGCAATCGGGACTTCTCAATGTTATTTCGGATTTCCACATGCAATAAAATCAAAGGCTCAAATTATTGTGACCTCAGCCCAAAACAACAACGGTGAATGGAGAAGATCTATAGGTGATGAAAGGATCTCCTTGCCTTTGATCACCAGATGCGATTGGAGTAGGGTCAGGAATTAGGGATTGAACAACAATGTATGGGACTCAAAGATGAAAATGGATTGTTGAGGTTCGAAATTTTGTTTCAGTATCGATTTGAAGAGCAAATGGATGGGGACGAAAAGACAAGATATATCGGAGAAATCTAACCTGGAACAAGGATGGAAAAAGTCGCATGTGGAATCTGCAGCAACTTCTGTTGGACATGTGAGCCCACGACGAGCCATTATGCAATAAATGTTATTGCGAACATCATTCCCTGATCTGAAATGAAGAATAAATAATTTACATAATAGGTCCCTCTGTACAATTAGGGTTATGTACCATGGATGTCTTAATGATCATACAGCTGTTGATTCAATTATTGAATCATAGAGGCTGGTGTTTGGATGAATATCTAAAGTGTTAGATTGAGAACTCATCAAACACCGTCAAATGATTATTAAGATGTGATCTCCAGCCTGAGTAGGAGATGGGAATCCTTTCTCACATAGGCTGATATCTGACCGACCTCTTGATGCAGGTCCTCTGCATAGGAATAGAGATTCGGAGGTGTCAGATTAGTTAGGTCAAAGAGTTGACTTAACGAGATCAAGATAACCTAAGTCCTATGTTGAATGCTGTCACAGCATAGGCACGCATCCTCTGACCGGAGACAGATGTGCTACTATATATCTGAGTGTGTACATTTGGCAGACCAATAGGTTGAAGACCTAACCAAGGTCTATACACCGGCGCGCTGGTGTGCATGTAAGGGCATATGAGTAATACGATCTCTCAAAGGGATCATACAGGTTCACTACTGAACCGGAAGACATGAGCTCACTCATGAGATATTGGGAAGAATCAAATTCCGTGCACGGTCGTCTCGCTTTGGAAGCTTGACTGAATTTGTAGGTTTGATATATACTTTTGGAAAGTATATGATCAAGACCTAGGTATGATATATGCTTTTGGAAAGTATATGATCGATACCAAATCCCAATGATCAAATGAGAAACTTGGTGATCAAACCCTGAAGAAGACAGTATAAAATTGATCTTAATCTTCGGGTTGACCATGGGTCTTCCAGTATGCAGGATTTGCAGGTATTGGGAATACCTGAAGGATGATGTGATCATAAACGATTGTATATCCATGACTCTTCCATTCCGAGGGAGTGATGAAACAGGTCTGGATTTTAGTGACTCCTTTCAGTAGAGAAGCAATCCGATCTTAGTCCAAGTGTTGGACATTGATCTGAATGAGATTCAGATTCAAAGAGAAGATTGGATTTGCGGTCTTGATTTAATCAAGCATCTGTGGGAGGTTCGTAAGATCTGGATTTGAGATAAGATCTCAATATCCAAGTCACTATACATGGAACAATACAATCGCCCTATCCTTATCTCCAAGTATCTGCGGAGAAAGCACATTATTCTTGAAAGGGTTCAAGAATAATTCATTTGATGAAATGTATATCCAAGCAAGGACTTGATGATTAAATGAGATCTAATTATCAAGCTTAAATATGAATATGATTCATATTGTGAAAATGATTATCTAAGATAATTAAATGAGATTTAATTATCAAGGATTAAGAGAATGTGGATAACACTATCCATGATATATGTGTGTTATAAATATGATTTATAATATACATATATAAGAGAGAGATAATTTATGTAAAATATCATTTGTTAATTAATAATGTGGATTGGATTCACATTTGTTAATTAATTGGAAATGCAATTTACTAATTAGTTTGGGTTGTGAATATGATTCACATAATATTCAATGGCAAGATTGAAATATTCACAAATTAATTTGGAATTATTTTGGTGAATATTTATTGTGATTAATTAAGGAATAATAAGATAAATAAAATGGAGCAAATAAACCACCCTCATAGGTGGCGTCACCCATGAATTGTTCATGGGTGACGCCCCCCCTTTTAGGAGGTTGGTTAACTCCATTTCATTTATCATATTATCTCTTAATTAATTAATTGATGTTGTTGGTTTTAACCAACAACAATCATAGCCATTGATTTATCATGGACCAAGCATAGCCCTTAGATCCATGTGTCCATGGATTGAGATCCAATGGATCCTAAACTAATATAAAAGGAGGGCTAGGGTAGCCTTTCATGGTACATCATTAAGAGTTGTGCAAGGTTACAACTCTCTCTCTCTCTCTCTCTCTCTCTCTTTCTCATTCTCGCCCTCTCTCTTTCTCTTCTTCATCAAGTGGCCGTCCACTTTGTGTTGAGAAAGGAGAGACTCTCGGCTTTCGCCTTCGACGACTCATGGATCTCCATCTTCTTTGGAGTTGCTTACTCTAAAGGAAGACGACGGATTTCGTTTGACGAAATCGGGGGAGCCATCGCTTGGATCTTCATCGAGGATTGCGGGAAGGAACGTGACTCATCATCACGCCCGCAAGTGCGTTCTTCGTGGATCGGACTTAAGATAGGAGGATCTCTACTTTGGGATCTCGCGATCACAACCACGCTTCAAGAGGTATTCCTAATACTTTGTGGTTTGATGAAACGATCCGAGAAGTGTTCTCGTGATCATGTGGTTTCATCTTTAAAGTTAAAATTTTAATTTCCGCTGCTTCTAGCGACTAGTGCGACTAGTTGCTCTGATTGCATACGATGCGATCGACACGCTTCCGTGATGCGCTTGAGGATTCACAATATCCTTCAAGTGGTATCGGAGCCAGGTTTTTGAATAAGGTTTTGGATATGATCCATAGACCTTAGACGATTTGGTTCTTGAAAGGGTTGCAAAATTTTTACTGCATTTCAATTTTCGCACCTCTGTCTAATTGAATTTTTCGGCACTGTTTAAAATGTTTAAACACGAAATTATCAATTGGATTTTGTTCCCCATTAAATAAGGAAACCATAGGACTTGAGTTTACTAAATTTGGACTTTATTTGCTCAAGATATGGCTTTTTGAATATGACTATATTCACTGTTGCGGGAACTGCGGATTTGAACGTGATTAATGAGATAATTACGGTTTTAATACGCCTTGAAATGCGTGAATTATCACTTGGGTTCTTTAATAAATCAAATAGGCAATCTTTGGAAACTGAGTTTGCATTTTTTGGATTTAAATTGATCAAGATAAGTTAATTTTAGTGATTGGGGGTCACTGCCGGAAATTAACAATTTCTTGATCTTGAACCTTGTGATATGTCATTCAATTATCATGATGAAAATTAATTGTTAATTTTCTGGAATAATTAGTGATAAATATTTGTGAAATATTTAAAGAAATAATTATTTCATTGAATGACACTTGCCTAAACCAATGATAAGATATTAGATCTTGATCATTGGTTCATCAACAAACATTGCTTTCATGAAAACTATAGTTTATCCTACAATAGTTGTAGGACAACTTTTACATGAAAAACCCTTTTGCTTGAATAAGATTGAGGATTTGTCTAGCAAATCTCCTTATAATCAAAAATGTTTTGATTTATATTATATGGTATAATTTCGGTTGAAAAACCGATGAACATCTCAAAGTACATGATGGTCTATCTGGTATTATCCTTTCCCGAGGCAGATGTGGTGCCTAGTCGGAGAGCATTGGGGTAGCGGGTTGCAACGTATGTGGTCCGTCCCACTCTCGTCGGTACTGGCCATGACAGCGGGTAGGGACTGTATAATACCGGAGACAGACAATGTGTATTTTTCTAATTATTAAAATTCGAATAATACGTACTTTGAGTATATACCTACTATTCAAGTAAAAGACATGTTTGTTGATTGATGATTGGATTGATGATTAATTTAATGTGATTAAATTAATTATATCCAATAAACACTCTATTTTGAATAGATGTGTATTTCCCTTGGAAGAATTAATTATGTGAATATGATTCACAATAATTAATTACAATTTGAATATGAGGTGGAGGATCACATAAGTGACATCCATGGTCTCCCGTCAAGGCAAAGGATTTCGTCGCCAGTTGTTGTATATAGGAGACGCCTGTCCGAAGTGACAGATCCTGTATATGATTTAATTGGATCGGGTTCTTTGCTTCTCGAAAGAGTAAGGCCGTATACGTAGTGACCCCAATATCGGGTCCTCATATTATTGGGGCGATATTGGATTGCGTATAGTGAGTATTAATCCTGTTGACGGTTGGTTCAATTAATGACGGGTCAACATTGCCTTAGGGGTGGTGGGCCCGGGTGTTAAAGACCGAATTGGGAAATGCAAGTTGGACTTGCAAGGCGGAATGTGTTCCCGCTTCTTTTTATCCGAGTTGTAGGTTCTCATATTATTGGGATGCAACAAAGATAAGGAAGGAGATCCCAGATCTTGCTTGAGATATAATGGTAAGTATATCTCTTACATTGAAAGTAATTAAGGGAATGAACTTTCAGTGTTGACAAGGCAAGACAACTTTGATATAAAAATTCCTAAATCAAAGTAAAACATGTATATATAATATATATGTATATATACTTATGCAAATTTCTTATTTCAGATAATCCTTCATTAAACCCACTCAATGTTATACTCAATGATAATCAGTAAAATATCTTGGATTGGACTCATGATCCAGATATTGTACTTGCATTGGACACATAATGTATGTGGTTGCAGTGTGCAAGTTCCCTCAACATAATGAGGAAGGACAATTAAATAAGACAATAAGACATCACCTTAGGGTTTGTATGTCTCTATAGTCTTGATCTTTCATCGAGTGTACTTTGGAAGTGACATGTCGATGGTGATCGTAATTGTCGAATAATCCTTATAAAATAAAAGAAGATATTTTGGCATACATATGTGCTCTATACATTTAATCATGATTGACATGGTTCTCTGCATTATGCAGAATGGTGGCTCGAAAGAGATGATGTATTCAAAATGTTTGAATACCTACCTGAACCTAAGTCTCCAAGAGTTAAGATGAATGTAGATATGATGAGTGTCATCATTCTACTGTCTATACTCAAGTCATTCATGAAGCTTCATAATATTCATATTGTATGAATTTAATGAAGCATGTATAAATGTTGAAATGCTCTTACATTGAATTTCTTTTTGAATTTAACATAAGAGATTCTTTGTCTTGAACAATGGTTGTTTATAGATGAAGAGAGCGCAGAGTTGGATGAATGCCAATACTGCAATAAGTTGATGTGTTGATAGTATGACTATCAAAATCTGTCTAAAATCCTTAGTGAAGGACTCAGATAGAGCATCAGAATAATCTACATATAATCATTGACTCTGACTTTCTTATTTCGTAAGATAAAGTCTGATAATTGTATCCCAATCTTCTAGTGATATTTGCAATTGGTTGCATATATATATTAGATGACTAGAAATTTAATCTTAAGGTTTAGTAATCATCTACATGGATATTGCTGTAATTGTTGCAGCAATCTCTGTTGGATAGATAGACTTCATATTCTCAGTGGGAGAGCCCTTGGTCTTGGAGAATGTCTCTATGACCTAGATAGTAGAATACACTCATTGTTTGTTTCTAAATGTTGGAAATAAACATGAATTCTGAGATAGAACTATCATAAAGAGTTATGATGGAAATATTTCAGATAGTAATCTAACATCTAGTGGACTCCATAAAATTAGAAAATTAATGAATGGTTCATTAAGATTTCTAATACTGAAAATAAAACCTTATAAGATCAATAGGAGGATGAAGATCATTTGACAATGATCTGACATCAAGTCTTGGACATATGTCTGCTGATGTAATCAATAGACTAGTAAGATATGAAACTTTAGAATGTCTAAAATTTCAAATCTTACACACTTGTGAATATTGTAAAATGTCCAATACACCCTTCTTTGGGAATGGTGTTAGATGTCGAGGTATTCAAGATCTCATACATATTGATGTATGTAGATCATCTATATCATAATAAACATTATGGATATGTGATATCTATTAATGATTATGTATGATATGAGATTTCTTCTCTTCACCTGAGAAACCTTTGAAATGTTCAAAGATTTCACAATTTTGGTTTAGAACCAAAGTTTGAAGAAAGATGAAATGAATTTGATCTAACCTAGGTAGCTTGTACCTATTAGATAAAATTCAAAGAATACCTTATGGAGATATGAATATCATTTCTATCTCACTCCTCCTGATAAACCTGAACTCAATAGAGTTGTAGGGAGATACAATTGGATCATGTGTGACATGATTTGATCAATGATAAATTTTAGCATAATTATCCTCTTAGTTTCCTGGTATATATGTGTAGTAGAGACTACAATATATATCCTTAATAAGGTTCCATGGATGTAAGCTGGAATCTAGCACTTGAGAGTGCTACTTCATTAGGAAAATAAAGGAGGGTATTGGATACCTACTTTATGACCTTGAGATTCTGAAAAGATCTCATCTCTGAGAATGTGATTCTTAGAGGATGACTCTCTTGAGAATCAAGATGAAAATGAAGTGAAGGAACTCATTTAATCTTGAGAAGATAATGAGGCTCCTGAAATCGGAAACTGAAAGGACAATTAAAGATGAAACATTAATACCTCTTCAAATGAATTTGAGGATGTATTCCATGTGTCAGTTAAATCTGACAATGATCAGACCTTCATGTGATGAAGCTCCTGAAGATCATGACATGGAAAGATGGATATTAGCAATAAAGTCTAAAGTAGACTTCATATACAAGTGTTGTATATGGACCCTCGAGGATCCACCTATATGGGCAAGACCCATAAAGGTGTAAATGGATCTTCAAGAGAAGAGGGAACCTGATGATAAGGTAGAGACCTTCAAAGCTCGGTTCGTAGCCATAAGCTACACACCGTAAGAGAAGACATTGCTTGCAATGAGACTTGCTCTTTGGAAACCATGCTTGAAATCATCAGAATATTGCTAATCCTAGCTGCACAACTTGACTGTTGCATCTTCAAGATGTAAGTCAAGATTGCATTCCTCTAGGAATACCTCTCTGAGGATATTCACATGAAGTAGCCCTAGGGCTTCATGTTTGGGGAAAGTAAGGTGTGAAAGCTAAAGAACTCCATCTATGGACTCAAATGAGCTTCTTGTAGTTGGAACATAAGATTTTATGAAATTATAAATGTTATGATTTCAAATAAGAACCTTGATGTACCATGTGAAGCTTAGTGGGAGTGCCATTGTGTTCATCGTGCTAATTGTAGTTAATATCCTAATCATTTGAAATGATATAAGGATGATAATAAGTGTTTTATATTCTGGTTATTCCATATCTTGAGATATGATCTCAAGAATACCTCTTAGATCTTAGTTCTGAAGTTGTTCAGAAGTAAAGAAAAGAGGGTATTGGGACTGTCACATTTGTAGTACACCTTGGACATATTCCATTCTTGGAAATTACAAGAAAGGCTTCCTTCCCTTGAGATTTGGTACTGACCTATCTAAAGGGATAGCACCTCAAAGAGTTGAGGAAGTGAATGCTAGAACTGCTTGCACATGTGCATCAGTTATGAGAAGCTAAGTGTATGCTAGATGTGTACAAAAGCCAGATATCTGCTATGCAGTGGGAGTAGTAAACTGTTACTAATCCTACTATGGAGAAAGAACACTTGATTGCAGTAATAGAAAAATCTTCAAAGATGACAAGGCTTTAGAGATAGTGATCTCTAAGTCTTATCTTCAAGATCTTAAAACTTTATAGATAGAGATCTAAAAAAAAGTCTTAACTGTGGATACCTTGAGAGACAGTGATCTTTCGGAATAAGGGTATTCTGATAAGGATTATGGAAACACTGATTATAATAATTATTGAGCAATAGTGTCAAGGACACTATAACTGCTTTGACTAGATTGAGTATTGGTTGCATTAGATGCAACCTTCGCATTGGATGCGAGCACTGTTACCTAGGGATATGCAAGTGCCGTAAAAGGACTTGGCATAGTCTTTTGGGAACACAATGACTGATCAGCTTACCTAGCTATTTCTAAAATAGCCTATGATTGTCACATGAGTGTGGGTTTAAATGATTAGCCCATTAATGGCTCTTTGGGCTAGTGGGAGATTGTTGGACATGTGAGCCCACGACGAGCCATTATGCAATAAATGTTATTGCGAACATCATTCCCTGATCTGAAATGAAGAATAAATAATTTGCATAATAGGTCCCTCTGTACAATTAGGGTTATGTACCATGGCTGTCTTAATGATCATACAGCTGTTGATTCAATTATTGAATCATAGAGGCTGGTGTTTGGATGAATATCTAAAGTGTTAGATTGAGGACTCATCAAACACCGTCAAATGATTATTAAGATGTGATCTCCAGCCTGAGTAGGAGATGGCAATCCTTTCTCACATAGGCTGACATCTGACCGACCTCTTGATGCAGGTCCTCTGCATAGGAATAGAGATTCGGAGGTGTCAGATTAGTTAGGTGATGAATACCCATTCATCACTCTTTATTCTTATATTTTAGCTACAAAAACCTTTGCAAATACATGTAGATATGTGTAAATACAAATAATTACCAAAAGCATGCATTGTGTAAAAACCTATAATTAGCATGTTTTTGTGCAAAAATAAAAGAATAAAGAGTAAAAAGAAAAAGAGGGAGATATTTAGAATAAATATTGAGCAACTTGACCCAAGGGAGGGCTCAGCATGGGCCTGACCGCATAAAAGACAAAGTAGAGGGAGATAGGAGCTCATGTGTATATACTTCTGTAAATAAATAAAATTATATTTTCCTCACCCAAAAATATGCTTGTACATATTTTGTGTATATTTAGAAGCCATTAAAAACAAAATAAAAATTTAAAAATCAAAAATTCAAAAATGCCCTTTCACCATGTGTATAGATCATCATTCCTTATTTATTTAACCTTAAAAATAAATGTATTTATTTTCAAAACTTTTTGTGAATATTCTAAGGCATATTTTGTAAATAAAATAAATAAAAAGAAACAAAACAAAAATCAAATAAAAACAACAAAAATTAAAAATACAAAAATACACTGTATATACCATGTATATAAATATATATAACTATTTATTTAAACTAAGAATATAAATAATTAAAATAAAATAAAAATACCATTTTGCTCTTTATTTTATGATGTAAATAAATAAAATATAAAATGGGCATAAAAATACATAAAAATAACAAATAAAAAAAATCAAAAATTAAAATCTATATAGTGTACATATACCTATATATATAGCTACCCTATTTTTATTTCCAAAAATTAATTAAAAATCACAAAAAAATAGAAAAAAATAAAAGAAAAATATTTCATGTTTTGAGTTTTTCTTAATTCGGCCGTTTTCTACCTTAAATTAAATAAACAAAAAAATAACCACGTGGCAGCCCCTGATTGGTCCACGGGGGATTGTTGACCCCGGTCAACTCCCCCGCGGACTCCTTCCTTTTCAGGAAGATGCGCGCCGCCCCACCTTCGCCGATTTTTCCACGCGTCTCCAGGCTGTCACCCACGCAAACCCCGTGCCCGGATTCTCCGCCGGTCATCCCTCTCCCTCGCCGGATCTTTCGCCATGAAATCCCCGCCTTCCTTAGCCGTCATCGCCTAACCCTAATCGGCCCTGTCTCCATATATACCCCGACCTCCGCCGCCTCCGCGCCTCATCTTTGGATCCCTATCTTCACTCCCGTGACCTCCATCGTAACCACCGAGGTGACAGCTCGCGTTGGCCCTTGTTGCAGTGAGGAGGAGGTGCGTGGACCATCGATCCGGCTGCCTTGCGCCGCCGTGCTCCGACGTCTTACCGGAGCTCGAGCCTCAGGCCTTGACGCCCTTCGAGGCTACGACCGGGAGTTAGCCACACTCCAGCATAGTCTTCCGCTCCACCCAGGTAGTCGATTAGCTCTTTTATTTCGTTTAATTTTAGGTTTCCCCCAAATCACATCTCCGACGAGTTCCTCTGATTCCGGTCATCTTGCGTATCTTCTCGATCATCGGAACCTACGCTCACCTTCGCCATTCCCTCACGCACGTTCTTCACCCACTCGTTCAACCCAGCTCGCCCCGGAGCTGGGAGTCGAGCCCCACCGTCTCCGCTTCGCCGGAGCTCGTTCGCCCCACCGCACAGACCACCTTCACCCCGCTTCCTTGGGTCGAGGCATTTTTCCCTCGACCCGCGAAGCGTTCTGGTTGCTTTGCAGGTTCAAAGGGAGGCATCTGAGCCCCCCTTACAGTCCAGGCCGGAGCTTCGCGCCGCCAGCCTCGCCGGAGCCCCTCCAGGGCTCGGCTGGGCCATCGGCTACCACCATCAGCTGCGGGGCTGCACCAGGAACGTGTTCCGAGCTTTAGCAGCAGTTGAGGAGGACCGGAGTTCACGTAGGAGGCCGGCGAAGTTCGCCGGCGTCGAGTTCTTCCTCCATCATCCAGAGCCGTCCGATGACGCCTCAGCTCCAGTTCTGATCGTGAGCGTCCATCTTTCGAGGAGCAGTAGCCGTCGATCCATCTGAGGAGTGCATCCGGACCGTTGATAGCAGAGGAGAGAAGCACCAGAGTCTCGGACGTTAGATCATCCACGTGGCTTCGTCTCCACCGTCGATCGAGCCCAAGAAGAGAAGAGAAGGAGAGCGCCATCCAATCTCAGCCGTCCGATCACCACGTGGCGCACATCTGGCCGTCGGCGAATAAAGGGGTAAATATCTTAGGACCCCCTCGTAGTTTGTCATTTTACTTTTAGTCCTATAAATAGTTTTAAAACTTTATTTGCGTAGGGTAAATTGCAGTATGGACCTTGTGCTTGTTGTTAATTGCATGTATGCCCCTGTTTGTGTGTGACCACGTGCTTCGTCACGTGTGTATCTGGGCTTTTTATATTTTTAGTCCTGTAGATCTGGGATGTTATGAATGGAATGAATCTTTTTGAGTAATTGCAGTTATGCCCCTGTGAGTGTTGTTTATGCGCATGTGCGATATTTAGTGGGCTTTTTACATCCATGTCCCTGGACTTTTGATACGAGTTATCAAATAGCCCTAAGACTTGGTTTTTATTGCAATTTGATCCCTGTGTGCCCCAGCCACGCGCCACGCGCGTGACTTGCTGGGTATTTTGCACCAGAGCCCCCAGATTCTCGGGTATTTGCACATTGGTCCTTGTGCACTCTGCCCCCTTTGCATTTTTGAATAAAATATCAAACGACCTCCAAATCCAATGAGATTTTGACACATGGCTCCTGCCATGGTGTAGAAATTTTAGGGATTTTTGAGGACATTTTTGCTTCCATTTAGTATTTTTAAAAATTCAAAAATAGCCTTTGTAGCTACTGTCTAGGTTTAAAAATACCAAAAAAATATAAAATCACCCCCAAAAATTCTAAAAAAATTAGATACTGTTATTTGCTTGTGGTTTGATTTTCTAGCCAATTTTGGCTATTTTTCATCACTTAAAAACCTTAAAAATTGCAAAACCCTCAAAAACTCATAAAAATTCTAATAATTAATTTAAAAATCCAAAAACAATAATTAAGGTGCCCAAATTTTCCTTATTCTTCATAGATTATAGGAAAATTACCTCCAGGGCTTAGTGAGACTATTAGATATTTTATTTTTGAGTCTCAAGCCTTGCTGGACAGTACCTCTCCTGTTTTGCATTGTTTGATTTTTACAAAATAATCTACCCGTCAGAAAAATATCAAAAATTAACCAAAAACACTTAAAAACATAAAAAAACACAAAAACAATTTTTCCTTAATTTTTGCATTATTTTTGGTGTGTTTAATAAATTGTTGAAGTTGGCTTGAGTTCACTCTATTTCATTTTCTTTATCTTTTAAAAATCCAAGAAAAAATTTAAAAATTCATAAAAACCACTAAAAATAACTTTTCTTGTATTTTATTCTATTGTGACTACTTCGTAGGCTTTCGAGCCAACCCGTGCTCCTTGTGTTCGACCCTGGGAGCTATACCAGGTTAATCCATAGCTAGACCGCTCTATTTTGTGCTTGATTGTTTTTATCTGAGTTGAGTGGTTGATTTTTCTTGATATTCTCCGTTTTTGTGATTGAGGTCGCAACGACCATTTTCCGACCTTTACCTCGATCGTATTTTCGGGATATCATTAGGCCAAAGAGTTGACTTAACGAGATCGAGATAACCTAAGTCCTATGTTGAATGCTGTCACAGCATAGGCACGCATCCTCTGACCGGAGACAGATGTGCTACCATATGTCTGAGTGTGTACATTTGGCAGACCAATAGGTTGATGACCTAACCAAGGTCTATACACCGACGCGCTGGTGTGCATGTAAGGGCATATGAGTAATACGATCTCTCAAAGGGATCATACAGGTTCACTACTGAACCAGAAGACATGAGCTCACTCATGAGATATTGGGAAGAATCAAATTCCGTGCACGGTCGTCTCGCTTTGGAAGCTTGACTGAATTTGTAGGTTTGATATATACTTTTGATAAGTATATGATCAAGACCTAGGTATGATATATGCTTTTGGAAAGTATATGATCGATACCAAATCCCAATGATCAAATGAGAAACTTGGTGATCAAACCCTGAAGAAGACAGTATAAAATTGATCTTAATCTTCGGGTTGACCATGGGTCTTCCAGTATGCAGGATTTGCAGGTATTGGGAATACCTGAAGGGTGATGTGATCATAAACGATTGTATATCCATGACTCTTCCATTCCGAGGGAGTGATGAAACATGTCTGGATTTTAGTGACTCCTTTCAGTAGAGAAGCAATCCGATCTTAGTCCAAGTGTTGGACATTGATCTGAATGAGATTCAGATTCAAAGAGAAGATTGGATTTGCGGTCTTGATTTAATCAAGCATCTGTGGGAGGTTCGTAAGATCTGGATTTGAGATAAGATCTCAATATCCAAGTCACTATACATGGAACAATACAATCGCCCTATCCTTATCTCCAAGTATCTGCGGAGAAAGCACATTATTCTTGAAAGGGTTCAAGAATAATTCATTTGATGAAATGTATATCCAAGCAAGGACTTGATGATTAAATGAGATCTAATTATCAAGCTTAAATATGAATATGATTCATATTGTGAAAATGATTATCTAAGATAATTAAATGAGATTTAATTATCAAGGATTAAGAGAATGTGGATAACACTATCCATGATATATGTGTGTTATAAATATGATTTATAATATACATATATAAGAGAGAGATAATTTATGTAAAATAGCATTTGTTAATTAATAATGTGGATTGGATTCACATTTGTTAATTAATTGGAAATGCAATTTACTAATTAGTTTGGGTTGTGAATATGATTCACATAATATTCAATGGCAAGATTGAAATATTCACAAATTAATTTGGAATTATTTTGGTGAATATTTATTGTGATTAATTAAGGAATAATAAGATAAATAAAATGGAGCAAATAAACCACCCTCATAGGTGGCGTCACCCATGAATTGTTCATGGGTGACGCCCCCCCTTTTTAGGAGGTTGGTTAACTCCATTTCATTTATCATATTATCTCTTAATTAATTAATTAATTGATGTTGTTGGTTTTAACCAACAACAATCATAGCCATTGATTTATCATGGACCAAGCATAGCCCTTGGATCCATGTCCATGGATTGAGATCCAATGGATCCTAAACTAATATAAAAGGAGGGCTAGGGTAGCCTTTCATGGTACATCATTAAGAGTTGTGCAAGGTTACAACTCTCTCTCTCTCTCTCTCTTTCTCATTCTCGCCCTCTCTCTTTCTCTTCTCCATCAAGTGGCCGTCCACTTTGTGTTGAGAAAGGAGAGACTCTCGGCTTTCGCCTTCGACGACTCATGGATCTCCATCTTCTTTGGAGTTGCTTACTCTAAAGGAAGACGACGGATTTTGTTTGACGAAATCGGGGGAGCCATCGCTTGGATCTTCATCGAGGATTGCGGGAAGGAACGTGACTCATCATCACGCCCGCAAGTGCGTTCTTCGTGGATCGGACTTAAGATAGGAGGATCTCTACTTTGGGATCTCGCGATCACAACCACGCTTCAAGAGGTATTCCTAATACTTTGTGGTTTGATGAAACGATCCGAGAAGTGTTCTCGTGATCATGTGGTTTCATCTTTAAAGTTAAAATTTTAATTTCCGCTGCTTCTAGCGACTAGTGCGACTAGTTGCTCCGATTACATACGATGCGATCGACACGCTTCCGTGATGCGCTTGAGGATTCACAATATCCTTCAACTTCTCCAAATTGTCATTGTTGTCTCTGTGCCTGGCGGGGATGGAGGCTCAACATGGAGGAGTGGAGCTCAACTTCAGTAGCGATCACACCTAGATCTCCTCCCTCAGATACACTTCAACGGTGAAGATGGATATGCAGTATCACCCGCTTCTTCCCTCTCCCCCAGAGCTCACATGAAATGGAAGTATAAATGGAGGATTCTCTAAGCTATGGGGAAAGGGGTCCTATAAATAGAAACGGTGGTTTGGGGTGCACGCCACCGTGTGTGGTCACAGGGACGGTGGCTCCCGTCACCGGAGTTGTTAGAAGAATGACCTAATGATAACCGCCCGAACGACTAAGGTAAAGGTAAAGAAATGGTCGTCGCGACCTCAATCACTCGGGCTAAGTATATCAAGAAAAATCAACCACTCAGAACATGTAAAACTAATCGAGCACAAAAGAGAGCGGTCCTGCTATGAGATTAACCTGGTATAGCACCCAGGGTCGAACACAAGGAGCACAGATTGGCCTTGCGGCCTACGATGTAGTCAGAAATCCGAGAGAGTATTTTTTAGTGTTTTTAAGGGTTTTTATATTTTTTAGGATTTTTGGAATATAAAGAAAACAGGAAAAAAGCACACAAACATTAACTTGAACAATTTATTTAATGCATTAAAAAGCAAGCAAAAATTCAGACAAAAATGTTTTTATGTGTTTTATATGTTTTTATGTTTTTGGTGAATTTTTGAGATTTTTCTGATGTTTATTTTATTTCCTAAAAATCAAACAGTGCGAAAAGCAAGGGGTACTGTCCAGCCAGGCCCAAAACCCAAAGATAAAATATCTAAGGATCTCAAAGGGACCTGGAGCTAATTTTCCTGTATACTAGAGAAAACAAGGAAAATTTGAGCACCAAAATTATTGTTTTTGAGTTTTTAAATTATTCATTATGATTTTTAGGAGTTTTGAGGTGTTTTAAAAGTTTTTAGGGTTTTTACTCAATGAAAAATAGCCAAAATTGGCTAAAAAATCAAGGAACACAAAATAAACAGTAACTAATTTTTTTTAGAATTTTTAAAAGGGTTTTGATATTTTTTTGGGGTTTTTGACTCTAAACAGTAGCAAAAAATAAGGGTTTTTGAATTTTTAAAAAATAGCAAATCAAAAATGTCCTCAAAAATCTACAAAAATCCTACACCATGGCAGGAGCCATGTGTCAAATTTTCGTTGGATTTGGAGGTGATTTGATATTTTATTCAAAAATCAAAAGGGGGCACTGTGCACAGGGACCAAAGTGCAAATACCCAAAGTTCTGGGGGTCCTGGTGCAAAATACCCAAGAAATCACGCGCGAGGCGCGTGTCTGGGGCACTCAGGGACCCAAATGTAAGAAAAATAAGTTCCGAGGGCTTATTGGTAACAAGTACCCAAAAGTCCAGGGGCTTATCTGCAAATAACCCAAAAAATATCGCACATGGGGAATTAAATCACGCACAGGGGCATAAATGCAAATAAAGAAAACTTTTTATCCAATCCGTAACATCCAGAACTACAGGGTTTATATTGCAAATAACCCAATAAAGTTCACGTGACGAAGCACGTGGTCCACGTAGACAGGGGTATAAGTGCAAATAAAGTAAGTACGAGGTCCTTAGT
Organism: Ottelia alismoides; assembly: GCA_037367405.1. Classification (NCBI taxonomy): domain Eukaryota; kingdom Viridiplantae; phylum Streptophyta; class Magnoliopsida; order Alismatales; family Hydrocharitaceae; genus Ottelia; species Ottelia alismoides. The sequence continues at coordinate 39,808 of JAZKJV010010584.1, read as the reverse complement.
GCAAATATCCCAGAAAATAAACAACTTAATTTAAAAATTACAGGACTAAAATGAAATAAAACAAACAGAGGGGCCTAAGATGAATTTACCCCTTTTATTATTATCGACGTCCTGATGTGCGCCACGTGGCTGATCCAACGGTGGAGAACGGGGGCGACTTTAACTCTGGAAGGGCTGGCCTGATCGAACGGTGGAGAATATTCCACGTGGCAGATCTGACGGTGACGAAGCGTGGTGGAGATACTCTTGGTGAATCGACGGCTGAGAGGAGGACACGTGGCGAATCTGACGGTTGAGGCTAGCTGGTGCCTCTCTCTCTGCGCGAGCGGTCAAGATCGACCCTCGGGATGATCGGATGGTGGCAGTGCTCCGCAGATGAATGGTTCAGATCAGATCTGGAGCGAGGAGGAGAATCTGACGGTTCTGGAGGATCCTAGAAGAACTGGTCGCCGGCGAGATTCGCCGGGGCTCGTGCGTGCGCTAGGGTCCTCTGGAGAGCCTTCTGGAGGTCGGAGAAGAATCGCGGAAGGCTCCCGCGTCTGCTGGTGGTCTCCGACGAGCACGCTGAGCTCCGAGGAGCTCGAGCGAAGGCGGCGGAGCTGGGTCTCCTGGCTGGATGGCGAAGGGTCTCAGATGACCCTTATCTTGACCTGAAAAGCGAACCAGAAGACTCACGGGTCGAGGGCAAATTGCCTCGACCCGGTTAGGCGGCGTGAAGGTGCATGGTGCGTCGGAATGGAGAGCCCCGCGAAGGTGGTCGGCGGAGAGCTCGATTCCCAGATCCTGTGCGATCTGGGTTGGGTGAATGGGTGAAGAAGATGCGGAGAGGTCTGGCGAAGATGATGGTCGGGTCGGAATGGCAGATGGGGTATCGGAGGTGGCTGGCGACGGCGGCGGAACTACTCTAACAGTAAACTAAAAATCGAGATTTACGCTAAACTATGGCCTAAAGGATCTACCTGGGTGGTGCGGAAGACTGTGCTGGAGCGTAGCTAGCTCCCGGTCGTAGCCTCGAAGGGCGTCAAGGCCTGAGGCTCGAGCTCCTGCAAGCGGCGGAGCACGGCGGCGCGAAGCTGCCGGATCGATGGTCGGGGCACCCTCTCCTCACTGCAACAGGGGCAAACGCGAGCTGTCACCTCGGTGATTGCTCTGGAGGTCACGGGAATGAAAGTGGCGAGCCAAAGATGAGGCGCGGAGGCGGCGGAGGTCGGGATATATATGGAGACAGGGCCGATTAGGGTTGAGTGGAGGCAGCTATGGAAGGCGTGGATCCCACGGCGAAGGATCTGGCGAGGATGTCGGATGAACGGCGAAGAATCCGGGCACGGGGTTCGCGGGGGCGACAGGCTGGAGACGCGTGGAGAAATCGACGAAGTCGGGTCGGGCGCGAGTCGACGCAAAAGGAAAGAGTCCGCGGGGGAGTTGACCGGGGTCAACAATCCCCCGTGGACCAATCAGGAGCTGCCACATTTTTATTTTTTTTGTTTATTTAATTTAAGGTAGAAAAAGGCCGAATTAAGAAAAACTCAAAACATGAAATATTTTTCTTTTATTTTTTTCTATTTTTTTGGTGATTTTTAATTAATTTTTGGAAATAAAAATAGGGTAGCTATATACATATAGGTATATGTACACTATATAGATTTTAATTTTTGATTTTTTATTTGTTATTTTTATGTATTTTTATGCCCATTTTATATTTTATTTATTTACATCATAAAATAAAGAACAAAATGGTATTTTTATTTTATTTTAATTATTTATACACAAGGGTGAAATAAATAGTTGTATACATTTATATACATGGTATCTATACAATGTATTTTTGTATTTTTAATTTTGTAATTTTTATTTGATTTTTGTTTTGTTTCTTGTTATCTTATGTATTTACAATATGTAACATAGAATATTTACAAAAAGTTTAGAAAATAATTTTATTTATTTATAGGGTTAAATAAATACATGGGTGATGGTCTATGCACATGGTGGAGGGATATTTTTGGTCTTTTTGGTTTGTTTTAAAAAATTTTTTTGTTTTGTTTTTAAGAGTTTCTAAATATATACAAAATATGTACAAGCATATTTTTGGGTGAAGAAAATATAATTTTATTTATTTACAAAAGTATGTACACATGAGCTCCTATCTCCCTCTACTTTGGCTTTTATGCGGTCAGGCCCATGCTGAGCCCTCCCTTGGGTTAAGTTGCTCAATATTTATTCTAAATATTTCCCTCTTTTTCTTTTTACTCTTTATTCTTTTATTTTTGCACAAAAACATGCTAATTACAGGTTTTTACACAATGCATGCTTTTGGTAATTATTTGTATTTACACATATCTACATGTATTTGCAAAGGTTTTTGTAGCTAAAATAGGAGAATAAAGAGTGATGAATGGGTATTCATCACCCCCTATGCTTTAACTTTGCTAGTCCCTTAGCAAACACTTATTTGAAAAAGAAGTGAAAAAGAAAGAAAAAGAAAAAGAAAAAGAGGATGTACATGGATCAAGGTTGAATTATTAAACTTTCCTTCATTAACTTGAAATATGGAGCTCGATCAGATCTTTGGATTATTAATGTGTCGGAACCTTATTTAGACTTAAGCTTAAAACTCAACAGCCTCCAAGTTCCACCAATCTATGGGCAAGACTCCTCAATAAACCAGATCAGAACAAGTCTACATACACAAACTCTAATGACCATGAATCTTTCCATGCGGTGTAAGTGATATGTGGCTCCCCACCTCAGAAGTAACAAAGAAACAGCCTCCCTCAACCTGGTAACTCTAATGCCTCGGTCTAGCAACTCTTTCCTCGAGAAGCGGGGTATTCCCTTCTAAGTTCAAGTGCAACCGGCTCAGGAAGAGGGGGTAGAAGTATAGAGTTTTGGAAGCTTAGCCAGTGTAGCTAAGTCTCCCGCTGCAAGCTTCATGAGGTGTACCATTGATACCATAAGCTTTTGCTTTATTTGATTATGTACACTCCGGTGGGGTTATTAAATTTTCAATCCGACCCACCACTTTTTTGGAGTTCTTTTTGCATTTTTGCATTTTTTTTTCAAGTGCTTCTGTACAACATATCTACATGGTGCAGCATAGATAAGAAATTTTCCTCTTGAGCCAGTAGACTATCCCTCTTTTGAAGCTTTATTGCAACCCACAGCTTCTGTCTTTAGCCTTCATCACCACTAGACCAAGTTGAGGTGCACTTCCTTCACTATAAGAAGAAGAGAGGTTCCGCCTAGAAGTACTACCCTCATATGCTACCCCAAGCCAAAGGAAACTGCCTCCTCACCACCTCATCCGTGGAGAGCCATGTGTAAGTGCAGGTGCAAGTCAAGCCATTGTCTCTAAGAGTCATGCGTGTGTTGTTAAGTGCTCTACTTAGGCTCATCAAGATGACATATGCTCATAGCCTAGTGGACTCAAAGAATTAAGTCCTTATGGACCTGAAAAGCCTTAACCCTAAGTCCTATAAGGTTCCTCTTAAAGTTAAGTGGATTAAGATCTTTTTCAAGCTCCATTTCTCAATTTAATTCCAGGCTTAGTTTAAATGTCAACTCTTATCCAGGAAAAACTATATACATATATGTACACAAGATGCTATTTACAAATGTTTTACAATTATGCAAAATTTTTGAAAAATGTTTTGAAATCATGAATAAATGATGCATGAGGTGCAAGTTTTGCAAAGAGATATTTACAAACATTTACACAAGATTTTTGCAAACTTTTGATTTTCAAAACATTTTGGAAAAATTTTGTACTATATACATAATTTTGATACAAAATATTTACACAAGCTTTACACAAAAGATTTTTGAAATCATTTTTACAAAAATACTTTGTACACTAGCTATGTATGTGCAAGATAAAAGAGGTTTATGTACATGAGAAATTTTTAAATTTTTGTGATTTTTAGCCATCACACTCACACAAAGTACGAGTTATGGCTAAAGTATATATGAAATATATACACACCCCCCCTATACTTAGCTCGAACGATGTCCTCAGAGTGATCAAGAGCGATGAAGAAGACATAACTCGTGCTTAGTAAAAGGGAAGTGAAAAGGAATGGCTAAGTACAGGAATGAATAAATGAATAGAATGAGAGGAACTCGGTGGTCTCCCCCTATACTTAGGATTAACTAATCCTAAGTATAGCAAGTTGTACATGAAGGGAAAGCCGAGTGAAGAAGATACAGAATCTGCCCCCCCTATACTTAGGGTAAAATATCCCTAAGTATAGGCAGCAAAAACAGGAGCAGAAAGAATGAAAAGAATACTCGCAGGTCCGACATTCCCCCCTATACTTAGGGTAAAGTACACCCTAAGTATAGCATAATCACAGGATGAGAAAAGGGATGTGGGACTAAAGAATAGAATGATATGGACAACTGGATCTATACAGACGGAAGAACAGTGAGAATCAGGCGTGAGATGCAAAAGATGTGAGTCAAGAGACCACATCTCACGCAAAATGAATAGCGGCAATAATAACGTCCCGCGGCTCATGATCTAGAAATGACTTGAGCCGCTGGCCGTTCACTCGAAAGGTACTCTCAGAAGATAATTCAGATATATCAATGCTACCGTTATCGTGTACCTTTCTGACCAAGTAAGGTCCCTTCCATTTGCTCTGTAGCTTTCCTGGAAACAATCGTAGCCTTGCATCAAACAACCATACTTTCTGTCCAATCTCAAAATGCTTGTGGCTGATATGAGAATCATGCCACTCCTTCACTTTCTCTTTATAATGTAGGCTGTTTGAGAAAGTTGTATCTCTAAGCTCTTCCAGGGCGGCTAACTCTGCCCTCCTCTGGTCTCCTACACCATCTGGATCCATAAGGACATCTGTAACTGCCCAAAGTGACTTGTGCCTCAGCTCAACTGGTAGATGGCATGGTTTGCCATAAACGAGGCGAAAGGGAGATGTATCCAATGGAGTCTTGAAAGATGTCCGATATGCCCACAAGACCGAGTCCAAAAGCTGTGACCAATTCTTTCGGTCAGGGCGGACGACTTTCTGCAAAATATTCTTGATCTCCCTATTCGACACCTCAGCTAGACCATTCGTCTGTGGATGGTAAGGTGTGGCAACACGATGGTCTATGCTGAACTCGCTAGCAAGTGCCTTTACCTGGTCGTTGACGAAATGAGACCCCCCATCAGAAATCAGAACTCGTGGAACCCCGAATCGCATGATGATGTGCTTCCTTAAAAATCTGCAAACTGTCCTCGCATCAGCGGCTCGGGCGGGGATAGCCTCAACCCAACGACTAACATAATCTACGGCCAACAGAATGTACTCAAATCCCTGACTCTTAGGGAATGGACCCATGAAATCGATGCCCCATGCGTCAAAAACCTCACAGAAGTGAATGGGCTGCATCGGCATCATATCACGCTGTCCACAAGTGCCCATCCTCTGACAGTCAGTACACCTCTTCACGAACTCATCAGTGTCCTTGAAGAGGGTAGGCCACCACAAGCCGGATTGGAGCACTTTCTGTGCCGTTCTTCTCCCAGAATGATGTCCTCCTGCCTCAAGCTTGTGGCAGTAAGTGAGGACACTATGATGCTCCTCCTGAGGAATACACCGACGCCAGATGCTATCCCCTCCTTCGTGGTAAAGGATGGGATCCTCCCAGTGGTAGGACTTGGCCTTCGCAAGGAAGGTCTCAAGCCTCTGCCTGGGCCAATCTTGTGGGACTTTCCCAGCAACGAGAAAGTTCACAATATCGGCATACCACGGGAGTGAGGCGATAGCAAGGATCGCCTCATCTGGGAAGGTATCTCGAATAGGATCAATCTGCTCAGAATCCTCAGGCTGCTCTAATCGGGAAAGATGATCCGCCACCACATTCTTGACTCCAGGCTTATCCTTGATCTCAATGTCGAACTCCTGTAGTAGAAGGATCCATCTAGTAAGTCTGGCCTTGGCATCCTTCTTTGACATGAGGTACCTGATGGCGGTGTGGTCAGTAAACAAAGTCACTCTAGATCCAATGATATACGATCTGAACTTATCTAGGGCAAACACTACGGCTAGCATCTCTTTCTCTGTGACCGTATAATTCCGCTGGGCGGAATCCAATGTGCGGCTAGCATAGTGTATGGCAAATGGAACTCCATCCCTCCTCTGTCCCAGCACTGCCCCCACGGCAAAATCGGAGGCGTCCGTCATGATCTCGAATGGGAGAGACCAATCGGGTGGCTGAAGGACAGGAGCCTCAATAACACACTGCTGGAGAGTCTCAAAGGACGAAAGACACTTGTCATCGACAAGGAACTCGGTGTCTTTCGTCAAGAGATCAGTCAACGGTCGGGCGATCTTGCTAAAATCATGAATGAATCTCCTATAAAAACCAACGTGCCCCAGAAATGACCGTAGCTGCTTCAAATTGGACGGCGGTGCGAGTTTTCTAATGACGTCCACCTTGGCCGGATCAACCTCCATGCCCCTGTTGGAGATGATGTGGCCAAGCACCGTCCCTTGAGTCACCATGAAGTGACTCTTCTCCCAAGACAGAACCAAGCGGGTAGCAATACATCGCTGGAGCACTCGGTCTAGGCAGTCAAGACAGGAATCGAATCCGTCGCCGTAAACCGAGAAGTCGTCCATGAAGACCTCCAAACACTCCCCTACCATGTCCGAAAAGATCGACAGCATGCATCTATGAAAAGTCGCAGGGGCGTTGCATAGCCCAAATGGCATGCGTCGGAAGGCGTATGTACCGAAGGGACAGGTAAAGGTGGTCTTCTCCTGATCCTCAGGAGCAATGGCCACCTGATTGTAGCCCGAGTACCCATCCAGGAAGCAATAATGGCTCTTCCCTGCCAGTCTCTCTATGATCTGATCAACAAAAGGCAGGGGGAAATGGTCCTTCTTGGTGGCCTGGTTGAGTCTCCTGTAGTCAACGCAGACCCGCCAAGAGGTGGGTACTCGTGTAGCAATCTCCTCTCCCGACTCACTGATCACAGTCGTGATGCCCGTCTTCTTGGGCACCACATGCAAGGGGCTAACCCACTTGGAGTCGGAAATGGGATAAATAAAATCTGCACTCCACCATTTTGATATTTCCTTCATGACAACCTCTCTTAGGTTGGGGTTCAGTCGCTGCTGGAACTCACGCGACGGCTTTGCCCCTTCCTCGAGATAGATATGGTGGGAGCACAACGAGGGACTAATCCCATGGAGATCTGCTACGCTCCATCCAATTGCCTTGCGGTTCTTTTCAAGAACCCCCATCAGACGGGATTCTTGTTCTCCAGTCAGATCGGCAGAGATGATGACTGGGTACATCTCAGACTCTCCCGCAAGGAATCGATACTTTAGCGAAGTAGGGAGCGGCTTTAGCTCTGGACAGCTGGGTGCTGGCAAATCTGGCTTCTGAAGAAGATGTGTGTATGCTGACAATTCTGCCAAATCTGCCTGGGAAAATGATAAAGAACTCTCACAAACTGGATCTGGAGAAGGCGGGTCCCCTGCATTGTCTCTGATCTGCTCTGCCTCTACCTCCTCCTCTGTAGGCTCAGGTGGATTCAGGTCTGGCATCTGATCATCACAATCTGCCCAATCAGATTCTGAATCCGAGGGATCTGTATCAACTGTGGTGGCATCAGTACCACCGTAGAGTAGGGTGGCCTCAGTACCACCATCACTGAAAATCGTGTCGCGATCAAGGTCCGACTCTGCCGAATCAATAGTATCCTGAACCAGGGCTGTGCTCTCCAGACTATCCTCTGCTATCATCTCTGCATCAACTGTATCTGAATATGAGAGGATGGTCTGTGCTGCAGGGTCTGCCCAAGCTGCCTCATCATCTGTGATCACAAAATCACAGTCCTGGTGTATGTCTGGCTCTGTATCTGTCAGATGTTCTGAATCTGTACTGCCCTCTGAGCGGGATCTATCTCTGGATCTGTGGTCCTTAACCGTCTCTATTTGTATACTCTCGCCCTGGACGCGAAAGAATACCTTCCCACTGTCATAGTCAGTCACTGCCTTGGGTGTGGCCAAGAACGGGCGACCGAGGATGATGGGGGAATCGGTCAACGAGTCAGGGGTCTCCATGTCCAGCACTACGAAGTCCACGGGGAATTGCAAACCCTGAATCGTGACGACAACGTCTCGCAACAACCCCTTTGGCCTCTTGACAGACCGATCAGCAAACTGCAGGTATGTCCTGCTCTGTCTAAGAGTGCCCAACTCTAAGTGGTTGAGAAGGGCTGCCGGAAGAAGGTTGATCGACGATCCGCTATCTAATAGAGTACGGTCGAACCTCTGCTCACTAATCTGACATCTGACATATGGGGCTCCTAAATCTGGCCTCTTGGTAGGCAGATGGTTCTGGATCGCGTAACACGTGGCTTTTGTCAACACATGAATCTCTGCGGTTTTGTTCCTCTTCTTCCTCCTGACTGTGGTTCTGTCTCTCAAGGATCGCTGAAGAAGAGGGATGTGTTGCAAAGCCTCATGGAGGGTCAGCTGGATGTGAAATCGGTCTATCATGCTCTGGCTGAACTCCTCCTGCTCTCTCTTTTTTGGATCTTTTTCTCTTTTCTTCCCCTTCCCCAACTCAAGGGCTCTAGGAAAGGGGATCACAGGGTCCTTCTCAGATGAAGGACTAGGAATAGGCCTAGACGGTTCGATGACCGGATCCTCACATACATCATTCACCACAGTGGGATCAGAAGAAACTAAACCTTTTCCTTTATTCAAAATAGAGTCCTGAGATACATTCATACGAGGGAAGACAACATCTCTATCAGAATGAATATTGGTGGCCTCAGTACCACCTCTAGTTGGCTCTACAACTAGACGTCTTGCGGCCTCAGTACCGCGGGCTGGCTCGGCTCTGCTGGTGGCGTCAGTACCACCTCCTCGATATGGTGAAGCGGCGGCCTCAGTACCGCCGGTGGAATCAGCATCTCTGGTGGCATCAGTACCACCGTCATCATCATGTGCGGCTTCAGTACCGCTCTCCTCTTCCTCATCTGGCGCTCTAGATGGATCCTCGCGTTGTCTCTCAGATGAGGCGCCGCCTGCTGGTCTTCTACCGCTCCTAAGTGTGACAAAATCAGCATCAAATAGATCCGACGATATATCATCAAATGAGTCACTAGGAGTGGTAGGCTCAGTGTGAACTACCTGCTCAGACTTCCTCTTCAAGCTATTCGGATTAGGCTCGATCTGTGCAGGGATGGCGGCCTTCCCTCTTATCAGGTCCCGCATCTCCTGGCGGAACTCGTCCATCTCCCGTCTAAATGTAGCCTGCTGCTCTGTGAAGATGCGGGCTAGATCATCCAAGGCGAGGCTCTCATGGGAGCCCGACGGGTTGCCTCTCTGGTAATGAGGCTGCTGGACCTGGTGCTGCTGCGGCTGAGAGGGGTGAGAGGAAGGATGCTGTTGCTGGTGAGCCTGCTGCTCACGTCTCCAAGTCTGTCCCTGCTGCTGGTAGGGACGAGGTACGAAGGATGATGGCTGGTGTGGCTGGTATGCTGGGGGCTGCTGGTGATCTCTCTGCTGGGAGTACTGCCCTCCCTGACCGGCTGGCTGCTGTTGGGACTGGTTACCCCCATTCCCCCACCTGAATCCGGGATGGTCTCGTCGGATTCCAGGTTGAGGACGGTCATACCAAATCCCGTTGACATCCATCAACGGCTCTGCATCGAAGGGGTCTGGCGGCAGTACTGCCAGAGGCTGATCCGGATGATATACCACCATCTGTAAATCTGGAGATGGTGGTGACTGGTAAGAGGGCTGCTGCTGCTGGTACGGCTCCGCTTGTACAAGGTTAACTTGTCTAGGCTGCTGCAAGGAGCTGGAGCGCTGGGACGAGCTGCGGCTGCCGCCGGATTCGCCTCGCGACTGAAGACGGGGCTGAGAAGCCGTCTGTGCCTCCTGAAGACACAAGAGATGGGTCTTCACGTCGCTCAGAGTTTGTGCCATCTGCTCCATCTGAGTTATGCCCTGGCACTGCTTCTTCTCTATTATTTCCATGCGGTCCAACTTTTCGCTGATAATCCCCATGTCCGCAGCGACCGACTCTGCCTGTGCGGCTGCAACTGCGGACGAACTGGATGGACCTGCATCAACCCGTGCTATCCGCTGGTACTGCACAGGTCCTGGCGGCTGCTGAGATCTCTGTGTGTACAACCGAGTCTGGGACATCACCATATAATTTTCGGCCATCTCCTCGTAAATGGCCCAGACTTGGTTGTGGTCCTTGGCAAAGTAGGACCCGCCGCAAGAAGCATTCACCAGACCCTGAAGCTCTGGCGTCATCCCACTAAAGAAGCTCTGAACTAGGTTCGGCTTGGAAATGTCGTGGTGTGGGCATCTATCCAGAAGCTCTCTGAACCTCTCCCATGCCTCGTGAAACTGCTCGTTAGGGAGCATGGAGAAGTTGTTGATCAGGGCCCTCGCTGCATTCGTCCGCCCGAGTGGATAGTACTTGTTTAAGTACTCGGTGCGGAGCTGCTCCCAGGTGTAAACAAACTTCCCTAAATGCTTCAGCCAGGCGGCTGCTCTATCTGCCAGTGAAAAAGGGAAGGCCATCATCCGAATCGTATCCTGGTCCACATGACGGTCGTGGACAGTGCTGCAGATCATCAAAAACTCCTGGAGATGGAGGTGGGGCTCCTCGGTGGCAAGTCCGTGAAAATGAGGAAGCATCTGCAGGGTATTCGGAGGGAACTTGAAATCCCCCACGATAGCAGGTACCACCACCCAATGGTGCATCAGTGTAGATCCGGGGTTGTGTAACTCCCGCATCATTCTCGGTGGTCCTGCTCCGGCGGTGGCTGCCGCTGCGGCAGCCGCTGCTGCGGCTGCTGCGGCTGCTGCCTCTGCATCAGCATCAGGAATGTCCTCAGGCTCGCTCTGATCTCTCTCTTCTCTGAGTCGCTCCAACTCCCTTCTCATCTCAATCATGAAAGCTCCCTGATCGCGTAGCTGCTTCTGTACTGTCTCTAATGATGCGATCAGGGTGGAGTTGATCGCTCCCTGGTCTAGTACAAAATGTTCGGGTTGTCGGGAGTCTGGATCTGAACTGCCGGCTCCGGCCAGTGACGTCTGCAAAATCAGATGAGCCCAACTCAGGTTCTGTCAAATCAATTCGTCTTTCCTCGGGCTTATGTCTCTCAGTAGCAAAAGAAAGGGGATCGAGGGAGAACAGGGTGGAATCGTACTCGGGCCCGGAGAGCTGGTCTTGACTCTCACGGGCCAACCTAGATGTTGAAGTAGACGCGCCTGAAAGCGGTGCAGCCAGAGGCTGCCTAAGAGATCGTCTACCCATCATCTTGATCTGGCGAGTTGGGCGGATGGGATCTGGAGAAAATATGATCGCAAGGCAAACCCCCGGTTCACCAACGCAACACAATCTGAAGACCGTGAAAGTTCGGTCAATTTATCTTGTCAATTTTATTGGGTGAACACACAAAATATCAGAGCGCTTACGTGACCTGTTAGGATACCCGATGCTACTCCAACCGACTGGCCCGCACGGAAGAGTCGGTAGTCAGCTAGAAATAGTACCGGAGGGTTCTACCTAGGGTGCGGGTCACTCTCTCGCGCATCCAAATCATACAAGGAGGGGGTTGCTCTTCCCAAGACAAATTTTTAATGTGAGTGTCTTTTAGGGTCAATAGTGTTATCCAGTCCCAATTTTTTTTGTTTTTCTTTTTAATTTTTTTCAAAATAAATACAAGCGGCCTAACGAATTTTCCGATTCTCCTGATGATTAAGCCAAAAACAGAGGGAGAAGACGAAAAAGCCGATGCGCGAAGAAATCAATGATGCATGCAGAGAAAGAAATGCGTACCTTGTCTCCAGCACTCTACATGCAAGTGATCTGCGCAGAATTTAAAGACAGAATTAAACTACCTAAATGGTGCAGCAAGGAAAAACCGAGTCCTAGATGAGCAATTCCTAGCGCAGAACCGTCTAACTTAGTCACTCGCCCTTGATCCAAAGAGTCCGGTCTCGGCCCACCCCTCCTCTTCTCGACAGGTCGAGTTCAGGAGTAGCGCTTGCGGGGCAGGCTCGCGGCGCGTAGGTTCTCAGGAAAGCGACTAAGTTTATTTTTATTATTTATTATTAGTAGGTCCAATTAACGATCTATAGGAACAGATAAGCAATTAAGTGTGGGGACCCTACTAATTACGGCACAAGCAAGAGAAATTCCTAAATCTAAGGGCTCGAGAAAAACCGCGTAAACACCGGAAAAGGCAGCTAGCTATCAAAACCGTAGAAAAAGCCGCGAAAATCCAAATGGGTCCCCCGAGCACACCGGTACTCGGCGAAACAGACCCGCTAAGTTACAAGTGTCCACAAATGTCCAAGTTCTAAATTATTACAGAAAGAATATTGTTCTCTCTCAAAAATAAGAATTCCTTCTTCTTCTCCCTGCTTCTTCTTCCCGTGCGGGTCCTCAAAAATAAACTCCAAGTTGTCCACGCAGTACCTCGCACAAAAATCAAAGAGAGAGTGTCAGAAAACAATGATAATATAGAGAGACAATATGGAAAAAAAATGACTACAAAGCCGTGCTCCCCGGCAACGGCGCCATTCTGATAACCGCCCGAACGACTAAGATAAAGGTAAAGAAATGGTCGTCGCGACCTCAATCACTCGGGCTAAGTATATCAAGAAAAATCAACCACTCAGAACATGTAAAACTAATCGAGCACAAAAGAGAGCGGTCCTGCTATGAGATTAACCTGGTATAGCACCCAGGGTCGAACACAAGGAGCACAGATTGGCCTTGCGGCCTACGATGTAGTCAGAAATCCGAGAGAGTATTTTTTAGTATTTTTAAGGGTTTTTATATTTTTTAGGATTTTTGGAATATAAAGAAAACAGGAAAAGCACACAAACAATTAATTTGAACAATTTATTTAACGCATTAAAAAGCAAGCAAAAATTCAGACAAAAATGTTTTTATGTGTTTTATATTTTTTTATGTTTTTGGTGAATTTTTGAGATTTTTCTGATGTTTATTTTATTTCCTAAAAATCAAACAGTGCGAAAAGCAAGGGGTACTGTCCAGCCAGGCCCAAAACCCAAAGATAAAATATCTAAGGATCTCAAAGGGACCTGGAGATAATTTTCCTGTATACTAGAGAAAACAAGGAAAATTTGAGCACCAAAATTATTGTTTTTGAGTTTTTAAATTATTCATTATGATTTTTAGTAGTTTTGAGGTGTTTTTAAGTTTTTAGGGTTTTTACTCAATGAAAAATAGCCAAAATTGGCTAGAAAATCAAGGAACACAAAATAAACAGCAACTAATTTTTTTAGAATTTTTAAAAGGGTTTTGATTTTTTTTTGGGGTTTTTGACTCTAAACAGTAGCAAAAATAAGGGTTTTTGAATTTTTAAAAATAGCAAATGAAATCAATAATGTCCTCAAAAATCTACAAAAATCCTACACCATGGCAGGAGCCATGTGTCAAATTTTCGTTGGATTTGGAGGTGATTTGATATTTTATTCAAAAATCAAAAGGGGGCACTGTGCACAGGGACCAAAGTGCAAATACCCAAAGTTCTAGGGGTCCTGGTGCAAAATACCCAAGAAATCACGCACGAGGCGCGTGTCTGGGGCACTCAGGGACCCAAATGTAAGAAAAATAAGTTCCGAGGGCTTATTGGTAACAAGTACCCAAAAGTCCAGGGGCTTATCTGCAAATAACCCAAAAAATATCGCACATGGGGAATTAAATCACGCACAGGGGCATAAATGCAAATAAAGAAAACTTTTTATCCAATCCGTAACATCCAGAACTATAGGGTTTATATTGCAAATAACCCAATAAAGTTCACGTGACGAAGCACGTGGTCCACGTAGACAGGGGTATAAGTGCAAATAAAGTAAGTACGAGGTCCTTAGTGCAAATATCCCAGAAAATAAACAACTTAATTTAAAAATTACAGGACTAAAATGAATTAAAACAAACAGAGGGGCCTAAGATGAATTTACCCCTTTTATTATTATCGACGTCCTGATGTGCGCCACGTGGCTGATCCAACGGTGGAGAACGGGGGCGACTTTAACTCTGGAAGGGTTGGCCTGATCGAACGGTGGAGAATATTCCACGTGGCAGATCTGACGGTGACGAAGCGTGGTGGAGATACTCTTGGTGAATCGACGGCTGAGAGGAGGACGCGTGGCGAATCTGACGGTTGAGGCTAGCTGGTGCCTCTCTCTCTACGCGAGCGGTCAAGATCGACCCTCGGGATGATCGGATGGTGGCAGTGCTCCGCAGATGAATGGTTCAGATCAGATCTGGAGCGAGGAGGAGAATCTGACAGTTCTGGAGGATCCTGGAAGAACTGGTCGCCGGCGAGATTCGCCGGGCTCGTGCGTGCGCTAGGGTCCTCTGGAGAGCCTTCTGGAGGTCGGAGAAGAATCGCGGAAGGCTCCCGCGTCTGCTGGTGGTCTCCGACGAGCACGCTGAGCTCCGAGGAGCTCGAGCGAAGGCGGCGGAGCTGGGTCTCCTGGCTGGATGGCGAAGGGTCTCAGATGACCCTTATCTTGACCTGAAAAGCGAACCAGAAGACTCACGGGTCGAGGGCAAATTGCCTCGACCCGGTTAGGCGGCGTGAAGGTGCATGGTGCGTCGGAATGGAGAGCCCCGGCGAAGGTGGTCGGCGGAGGAGCTCGATTCCCAGATCCTGTGCGATCTGGGTTGGGTGAATGGGTGAAGAAGATGCGGAGAGGTCTGGCGAAGATGATGGTCGGGTCGGAATGGCAGATGGGGTATCGGAGGTGGCTGGCGACGGTGGCGGAGCTACTCTAACAGTAAACTAAAAATCGAGATTTACGCTAAACTATGGCCTAAAGGATCTACCTGGGTGGTGCGGAAGACTGTGCTGGAGCTTAGCTAGCTCCCGGTCGTAGCCTCGAAGGGCGTCAAGGCCTGAGGCTCGAGCTCCTGCAAGCGGCGGAGCACGGCGGCGCGAAGCTGCCGGATCGATGGTCGGGGCACCCTCTCCTCACTGCAACAGGGGCAAACGCGAGCTGTCACCTCGGTGATTGCTCTGGAGGTCACGGGAATGAAAGTGGCGAGCCAAAGATGAGGCGCGGAGGCGGCGGAGGTCGGGATATATATGGAGACAGGGCCGATTAG
This sequence comes from Ottelia alismoides, assembly GCA_037367405.1. Taxonomy (NCBI): domain Eukaryota; kingdom Viridiplantae; phylum Streptophyta; class Magnoliopsida; order Alismatales; family Hydrocharitaceae; genus Ottelia; species Ottelia alismoides. Next base: position 24,676 of record JAZKJV010010584.1, on the reverse strand, counting down.
GGTTGAGTGGAGGCAGCTATGGAAGGCGTGGATCCCACGGCGAAGGATCTGGCGAGGATGTCGGATGAACGGTGAAGAATCCGGGCGCGGGGTTCGCGGGGGCGACAGGCTGGAGACGCGTGGAGAAATCGACGAAGTCGGGTCGGGCGCGAGTCGACGCAAAAGGAAAGAGTCCGCGGGGGAGTTGACCGGGGTCAACAATCCCCCGTGGACCAATCAGGTGCTGCCACGTTTTTATTTTTTTTTGTTTATTTAATTTAAGGTAGAAAAAGGCCGAATTAAGAAAAACTCAAAACATGAAATATTTTTCTTTTATTTTTTTCTATTTTTTGGTGATTTTTAATTAATTTTTGGAAATAAAAATAGGGTAGCTATATATATATATATAGGTATATGTACACTATATAGATTTTAATTTCTGATTTTTTATTTGTTATTTTTATGTATTTTTATGCCCATTTTATATTTTATTTATTTACATCATAAAATAAAGAACAAAATGGTATTTTTATTTTATTTTAATTATTTATACACAAGGGTGAAATAAATAGTTGTATACATTTATATACATGGTATCTATACAATGTATTTTTGTATTTTTAATTTTGTAATTTTTATTTGATTTTTGTTTTGTTTCTTGTTATCTTATGTATTTACAATATGTAACATAGAATATTTACAAAAAGTTTAGAAAATAATTTTATTTATTTATAGGGTTAAATAAATACATGGGTGATGGTCTATGCACATGGTGGAGGGATATTTTTGGTCTTTTTGGTTTGTTTTAAATTTTTTTTTGTTTTATTTTTAAGAGTTTCTAAATATATACAAAATATGTACAAGCATATTTTTGGGTGAAGAAAATATAATTTTATTTATTTACAAAAGTATGTACACATGAGCTCCTATCTCCCTCTACTTTGGCTTTTATGCGGTCAGGCCCATGCTGAGCCCTCCCTTGGGTTAAGTTGCTCAATATTTATTCTAAATATTTCCCTATTTTTCTTTTTACTCTTTATTCTTTTATTTTTGCACAAAAACATGCTAATTACAGGTTTTTACACAATGCATGCTTTTGGTAATTATTTGTATTTACACATATCTACATGTATTTGCAAAGGTTTTTGTAGCTAAAATAGGAGAATAAAGAGTGATGAATGGGTATTCATCACCTAACTACGAGATGGTTGCGCCATTGATCGGAGGAGGGGAGAAAAGGAGGTGTTGGGCAGAGGAAGAAGAAGAAGGAAAGAGAAGAAAGAAGGTGTGTTAGGGAAGGAGGAGGAAGAAAAATGAAGGGAATAGTCCAATGGTAGACCACCACGTGGGGGAGAGAGGAAAGAAGAACAAGAAAAAGATAAATCAGGAAAGAAGATAGAAGGATTTATATTCAAAGTATATATACCTTATAAATAAATAAATAAATAATATATTAAATAAAATAAATAAAAATGTAAATAAAATTTGTAAATAATATCATAATTAATTTATTTATAATTTTAATAAATTTGATAATATCATTAGTAGGTTAAGTAAACAGATTTAGAGTTTTCTACAAATAGTTATGAACCTTAAAAGTCAGCTTTTAGTGCTTTTCAGTTCATTGTAATTAACTATTTTTATATTGAATATTTTTATACTATTTTTATAAATTAATATATATTTTTATGAACAACTTTTAGTGAAGAAAGTACTTTAATTTGAGGTTTTCTTGATGATAAATAAAATAGGTGAAATATTGATAAGGTGAAAAATGTGTAAATATATTTTTGTGATATATAGATTTTTTGACATTTTTATATATTAGGATTCTTATCTCTGTCTACTTATTTATTTTGTTGACCAAGTCAATATTGACCCGATCTCAAGGTTAAGATTAGTCTATATATTCTATATATATCCTTCTTTTTCTTTTATTTTTCAATTTTCTCTTTATTATTTTATTTTGAATAAAATAAGTGTTTTATATATAATATTAATATATGTGGTTAAAATGTTAATTAGTAGAAATTAGTGAGTATGTACATGTATTTTACCAAGGATTTTAACCAAAATGAAAGAGTAAATGTGATGATTTATGAATTCATCATTCTCCTATACTTTACCTTTGCTCGTCCCTTATCAACCACATATTCTATAAATAAGTGCAAGTAAAAAGAAAAAGAAAAAGAAAAAATAAAAGAACTTAGAACATGCTTGTTTCATTAAACTGAATCTCACTTTGCCCAAAATTTAGAAGTTAGAGTAGGTCTTTGGATTACTAGTATGTCAAGACTCTATTAGAATTGGGATTTAAGGTTTAACAACCCTCACGATCCATAAATCCTTATCCAAGTTCACCTCAACAGCCATCTCAGATCCACCCATCCATCACGCAAATTGTTAGGCGATGACAGTAATGTGTATTGTGTGCGAAAGATGTTAGATCTTCCTGCTTAAAGAAGCGCAGAAACCACCCATCCCAGTAATACACTACCATTGGACCCTCATCCAGTTACTCGATCCTCGAGGAGGGGGTATTTCTTCTAAAGTTAAGTCGTGCTATGTCCACAATCGAGTAGAGAGAGAAGTAAGAAAAATTGAAAGAGAACTGGAGTGTGATCAGTATAATTACATCTCCTGTGAAGCTAAACTAGTGTAGCCAAATTTACACTAAGACATGCAGGCTTTCTGAAGCGTGGACCATTGTGGTCATATTTGTATTTGGTGTATTTGTCTTCTTTTGGTAGAAATGATTATTGCACTACATTGATCTTTTATGCCCGACAGATATAGCATCTTTTCTTTCTGTCCATTTTTTAGGTTCTTGAAAAAAATTTTGTCAGTATATTGATAACGCGGTTCTAATCTGCAGCTTATAATATGTCAGTTGTCATGAGAAAACCGCAGAGAGGGAAGCGCGTTGAATCAAACAAAATTTTGCCATAAATCCTCTTTTATTCTTGATTTTACAATAAAGAAATGTAAAAGAAATATGGCTCAAAACTTACTCGAAAAGACGAAATTCAAATCAACAAAACGAAGTGACAAAAAATACAGGAAAATACTCAAAAAATATCTTGGGTAGTTATCAAGCTACCCTAGAAAAATCGTGGAAAAATATGAAAAATCCGAGATTCAATCAGCCCCTATAAGTTAGGGGAATAAATGTAAATAAAAGTATATAGTTTTTGTTACAATAAGGTCCTTGTAGGGACTGAAATGAGAAGAAAACTAAAAGAATTGCATTTATATCCCTGCGGGAACCTAAATGCAATTTCTAGAAACTTTGGGCGGCTTTAAAATTCTGGAACTTGCTGGAGTAAGTACGCAATTTCTCCACTATTTCGCAGTGTATGGCTATGATTTGAAAGCGTCATTCAATCAGGACCGTCGATGGAGGGACACGTGTCACACACCTGTGCGTCCGGTATGTTCTAACTATTCTTGAAGTTTGTTGCGCAGCTGACGACTCGGTCTTCTTCTATAATTTTTCTCCGACGAACGAAGAGATCTTTGGGCCTCCGACGGGGCCAGAGGGGTGACACCTTCACCCCTCGAGCTCGCCCGCGACGGTACTCCTCCTAAGGTGTCTGAAGGCAGTGGTTCTCCGTCGACTAAGTTGGTGGTCCTGCGATCCTGGAACTGATGATAAGGTTGATACACCTTCTTCGATTATGGATTGTGTCAAGATTAAAAGTTCTAGATGTCTTGAATTTTCTACAGATGAAATCTAATCCTGCAAGGAATGATTGTATATGCTCGCTTTGCAAAGAAATCGGCCAAATGATTAAGAATTGCAAGATCAAATATGGTGTTGCCAGACATAATGCAGAACAGTGTGAAATAATGGCGAAATATCAAAGAATCGAGATGTGATTTGATTGATTCGAAGTGAATAGGAGAGATGAATTGGCTTGGCGTCTAAGAAGGATGATTAGTGAACTTAATCATGCAATTATCTATCCTAATCAAGGCATGAAAATCGAGAAACAAAATGGCGAAGGATGGACGAATAGATCTGCGGAGAGAGGTGTATTTACCTCAATTAGCTGCTCGACGGTCGATCTTCCCGCAGCTTAATGTGGCGCTGGGCGGCAATGCAAGGTGAGGATGCACCTTGGAGATTCTCCTCCGGCATCCCTCTTCCATGCGGAGCGGTTGAACGGTGCTGTCACCACCGGAGTTGGTTGGCACAAGGCTTGGAAGGAGAGAGATCGATTCTGGAAGGTAGTTGGAGAAGACTATCTAATGGCGTCAACTTTATGAGCATTTATATGTGGATCGAAGAGTTTGTTGTATAGATGTAATGGTTGGCATGAATGAAGGTTGTTAGGGGAAGATGTTAGAGGGCTTAGATCGATCGAGGAGGTTAGAGATGAAGCGGAAGAAATTGTTGAAGATGGACGGTTCGAATAGAAGCTACAGCAGCTTCTCAAAGAAGAAGAGCCAGGTGCTGACATGTGTCAGCACCTGGTTGGCCAGATATGTAAAATTCAATCTAAATTAGATAATAAATAATAAATAGACTTATTTTAAATAGGTATAAAAATTAAAATTAAAGAGAATTAAATTATCTAAATTATGGTATAATTAATTTTTGTAAATAATAAATATTATTCGAAATATATACATTATACTAATAAGTAAGTATAAATAATACACGATAAATAGGTATTTAATTTTTAATTCAATAAATAATTAACTATTTATTAATTTAATAATTTCTTAATTATTAGAATAATAAGTAATTCCTTAATGAATTTTAGTGGATTTTAATAAAATAATTTAGATATATTAATAAATGCATGTATAGGTTAGATAGCTCAATTTCATCTATAAATTAGGATTTTGGATTTTATTAAAATAATAAATAATCTCCAAAAATTCTGAAATAAATCATGGTGAAAATACAGGATCATGAAAATAATTAAAAATTATAAAATCACTAAAACTATAAATAGTGTATTCTAAATAAAATAAATAGCCCAGAAACCCCGTTGTCATTAGGTCCCAAAACCGAATTTTTGCAAAGGGACTTTGATTTTAATGAAATCACCATCATTAATTAAAGAATATTATTGTATGAACTATAACGATGAGTAGAGTGAGATTAGAGTTTGTATGAAGAAGTTATGTTCGGAAGTTGAGAATTTGACAATTTAAAAGTTTGATTTCTTGGCATACATAGAATAAAATATTTTTAACTTATTTTTATATTTTTATATACATTTTTAGAAATAATTAAGAAAAGAATTTTGTGAAAAATATCTACTTATGAATTAATTAAAATCAGTGAAGATTTGATAATTATTTGATAAATAGTGAATAATGTGAGGAGTGTATTTTAATTATTTTTCTAGTTTTCTTCCCTTATCTGCTCCTACTGGTTGGTTTGTCACCCATTCCCTGCTGACTTGGTCTCGGGGGTTAAGTTATAGAAATATATCTTTCGGCTCTATTTATATTTTATAAGTCATATTGTACATATATATATATATATATATCTACAATCTGCATTCTTTTCTTATTATCATTGTTATTCTTTATTTATTTACATTCTTTTAATGCATAAAAGTGTATTTTTATTCATGAATGGGATTTTGATAAAATGTGGAAATTAATGAATATTTACATGTATTTTTTAAGGGTTTTAAGATAAAATGTGACAGAAATGTTAGTGAATCATGGATTCATCAACCCCCTATACATAAATTTTGCTAGTCCCTTAGCAAACACTTATTTGAAAAATAAGTGAAAAATAAAGAAAGTTAAAATGAATTTGTTTTCCTAAACTAATTCATAAGAACAGAGAAAGGACAGAGCTCGATCGGGCCTGAAACAAGCATTTTATTGGACCCTTAACAAGGATTAGTATTTTATCCTGAATGGTCCTCAAGTTCCACAAATCCTTATTCAAGATCACCTCATCAGCTAGTTCAGACTCACTTATTCATATCGCAAACTTCTATCAACCTTGAAGTCAATTTGTATAGTGTGTAGATTGATTTTGCTCTTCCTGCTTAAAGAAGCGAAGAAACCGTCCATCCCAGCTATACACTTCCATTGATTCCTTATCCAGCTACTCTTTCCTCGGGGAGGGAGGTATTACCTTCTGAGGTTAGTTCGTGCTATGTTTACAATTGAATATAGAGAGGAAGTATAAGAATGAGAAAAGAATTGGAGTGCGATCAGTGTAGACACATCTCCTTGTGAAGCTCAGCCGGTGTAGCTAATTCTTCACTAAGACGTGCAGGCATTTTTGGTGGAAGCTTGGACCATTGTGGTCGTATTTGTATTTGGTGGCTTCTTCTTTGATTTGACTTTGTAATTTGCTTGCACTGTATTCATCTCTTTGTGCCTCGACGGATATAGCATCTTTTGTTCCGTCCCTTTTTTGAGGTCTTAGAAAAAATTTTGTCACCAGATCTTTCCCTCATCCGAAGCAACTATCGCAACCCCAATCTCTCATGTCTTTAGACGTCAATGCCGCAAAGACAAGGATAGAAATGCACTACCAAGATATACTGCCCTTCGCAACTCCATACAAGTCGAGCTAAGTGCAGATTGCATGTGTCCAAAATTTGTTCTCTGGTGCAGAGTTGTACAGATGACACCAAGTGTTCTACTTAAGCACATATGAGTTAATTTCCCAAATATGGTCTTATGGAACCCGAAGATTTAAGTCAAAGACCTGTAGAGTCTAAATTCCAGATCCTAACTAGGCTCCTTACAACGAATGTGAAAGGCCATAATCAAGCTCCATCCTTTAGACTAGATTCAATCCTTAGTTTTAGAAATAAAATTTATTCTGAAAAATGTGAATGCAAATGCAACGACGTTTTTGTGAAGTACATTTTCTGAATGTTACTCATTTTTATGGATTTTAAGGCTTTTGTAATTTTTATGAATTTTAGGACTTTGTATTTTTATTATGGATTTTCTAATTTTTAGAAACAAATATTTGTACAAGACTTTGATAAGATATATTTTATTTGAATTAAATATTTAATGTATTTTATAAATTTTATATAGAGATAGGATTAAATGATTTTTACACATATTTCGATAGATAGGATTTTAAATAAGTATTATAGATAATTTAAATATATTTTTTAAATACATATTTTAAATAAAGTATTTTAAATTCAGATTTTAAACATATTTTACTTTTTTACATGGATTTTATAAGTAATAGATAAATAAATAGATGGATTTTAACTTAACCCTCACCCACTTTTTATGGATTTTATAGAAATTGAAAATACATAAAAGTACGAGTTATCGACAAAAATATATATATACAATATATACGCACCTCCTATACTTAGCTTGTGATATGTCCTCATAGCGTCAAAAGAGAAAAAGGAGGACATAACTCGTGCTAAGTAAAAGTGGGTGAAAAACGATAAAAGAATAAAAGTCAGTCGACCCCCCCCCCCATACTTACGATCTGGTCATCGTAAGTATAATGGAAGATAAAAAATGAGGAGGCTGGGAAAAAGGAATATTCAACGAATGAACAAGAGAAATAAAGAAAATGAGATCATCGAAATCACTCGGTACCCCCTAAACTTAGGATAAGACATCCTAAGTATAGAAAATAGTGTAGCCAAAAATTGGAGACCAGTGATTTGTGAAAAAGAAATGATATACAAAAGACAAAGAACAAAATTGAAAACGCTAATCATCGGGTAATCAGTCCCTCCTATACTTAGGATCTGGTACCCAAAGCATAAAAGACGAGCAAAAATGGGGATGGTTGTGGTCTACGAAGAATATACAAGTGTTGTGAACTCCAAAACTCGAATGGCTCAAAAGTCTTTGCACATGATAAGCTAAAGTGGAAGAGTAATCATGAGTCATGTACAAAATAGTGCACTTCAACACGGGCCAGATGATCGGTAGTCTCTACGAAGTGCTTCAGCATCTGCCCATTCACGACGAACGGCTTTGCACCAGGTGAAACATCTGATGTAACTATGCTTCCATTGTCGTGCACCATTCTAACTATTTAAGGTCCTTCCCACTTACTTTTTAATTTGCCAGGAAAAATGTTCAATATTGCATTGAACAACCAAACTTTTTGCCCAGGAATAAATATATTGTGATGAATATGTTTATCATGCTATTTCTTCACTTTGTCCTTTATAAATGAGTGTGTTCTCGTATGCCTAATCTCGAATCTCTACTAGATCATTCAGATCCATCTTCCTCTTGGACCCTGCTTTCTGCATATCTAACGAAATTTCCCCGGGAAGGCGCCATTCTGATAACGCGGTTCTGACCTGCGGTTTATAATATGTCGGTTGTAGAGAGAAAATCTTAGAGAGGGAACCACATTGAATCAAATAAAATTTTACAATGAAATAGGAGAGAGATAAAAAAGTCCTGTTTTATCGTTCACTGCGTATTTTACCAGGTGATGTGCCTGGGTCGAACTCATAGAGGCAGAATATTTAAACTATGTTTTTTAAACAAGGTAAGAATTCCAAGAAAATCCTCTTTTATTCTTGATTTTACAAAGAAAGAAATGTAAAAGAAATACAGCTCAGAACTAACTTGAAAAGATGAAATTCAAAACAACAAAACGAAGTGACGAAAAATACATGAAAAATATTCGAAAAATGTCTTGGGTAGTTATCAAGCCATCCTAGAAAAATCGCAGAAAAATATGAAAAATTCGAGGTTCAATCAAACCCTACAAGCCAGTGGCATAACTGCACAGAAAGTATATAGTTTTTGTTACAATAAGGTCCCTGTAGTAACTGAAATGAGAATAAAACTAAAAGAATTGCATTTAGGTCTTGCAAGTCTAGTTGGTCAGGCATTGATGCGATGGAGTGTATAGTAGTATCTGCTTGCTGGAGGCTGATCTAATATATTACTAAGGTCTCCGTTCTATATCAGCCCATATGAGAAAAAAAGGCATCACCCTCATCAAATTCCCATTTCTCAAAAAAAGAATGAAGTAGCTTTTTCGTTCTTTTCTCTTATCAAGAGACGACGAAAATGCTCAATTCATCCCCGAACCAGGCCCATTGATGAGAAGACCGACCGGGGGACTGGGGGGTGAGCCCCCCAGAGAAGAGAGCGGGGCATCCATTCTTTCAAAAAAGCAAGAAAGAAGAAAGGGAAGGGGGAGTGGCGGGAAAGCAGATATAGTCAAAACAAGCCGAAGATCGAGCTCAAGGGCTAGTCGGAGATCTCTCATCCCGTCAAACTTAGCTTACTCGGCAGTCGTGTCTGGTACTGCATGGTTCCACTCTGCAAGAACTCCGAATCATTCTTTATCCTCTTTATGATAAATGATCTGCTTGCCCCCTGGCAATGAATTGGGCCTTTCGATACAAGAAAATAGATTGCCACAAGGGCGCCATATTCTCGGAGCCCAAACGATGTTCTTTCTGAAATCCTCCTCTATCTGTTGCGGGTCGACAGCTCCTTCCCCTTCTTCAAACTCCGATTCGTATTTTTCATATCCAAATCGGGCCCGGTGCCTGCCCTGCCTTCTCTAGTGAAAGAGAATAAGCGGAATTCGCTTTTGAGCTCTGCTCCCTCTTGCTCTACATAGATCTAGTATGAATACGAAAGTCATTCACTACCTTTGTCTTTCCTGCGGCTGAGAATGACGGGAATACTAGGAGTAGCCTTTTCGCGTTCTAGCGGAACTGAGCTTATCGGGAGAGAGGACCATCGGTCGGGCAGCTAAGCGTCAGGCTGATATCAGTCATCTCTTCCACCTCGTCTAGGTCACCAGTCTACTGACTCTCCTAAACTGGCCCCAGATTCTCTGAAAGCGGAATGCTAGTAGCAGATTCAGGATTGATCAGAAAAAAAGATGCCGCAGCTTTCTAGCTTCCTATATATCTGGGCGTCTATTTTCTTGGACTCTGATTCTAGGATATTGATATTGAATTCATATCTGGAGCACGGAAGGGGTATATATAAACAATCAAGAAAAGAAATATTTGAACTATGATTCACATTTCGGTCTCTACTTAATTCATGTCAGTACTCCAGGCTTCTGAGAAGAGAAGTTCGGTGATTTGCTTTTCTTTTTCTCTGCAGTCTCTTCGCTAACTCTGATCTTCGTTATAATAAGAGGATCAAACCATTTCTTCTGACTCTTTTTCAAACGATAAATGTCGGTTGATCGTATATTTCCTTATAGTTATATGATTCTGAGTCTCATTTCCTATTCGATCCCTTGGAATTCCATATGAGAAGGATCGTAATGCCAGAGGAATCCTTACCGCAAGGCATAGAGGGGGAGGTCATAAGCATCTATACCGTCAAATAGATTTTCGACGGAATGAAAGAGACATATCTGGTAGAATCGTCACCATAGAATACGACCCTAATCGAAATGCATACATTTGTCTCATACACTATGGGGATGGTGAGAAGAGATATATTTGAAATCCTAGAGGGGCTAGAAGGTAATAATGCGCGGAAGTCCTAAGAGAAATGTCTCAATTCCCTACCGACAGGACTAGCCGCTCACCCGCATGGCATTTCGCCCTTCGCACGCTCACCTATACCTTGCACCATCAAAGGCCTCTCAGCCCTAGAATTCATGCTTGCCTCTTTCCTTAGATGAGAAAGCCAGTCACCGAGGCCTTGCGGCCAGGGTCATATTAGTTGTAGAAGCCAAGTGTCTACTCTGACAAAGAAAATGAAAGAAAAGGACGTCACAAGACCACCCAACCCAGCCTACCTTCTTTCTTCCCCTGGAAAAGCGCTTTCTCAAGTTAAAACACAACAATCCTTCGAGAGTCACATAACTCGGTTCAAACCACCTCAGTAGTCAGGTCAGAACTAGCCTACACCATACACAAACCCTTATAACTATAATGCTGACTTGCACAATGTAAGTGATAGTGGCTCTCCCAACTGAAATGATAAAGGAACTGACTTCTCCTGAATGATAACCCAATGATTCTCCAATCCAGCACTCTGTCCTCAAGGAGCAGGGTATTCCCTTCTAAGTTCAAGTAGCATCCAACTCAAGAGGAGAAGGTGAAGAAAAGAATGGACAGTAGCCAGTGTAGCTACCTATCATGGGATGCATGACCAGTGTAGTCAAGTCATCCAGCTGCAGGCTCACTTGCTATAACTTTGATGCTCAAGCTTGCTTATTTTCTATACATCATATATACATACTCCGGCAGACATTTTATTTTTATTTGCAGGACTGTCAACTTTTTGGGAGTTTTTTCAACATACTATTTACAACATCATTTACATAAGGACTTTTTCCTCTTGAGCCAGAAGACTATCCTTCTTTTGAAGCTTTATTGCAACCCACACTCTCCTATCATTCGACTTCATTGTAACTAGACCTAGTTTGTGGTGCACTTCCCTCCCTGTACGAGGAAGAATGTTTTCCACTCGTGTACGTCTTAGACTGGCAAATCCAAACCCCTCACTACTCCAACGGAGTTGAGCCAAGTGAAAGGTGCAAGTGTCCCAGTTAGGTCACGATCGACAAGAGTCATGTGTGCGTCTCGAAAAGTTCTACTTAGTCAGTTGAGGTGACATGAACCCAACCCTGAGTCTTAAAGAATTAAGTCTCAATAGACCTGAAGTACCTTAAACCTAGTTTCCATGAGGTTCCAGGGAAGTTAGGTGCAGTAAGGTCCAAACAAGCTCCAATCTTTGGTTTTATTTAGACTTGTTCAATCATCAAGCTCAATTGAAAAGAATATGAATGATATGCAAATGTTATGTACAATCCAGGAAGAATGATGCAATTTCCAAATAATCTTTTGCAAATAAAAAGAATTTTTATAAAAATAATTTTGACAAATAAAAGGAATTCTTATAAAAAGAATGTTGGTAAAGAAAATGGATTTCATCACTCAAAGTATAATATATACAGCTATTTACTTGTGCGTGCTTAATTTTATTTCTTTACAAGACTTAAGAATTTACAGGATTTATAAATTTTGAAAGTTATTTTATAGGTATAGATATATAGTTGGTAATGAACTTTATGTACATTTTATTATTTATATGTTGCTTTTATTCCTCAAATTTATTTGAAAACAATTTTCAAAACTATTGTACAAATTATTTTTTTTCAAATATTTACAAACATTTGAAAGTCATTTTACAAAGACTTTTCAAACACTAGATATACATTTTTTTCGAAATAATTTTACATATATTTTAAAAATCATTTGTAAATCGGTTTTCAAAAATTTTATTTCACACAGGGAAAAAGATTTTTCCAATCAAAATATCTTTACGAAATTTGAAAACGTTCCACAAAAAGTTTTCCAAATGGGTCACACCATTTTTCAAATCATTTTGCAAAAATATTTTTAACCTAACTTATTAATCAGTGTATACAAACATAATTTTTGAGGAATAAAAATATCATTTGTGAATAAAATGTTTTTGGTATTTTGAGTTTTTGCTAATGTATTTGTTGTTTTTTAAAGCAGGAGGTTTAGTTTAACAAATTAGGTACATATCTTTAGATGGAGATGTACCTTATATTTACAAGAATTTTTTAGTATGGTGTGTGTACTACTCAAACTTATTTGAAAAGATTTATCACACTTTTTGAAAACTATAGTCCAAAATAATTTTCACACATATTTTTACAAACATGTACACACCTTTGAAAATCATTTTACAAAGGTCTTTCAAACAATATATATATATAAGATATTTTTGCAATCATTTTAAAACCATTTGCAAATTGTTTTTCAAATATTTTTATTTCACACAAAGAAAATAAATTTTTGCAAACAAAAAGATTTTTACAAAGGTCGAATACTCTTTACAAAATATTTTTTAAACCGCATTCAAAAGACTTTTCAAAAGGGTTTTCAAACGATTTTTCAAACATTTTGCAAAAGTATTTTTGCTGATTTATTAATCAGTATATACAAGAAGAGTTTGAGGAGATATAAACATCATTTTATTAGAAGATTATGATGAATTTACATTATTTTTAGCCATAAGTGTTATTTAGAATATAAAATTACAAGTTATGGCTTGAAGTATATACATAATATATACGACCATCCTATACTTAGCTCGAGCTATGTCCTCATAGATCAAAGATAACAAGAGAAGACATAACTCGGACAAAATATAGAAAAATCTAAAGAATAAAAAAATGAGAAGATGAATAAATGAACAGGAAGTTGACCGTCCCCCCTATACTTAGGATTAAATAATCCTAAGTATAACAGACTGTACACAAGGCAAGGATGGTCAAGGATGAGAATGAACAGATCGTACTCGGATTGTCTCCCCCATATACTTAGGGTAAGAGATCCCTGAGGATTGGAAAGAAGATGAGACGATGGAGAGGATCAAAGAATGAAGGTAATTGGGATGCACACCCCCTTATACTTAAGATGAAGTACGTTTGAGTATAGAAGACAGACAAAAGGGGTGATACACCTGATGGGTATTTTTTTAATATATATAGGATGAATGCGGGAACTGGAAAGTAGAAAAGAAGAAGAGACAAGAGATTAGAGGATAAGTTTTTGATATGTGCATTTTCTGAATCTTTCGATGTGACAGTGATGTGGATGTATCTTCAGAGCGTAGTACTTGGATTGAGTCGACAATGGCCAAAAAGGTTTCATGCTCAAGGTAGGGCTTCAGTAGCTGACCGTTGACAACAAATGACTATGCGTCAGGAGTCAATTCTAATATTGCAATGCTGCGATTGTCACACACTTCTCGTACTTGAAACAGCCTTGTCCATTTACTCTTCAATTTGCCTGGAAAGATCCTTAACTTTACATCAAACAACCACACTTTCTGTCCAACTTCGAAGGTCTTTCCTCTCATGTGCTGGTCATGCCAGCGTTTTACATTCTATTTGTGCATCAATGCGTTATCGTATGCATAGCCTCGAAACTCGAGGAGTATGTTCAAATCATCTTTCATTTTCTGACAACTTTTCTGTGAGTCCAAATTGCACATATTTATTACCCATAAGGTTTGTGAATTAGCTCCACGGGCATATGGCATGGTTTTCCATATATAAGACGTTAGGGCGACATGCCCAAAGGAGACTTGTATGCAGTTCATTATGCCTATCGGACGATGTCCAAGAGTTGGGACCAATTCAATCTGTCCGGCTTCACAAGCTTCTGCAGGATCGTCTTGATTTCTCTGTTCGGAAGTTCAGCCATGCCATTAGTTTGTGAATGGTAAGGAAATGCGATTTGATGCTCGATGTCGTATTCCTTCATTAATCTCTTGAACTCTTTGTTAATGAAGTGGATACCCCCGTCTGATATGAGAATCTTCGGAATCCCGAAACGTGAAATGATGTTCTCTTTTAAAAATCAACAAGTTGTGCGGCTGTCAGCGGCTCGAGCGGGGGTGATGAATACCCATTCATCACTCTTTATTCTTTATTTTAGCTACAAAACCTATGCAAAACACATGTAGATAGTTGTAAATTGCAATAATTATCATCTTGCATGCATTGTGTAAATATGCATATTTAGCATGTTTTTGTGCATAAATAAAAGAATAAAGAAATAAAGAAAAAGAGGGAGATATTTAGAATAAATATTGAGCGACCTAGTCCCAAGGGAGGGCTCAGCATGGGCCTGACCGCAAAAAGAACCCAAGTAGAGAGAGATAGGGAAGCTCATATTTGTGTACATATACCTATGTTTATAAATAAAAATATTTTCCTCTAAATAAAAATAAAATGGGTGTGTATTTATTTGTAAATATTAAACTAAAATGAAATTGGGAAAAACAAACAAAAATAAAAATAAATAAAAATGCCTTTCATCATTGTATGCATGCCATGTACATAAAACCACATACACACACACACACACGCACACACACACACACACACACACACACATATATATATATAGATAAAAATCCAATAAAAATATATTTACATTCTACAATTCATGGTGTAAATAAATAAAATAAAAATTAGAAAAATGAAAATAAAATAAAAGAAATAAAATAAAATCAATTCCCAACCTTGTATATATACCATGGATGTATATAAATAAAACTGTTTATTTACCCCTTGTAAATAATTAATAAAAATAAAAGATACACTTTTGTTCCAAATTTTATTCTATAAATAAAATATAAAATTGGAATAATTTGTAAAAAAATAAATAATTAAAAATCAAAAACTAAAAATACATATTGTATATACATATATAATAATACTATAATGTAAATACATTATTTTTATTTCAAAAAAATAAATAAAAATCACAAAAAAATAATTTAAAAATAAATAAACAATTTTCATGTTTTAAGTTTTTCGAAATTAATTCATTTATTATTTTTTATTGAATTATCAAGTATTTAATAAAATTTGAATTCCCATTGGTCCACGGGGGATTGTTGACCCCTGGTCAACTCTCCCCCGCGGACCCTCTTCTCGCAGATCTCGATCCGACCACCAAATACGCAAACCCCGGGCTCCATTTGATCCTCCTTCTTCCGAGACCCTCGCCCAGGGTTGAGCCTAGGGATCCGTGCTTCATGTGTTCATGCCCGATTCAATCTAGCCGGACCCCTCACACTATATATCTCCAGCTCCGCCGCACAATTCACGCCATCCTTGGCGCTACACTTTCGTCCCAGGAGCTCCACCTGACTTCCCAGAGTGACAGCTGCGTGAGGAAGGTGTTGAAGCGAGGAGAGAGAGCCTGCACCACTGATCCGGCATCTTCTTGCCGCCGTGCACCGCCGTGAGCTGCGCCCGAGCCTCGGGTTGCCGACGACCCTCGAGGCGACGACCAGAGCTTCCTTAGCTCATCCCTAGTCGATTCCCTCCATCTGGTAGACCCGACTCCTTCTGGTTTCCCTTGATTTCCAATTTCGCCCAAATCGCCCCATCATCGTCTCCGATCAATTCTCGCCGCTATGTCAACCCATTCTATCATCGGTTCACCCCATCACCTCCGCGAGACCCTTCTCCACATTCCCCGCCCATTCGCTCAACTTGGCTCGCCCCGGAGCCAAGAGTCGATCTCCACCGCCATCGCCTCGCCGGAGGTCATCCGCCTCGCCTCGCCTGACCACCACTCCACCCCTAATCGGGTCGAGGCAGTTTGCCCTTGACCTAGGAGCTCGTCTGTGCTCTTTTTCAGGTCCAAGCGATCCATCTGAGGGTACAACAGTCAAAGCATAGAGGCTCAGCTCCGCCTTCGTTGCCGGAGCTCCCCGGAGCTTCCCGGCCTCATCGGAGGGGCGCATTAGCTGCGGAACACCTTGGCAGACCTTTTCCATATCCCAGCAGCAGCAGAGGAGGCTTCCACCGCGTGCACGGAGCCGGTGAAGTTCGTCGGCATCGAGTTCTTAGAGCACCCTCCTCCACCGTCCGATCGTGCCCACTCGCCCAATTTTAATCTCGATCGTCCACTTGCGAGGAGCCAGCCACCGTGAGATCTTCCTTGGATTCAATCGTGACCGTTGATTCAGCGAGGGTTAACCACATCGTATCTCAGTCGTCCGATTCTCCACGTGACAGGCCCTCGACCGTCAGATCAGAGCCCGAGTTCTTCGAAGAGGCGTAGTGCCCCTCAGCCGTCCGATCTTGCACGTGGCGCGCCTCCAGCCGAAGATCTCAATAAGGGGTACTTTATACTTAGACCCCTCCTGTTTTTGCATTTCTTATTTAGTCCTGTAAATATTAGATATAGTTGTTTTTATTTTGGTAAAATTGCATAGAGGACCTGGATGTTTCTACTATTTGCATTTTCATCCCTGTCTGTGTGAGACACGTGCTTCGTCACGTGATTTTTAAACAAATTACATTACATGGGCTTGTAGTTTTTATGTGTTATTAAATGAAATATATGTTTTGATATTTGCATCGATGCCCCTGTGAGTGTTTTTTATTCGACATGTGCTGAATTCCTTGGGTATTTTGCAACTTCTTCCCTAGGCTTTTAACATGTGTTGCTAATAAGCCCCTGGAAGTAAGTTTCCTTACCTTTAGGTCCCTCTGTGCCCATAACACGTGCAGCGTGCGTGGGGACTTGGAATTTTTGCACGAGGGACCCTAGCTTTCTGAAATTGTTACTTTTCAGCCCCTGCAAGTATGTTTTATTGCGTATAGGTCCCTATGCACTGTGAGCCTTTGTTGGATTTAAATAAAATATCAAATTTAACCCAAATTGTGTGAAATTTGGAAACATGGCTCCTGCCAATGTGTAAAAAGTTCCCTAATTTTTGGGTACATTTTTAGGCTTTTTAGTATTTTTAAAAATTCAAAAATCGTTGTTTTTGTGTCTATCCAGATTAGAAAACCATAAAAAAATATAAAAACTCTTCCAAATAAAAAAATTAGGATTTGTGTGTTGTGCTTTAATTACTGTGCATTTTTGTCTATTTTTGGACACACAAAAACCTTAAAATTAAAAAACCCTTAAAAACTCATAAAAATTCTAAACAATAGTAGAAAATTCCAAAAATAATAATCTCCTTTTCTGAATTTTCCTTTTGTGTCTATTTCTCATAAAAATTCTCCAGGCTTTGATAGGACCATTTGATATTTTTCATGGCCCTTTGAAGCCTGGCTGGACAGTACCTCACTGTTTCTGCCTTCCTTCATTTTCAGAAAATTCCCTAAAAATTATAAAAATCTTAAAAATTCACAAAAAACAGTAAAAAATATAAAAAACATAAAAATATTTTTGTTTGAATTTTTGGAGCTTTTTAGAGTGTTTAAATAATTTGTTGATTGTGATTGTTTTTGTCCTTTTATTACTTTCCTCCATTATTAAAAATCCAAAAAAAATATAAAAATAATTAAAAACCACCAAAAATACTTGTTTTTGTCTTGTTTCATTTTTGACTACTTCGTAGGTTGCAAGGACAATTCGTGCTCCTTGGGTCCGACCCTGGGTGCTACACGAGGCTAATCTCATAGCCAGGGCCACTATTTTTGTGTTGATTGATTTTATCTCTTGTTTGGTGGTCTGCTCTTATATTTTTCTTGTTGAACTGAGTTATCTCTCGATCCGGGTCGCAATGACCCGAGTGCGATTTTTACCTGATCCGGATTGATTGATTTTTCGGGTCATCAAAATGGTGTCGTTGCCGGGGAGCATGGCTTAGTAGTCACTTTTGACTTTTCCGCGGTTTTCCTTTTCGCGGCTTTCTGTATATATTTTTGTATAGATTTTATCTAACTTGTTTATATATAATAATCTGGTTTGACACTCTGCTTGTTTACTTGCGAGGGCCCGAGGATCGAGGCGGCCTCTTCGGAAGCCGACGCAACCGCGGGAGTCGGAGGCGGCTTCCTTCTCTACGAAGCCGTAGGAGAGCGCGAGGAACCGAGCAGGAGTGCGGGAGCCGCGGAATAACCGCAAAGTAGCTTAGTGTAGTGTAGTTTTATTTCAGCACATTTTATTATTTGTAATAATACAGGGACCTGGATCGAACTTTCAGAGACACTTAGACTCTCGGGGTCTGTTTCACCGAGCACCAGTGTGCTCGGGGGACCCCACCGGTTTTTCGCGATTTTACTCGGTTTTTGACTATTTACTTACTGCTCATTTGATTTACGCGGATTTTAGCCCTAGCTTAGGAATTTTCTTTGACTATTTTAAGGCCAAACCCTAAATATCTGCTTGTGCCTATAGATCGATAATTGGACTTAATTAATTAAATCACAAAGAAAAATCCGGCTTATTAGAGCTCTGGTCCATGTGCCTTGAGGAGTCACATACAGCGCGTGCAGGATCCGTTGTGGCGGACATCGAATGGCTCCAAGATAGGACTCCGGACCTAGGCTCGAGTACCCTGCTACTATTCTTCACGAGTAGAACTGCTTTGTTTAGGGCCGGTTTTTCCTCGTGCATCATATAGTTAGTTTATATTATGTTTTTTATTTTATGCGCGGATCACCTTGCATGTAGACTGCTGGAGTCAGGTACGCATTTCTTACTCTGCATGCATCATTGATTCTCGCGCATCGACTTTTTCGTCTTCTCCCCCTGTTTTGGACTTAAAATATCAGGAGAACCGAAAAATTCGTTAGGCATTGTTTGTTATTTAAAAATACCGAAAAAAATTCAAAACCATAAAATTGGGTCTGCTAATCCAACTTGACCCTAAAAGACACTCCACTTAAAAATTTGTCTTGGGGAGAGCAACCCCCTCATTGTCTGGTTTGCATGTGCGAGAGAGTGACCCGTACACTAGGATAGAGCCATATCCGAGCCTCGATCAGACTACCAGCCTTTTATACGGGATAGTCTTTTCAATGGATTGGATTCCCAACAGGTCATGTAACCGCTCTGCTATCTTGACTTGATCACCTAATAAAAACTAACAAGATAATTGACCGAACTCTTACGGTCTTCAGCTCGTGTTGAGTAGGTGAATCCGGGGTCTCGTTTGCTCATCATAGTTGTTTCCAGATCCCATCCGCCCGACTCGTCAGATCACGATGATGGGCAGGAGGTCCCTTAGGCAGCCTCTAGCTGCACCGCTCTTCATCACTCCAGCCCACTCATCTAGGTCGGTTCACGAGAGCCTAGACCCGCTCTCCGAACCCGAGTTCGACTCCGCCCTATTCCCCCTTGACCACCCTTCTACCACTCCTGAGTTACGAGTGTCAGATGCAAGACAGCAGACTGATGATTTATCGGCACCTGAGTTTGGGTCTTTTGCCTTTGTAGAGACCATGGCCAGCAGCAGTAATGACCGCACCGGAGGTCCCCGAGGAGAGCAGACATTTATCCTGGACCAGGGTGCGATCAACAGTACCCTGATCGCCTCCCTGGAGACAATGCAGCAGCAGTTGAGGGATCAGGGTGCCTTCATGATTGAGATGAGGAGAGAGATAGAGCAGATGAGAGCCGATCGCGAGGAGCGCGGGCCCAGAGATGGACCGAGGATACCCGGTGATGCGGTAGTAGCCGCAGCAGCTACAGCCGCAACAGCAGCTGCAGCAGCAGCAGAGCCTTCGAGACCGATGCAGGAGTTGCACAACCCCGGATCGACATTGATACATCGTTGGGTTGTACTACCAGCCATCATGGGGGACTTCAAGTTCCCCCGAACACTCTTCAGCTTCTACCCCGGTTCCATGGGCTCGCCACTGAGGAGCCCCATCTTCATCTCCAGGAATTCGAAATGATCTATAGCACCGTCCACGACCGTCAGGTGGACGAGGATACCATCAAGATGATTGCTTTCCCTTTCTCCCTGGCAGACAGAGCAGCCAACTGGTTGAAGCACTTAGGGAGGTTTGTGTACACCTGGGAGCAGCTCCGCACCAAGTACTTGAACAAGTACTATCCACTCGGGCGGACAAACGCAGCGAGGGCCCTGATTAGCAACTTCTCCATGTTCCCCAACGAGCAGTTTCACGAGGCATGGGAGAGGTTTAGAGAGCTTACCGACAGATGCTCGCACCATGACATCTCGAAGCCGAACCTTGTTCAGAGCTTCTTTTGTGGGTTGACACCAGAGCTGCAGGGCCTGGTGAACACTTCTTGTTGCGGGTCCTACTTCGCCAAGGATCATGATCAGGTCTGGGCCATCTACGAGGAGATGGCCAAGAACTATACAGTGATGTCCCAGACCAGACTCTACACTCTGGGACGCCCCCAACCACAGACCGTGCAGTACCAAAGGATAGCACGGGTTGACGCCGGTCCTTCTACTTCGTCAGCGGCAGCCGCACAGGCCGAGTCCACAGCCGCCGACATGGGCATTATCAGCGAGAAGCTGGACCGGATGGATATCATAAAGAAGAAGCAGTCCCAGAGCATATCACAAATGGATCAGATGGCACAGACACTGAGTGACTTGAAGACACAAATCATGTATCTCCAGGAGGGACAGACGGCTTCTCAGCCCCGTCTTCAATTACAAGGAGATTCGAGTGGCAATGGCAGCTCGTCCTAGCGCTCCAGCTCCAGTCAGCCTAGACAGGTCCACCTTGTACAGGCGGAGTCATACAAACAGCCATAGCCTTACTACCAGTCGCCACCATCCTTAGACACTCAGATGGTGGTTTACTAGCCGGATCAGCCTCTGGCAGTACTCCCGCCACTCTCCTACGAGCCTGAGCCGTTGATGGACGTCAACGAGATTTGGCACGACCGACTCTAGCCCGGTATCTGACGAGACCATCCCGGATTCCGTTGGTCGGCCAGAGGTGCCAGCTCCCAGCAGCAGCCTTCAGGTCAGGGTGGCCAGTACGGCCATCAGCGAGATCACCACCAGCAGCAGCCCCCAGTGTACCAGCAGCAGCAGTAGCAGTCATCTCAGTATGGTCCTCGTCCCTATCAGCATGGACATTCTTGGAGGCGTGATCAGCCTCAGCAGTAGTTTCATCCACAACTGTACCCCTCATACCCGCAGCACCAGCCACAGCAGCAGCCTCACTACCAGCGAGGCCACCCGTCAGGTTCTCATGGGCCATCCTATTAGAACCCCGCCTTAGACGACATAGCCCGTCTCCTGACCGATCAGCATGCTACTTTTAGACGGGAGATGGATCAGTACTGCCAGGAGGTGCGGGAGATCGTGAGAGAGAAGGCCGCCATCCCTGCCCAGATTGAGCCGAACCCGAACAACCTGAAGAGGAAATCTGAGCAGGTAGATTTCACAGAGTATGCTACTCTTAGTGATACATTTGGTGATATGTCTGCATATCTGTTTGATACTGATTTTGTTACACTTAGGAGCGGTAGGATGCCAGTAGGCGTCACCTCGTCTGAGCAACGTTCTCACGCTACTCCAGGAGTGCCAGACGAGGAGGAGCGCAGTACTGATGCCGCGAGAGATGATGACGGTGGTGCTGACGCCACCATGGATGCTGATCCACACGATGGTACTGAGGCCGTCACTTCACCAGACAGAGGAGGTGGTACTGATGCCACCATAGTTGCCGAGCCAGAGCGTGGTGCTGAGGCCGCGAATCGACATGCCGAGGGTGGTACTGAGGCCACCAGTTCTACTTCTGCTAGTCCTATTGTTTTTCCATCTATACTTCTATCTCAGGACACTTCTGGCAATAAATGAAAGGGTTTATTTTGTTCTGATCCACCTGTGGTGCAGGATGATGTTTGTGTGGATTATGTCGTCTTGAGCAGCCGAGACCCTCTCCAAGTCCTTCATCTGAGAAGGACCTTGTAGTCCCCTTCCCTAGAGCACTCCATCTAGGTAAGGGGCAGAAAATAGAAAATCCCAAAAAGAAGCAACAGGAAGAGTTCAGCCAGCAGATGATCGACAGATTTCACATTTAGCTGACTCTTCAGGAGGCCTTGGAGAACATCCCTCTACTCCAGTGATCACTCAGATACAAGACTATAGTTAGGAGGAAGAGGAGGAACCACCAGTCAGAGATCCATGTGCTTACCCGGGCCACGTGTTTCGCGATTCAGAACCGTCTGCCGGCTAAGAGGCCAGATTCAGGAGCCCCGTATGTCAGATGCCATATCCGTGAGCAGAGGTTCTTCAATCAACCTACTTCTGGCAACCCTTCTCGATCGCTTCGAGTTGGGCACTCTACGACAGAGCAGGACAGTCCTTCAGTTTGCTGATCGATCTATCAAGAGGCCGAAGGGGTTGCTGAAGGATGTTGTCGTCACGATTCAAGGCCTGCAATTCCCCGTGGACTTCGTTGTGTTGGACATGGAGATCCCTGAGTCTGTGACCGATACCCCCATCATTCTAGGTCGTCCGTTCTTGGCCACAGCTAAGGTCGTGATCGACCATGATAGCGGGAAGGTATACTTTCGCGTCAAGGGAGAGAGTGTACAAATAGAGACAGTTGAGGACATCCGAGTCAGAGATTCAGCATGCTCAGAGCCGACCACAGATTCAGAGCAGATGACAGATGCAGGGCCAGACATCCATCAGGACTGCGATTTTGTGATCACAGATGATGAGGCAGTTAGGGAAGATCCTGTCGCACAGGCCATCCTCTCACCTTTAGAGTTCGCTGATGCAGAGACACTAGCAGAGGAGAGCTTGGAGAGCGCATTCCTGGTCCAAGATACTTCACAGTCAGCAGATTCGGTTCTGGACCGCGAGACAGAGTTGTTTTGTGATGATAATACAGATCTCTCGGAGTCAGATGTTGATTGGGCAGAGTTTGATGATCTTCTCCCATGTCTGACTTCCACTGAGCCTGCAGCTAGGGAGGTGGTAGATGCCATGCAAAGCAGAGTGAGTCCAGCAGAGCAGCCTTCTCTAGATCCAGTTTGTGAGCGAGAGTTCACTTTCTCCCATGCAGATTTGGCCGCATACACTCGGATTCTTCAGAAGCCAGATTTGCCAGCACCGACTTGTCCAGAGCTGAAGCCACTACCTGTGTCGCTGAAGTATAGGTTCCTTGCGGGTGAGCATGAGATGTACCCAGTCATTATCTCCGCTGATTTGACTGGAGAGCAAGAATCCCGTCTGATGGGGGTTCTTGAAAAGAACCGCAAGGCGATAGGATGGAGCGTAGAGGATCTCCTGGGGATCAGTCCGGCTATGTGCTCTCACCACATATATCTCGAGGATGAGGCAAATCCGTCGTGTGAGTTCCAGCGGCGGCTGAACCCGAATCTGAGAGAGATCGTCATGAAGGAGATCTCGAAGTGGTGGAGCGTTGATTTTATCTACCCCATCTCCGACTCCAAGTGGGTCAGTCCATTGCATGTGGTGCCCAAGAAGACGGGCATCACTACTTTTGTCATGGAGTCCGGAGAGGAGATTGCTACCCGGGTACCCACTTCTTGGCGGGTCTGCGTAGATTACAGATGACTCAACCAGGCCACCAAGAAGGATCATTTCCCCTGCCCTTTATAGATCAAATCATTGAGAGACTGGCAGGGAAGAGCCACTACTGCTTTTTGGATGGGTACTCCGGCTACAACCAAGTGGCCATCGCGCCCGAGGACCAGGACAAGACCACCTTCACCTGTCCCTTCGGCACATACACCTTCAGATGCATGCCATTTGGGCTATGCAATGCCCCTGTGAATTTTCAGAGATGCATGATGTCTATCTTTTCGGACATGGTAAGGGAGTGCTTGGAGGTCTTCATGGATGATTTCTCGGTCTACGGCGACGGATTTGACTCCTGTCTTGATTGCCTAGACCGAGTCCTTCAGCGATGCATTGAGGTTCACCTAGTGTTGTCTTGGGAGAAGAGTCACTTCATGGTGACTCAAGGGATGGTGCTTGGCCACATCATCTCCAGCAGGGGCATGGAGGTTGATCCGGCCAAGGTGGATGTCATTAGAAAACTCGATCCACCGTCCAACATGCGGCAGTTACGGTCTTTTCTGCGGCATGTCGGTTTCTACCGACGATTCATTCATGATTTCAGCAGGATTGCCCAACCGTTGACTGATCTGTTGACGAAAGACACCGAGTTCCTTGTAGATGATAAGTGCCTATCATCATTTGAGACTCTCAAGAGCTGTGTTATAGAGGCTCCTGTTCTCCAGCCACCCGATTGGTCTCTCCCATTCGAGATCATGACGGACGCCTCTGATTTTGCCGTAGGGGCCGTGCTGGGACAGAGGAGGGACGGAGTTCCATTTGCTATTCACTACGCTAGCCGTACATTGGATGCTGCGCATCGGAACTACACTGTCACTGAGAAGGAAATGCTAGCCGTATTTTTTGCCTAGATAAGTTCAGATCTTACATCATTGGATTTAGAGTGACCATTTACACTGATCATACCGCCATCATGTAC